>CM055272.1:46005008-46722035 GCA_029237695.1 Conchocele bisecta
GAATGACCACTGAGAAATTGGCATCGGCCATTTTGTGGGTAATTACATGATGGACCAATCATTGCGTTTGTCAGTCGGACATTGCATTGTCTGAAGCATGGGGACAAGGGCCTCTGCTTCCGTTATGTGATGTCCGCTCTGTTGTATAGTTTAACATGTGTTTTATATAGTATTGGATTGCATTTACATACAATCATTGAATGCCGTGTTACACAGAACCACTAGCTTACTTGATAATTTGTGACATGGGGACAAGGGCCTCTGTGACAAACTAGCAAGTCATTTACTTTGCTATATATCCTGCCCATGATTTGTGGCACAGGGACATTTTGTTTTTCATGCATTTACTTTAATTCTACTATGTTTACTGAATAGCTAGTCAGTTATGGGGTTTGCTAGTATGGTGCAGCAGTGTTTTTCCTGACCCTGGGTTGGGGGTCTGGGTCAAGATCAGTGCTTCTGTCGCTGTCCATCATTGAGGGCTGCTGCACATTTATTTATGCAGGTTGTTGTATAGTTTGTTGTATGTGTTTTATATAGTATTTGATTACATGTACATACAATCATTGAATGCCGTGTTACACATAACCATAAGTTTACTTGATAGTTTGTGACATGGGGACAAGGGCCTCTGCGACAAACTAGCAAGTCATTTAGTTTGCTGTATATCTTGCCCATGATTTGTGGCACATGGACATTTTGTTTTTCATGCATTTATTTTAATTCTTCTGTTTACTGAATAGCTAGTCAGTTATGGGGTTTTGCTAGTATGGTGCAGCAGTGTTTTTCCTGACCCTGGGTTGGGGGCCTGGGTCAGGATCAGTGCTTCTGTCGCTGTCCATCATTGAGGGATGCTAGACATTGATTTATGCAGGTTATTGTATAGTTTAACATGTGTTTTATATAGTATTAGATTACATGTACATACAATCATTGAATGCCGGGTTACACAGAACCACACACTTACTTGGTATTTTGTGACTTGGGGACAAGGGCCTCTGCGACAAACTAGCAAGTCATTTACTTTGCTGTATATCTTGCCCATGAGTTGTGTCACATGGACATTTTGTTTATCCATGAGCTGGGTGTGTGTGGATGTGTTTGCTGATTGGTTACTCGGTTTGTTCTGATAGGCAAGTGTTACACCTGTTGTTATCGTACATAGTTGGATTGTACAATCGCAGTATGGTGTCACACGTCGTTATGGGTCAGACTTGTACCAACCATTTCACAATTTCAATTTTAATATACTATTTTTGTTAATCGTGGTTGGCGCACTATAGTTTTTCTTTCTCATTCTCTGTGTCCTGCTACCTCCATTGCGGGTGGGGGGTATCGCTTTCAGCAATACGGTGGCTAAATTTGTGAACCCCTCACCTTTAATGGTACCCATTTACAATGTCATTTAATAAAACTATGTCATTTATTATTAAATGGCCATATTCAATTCAATCCGTGTATTATGATTTATTATACTACCAATTTTGGGGTACATTAAACGTAGCGCAATTACGGTATGCATGGACTTGCATAAATGACACTTTGTTTCCCCCCGGATATAAAGGGGTTTATGTATGCCGATGCACACCGTGTTTCCTTTTCACCTTTTTTCATTTTTGTACACATTACGTAATTTTAAACCAATATGTTAATTAGCCCTCCGACGTTTGCTATTCAGAACAAAACCATTATCCATCCACCTCCCCACCACCACCGGCTACATTTGTGTACCCCTCACCTTTAATGGTACCCATTTACAATGTCATTTAATAAAAACTATGTCATTTATTATTAAATGGCCATATTCAATTCAATCCGTGTATTATGATTTATTATGCTACCAATTTTGGGGTACATTGAACGTAGCGCAATTACGGTATGCATGGACTTGCATAAATAAAGCTATACACATCATATTAACGATGTTTGGACTGTACTTACATAATGTATGTCATTAATTTGCTCATACCAGGGCCCATTTGAATGGTTTGATGCAAAATGGAAATATTTGTATATTAAATAAAGGGAGAGTACCGCGATAACTTAATACTAGGAAGCCAAGGAAGATAATCCACTTATAATGGCAAAGCATGCTAAATGGGAATTATGATTTTTAATTGAAATACAAATAAAAAACTGTAGAACTTCTCTAATGTTGACATACAAGGAGACAGTGTGAAGGTGTCGATCGTATACTGGCCGTTTTCGCCCGCCAGGACGTGTAGCCATCTTGTACATAATCACTTGTTGAGGCTATACCACTAGGGAAATTTGCAATCACAGTCTGATCTGGGTCTACACTGTTTTCCATCTTGTACATACTCACTGTATACCGTATGCAAGCAAGCCGTGTGTCGCCCGCCAGGACGTGTAGCCATCTTATAACAATCACTTGTTGAGGCTATACCTTCTAGGCGAAATTTGCAATCACAGTCTGATCAGGGTCTACCCGGTTCCCCATTCTTTGCATAACCACTTGTTGAGGCTATACATGTAAGGGAAATATGCATTCACAATCTAATCAGGATCTACACAGTTTCCCATATTGTACATAATCGACTATATATAACGAGCTACCCCACTAAAATACACTGTGTTCTGGTCAATACAATATAATATTGGGCTTTGTCTACATAGAGGTGTGTCAGTGAAAAACATTCAAGCTATTTGACAAGGTATACAAACCATACACAAATTTAAAAATATATATATATTGCATGCATATTAAGGTTCATTTTCATCAACGTTCTTAATACAAGATCGTTTATTATTGTTATTGTAGATGAATATTAAGAATATTTTTATGTACATGTATATATAGCCTTCCTGTGTGAGTTTTAAATGTATCTCCGTAAATTAAATTGCAATAACTAAACTATGTCCAGAAGTCATTTGTGCTAATAAAAACATTCATTCAATGCATTATACTTTGTTTTTAACTATTTCAAAAAGATGTTGGCATATAAATATTGCAATACTATGGAGGTGACCGGTTAGACAGTTGGACTATTATATGTGCCATATGAAATCATGATCGATGGCAACTTAAAGTTAGACAACTGAGTCTCGATCACGGTAGTCTCCCTTTATAATAATGCTACATGTATATTAATCGCTTTCCCGCGGAAATATGTGCTTTATTCTTCCCTGTTTCGGTCAAAATGTGCTTATTGTATGATATACTAATGATATATTGTTGAAAACGTATATAATATAATCATAAATGTTATTTTTAATGAAGATGTTGGTAGATTTGTGTAAGATTTGGGTAGATTTGGGTAAATCGTGCTGCCGGAATCGTCCGTACCCGTCGTACCGTATCATCCATTGTATGTAACTGTAACTGAGAAATCCGTGGGAAACAACTTACAATACCGTTTTAAAATAATTTTCAAGTAACACTGTTCTTAGAATATGCTTATTCACTTGTTTTCTAGGGGCATGAATCAATGAGAAGGCATGAATCTACTTATTCCACAGAAATGAAGGTTAGTATTATGAATAGTTGCGAAGGTAACTTGCAATCTACTCCCGTACCGTCCGTAGGTGGAGTTACGATTCCACTCATAGGATTCCTCTGCAGAATAGCGAATCAGATCTGATTCACACTTTGTCAGTTATTTGTGACATATTTGAGATATTTCCCATCTGGAAAAAATATTAGTGTTATAAAAGTAATACAAACCAATTAATCTGAAACAATTTTTAACATTGTAGAAGGTTTAAAAAATTATTATGTCTCCCCCATGAAATGGGGAGACATTGTTTTTGGCTTGGTTGTCCGTCTGTCCGTCTGTTCGAGCTTACAAATGGATACATATGTGGCTAGGAGAACAATATGTTAATATGTAATATTCTATTGTTCCGTGCTCTTATGTGGCTAAAAATGGCTCTTACGTGGCTACAGAACAATAGGGATGAACAAAGGAAAAGGTTGGGTTAGCCACATAAGTATCCATTTGTAGGAACGTCCGTCTGTCCGTCTGTCCGTCACAAAATTTGTGTCGTGCATATCTCCAAAAGTTTTTGAGTTACGTCGTGAAACTTTACAGGAATACTTGTCATCGTGCGAAATTGCGCACCTGGGGTTTTAGATGCGGATTCATCCTGTATTTACGGAGTTATGGCCTTTGACTTAGCGAAAATTGTGGATTTTCAACTTGTGTCGCGCGTATCTCCAAATGTATTTCAGTTAAAGTCGTAGAACTTTACAGGAATACTTGTCATCATGTGAAGTTGCGCACCTGGGTTTTTAGATGCGGATTCATCCTGTATTTACGGAGTTATGGCCCTTGACTTAGCGAAAAGTGGGGATTTTCAACTTGTGTCGCGCGTATCTCCAAATTCATTTCAGTTAGAGCCGTGAAACTTTACAGGAATACTTGTCATCGTGTGAAGTTGCGCACCTGGGGTTTTAGATGCGGATTCATCCAGTATTCATGGAGTTATGGCCCTTGAATTAGTGAAAAATGGGGATTTTCGACTTGTGTCGCGCGTATCTCCAAATGTATTTCAGTTAGAGTCGTGAAACTTTACAGGAATACTTGTCATAGTGTGAAGTTGCGCACCTGGGGTTTTAGATGCGGATTCATCCAGTGTTCATGGAGTTATGGCCCTTGACTTAGTGAAAAGTGGGGATTTTCAACTTGTGTCGCGCATATCTCCAAATGTATTTCAATTAGAGTCGTGAAACTTTACGGGAATACTTGTCATCGTGTGAAGTTGCGCACCTGGGGTTTTAGATGCGGATTCATGCGATGGGTAATTTAACGATCGGGGTTCATCCTTACCGGAATCCCGACTGGAGACCTGGTTTGGCCCTCACATACGTCTTTGGCATTTTGTATGTGACAGTTGAATCTGGTTATGCCCCTTATGCGAGTATTATGATATTAGTAATCCTATTTTAGGGGAAGGGGCCAAGTGAGTTGGTGTGGTATGAACCTGGCACCAGGTCAGGTTATTCTAATTTCAGGGCTTAATATATTTGTTCTCGATGTAAATATTCCGTTCTGATTTTGGGATTCCCCCCCCCCCCCAGGTTAAAACGGGATCGAACCCGTTTGCCCGGCCTTACATGACCTTAGCTGTCGATACGCCGTTAAACACTAATAAACAAACAAACAAACATCTACATATATATGTAAATTAATATCATAATTACTTGAATATGTTATTTTCATAATATTAACACTCATTTCAGTTAAAAATAATCGAAAATCTTTCACAATTAACTGCTAATGTGCGAATCAGATCTGATTCACTATTCTGCAGAGGAATCCTATAAGTGGAATCGTAACTGCCTACGGACGGTGCAGGAGCAGATTGCAAGTTACCGTTCGCAACTATATTATGAAATGAACATATTTCGATAGCTCTGTAACAAATTTACACATGTAGATTGACTGGTGTGGCAAGGACCTGGCATCAGATCAGGATTATTCTGATTTCATGGCTGAATATATAGTTTTTGTCGAGCCCGCCTGCGGAAAGCGAGACAGTGATCAATGACGTCTGTGCGTGCGTCCGTCCGTCCGAAATCTGCGTTAAAGTTTTTAAATACCTTATAAGTAATACAGGGATTTCGCTGGGGAAAATAAAAAAATCGCCACTTTTTTTTCTCCGAAAATTGTAATTTTTTTATCACCAATTGTTTATTTTTATCGCCAATTGCAAAAGTGGCGATCGCCAGCGGAATCCCTACTTATATCTCTGCAGTCCTAAGTCACATTGACTTGAAACTTCATATGTTTATTAGTCATCCATATATTCATGCTGTATCCCACTCATGCGGCCCTGTGCCCAAGGTCAAATGACTTAGAAGTTTGCGTTCTGAAATCTGCGTTAAAGTTTTTTTAAATACCTTATATCTCTGCAGTCGTAAGTCACATTGACTTGAAACTTCATATGCTTATTAGTCATCATCCATATATTCATTATGTGTCCCACTCATTCGGCCCTTGTGCTTTAAAGTTTCTGTCGAAATTTGCGTTGAAGTTTTCACATACCTACTATCTCTGTAACCGTAAGTCAGATTTGCTTGAAACTTTGTATGCTTATTTGGGTATCAAACTTCAAATAAATAAACTCTGAGACCATCAAATGCCTCGGCGGGCTCGACATGCGGGCCGCGGCCATCCTCGTTTTAATGTAAATATTCAGTTCTGATTCTGGGATCCACCCCCCTATTTGTACATATACTTGAACATGTACATGTACTTGTACAGGTAATATATGGTATTTAGTGCTAAACCCATTGACCCGGCCTTAAATGACCTTAGCTGTTGATAGGCCGTTAAACCCCAACAAACAAACAGATGTAGATTGAATGTTGTGTAAATTTAAACTAGAATCGAAAAATGACCCAGTCATTGACAACAAAAATCTAAATATAAATTTAGGTATGTTGGGGTCCAGTTACTGGAAAGGCAATATTTTATTTGTTAGTCGTACTACAATGATAACATTTGTTTCAGAATTACATACTTGTTTCACTTTTACAATTACTGACGTTTCTTTCAATTGAAAAATACAGAAAATATGTCACACAAAAAAAGTCTGAATTGTATCTGATTCGCTTCTCTGCAGGGGCAAACGGGGATATGGAGGGCACTGTCGTAACTCTGGGTACGGACGATATGGGAGTATTTTGCAAAGTTACTTACTGCAACTAAAATTTACAAATTTATTTCATAATTACTGGAATATATTATTTTCATAATGTTGCATTCATTTCAGTTAAAAAATGTAGAATATCTTTCACAATTAACAAGTGCGAATCACATCTGATTCGCTATTCTGCAGAGGAAGCCTATGAATGGAATCGTAACTTTGGCTACGGACAGTACATGTAGATTGCAGTCATTGCACAAGTGACTGTTCGCAACTAGTAATTACCTAGCTTAGATAATCTCAGCTAAATAGATGTCTTTTACTATTTCTGCGGTATTTTATTTTTGTTCTTAGCTGAGACACTTGCTGTGTACCGGTACGTTTTGGTCACAGTAACAGCACATTCTCAGTATTTATGTCCTCGCGTTTTGTGGTCTTAATCCGGGCAGTATTTTATAAAAACATCCATGAACCAAGGAGACACATGTAAGTAAACATTTTTCACCTCGCTTGTCAGACCATGTCGCAAATCGCAAGTACAAAATCACTGAGAAGAGGCTGTTATTGTGACATCTCAGCTAGAAAGATACAGAAAATATAAAAGACAGATGAAATAGAAAAAGACATCGTCAAGCTGAGATTCATTACGAAAACACGTCTTATTTGGAATTAATAAATCACTGAACTACTTTCGGCGAGGGAGATAATCAATATCACGCGAACTATTTTCATACGAGCCAAGCGGATTGTTCTGTTTATTATTAGTATATATAGTTTTAAGCTATCTCCTGTGATATATAATGATACATTTACTTTGCTTAATGTTATGGGTACTAATACATGTTGTTTCAATAGCGTATCTCTGTAGCGGTATCGTTGTAGATGGAGTTGCAAATAATTTAATAATTGTTACGTTCAAATGGTTGCGTAATACTGATAGCACTTCTGTATAACTGTGATTGTCGTAAATGGCGCAATAGTCGTGAGGTTAAGGTCGCCGACTTCAATGATTTAATTACCGATTCCCGAAAGGGTCGGGGGTTCAAACCTCGACGTGGTATTTTTTTTTTTCTCCATATATATTATTTTTGTGATTTTAATATTTTCACAATTTTATGATTTTAATAAAAATACCTATAAATTGATAGAAACTTACCAACAATGAAAGTGTCTGTCTTTAAGTAATATATACACAGACAGTTTGTTACTGTTTTTTTTAAGTTTAAGTAATATATACACAGACAGTTTGTTACTGTTTTTTTTTAAGTTTGAGGTACTATCTATACTATATAATGTTTTACTGTCCCAAAATCTATTTTTTTGGCTGTCACAATTAATTAATTTTCGGACAGCAAACATTTTTTATGAATTTGAAATAATTATTGTCCTCCATCTGCTCACAACACTGTTCGAACTGCGCCTGTGGCTACCACGACCAGAATTCACTGGCCGCAAACACAGTAGCCATCGGCGTCTATTTATTAAATTATTATTTTTTATTTTATTTGAATTCCGCGTGAACGCTGCATTTTGTGTCAACACCATTTACAGAAAATATTGGTGATTTTCTTAACGAACATCGGAGAAATGCGGCTATATATTTTGTCAATTTTCAACACCATTTACGGAAAAAAATTACTGATTTTCTAAAACAATATCGGCACAACTAAATACGGTGATAGAATTTTTGTCAACTTTTCAACACCATTTACGGAAAATATTACTGATTTTCTAAAAACAATATCGACGAAGGTGTACTGAACTACTCTTTATTTTAAATAACCAACCGTCTAATAGATCTGTGTATAATCGAGAGTATATCGTTAATTGTCATGTTGTCTCCGACAGTGAGGTGTTGCGGCACACATCAAAACAACACGTCAATTTCAAAACATTGCCTAAGGGTCACAGCTGTGTGGTGTCATCAGATCAACACCTCGTCACACACAACTACGCATTATCGATTTTTTTCCCTACACAAAGCGACGTGTATTTACAACTAGATCTGTGTAATGTGTCGGGTGTAGCCAAAGACCATACATAAATTCGAATTAGTCACAGATGTAGCCTTAAAATATAATCGATTTCCTTAAATTACGTCCGCAAGTTGACAGATATTTCAGAGCAGACGTCATCGTAATTTGCCGTTATTTATTTCCAAAATTAGCCATATATTCTGTAAATGGCGTTGAAATTTGAAAATAAATTAAGACCAGATCAGTACGTTAAATCGCTTCGACGACAACTGACGATCCGATGAGAGAGTAATACCGTTTACGCGTATCCAATGTTAAATATACATCGTTATTTTGTATGACACGTAGTTTTTACCGAGAAATTCAAACCGTTTCCAATTATTGGGGAAAATAATATCATGATTAGCACACCGTTTCACTAAGCAGCGGCTACTCAGGGAATGGGATCATACGGTCTATTGTTTACACTGGATTAATGGCGGCCCCATGAGGTCTCGGGTAAATCTTATTTTTAAATACTACTACTGTGGTTTCTTCCTTTTAGTGATGACCATGTTCCAGCCGTTAACGCTTATTTAGCAGCATTATTTATGTAGTTAGTCTGAACATTCTGCAGAGAAATTTGAATAGGACGGAATCGAGCGTTGTTTAAACTTAGTCCTGTTCATATGCACAGGTCAACATATGAACTGAAAATGGCGCTTTGTGTGACAGAAATCCGTACGCGGACGAATGAAAAAAATATTTTGTTATAAATATCACATATAGCGAAACAGCGGTAGCATCTACTGTTTTAATAATATGCATACATATTGTAATTAATGTTTAATAGTGATATACTTATGAATATATACGTACTATGGTTTATACTCCAGCACTAGTTTTAAGGCTGTGTGATTTGCCTCAATATAAGCTGGATTAATTAATACTTATATTCATGCGCTTCATGAGAACATCAATACATTTAAAATATACAAATATTACTTAAAGGGGTATCGATATGATACATTTTAATAATATAAATATTGAAAATACACATTACAATCGCTTACAACATAAGTTATTGATTGAAAATAGTCACTGCATCGTGACCTATTTGGCCGCATTACCTATTGCGCGGGTACCTCATCATACCCCTGTTTACATAGGTAACTGGGGGTATAGTGAGGTATGCTCGCTAATACAATGTTTGTGTAATGTTATCTAAGCTAGTAATTACCAATGTTACAAACACTGATTCTTCAAAAAAGTATCAAAATGATCGGGTATAGAATACAGAAGTTATTTCACGAAAATGTGCACACATATAGCATACTTGAGGTTGAAACATAACACTATAACCTTATTATACCCCCGGCATACAAACTATAGTTTTCATATTTCCTTTCCTCCATCCTTAAGATTTGTGTTTAAAGTTTTTGGGTACCCAATATCTCTGCAACCGTAAGTTGGATTGACTTGAAACTTTGTGTATTTTTATCATTACTCATATTTTCATTCAATAAGTAAGGTGGCACTACTGGTAGCCACAATAGCCCTTTGGCTACCAATATTTCTGAAATGGAAATCTTGATTACCAGTACTAAAACATTCAGAAATTATTTGAAAAGGTAATATGTTTTAACAACTACACTATTAATGTCTTTTTTGTCGCGCCCGCTTGCGGAAAGCGCGATATAGTCGGCACTTTGGCGTACGTACGTATGTGTGTCCGGTTAAAGTTTTTGGTTAAAGTATTTTGGTTAAAGTTTTTCGTTATACTATATCTCTTTTTTTAGTGTCCATGCCTCGCCCTCAGGCGCGACATGCAGGCCGCGGCCATCTAGTTTGTGTTATCAGTTCATTTTTAGCTTGACTATTCGAAGAATAGTTAGAGCTTATGTAGTCACGTCGGCGTCGGCGTCACCATCACGCCTTGGTTAAGGTTTTTAGTCAAGCTTGTATATGGAATACTCCTGGCCCTACACCCACCATACTTTTACAACTTCATCTCCTAGTGATGTACATCAACAACCCCTGACCGTTTTTAGCTCGACTATTCGAAGAAGAATAGTTAGAGCTTATGTAGTCACGTCGGCGTCACCGTCACGCCTTGGTTAAGGTTTTTAGTCAAGCTTGTATATGGAATACTACTGGCCCTACACCCACCATACTTGGACAACTTCATCTCCTAGTGATATACATCAATAACCCCTGATCTATATTTGATCTTGACCTACATTTCCTCTTGAATTACTTAGTTAATTCCCCTTGGTTAAGGTTTTTAGTCAAGCTTGTACATGGAATATTATTGTGCAAACAGACACCATACTTGGACAACCTTTTCTCATAGGGATGTACATCAATAACCCCTGATCTATATTTGACCTTGACCTACATTTTCTCTTGAATTACTTAGTTAATTCCCCTTGGTTAGGGTTTTTGGTCACGCTTGTAGATGGAATACTATTGTGCATACAGACACCATACTTGGACAACCTTTTCTCATAGGGATGTACATCAATAACCCCTGATCTATATTTGACCTTCACTTACATTTCCTCTAGAATTACTTAGTTAATTCCCCTTGGTTAAGGTTTTTAGTCGACCTTGGTTAAGCTTTTTTAGTCAAGCTTGTAGATGGAATACTATTGTGCATACAGACACCATACTTGGATAACTTTTTCTCATATGGATGTACATCAATAACCCCTGACCACCTATATTTTACCTTGACCTACATTTAACCTTGAATTACTTAGTTATTTCCTCTTGGTTAAGATTTGTACTCAAACTTGCTTAAGGCTTATAGTCAAGCTTGTATATGGAATACTCCTGGGCCTACAGCAACCATACCTGGAAAACTTCATCTCCTAGTGATGTACATCAATAACCCCTGACCTATATCTGACATTGACCTACATTTAACCTTGAATTACTTAGTTAATTTCCCTTGGTTAAGGTTTTTAGTCGACCTTGGTTAAGGTTTTTATGCGGGCCGCGGCCACCTTGTTTCTCAAGCTATGTGTACATCGACAACCCTCGTAGTCCAGCTATTGTACAGCTCTTGTTACTACTACTACTACTAGCGCCAACCTGACTGCGAGTGGAGAAATGGGTACATGGGTTTTGCAACCAGTGTAGATCCAGATCAGCCTGTGCATCCGCACAGCCTGATCAGGGTCTGCACTGTTCGGTAACCCATCAATGATACACCTGTGCTGTCATGCATATAACAAGCATCGTAGATCATTATCCAGCTACAGACAGGAGCTACACTGGCCATACCTTATCCCAATTTCTCCAGTTTCAGTCTGCATGGCACAGGCTACAGTTTATCATTTGCCATGTTATACAATGACATTACAATTTACTGATGTGCTAGGTGTATGAGGAGAATTGGCGAGAAGTGTCTAAAGCGTCAGCGTGGACATGAATGCAGTGTAACGAGAACGGCTGTAAAATGAAATTTCTTGTAACCGGGTGAGTATCTGGTCAGCTGTAGCGATTCATAAACTATGTTTGCACCACAATTTTTAAATTCGGAGACAAATCTGAACCGATGAATGGATTTTCAAATGTTTTGCCTTGAGATGATGTCGATTTCAATACCCACATTTTTATGTCCAAGTTCAGGGTAACACTTAGAGGTCAAATGTCAAGAATGTGCATGTGCTTCTGTTTCTGCTATACAATTTCAAAACCGATGAAATTATTTGCCATACATGATTACCATGCGGAGACGATGTGTTGCTAACTGGCTATGCCTCAACGGGTGTATATATTGTGACCTTCAACACTTTTGGTCATGTGACCTATAGGGTCATATATATTCAGAAAACCATAAGAAGTATGTCGAGGTGTATATATATTTTTTCGTCAGTTTGTCTGTTCGTCCATCCGTAAGATTTGCGTTATAAGTTTTTTTTTGTCAGTTCAGGCAGAGGTCGGGGTATCTGTGATTGTCTGCTCACTTGCTCTAGTTACATGTACCAACTGTTTTGGTCACATTTCATCCACTGCTGAGACACAGGGCCTTTAACAACACATATATTATCCAATTTTATCGAACTTTGTGTTGCTGTGGTAAACATTCGTTAGTTTTACCATCTTTATATTTGCTTATCAAGGCCCCAGATAATATGCATTATTACCTTTTCGGGTGGCATTGCAACCACAAGTCTGATTGACATGGAACTGCATGTGCTTTTTCAGCACATCTCATTTCATTCTATAGCCCACCATACCTAAAGGGCCAAATTTGTAATTTTAGCCAGTTCAGACAGCATTTAGATGCGTCTCTTGGCTATTTCACACTTGTTTTCGCTTTAAGTGTTCTTGTTCAAAATTCAAGTGATTTGTAATTATTTTCAGGGTTGGCCACTCGCACCTCTGGAGGCCTTGAGAATGCCAGCCGTTCAGCAGTGTAGCCACATTTTCTTACGGGGATTCACACCTGAGACCAAGTGATATGGTGTACCAAAGATGCCTGACAGTGCTGAACATCTGTACATATTTCCATGCTTGTGCTGACAGTTAATGGTGCTGACAGTTAATGGTTGATGGTTGTTTTAATCCTGCATTATTTCAATCATCAATACATTCTGGAGCCAATGTATTAGATATTTATTCATCTGTACAGATGTCCATGCTTGTGCTGACAGTTAATGGTTGATGGTTGTTTTAATCCTGCATTATTTCAATCATCAATACATTCTGGAGCCTATGTATTATATTATTCATCATGTACAGATTTCCATGCTTGTGCTGACAGTTAATGATTGATGGTTGTTTTAATCCTGCATTATTCCAATCATCAATACATTCTGGAGCCAATGTATTGGAGATTCATTCATCTGTACATATTTCCATACTTATGCTGACAGTTAATGGTTGATGGTTGTTTTAATCCGGCATTATTTCAATCATCAATACATTCTGGAGCCAATGTATTAGAGATGTATTCATCTGTACAGATTTCCATGCTTGTGCTGACAGTTAATGGTTGATGGTTATTTTAATCTTGCATTATTTCAATCATCAATACATTCTGGAACAATCAGCAAGGAAGTCAGAAACATCTCGCATATTGATGCTCCAAAATGTATTGGTGATTGAAATAATGCAGGATTAAAACAACCATCAACCATTAACTGTCAGCACCCTCTGGTGGTTTGTTTCTGCTAATTTTTGTCGTTGATTGTATGTTATGCGAATATTATGTGAAAAGCATCAAAATTGTGATATGTTTCTCACAGGGGGGGGGGGGGGGGGGGGGGGGGGTGGGGGGGGGGGGGGGGGGGGGGGGGGGGGGGGGGGGCAGGGGGGGGGGGGGGGGGGGGGGGGGGATTTCCCCCCTCCACTGGTTTGTTTCTGCTATTTTTTGTCGTTCATTGTATGTTATGTGAATATTATGTGAAAAGCATCAACATTCTGATATGTTTAACACAGGGGGGGAAATTTCCCCCCTCCTCTGGTTGGTTTCTGCTACTTTTTGTCGTTGTTTGTATGTATATTATGTGAACATTTGATATTTCGTGTTTGTACATTATATATAGACCCATATTAATATATTTATTTAATTAAATGATTTTTCTTATCACTTTTTTTCTTTAAATTCTGTACGTTATCCCGAATGAATGCGGATGGATTGGTTGAGGGGGGGGGGGGGGGGTGGGAATTCCCCCCCCTCCTTAGGGGGGGGGGGGGTGGGAATTTCCCCCCCCCCCTCCTTAGGGGGGGGGGGTGGGGAGGGAATTTCCCCCCCCCCCAACCCCCCCCCCCTCCTTATATCTAAAAGTGTAATTTTTGTGTTGATAAAATCACTCCATATGGGTGAAAATCTCTACCCTGGGGGTCCAGAAATAGATCAAAAAGAGCATTAAAAAATGCAAATCAGCCTCCGAAAAAGAGGAATGTTAGTGGACTTTCCTCTTTTGTAATGGAGCCAATTAGTCATGTTAAGTGACATTTGACTTCAAGTCATGATGCAAATGTCCCCTTTGGCATGGAAGTACCTCGGATCATGGAGACTATTTTATCCAAAGACACATGCTGTTCTCATATTTAAGATAGCCGCTGGTTAATTAACAAAATATAGTGCATTCATTCATGTCACATTCATTCATGCATACTTTTGAAAAACAATACTCCACATGCATAGTGTTGTGTCACTACTATGTATATATAGACTGCCGTTGTATTTCGGATGCACGATGCTTCTTTCTAATGAATGACACTAAAATAAACTGAGCAGATGAACTGTCTTTTGCACGAGTTCCGCAGCGTACGATATATGCGCTACTTTATCGTTGCGCGGCGGAACGAGTGTCATATATCCACATACAAATCAAGTAACCTTTGTGTCGCGCCCGTGCGATATAGTCGGCACTTTGGCATACGTACGTACGTGTGTCCTGTTAAAGTTTTTGGTTAAAGTGTTTTGGTTAAAATTTGTCGTTATACTATATCTCTTGTCTTAGTGTCCATGCCTCGCCCCAAGGCGCGACATGCAGGCCGCGGCCATCTAGTTATTACATACGTACATCATTCATGAACTCACGAGACGTCAATATGGAATAATATTGACGTCTTGCGTTTCATAGTGTTTCAATGGGAATATATTATAAGTTATTTTACAATGAGCATTGTAATTATATACATTGTATTGCATGAGATACACACACAGTATATGTCGGTTTTGTGAAGCTCTTGGTTTATTGTATACACGTACCCTGTCTGACGAACGTAATACACTTGGGTAAATGTATGTTATGTTAATTACTGACGTGAAAAGTGTCGAGCATGTTCGAATAAGTAATTATTGAGGGCAGGTACTGTAGTTGGACTAAGGTAATGTGTAGAGATAAATATAACAGTCAACTTGTCGGGTGAACTGTACAGGAGGTTCATGTGCCTTGAAACGTATATTGCACGCATATGCTCCGCATACATAGTGCAACATATGGTAAAATCACCCTTGTGTATGGGAATACATATTTTGTTTGAGAGTGGCTCGTTTTATTGCAACAGGGGTATGTTGCTTGATTGTATGCATTACAGTATATATATTATTATTGTATTATCAGTCAGGGGTGTAACTGATTTCAGTTACGTTCGAAATAACCTGATACAGTTATTTCTTCTAGTTGTGTGAGATTTGCCTCCCTTCAGTTGTAAAATTGTAGATAACCTGTATCAGTTATTTTCAGTATCTATCATTTTCTGCACAATTTAAAAGGGAGGTAGCACAACATCAATTGATGACTTAACTATAGTTTACAGCGTGGTGTTAATTCCCTTGTTCATTTTGATACCACCTTGGCCATAACCGTGAAAATCATGATAGCGATGGTGAATTGTATTCGGTTTCATTCCTATAATCATGCAGGCCCGTAGCCGGGGGGAGCAGTCGTCGACCCCCCCCCCCCCCGCCCAGCCTCGAAATACACTTTTTTAGCATCAAGGTCCAATTTTTTTAGACCCCCCTATATACCTCAGGCCCATTGGGCTTTCGAAACGATCCCCCCTTCAAACAGGTCTGGCTACGTGCCTGTCATGATAATTCGACGACATGTTAAACATGTTGAACATTTGGGATGTTCATTGAATTGGTTTAACTGTGTCTCTCACTGCTCCAGCATCTACAAAGAAAAACAAGTTATTCTCAACTCAACGACATGTTCATCGATGTTTCACTCTATATATCTGGCATGTTCATCATTTGTAATATATCTTACGACTAATACCATGATCAGGATCGTAGAAAAAATACAAACGATACACATCTACTGTCTGTTCCACGTTTTGCATGCGGACACGGTATCTGTCTATATATGTGACTGTGACTGGAGAAATGGGGCTTATGGGTTTTCCGACCAGTGTAGATCCAGATCAGCTTGTGCATCCGCACAGTCTGATCATAATCTGTACTGTTCGCCATTCCGCCAATGAAACACCCACCCAGCTTATACCAAGCAAACAAGATCATTATCAGGTTACATAAGTGTTTAGTGACTTCTTCAAGCTACATTTACCCCAAAACCACAGAATGATGACTAGCACGAGTCAAATAACTCAAATAGAACAGGCATTGTACATCATGTACGGGTTTTCAGAAAATCATGAATACATTGCTCACAGCACATGTGGTTGGTACAACTCCCGAGTTGGTTAACACACGCATTCATGATCATAATGAACATACATGGGATTCACATATGCTAACACATTTATATTTTCGTTATGTTTCTGATACTGTGCATGCAATTCCCAATTACCATGTATAATTTGGCAGACATGCATTATATTAGAATAACCCCTGACAGCTATTTCGAATAACTTCCTCAAATTATGTTGAAATTCAACAAAGTTCGCATTTGTTTTTGACGAACATAACCGCTACCAGTTATGTGTAATAACTCTCACGTTATCTTGAAAAACAGCCCATAGCTGGGTTTCACATATGTGCATAACATGTAGATATACACATGACTGACACACATGTCTTCATGATGTTGCACATGCAATTTCCATATACCATGGCAGGCATGCACTATACTAGAATAACCCGAGACAGTTATTTCGAATAACTTCCTCAAGTAATGTAACACAGTTCGTATTTGTTTTTGACAAACATAACCTCTGTCAGTTATGTGTAATATCTGTCTCACGTTATCTTGAAAAACAACTCATAGCTGGGTTTCACATATGCGCATAACATGTAGATATACACATGACTGAGACACATGTCGAGTTATCTTCATGACGTTGTACAAGCAATTTCCATATACCATGGCAGGCATGCACTATATTAGAATAACCCGTGACAGTTATTTCGAATAACTTCCTCAAGTTATGTTGACATTCAACAAAGTTTGTATTTATTTTTGACAAACATAACCTAAACCAGTTATGTGTAATAACTGTCTCACATTATCTTGAAAAACAACCAATAGCTGGGTTTCACATATACGCATAACATGTAGATATACACTTGACTGACACACATGTTGAGTTATCTTCATGATGTTGTATATGCAATTTCCATGTACAATGTATAGTTTGATTGTGGACACATTATATTTTGAGGGCTAGGCGAACGCTTGTTAGTTATTTTAAATATAACTTCCTTAAGTAATGTTGACATTCAACACAGTTTGTGTTTGTTTGAGACAAAAATAACATATGCCAGTTATGTGTAATCACGTCCTCAAGTTATAATCAGAAAAGCAACCATACGACCATGGTGACTAGCATCAGTCGAGTAACCAAAATCGAAGAGGTGTCATCATGATCATAGAAACACTATGTACATTATGTAAGAAAGCAATTAAAACCTTGCTCACTTCACGTGTAGTAGGTGCCATATGGGTGTATAAGACAAGTCGTCACTGTCATGATGTACATACTCATGTAAATGCTAACCACATACATGATGTCTGTGTTTCACATATGCGTAGACCATCGCTATGTTCATGATGTGATACATGAACATTCCATATACCATGTTTACATAAACAAATGTATACACTATTTACTTACATGGCTAGGATAACGTGCAAGCTAATTTAAATAACTTCCTCAAGTTACGTCGACATTCAGCAAATGTCCTGTTACTTTTGGATACAAATAACCTATGCCAGTACTGTGTATCTCTGTCGTGACAGCATTTGATCACGATTCAAATTGTAGTCAAAAGTTCAAAACATGTCATTTGGATCGGAGATGTCAACACTACTGGTTTTCACCAACAACATGGTAATTCTTATGACTGTATATGATGTAATCATCATGATGGTAATCTGGCAAACATCGTGATCATGGTACTAGCTGTTAGTTGGCCTGCCAGTTCCAGAATATGAAAATTGCTTTTGTAGTAAATTAATAATTTAAAATTATTTTGTAATTTATATGAAAGTTCCTATTATTCCCCATGATTAGCTACATAATTATCTATCAGAAAATAATCTACATATTGTGCAAGTTGTGTTTCTATTTATTGTTTCCTCAAATATGCGTGTTGTGTCTCATTATGATCATCTCTGTGAGGTGGTTCAAACGAGTGATCACAACATTGACCTTTGTAGATAATGTAAATGCCGATAAAATGTTTTACCACCCGCCAAGTCACATAAACTTAAAATATGTCAGATGTCATCACGTTTGAGGCATTTATTTCCTATATATCAGTTGTATATTATCATGATCATCATGATCATGTTCAGTTGCCATATCATGCTATATCCATGCTAGCTACATTATTGTAATATTTAATAACCACTTTGATTATCATTGTTATTCCGATGATTAAACCCTGTGCGTATCTGTCTTTTATATTTGCAGCAGATCAACTGCCCATTTCCCCCCAGAATAATTTGCTCGTACTCGGATGACCGGAACTATGAATCAAACCCTGGCATTTAGAGAAATGTTACTATTTCGACACATTTGTGTGCATTATGCATTTATAATCAACATGCGTTCTTCATTTTCTTTTGACAAACATTTGTCTGTAGAATCGTGAATACTTACTGCTAAATCATCATTATAATTCTGGCAATCAGTGTAGACCCTGTTCAGACTGCGCGTTGTATTTGTCATGCACGTTTACATGCATTTTGGCAAACATCGTGAACACTATCTAGTAGAATGGTTAAACATTACTATACTTCTAAACAAACAAAATGCAAATACATTTCAAGAAGTCATCGTATGTTCATAACAAACTGCGCGCATACGCAAACTAATATTGGTATACGTGGATTACAATCACTGTTTATACAGTGTCCAGCGGAAACAAATGGTCTGGAAAGTTGTTTATCATTAACAGTATTCCCTGTGATAAGCCCGTTATTAACTGCACGACATCATTGTGATATTATTTGTTTATGTAGCCCATTAATCCAGTGTGACATTATACACACATGAGTAAGACAGTTGACACGGCCATATAATTGATTATTGTAAACATCATGCTATCCTGTAACTATAATAATCATTATCATGCTGATAATTTGATAAAACCACTGACCCCTCTCAGATTTTCTTTTCAGTGTCCCTCTCTCTACAAGTGGAGATGTATTGCAAGCCACTTGGGGGCCATGCAATCACTGTTCCCTGTTGTGCAGACCGTTAGCGTGGTTAGCATGACTAGCATGACAGTGTTGGCAGATCTCATTTTGCGGCGCCGTCCATGCTTTGGAATATATTGAATTCATTAAATTAACATTAGGTCAGATTAGCAGATTAGTTTACATTATAGAGTATGCAAAATACTTGAATTCCACACGAGCTCCGTCCATGTTGTGCCAGCCAGCCAGCCTAACAAGCCAATCCATCCTAGGATTGTGTTTGCTGTCCTATTCCCGTTTGTGCTCTGATTATGGTTCTGTCTAATTCCCCAGGTGTTGACCCTCGCTATTCCCCCCCCCCCCCCCCCCGCATCCCCATCCCGCCTCAGTTGGCGGTAAAAACGTCGTATGCGTATCAATCCCATATGCCAATATGTTTATGTATGTTTATGAAATACAATATTAACTTAACCTATGAACATGATGAACATATGTCATTTTGTAACGCGAAGGTCGCATGTAAAATCAAATATATACTTATGTACTTATAGTTTTTAGCTCGACTATTCGAAGAATACGTAGAGCTTATGTTGTCACCCCGGCGTCGGCGTCGGCGTCGGCGTCGGCGTCACCGTCAAGCCTTGGTTAAGGTTTTTAGTCAACCTTGTATATGGAATACTACTGGCCCTACACCCACCATACTTGCACAACTTCATCTCCTAGTGATGTACATCAATAACCCCTGATCTATATTTGACCTTGACCTACATTTCCTCTTGAATTACTTAGTTAATTCTCCTTGGTTAAGGTTTTTAGTCAACCTTGGTTAAGGTTTTTAGTCAAGCTTGTACATGGAATACTATTGTGCATACATACACCATACTTGGACAACCTTTTCTCATAGCGATGTACATCAATAACCCCTGATCTATATTTGACCTTGACCTACATTTCTCCTCTTGAATTACTTACTTAATTCCCATTGGTTAAGGTATTTAGTCAAGCTTGGTTAAGGTTTTTTGTCAAGCTTGTAGATGGAATACTATTGTGCATACAGACATAATTGGACAACCTTTTCTCATAGGGATGTACATCAATAACCCCTGATCTATATTTGACTTTGACCTACATTTCCTCTTGAATTACTTAGTTAATTCCCCTTGGTTAATGTGTTTAGTCAAGCTTGTATATGGAATACTCCTGGCCTTACACCCACCATACTTGGGCAAATTCATCTCCTAGCGATGTACATAAAAAAACCTGATTTATATTTGACCTTGACCTACATTTAACCTTGAATTACATACTTAATTCCCCTTGGTTAAGGTTTTAGTCAACCATGGTTAAGGTTTTTAGTCAAGCTTGTACATGGAATTCTAGTGTGCATACAGACACCATACTTGGAGAACCTTTTCTTATAGGGATGTACATCAATAACCCCTGATCTATACTTGACATTGACCTACGTTTCCTCTTCAATTACTTAGTTAATTCCCCTTGTTTAAGATTTTTAGTCTAGCTTGTATATGGAATATTCCTGGCCCTATACCCACCATACTTGGACAACTTCATCTCCTAGTGATGTATATCAACAACCACTGACCTATATTTTACCTTGACCTACATTTAACTTTGAATTACTTAGTTAATTCCCCTTGGTTAAGGTTTTTAGTCAAGCTTGTACATGGAATACTATTGTGCATACTAACACCATACTTGGACAACCTTTTCTCATAGCGATGTGCATCAATAACCCCTGATCTATATTTGACCTTGACCTACATTTCCTCTTGAATTACTTACTTAATTCTCCTTGGTTAAGGTTTTTAGTCAAGCTAGTAAATTCAATACTCCTGGCCCTACACCAACCATACTTGGAAAACTTCATCTCCTAGTGATGTACATCAATAATCCCTGACCTATATTTGACCTTGACCTACTTTTATCCTTGGATTACTTTCTTATTTCCCCTTGGTTAAGGTTTTTAGTCCAGCTTGTATATGGAATATTCCTGGGCCTACAGCAACCATACTTGGCAAACTTCATCTCCTAGTGATGTACATCAATAACCCCTGACCTATATCTGACATTGACCTACATTTAACCTTGAATTACTTACTTATTTTCCCTTCGTTACGGTTTTTAGTCAACCTTGGTTAAGGTTTCTATGCAGGCCGCGGCCACATTGACCTACATTTAACCTTGAATTACTTACTTAATTTCCCTTGATTAAGGTTTTTAGTCAACCTTGGTTAAGGTTTTTCTGCAGGCCGCGGCCACCTTGTTTGTAAGCTATTGTGTAATCGATCGCAACCCTCGTAGTCGAGCTATGCTGTTCTCCTACAGCTCTTGTTGAATTCTTCTAGCAAAATAATTTACAATTAAATATAAATGTAATACAACACAACCATCATTGCAGCACATTAACACATAACTAGAGAAAAGTCGATGACGCGCCATCGCAATATACACACGTTTGTCCCTGAATGGCGAACAGTGTAAACATATATGTTGTTACCACCCATTAGAACCGTCTTGGTATTGTCAATCCGAAAACAATATTCAGCATGAAAAGGATTGATCCAGTGTGAAAAATATAAAGGTGTTGAGCTAGACAGATAACACGGGCCATAATGTGATTACGTAAATACTTGATACCAGAGGTAGTGGCCCATACAATATCACTACATGTACTATATAACTCAGGCCCGTACGCAGATGGGGTGCGACGGGTGCGTACGCACCCCCTCAACCCGTTCAACACCACAGGCATGTATTGTGGTATTGGCAAAAAGTGTAGATCCAGATGAGCCGGCTCGTGACGAGCCGTCTCATCAGGATCTGCACTTTTTGCAATATACGTAATTTTCATAATTTTGAGAACCAAAATACCTCATGTTCATAAATGGACTGGTCTGAAAATCATTTTGTGATGATTATAATGGGTTAACATATCAAAATCCATTCCAGTTATTTAGGGGTGAAATGGCTAACCTGCCGAGGTCTGTACGTTAATGTGCAAAAAAAACAATGTATAACGCACCCCCCCCCCCCTAAATTAATTCCTGCGTACGGGCCTGTAACTTGATTACTCTTTGAATCATTGTCATCATATTTCACACTTGCATAAACCATGACTCACGGTGTGTGGTGCAAGAACGACAACCCTCACTTTACTGTTGTTTGACTGCATGTAATGATGGGTTGTGGCCTAGGGCTAGAACACCGGATTTCCAATCCGGTGGTTGTGGGTTCAAACCTCGCCTAGAGATCAACAATATGTCATAGTATGCCCAGCTCACCGTCTATATATGACCTTAGCTGTTGCTCGGACATTAAACCCATTCACTTGCACTTTCACATTTGACTGCATGTATGTGGCGAGGGCGATAGACATGCGCTTGTGGACAAGCGACAATTTCTAGTTAATGAAGGATCGCAACTAGTCGTTTCCATTTGCAAATATATTAATAGAGATCCGGTACTATGTTGTAGTCCAGCGTTTATTTCTTACTGAATAGCACAGAAGTGAGTTTTGCGAACAGAGTAGACCCAGATCAGACTGCACTTGTTTATGCTAATTTATCTCCTATGTAGCATAAGCATGTGAAAATATTATTTGTGCGTTATATCAGCTGCCCACTTGCTTCCCAGATGGCAGACAAAAACTAACCACACTCGTTGTCGGATCTTATAAACATGCTAAAAGACGCATTGGGCATGTTGGGGTCAGTTGAAATCAACCATGAACATGTAGCGCCTTATTTTTCACAATTAGCAAGTACCTGGGGACCATGTATCAGCACCTTGATGTTCCAGTGTACGTTAGCATAAATCCATTAACCCTTAGAATGCTGGGAACGAAAATTGTTGTCTGCTGTTGTTTTATGTTTTGCCGTTTTCTCAATAATAAAAACATGGTTTCACAGAATTCTAAAGTGCTGTCAAAGTATGTTTTTTGATCGGAAAAAATGGAAAAGAAAAAATCAGCAGCAGACCAAAACGTTTATTCAGCAGTGTAAGGGTTAAAAGGTTATACAACGGTAATCAGTTGCAATTCTACAGGACAACCGTGCTAATTGTTTTCTACATAATGTCATAATGTGTAAAATAATTTGCACCATACAAACTGTGCATTATAGTGGAACATTTCTAAACCCGACACTCTTGAAGGTCCCGGATGTCTGTTTGGAGAGCTACAACTGTAATTCACTGCGCACTGCAAGGTTTGCGGTGCAGATAAATTACAGTGAAACAGTAAACACCCAAGTTTTGTATCTGGTCCGGGTCGGATAGGTTCCTCTTTGTACATGGTTTGGTGATCAATATGCTTACGGCATGTGTCATGCTAGCCAATTTTTCACTGGATACTAATATAAATTCATGTCTCACCCACTCACCCACGCGAAATCTGGTTCCGACGGACAAATTAGAACCTTACGCCGTGGGCCACCAACAGAGCACCAGATACACACATTCATATTAGAGCATAATTACGTTGGTTGCTGATCGCAATATAATGGTACTTATGTTGATGATTTGTCGGACGGACGCACGCACGCACGCACGCACGCACGCACGCACGCACGCAGCACGCACGCACGCACGCACGCACGCACGCACACACGCTGCACGGACGGACGGACGGACGAACTGACGGACACGGACGGACGGACGGACGGATGGACGTTCCAACATTTTGGGTTTATGGGGTATTTCAATTGTTTGAAGAACAAAGAAAAAGCCCCTAAACAACAATAGAGTTTATGAGGTTACGGGATATTACAAACGAATCTTTTGTTCCTAACCACGCCCCTAAGCTCTCAAACCCCCGGACGTTGGCCCGGACGGACGGACGTCCAACATTTCGGGCTTATGAGGTATTTCCATTGTTTGAAGATCAAAGAAAAAGCCCCTAAACAAAACTAGAGTTTAGGAGCTTACGGAATAAATCAAAGGAATCTTTTGTATTAGGCCACGCCCCTAACCTCTTAAACCCCTGGACGTTGGCCCGGACGGACGGACAACCTGACTTCAGTATACCCCCACCCCACAACTCGTTGCGTGGGGTATGATTATTATTACACCCACGTGATACCTGCATTATATTTACTAATCATTATGATACAGACAACCATTTTATGATGTACATAATTGTATGTTTGCGCTAGAAACGTTAGACAATGCAAAACACGACTCTGACGTTTATGCGTAGATTTTGAGCACAGCCATGCGTACGTGTATTTATACACATAATTTAGGAGCCGGACATAATCATCGGACTAAGCTTTATGTTCTATATAAAACTCTGCCACTTATTTGAATCATCCTTTTACAATTTCGGATCATCACCGGCGGTATGGTATGTGACCATTTCCATATCAAATTCACGAAATATAAGCTACTAGATTTGGCCCAGAAGGCTAAACAACTGCAGGCCTGATACTTGCACCCACACGTCACTTACTGCATCTCACAAATTCTGAGCAAATTCCATACCACCGTGTTATCTTCTCCGTTTCTCTCGTCTACAGAATGAGTGTAACAAATTGTCATCCAACCATATAACAACAGATAAACGCCGCAACTGAATTCGAACAATAGCAGTTCGTATATAACGATAAACCGTGAAACGACCGTAGCTGGGCCACAACACATATTAAATAATATATTGCATAGCACAACCTCATATGGATCATTCCCTGCTTGATCTGCTTTGTCCTGACCAACGTTCAAATATCATCATCGTATAAGATAACACTTAACAATAAGACTTGCACTCACACTCATCTCTTTTCACGGTTTGACATACCGACATAGTGCGATAGGAGAATGAACTAGCTAGGATAAACTAACCGCTCCATTGCATCCTTAATTTAATGCACATATTTCGAATGTATCCCATATATTGGTAAATTCGGAAACAAACGGACCAATGGCTATTGACCTCTTAAATCCTGGGCTCAAATACCCGGGAAGGTCTTCGAGCCAATAATGTAATGTGCTGACCCAGATGATGACACGCCTGGCTGTTTGAACTGCCATCTCATTGGTAATGCCACGGGATCATGATCTGATCATGATGATATACTGGATTGGTGGCATGTTTGGCAGTGGTTCCCTTGAGATCAGTACACACTAGCCGTTAGTTATTCGGCGAAACTGGTAGTATTTGTTACACGGAGGGGAATCGATGTGAACAGCAGAAGCAGCTGATTTCAGATGGACTCCTAATCTTTTTATCACAATGTATTATTATTCCACCGAATTTGATGAAATAAAGCAAACGGAGCGCGCACAAAGTGTGTAGAATCTTCGACTGCTGGCCTCTTCCGGATCATTCCAGCCAGTTCCCCGAACACGTCGGAACAGTTTTCTGTCATATTTTTAAATCTGACACTCCTGGTGTAAACCGTTAGAATTATAGCAGTTAGTCCGAATAAACATGATAAATAGGTCACAACAGACTGAAGTGCCATGTCTAATGGGCATCTCAGAAGCCATGCTCTTACACCCAGTGTGGACCCGACATCCAGAGTGGTCTATCGGGTCAGTGTAAACTTTCAAGATCCTTGATAATCAGTATTTATATGTGACCGGTCTTGAAAGCAGGTAGCACACGGCATGTATGTATAATTGTATTTGCTGTTTAATCTGGCAGATTGTCATTATTTATATCGTATATTATTATACCTCATTGCAATTTCTAGGTTTTGCATTAATAAATTTCATATCACGTGATAAACATGTTCTGCCGTGTCGCAGCGGGCAATTCACAATGCAATGGGCAATATTGGAGGGGAATATTACACTATTACCCTCACGTCCCGAAACTGTACATTAACAATATGCTGTGCATCAGATTGAAATGTTTAAACATCAAAATATATTTTCAGATTGATTGGAGAAATGCTCAGATATCTCGTCTTTTGTATAGTCTGCTGGCATAATGTGTATATCACGCCATTGTCATATCTGTCTATGATGTATTGCACCAAATTGTATTTGGTTTACTGTCATAGTATTTTCTGTATGTGTCAACGCACGAAGTGGTGAAACTGTACGATGGCTTGTACATATAAAGTTGGCGGAGATGGCAACTCAATGTACCATATAGTATACAGTAACACGACAATATTTATATATGTTATATTCATATATCACATCACTCTTATGAAGCAATTATAAGTGAAGCCAAGTGTATCTATCTATGACCTACTACCTTAAAGGCACATACCCACTCAGTAGGCACACACTATTCTTTATGGGAATTAAATAAGTGTATAACTGTGTCACTATTCCACCAGTTCTAAAACTTCTGAGTGCCGCTATACAGATATAATCATTTAATAATATCTATTTTATTGATAGTGACGCGCGGTGGTAATAGGCTATTTTCATATGCAAATGAGGCATGCTATTTTTAAATTAGTTATACTAATTAAATGCGTCACCTGAAAAAAAAAATATTTTCGACAGATTATAAATTATGATCATTGTACATAAAAAATAAATATCAGAGAATAAATAGCAATGTCCGTTAACATGTTAAAGAAACACTGTTATCGCCCCTGATATCATTGTGGAAATTTACGTCTGATATAAATGTATGATAATGTCAATCAATAATGGTGAATGAATATTTATTTTGCCAGAAAATGTCTCTGATGTTGTCTCTGATATAAATGACATGTTGTGCATAGTGAGCGGGAATGTACCTTTAAAGTCCAGAAAGGGTGACAATAATGAAATTTTCGAAATCCAGATTGGGTTTCATGTAGCAGTTTATACTTGTTTACATACTCCTTTAGATGTTTGTTAGCATGCTTTTCAAATAGTCACGGTCGTGAACAAAATAACACAGAAGTGTAGTGTGTGTTATTTTGATGTTAAGTTCAACTAAAAATAGTACACGATCAGACGTGTTGCTATCCGGATGCGGATTCTGTAATACTAGACGATATTATTCATACAAAAATGGAATTGGAAACGTGTATTCATTTTGTATCGCCCACCAGGTGCCCTGAGACAAGAATATCCGTATAGTCACGCGGTGGTTGAATGGTGATGACATTGAACATTAACATGATTAATTTAATAATAATTTGTAAACGATCCACTGAACTGGCCTTAGCGTGCAATTCGAGGGTGAAAACCCATTTGTTGACATCATGGCCTGCAATACACCTGAATAATACTTCCAACATCTTCCTGGTATCATGTTTATAATTTATAAATAATTTGCCCAATTTACATCACGTAGACAGTTTTCTGTTCGAAATTCACAAACCTGAAACTTATACATTATGTAAATGCTTTTTCCCTACCGATATTTACTTTGTAGTTGGTATATAACACTAAATTTCTGTAATTTAGAATTAGGTTTTCAGAAACAGAAATTGTTACTACCAGGGATAACCCGATTGCCCCTTGCAGGTTGAAATTATGACTGAACAAGTAAAACTACTTTCATATATCCAGCGCACAAGTTGAACAGTTGGTGATTTGACTCTGTTTAGATTGGCATTTTTTCATTGAAATGTGCTATTCCGATCCAGTGGGAATCTTTGTCAGTTTTGGAAGGGCCACCTGGAAGACAGGTGGAAGACTCGGACATGTAACGCAAACAAAAAAATGCCCATTAAAAAAATCCCATTACCACACCCACGTGGTCTCGTACCGGTGCCGTACATTATGTTTACAAAAAAAAATCACATTGCCCCACCCATCTGGTATTGTGCTATATATTTGGATGGGGTCGGATTCGAGAATTGTTTAATGCGTCTTCCACCTGTTACACCTGGCACCAGATCAGGAGCATGTAATGAGCTCAATCATTTGCATACTGGTTTTATGGAGCAGGAGCTACACTGGTCTCCACTGCCATAAGCCCTGTTTTACCAGGCTAAACCTCGTATTATTATCAGATTGTTTGTTAATCACAGAAGTTTGCACTTTGATGTATATCACAGATTAATGTCGTTTAGTATGGTGTCCGACCATCAGAGCATAACATGATATTCGTGGAATGTAATCATGCAATAAATCTTAATAATATATCACGGCATTTAAATGCCGGTCGCACACACTGGGATTGATATGCTAAGTAGCAGGGAATTATCTGATGAGAAAACTGAGGTCTTGCAATCGTATAAAATTGCAAATATTTGCAAACCGTGCTTCGTACGAGTATAAAATCACTATATTGACTAGCATTATGTAAATAAGGTGGCCGGATTAGCTCAGTAGGTAGAGCGTCGGACTGCGGATCGGGAGAATCCGGGTTTGCTTTCCCACCTCGACCGGCTCCGAATGGCAGTTTCGGCGTGTCCTTGGGCAAGACAACTACGTGCTAGCCTAGTCCTATCGGATGAGGGGACTTAAAAATAGTCGGTCCCGACATGCAAGGTCATCGAGCCAGTGCCGCCGTTAAATCAAAGCATTTACATTTACATTTTGCATCATGTAAAACATTCTACATGTGCATTTGTTTGTCTGATGCAAAATATGAATGCCTTCTTAAATTGGTCACCAAAGTAAGTTTTGTCACTACCATTTGAAGCATTGTGAAATAAACACAAATGTGGCAAGAAAATGTTTTTGAATTTATTTCACACACCCAGGCAAATTCTGAGTGTAATGTCGAATATGTGACTGTGAGAAATTGGACTTATGGGTTTTGCCACCAGTGTAGACCCCAATCAGCCTGTTCACCCCAAGGTCAAGGTCACAGACTTAGCACATTCATAAACTTAACATTGGGGTAAATGTCTTATAACATATGTTTCCTTTCATGGAACGCCTTGATATTTCATACATGCATGCATCTGATGATACCCTATCATGCTATAGTAAATCCATGACCCACCCTTACCCCTTACCCCAAGGTCAAGGTCACAAACTTAGCACATTAACTTAACGTTGGGGTAAATGTTTTATAACATCTGTTTCCTTTCATTGAACGCCTTGATATTTCATACATGCATTCCTTGGTGCGTTCGAAACCTTAACGCTCGGGTAAATGGCTTATAATCAAATATGCCTCTTTTTCTTCGGCTGCCAGCTGGGTCATTCGTGTGCCGATAGGCCGCATTTCTAGTTCATACATGCATTCATCTGATGATCCTCTATTGTGCTACAGCAAATCCATGACCCACCCCCACCCCTTTCCCCAAGATCAACATCATAACCTTAACATTGGAGTAAATGTCTTTTTATAAAATCTGTTTCTTTACAGAGAACGCCTTGATATTTCATACATGCATTCAACTGATGATTCTCTATTGTGTTACAGCAAATCCATGATCCCAGCCATGTTATACATTGTTAGATTAGAACACCATGTCCGACTGTTTAAGGTCGATTTCACTGAACCATTTTGTTACTTGGCAACACTTTCATGTATGTCTAGACAGTCTGATTTATTGTGCATGTCCCACAAGAAAATACAAGGTTTAGTACTTATTCATTGTTTGCGTAAAACAACTGAATTTGTGGATGAGACTGGAAAAACGGGGCTTATGGGGTATACCACCAGCGTAGTATGCACATCCGTGCAGTCTGATCAGGGTCTACACCGTTCGCTATTCCATGAATGAAACGCCCGTCATGTTTCTAAAGCAACTTACATTGTATATCGTTATTAGCCTAAATAGGTGTTATATTTGATCAGGAACTACACATATATCGCATAAACCCAATGTTGCCAGTCACAGTCACAAGTATGTTCCTATTTCTGTTTGCAATAGATGTTTCAATCACGAACCAACTAACTAATATTTAACAAGAATGTGTGTCTAAACATGATTCCTTGGTGTAAGGGTCATGTCAGTTCCTGTGTATTACACGTGCGCCGCAGTTATGGTATTATTCAGAGAGTCCGTTAACTTGACAAATTTTTGGAACATTAACATTGTGACACAATTAACCGTCAATAGTAACAATTGGTAAACCTAACAGCATTTTATGACCAAGTTCATAGTGACAAATGCTTGTTTCAGAACGAAAATAGTATGGACCTTTTCATATTGACCTCATTACATGTATGTGATGAACAACGAGAATATAATTGGCAAGTTACGTAAGTGCGCTTTATGATTTCATAGTGACGTTTATGAACATTTTCTTTGCCATTAATGTTTGTCAGAGAACGGAAATATTATGCAAATTTTCATAGCGACTAATGTTTGTCTGAGAACGGGAATGTTCAGAAAATTTTCATAGCGGCTACAATATGTGGGAGCGATGGTACGTTTTATAAAAATGTTCATAGCGACTAATATTTGTCTGAAAACAGTAATGTTATCATCACATTTTCATAGCGACTTCAATATGTGAGAGTGATAGAATGGTTTATGAAAATTTTCATAGTGAGAGGTATATTACATTTTATGAAAAGTTTCATAGCGAGAGTGATATTACGCTTTATGAACATTTTAATAGCGAGAGGTATATTACATTGTATGAACATTTTCATAGTGAGAGCGATATTATGCTTTACGAAAATTTTCATAGTGAGACGGATTTTGCACTTTATGAAAATTTTCATAGTGAGACGGATATTGCACTTTATGAAAATGTTCATAGTGAGACGGATAGTACGGTTTACAAAAATGTTCATAGTGAGACGGATAGTACGGTTTATTAAAATGTTCATAGTGAGACGGATAATACGGTTTATGAAAATGTTCATAGTGAGACGGATAGTACGGTTTATGAAAGTTTTCATAGCGAGAACGATCATAGTACATTTCATGAAACATTTCATAGCTTGAGGGATAGTATGGTTTATGGACATTTTCATAATGACTATTGTTTGTCTGAGAACCGAATGTTATGAAAATGTTCACAGTGTCTTCAATATCTGAGTAACAACTGTGGTTGACCTGGTGAGCAATTCTTATGAAAATTTTCATAACGCTTGAAGGCTAAGGAGATGTGAGAGAGAAGCAGTAGTAGTCCCGTCCAGTTTGAATTTGTCATAACCTCCTTATGCATACGGGGTCGTTATTTTGAGCAACTGGAATGGCTGAAACAAAACTGGAGCCTGTTATAAGTAAATTGTAGGGGTGGTGGTGGTGGGGGGGGGGGGGGGGGGGGGTAATTGATAATTTACAAACATGGGTGATGGAGTATGGAAATTATTTAGTTAAAAAAACAACCTTCCGTCCACCCCTTCCCCCACATACCATTAATTCTGGAAAAGCCCTTACTTAGTATGCGAAACGAAATACACGACCGTTACACTTTCATATATAGTACAGTAGAAACTCCGAATATCGGACAGCCTGCGGACCGGATAAAAAGTCCGGTTTAGAGAGGTTTCTGGTTTTTAGAGGTTTTTCACTATTCTTACTCAAGGTGTGTAAATTGGTTTTGTCACTAAACGCGTACTCCAATTAGCGAAGACTAATCGGCAATTTTCAATGATTATTTGACCTCATAACTACCTTACATATACCTGCCGTCGTCAATTACAGCCGCATCAATCGATTTAAGTCTTCAATGGAAAATAGCGGCATGTTTTTCGCTATTTAATTCAAGACCAAACACGACCCGATTTGTAAATGTAAATATCGAGTATTCATCTTTCTTTTGACGAAAGTCGGGGTTCATTGGTCGGTTTTCCAATATCACGCATCGATCACATGCTCGGAAATATTTGTAGGTTGTGAGACACAAAACATCCTTGACTTGTGAACCGTGTAAAATGCGTAACGTCTCTCATATCACACCTGTCTGACATGAAATCCAACACGACCATTGTGTGAAATTTATCTCCTGCCGCGGGCGCTTGGTGATTTTAGCAATTCTGATCCGTCCGGTATTCAGAGATAAAATTATGCTGAAAAGTCTTCTTTTTTTCGGTATTCAGAGGATCCGGTATTCAAAGGTTTTTAGTACATTGAATAACGAAGGAATTAAATCGGGACTATGAAAATTGTCCGGTTTCGGGAGGATTCCGGTATTTAGAGGGTCCGGTATTCGGAGTTTCTACTGTACAATGTTCTTCTATTTTCGCTTTCCATGTATATAACCCGTGAGACACCACGTTATAAAACACGCTATAGACCAATGATCTAGTATTGAGCGAAAATCACCCGACTGATGTTACTGCTACATGTACACGATGTGTTTGATAGACATGATAAACAATGATAACGAGGTGGAACATAAATGCATGTTATTGACCAGTGATCTAGCGTAGAAAATATGTAGAATGCACATGATCTACACGACTTACTTATTGAAAAAATATATTTATTGTAAGATCCCTTTTGCCTGTAAAGCTTCTTAAGATACTACTACTACAACTTTTTTAACTTATATATGTATCACTATTGAACATGGAAAGCGAGGACTATACTGGGTAGAGAGTCTGTGGAATACGAGAGTCATCCTGTCCTGCCTCCAGCCTCGTATCCATGCGGGCCAATTAAAATTGTCTAAATAAATTGTTATTCATGTGTAGACCGAGACCAGCCTGTGCCACAGGCAAGTAGGACCAGTATATACACTTCACCAGCTTCACTGTCCGCAATTCGATCAGCCAGCCCGGATATCAGATCGTGCATCACATACGGGTCCTCCGGATATGAAAAGGGACTATACTACTGTTGGAACAGTTTGCAGATCTTGATTCGCTTGGGTGTTAGATACATTAGACGGCAGTGTAGATCCTGATCAGCCTGTGACCATGCACATTATATGCACAGTCTGACCAGAACCAACCACGTTTATTAATCAGTGAAACAGTTCCAAGTGAGCATGGTCAGGTGTGCTGACAAATAGAGATAGACAGGTCGCAAATTGATAGCTGCATACAAAATGCCCATTTGGATTTATTTTATTATAAACTCAATTTTATGTAAATAAATATTATACCAAAACATATAGGACTTCTATCAATCACGTCTACCGTGTGTACGTTACGGCGCATACAATAACTCAAGTGCCGCGGATATTACTCGTCTATTACACATATACAGAGCTACGCAAAATACGAATACACGTATCTTATAGCATCGTCATCATTGCCTAATGCTGCTTACACCGGCGTCACTGTATAACGCCAACAGACAACGTTACGGATACTTATAGTTATATCTGCATTGTAATTGCAGTGTAGACCATGCAGACTGGTGGCAAAACCACGGGGCGTATCTGATCACTATCTGACCATAATAATCTTTAGAATCACAATAGTCATAACCCACGATCAAAGAGCAGGCAAGCAATGGCTAACTGTCTTATCGGGACAATACCTACAGAGTTATCTTGCAGCAAGCGTCGATAAAACATGGCGCCAACAATAATAACTGAAGCACGTTATCCCGGGAATTACCTATACACTTTGAAGGCTTTGCGCAACGCTAATCTACGATGCGCAACGAAGAAACATGTTTAAACGTGTTTGCAAAGTGTTAATATATACTGGAAAACTATACAATCACTCGTGAAAACTTTCAGAGCTTCACGAAACACCAGTAAACATGGCCTTTATTATACAAAAAATGGCGCGAAATGTGAATAAACTCGGCAATTTCCGTGCCACGTGGGCCAGTTAATGTCAATACATAGTTACATTACTTACTAATGGAATATATACACTGATTTATAACACGAACCAATGCGAATGTTGAGTAGAATCTAACTTGAAACCCCGTTTTCAGCGTAAAATTCCGTTCAGCCAACATAACTGACACGCGTTATTCGCAAAGGGAGACAATTATGCATGACCTGCAAACATATCTCTATCAAGTTATCCCGAACATAAATGAAATCAGCTACACCCCTGACTGATTATCAAACTAGAGTTTTGCACTAATTTGACCCCAAAATGACCTTGTCCCACCTGATTTGTTTGACCGACATTGGATTCGTGTTCAGGATGATATAATGCATTGCTTTAAAGTAGTCGTTGCTTTTGCTCTCTCGGGTTGAACTGAATTCATTATTATGGATGCTTGCCCCCCCCCCCCCACCCCTACCATTTAAATATTTGTGCACTCGATGAACCCAAAAATGATCGTGTCCCACCTGCTTTGATTCACCGACACCGTATTCGTGTTCAGGATGATATAATGCATTGCTTTAAAGTAGTCCTTGCTTTTGCTCTCTCGGGTTGAACAGAATTGCTTGCCCACCCCCCTACCTTTTTGTTATCGATGTAAAAGTACTAAGACTTACATTTAAGTATTTTTTTTATACTAGCCAAAGGTTGGTCGTCCTACAGACGTGGGAAAGACACATTTTCTCCCACCTAAAAGTGGAAATGGAAGGGGAACCACCTACAGTATATGCTATCAAATCAGACCGAGGTTAAGTCACGGGTAGTTGGTGCATTGTTGACATTTGTTGTAAATTGCTATTCAGTGCCAGCATGTATGACGCACGAGACGATTCAACACAATGAACAGTATCTTAAACATCACGCAATGCATTGACAGTGGTAACATAAGTCGTATGCGTGTATAATAGAGTGTGACATTGCGTTCAAGTAATACCGTTCTTGTTTTCCGTGTATATGGCGCCGTGGGACCGGCGCAAAATGTTTCACGCCGAAAATGCACCGGTTTCCTGACGAGCTGCAGCTCAGCTCTACTTATAGCTAAAATGGTATAAACGTTTTTCCGTCCAGTAACCGGCGCAATTTATGCCGTATATTCTGCAAACTGAATCGGAATTCGGCAAGAATCTGGCGCCTATTTCGTCTTGAAACAGTTTACGCCAGCGCGAAGTGCAGCACCAGTACTTTAGATCGAGTTTCATTCGCACATACGAGCCTTTATGGAACGCCGATTCTACATAAACTCAAATAATTAATACTAGCTGTAATTAGCTCCAAATGATTTAGAGAGCTCATCAAATTATTTGGAGCTGGCTCTAAATATTTAATGCCAGCTCTAATTATTTAGAGCTGGCATTAATAATTTGAGTTTGCGTAGATTTGGCGTTCCATAAGATTTAGCGTATTGCATATATTTGATGATTAATAGTATGCAGAATGATTATACTGAATTTATTACATTATCACAGCCAAAATGGCTGTGATAATGTAATAAATTCAGTATAATAAAAATTAATAAAGTTATCCTAAAATTTAAAACGTTGTCTAACTGTGACAATTTATCATATCCCCGTGTCCATTTCCCGCGCCGGTGTAGATGTTTCACGTCGAAGTTAGCGCCTGCTTCTTGACGAATTTCCATTCGGCTACATGTAGAAGATATTATTTTCACCTAATATCCGGCGCAAAAAAAATTGAGGCGGTTAATAGACGCAGGCGACGTAGAATTATTTTTTATTAATTCGTTCCCACGAAATAACAATTCGTTCCCACGAAATAACAATTCGTTCCCACGAAATAACAATTCGTTCCCTCAATTTAACAATTCGTTTCCACGAAATGACAATTCGTTCCCTCGAATTAACAATTCGTTGCCTCGAATTAACAATTCGTTCCCTCAATTTAACAATTCGTTCCCCCGAATTAACAATTCGTTCCCTCGAATTAACAATTCGTTCCCTTGAATTAACAATTCGTTCCCTACAATTTGTTCCCTCGAATTAACAATTCGTTCCCTCGAATTAACAATTCGTTCCCTTGAATTAACAATTCGTTCCCTCAATTTAGCAATTCGTTCCCACGAATTGAAATTCGTTCCCTCGATTTGACAATTCGTTCCCTCGAATTAACAATTCGTTCCCACGAATTGTTTTGGCGCCCAGCTGCGCGCGCACAAAGGTGTTGCGCGCGCAGCTGGGCGCCAAAACAATTCGTTGGAACGTATTCGAGGGAACGAATTGTTAATTCGTTGGAACGAATTGTTAAATTGAGGGAACGAATTGTCATTTCGTGGGAACAAATTGTTGATTCAAGGGAACGAATTAATAAAAAAAAATACATGTCCCCTGCGGGGCTCCGTAGAAATAAACTGCTTATTGCGTAGTGTGTGTTGGATATTGGGCTGTTATGTCGGGCTGTTATATCGAGTAGATACAAAAACGACGCCAACTTTCAAATTACCATATCTCAAAATATATGCATTTCAGTTCAATATATTAAATTGTGTTTCACCGACCACAAAAAGGGAGGGGTCATTTAGTGTTGCCCGTGTTCGTCCTTCCCGTTCGTTCCGCCAGTCCATCACAAATCTTATAACTCGTTCAAGTATTAAATAGTAATACGAGAGCCATTCAAAAAGTTTTGATACTGTTGTGGTTCCGTAATAAATTGTACAGACAAAGAACCCGAGCTGTTCAGAAAAGGTAAATCGATTATTTTACATCTACCTCATAAATCCGATGTATAAACGATTGCATAACCAGTCTTCCATTATCGAATTTACAAACATAGAGGGGATAAATAAACCATAATTCAATATAAGTTTTGAATAACTTATATAATATACAATATAAGTTTTGAATAACTTATATAATATATGTCTTATAGTATACATATATTGAGTACAACTGGAAATCGGAACCTATTTTTGATATACCTGAGATCCAGGGCAGACATGCTGCAGGTTTCCTAAACATTGATTCTGCAAGACTAATATAATTCAGAGTGCGAAATAGCAATGTAGTGCTCAATGAATGGACATATTGTTAGGCTAGCAGCTAAACCCTGGTTGGCAGTTTAGAGTAGACTAAACAAGATACAAGTTTCAGTTTCTTTATTATTTCTATCACGATTGTTTGTCAGGATGGCATTACATTGTAGTACTAGCAGTAGCTGAAATGTAAGTGGCTGGAAGAATCTACAACAACAACAACTAATGACCGAACGAAGTTTTAGTGAAAGTGAAAGTTCTGCATTTCAGCGTTGGTCTGCTCTTTGTGACCGAAGTGACCGACGTGAGAATCTGTGTTGCGTCATTCCTTATATAGACACTGTATCTGACAGTCAGCCAATCGGTGGCCAGGAAATCTGAGCGTTGACTGTCAAGTTTCCGCCATCTTGGATTTGAAAGTTACGTTTTTAGGCTTTAGACTAGAAATACAGCGTAGACAGCAATGATATCGTGACGGTCAGATGTCCAGATGATTCTGCATGTCAAAATACATCAGGTAATTGTAAAGTTGTGAAGATAAACACGCATTTAATGAGTGACAGCCAAACAGAAAGGCTGCGTGTGTTGACAGTCAACTAATGGCGGTCACGAAACATTGTGAGCACTGCGGAACAAATAATTAGAATAATGGAGATATTATAACGTCTGAGATATGATCATCGATGAACATACTTAGGAGGAGGGTTGAGCTACCAACATATGTATGTATGACACCATGGTAAAGAGGATCCAGCACAAACTGGTCCAATAAAGGTGGTCACGTGACCTCCACAGAAGTGTCAATCCATGTCAACAGTCAACAAGGGCCATTACATTTCATTCTGTTGTGATTCACACGGCATAATGTGAATAGTATGGCTTATTTAGCAGTTATATAGTTCATCACCCAAAATATGCATCACTGTGAATGTGCTTATTAATAAAGTATTAGCAATAAAAAAAGGGGTAATAAATCTGATCAAATTGTAAGGATCATTTCCTTACAATATTATATAGTATATATAGAGAATAGTGGTTTAGTGCCGTGAATGGGAAAACATATCTGGCAAGGCTCAGGAAACGGGATGGGCGAGGCTCTGCCGAGCACATCCCGTTTTGGTGCAGCGCCAGATGTTTTTTCCCATTCACGGCACTAACCTACTATTCTATTTATCCCGTCAACACCTACACATGGCTGTAAAATGCAAATATAGTATGGACTGGATATCAAAAATGTTTCACGGCACCGTGTGTCACGGCACATACGCACTGTGTTGACGGGATAAATATAGTATTTTGGTTGAATTATATACTTACTGTCTGTTTCACGAAAGCTGCCCAAATTTTACGGCTATATAGACAATTCAAAAACAATATTCTTTTCGATAATATTAAATTAAAGGAAAATTTAAGAATGAGCCTTCTTTTTATTTCGTGAAATTCGGTCAAATATTGATTTTATTGCGAAAACAAAATTTCCCCATGTTAGATCCCCATAGACATCTTCACGGAGTGAAGATGTCTATGGGGATTTAACATGGGGAAATTTTTAGAATTTCAGAAATACTGGACCGATTTTTAAAATTTAACTTTTGTTTTCTTAGTCAGATCATTTCCAAGCTATCTAGCTAGGTTTAGGAGTCAATTTCCAAATTTTTTCGTTTTTTGACTCCTCCCACGACTCCTCTACCTTTTTCCTCCATGTTAAATTCCCATGGACAAATCAATTTTTCGTAATCAAATTAATATTTGACCGAATTTCATGAAATAAAAAGAAGGCTCATTCTTAAATTTTCCTTTAATTTAATATTATCAAAAGAAATCTTGTTTTTGAATTGTTTATATAGCCGTACAATTTGGGCAGCTTTTGTGAAACAGACAGTAGTTTAATAGTAAAATTATTCATGATTGTGAGTTAATGCTACATTTGATACAATTTCTGCATTTGTTTCTATTCTGCATTTACTCCACTAGTGCTGCACTCTACGGAGCCCCGCAGGGTACATGGATTTTTTATTAATTCTTTCCCACGAAATGACATTTCGTTCCCTAAATTTAACATTTTTTTTCCTCGACTTAGCAATTCGTTCCCACAATATAACAATTCGTTCCCACGAATAAACGAATTATTAAATTGAGGCAACGAATTGTTAATTCATGGGAAGGAATTGTTAATTCGTGGGAGAACGAATGGTTATTTCATGATCATTCGCGGAACAGTCAACACTATTGCCCCGAGGTGCTGTGGACAATCCGAGTAACGGATTGAACATTCTATGCAATTTCAACTTGGCATTGGACATGAAGGCCGCATGGGTGTGGTATGGAATGAAAATATGGATGGTGATGAACGAATTGTTAATTCGAGGGAACGACATTTTTAATTCGTGGGAGCAAATTGTTAATTCGTGGAACAAAGTGTTAAATTGAGGGAACGAATTGTTGCTTCGTGGGAACGAATTAATACAAACAATAATTATACGTCACCTGCTGGGCTCCGTACTAACCTACTAGTCTCTATGCACTGACGACTCCTTTTCACTGGTGTGTTGTGACTGACAGTATGTATTGCATATACACGTTTCTCCCTACACGATACTCGAATTGACCAAATTATCTATACAAGTCAAAGGTCAAAATGACAGTTCAAGTCAACTATGCAATATGATAATATTTGGTATGAGATGCAAGCTCTTTTCTGGAACATTTCTTGACACCGTATTATTATTTTAGATATCCTTTATATTATTAAATGATAATGGGTTCGATTCCGACTTCGATCTCATCCGAATGGCGTATTCGGTATGTTCTTGGGCAAGTCAGCTTCGTCCTATCGGATGGGGACATGCAAGGTCATCGAGCCAATGCCATCGTTAAATCAAATTGACTTATTGATATATACGTCATGTAGCAGACCATTGCAAATGGCGTGTTCTCTGTACACTGTCATTTCAAGTTTTCTTTCAGCAATAATACAATTAATATGTTCAACAATTCTGCAAAAACCAGGAACCCACTTTTCCGACGTTTCGGCACAAGGCCTTTATCAAGGAATTAGTATGACACAGCTAAGTGCCATCCATTTTATATATCAATTTGTGAAATCTCAAATGGATGCCACTTAGCGTTCAGTAGATACTAATTCCTTGATAACGTCGGAAAAGTGGGTTCCTGGCTTTTTGCAGAATTGTTTAACATTACAAGTTATGTCAGTTATGCCTGTATATACCATGTATAGATGCCTGGCACTTTTTCCACTATAATTCATATACTTACACAGTGCTCCAGATAAGTTTTGTATCTAAAGAGTTGTATACCCCCATATTTCAAAATATTATTTTACTTTTACAAATGTATTATTCATTTTCTGCCTTATTAAATAGGCAATAAATCAAACAAGCTAAAACAAATTTAAAACTGTTTGCTTTTTGCTGCTCAACTAAGTAAATTTTCAACTTTATTACAGTAGTTTCACTACTCAATTTGAAAAACAATGCGTATGTTCACTCTCACATGTGATAATCAATGCGTATTCTGCTAAAATAAGTGCGTACAATACGCCAATACGCACCTTTTCCGGAGCTCCGGATACTACACTTTAGGAGACCGTTTCATAAACGTCATACCATGCAGAACATTTTGCTATATCATGGTCATTGATGGAATAAATGCATTCCCATTTAAATTGCATGACAAATACGCGCACCACCAGTGCATGTATATCTTAGTGGGTGGGGCATTGGAGTTTAGGAAGTATAAAATGTATTTACATTTATGGCATGTCTGATTAGAGATATATGCTTTACATATTGGGTAGTAGTGTATGATGTTTCACTAACAAATGACAAACGCATTACGTGCTTAAATATGACAGCGGTTACAAATTACCACAATTATGTCTTCACCTATATTTCAAATTGGTGAGTATTTTCATGATTAATTATTGTTTTCGGAAAGCGAAACAAACGGAAAGTGTTCACAATGACATCCGGGTGTCCGTCGGTACGTCCGAAATATGCGTTAAAGGTTTTTAGTACCTTATATCTCTGCAGTCCTAAGTCACTTTGACTTGAAACTTCATGTGCGTATTAGATTTCAGATTTGCTTGAAACTTCGCATGCTTATTGGTCATCATCCATATACTCAGTATGTGTCCCACTCATGCGGCCCCTGTTCCCCAAAGTCAAGGTCAAATGACTTAGATGTTTACGTTAAACTTTTTGTCCAAATTTGCTTTTAGCTGTTCACATACATACCATCTCTGTAACCGTTAGTTAGATTTGCTTGAATATTCGTATGCTCATTGAGTACCATCCATATATTCATTATTGTTCCCACGCCTCAAGGTAAAATAAATGCAGTGTTCGTTATTATAAAATCTGCGCTAAAGTGTTTACATACATTATGTCTCCACAATCGTTAATCCAATTTACTTCAAACTTCTAATACTTCCTTTCATCATCCTAGGTCAAATGATTTTTAAATTAAATTTTTCATTTTTACATAAGATCTGCACAACACTTACTCTGATTTACTTAAAACTTCAAATAATTCTTTATTATTATCCAAGTTTTCATTATATAACCCACCCATGCAGCCCACATGCCAAATAGCAAGATCAAATGACTTTAACATTTGCATTAATGTTTTTAGTTCGCCTGCACGAAGTACATACTAGCTTATTGCATAACCCCGGCGTCGTCGGCCTCGGCGTCGGCGTCGGCGTCCACACATTTAACGTTGGGTAAATGTCTTATAACTTCTGTTTCCTTTCATGGAACACCTTGATATTTCACACATGCATTCCTCAGATGACCCTCTATCATGCTGCAGCAAACACATGACGCAACACCCAACACTTACACCAAGGTCATTGTCACAAACTTAGCTCATTCATAAACTTAACGTTGGGTAAATGTCTTATAACATCTGTTTCCTTTCATGGAATGCCTTGATATTTGATACATGCATTCCTCTGATGACCCTCTATTATGCTGTATCAAAACCATGACCCACCACCCAACCCTTACCCGAAGGTCAAGGTCACAAACTTAGCACATTCATAAACTTAACGTTGGGGTAAATCTCTTATATCATCTGTTTCCTTTCATGGAACGCCTTCATATTTCATACATGCATTCCTCAGATGACCCACTATCACGCTGTGGCAAATCCATGACCCACCACCCACCGCTTACCCCAAGGTCAAGGTCACAAACTTAGCATATACATAAACTTAACGTTGGGGGAAATGTCTTATAACATCTGTTTTCTTTCATGGAACACCTTGATATTTCATACATGCATTCCTCACATGACCCTCTATCATGCTGTATCAAATTGACGACTCAACACCCAACCCTTACCCCAAGGTCAAGGTCACAAACAAATCCATGACCCACCACCCACCGCTTACCCCAAGGTCAAGGTCACAAACGTAGCATATACATAAACTTAACGTTGGGGGAAATGTCTTATAACATATATTTTCTTTCATGGAACACCTTGATATTTCATACATGCATTCCTCACATGACCCTCTATCATGCTGTATCAAATTGACGACTCAACACCCAACCCTTACCCCAAGGTCAAGGTCACAAACTTAGCATATTCATAAACTTAACGTTGGGGTAAATGTTGTGTGACTTCGGTTTATTTACAGCGAACGCCTTCATATTTCATACATGGATTCATCTAAAGATACTCTATTGTGATATTGCAAATCCATGACCCACCGCCCATCCCTTACCCCAAGGTCAAGGTCACAAACTTAGCACATTCATAAACTTAACGTTGGTGTAAATGTCTTATAACATCTGTTTTCTTTCATGGAACGCCTTGATATTTCATACATGCATTCCTCAGATGACCCTCCATCATGATGTAGCAAATCCATGACCCACCACCCAACCCTTACCCCAAGGTCAAGGTCACAAACTTAGCATGTTCATAAACTTAACGTTGGGGTAAATGTTGTGTGACTTCGGTTTATTTACAGGGAACGCCTTCATATTTCATACATGGATTCATCTGATGATACTCTATTGTGATATTGCTAATCCATGACCCAACGCCCATCCCTTACCCCAAGGTCAATGTCACAATCTTAGTAAATTCATTAACTTAAAAATAACGTTGGGGTAATATCATCTGTATTCCTTTCATGGAACGCCTTGATATTTCATACATGCATTCATCTGATGATACTCTATTGTGCTATTGCAAATCCATGACCCACCATGACCCACCCCTTACCCCAAGGTCAAGGTCAGAAACTGAGCACATTCATAAACTTAATGTTGGTGTAAATCTCTTATAACATCTGTTTCCTTTCATGGAACGCCTTCATATTTCATACATGCATTCCTCAGATGACCCTCTATCATGCTGTAGCAAATCCAGAACCCACCACCCAACCCTTACCCCAAGGTCAAGGTCACAAACGTAGCATGTTCATAAACTTAACGTTGGGGTAAATGTTGTGTAACTTCTGTTCGGTACAGGGAACGCTTTGATAGTTCATACATGCATTAATCTGACGATCCTCTATTGTGCTACAGCAAATCCATGACCCACCCCTACCCTTTACCCCAAGGTCGAGGTCACAAACATAGCACATTCATAAACGTAACGTTGCGGTAAACGTCTTAACATCTGTTTCCTGTCATGGAACGCCTTGATATTTCATACATGCATTCATCTGATGAAACTCTATCGTGCTATAGCGAATCCATGACCCACCGCCCACCCCAAATGTCTGATAACATCTGTTTCCTTTCATGGAACACCTTGATATTTCATACATGCATTCCTCAGATGACCCTCTATCATTCAGTAGCAAATCAACAAACCACCACCCAACCCTTACCCCAAGGTCAAGGTCACAAACTTAGTATGTTCATAAACTTAACGTTGGGGTAAATGTTGTTTAACTTCTGTTACTTTACAGGGAACGCTTTGATAGTTCATACATGCATTCATCCTATGATCCTCTATTGTGCTACAGCAAAATTAATGACCCACCCCCACCCCTTAGCACATTCATACATGCATTCCTCATGTGAATAGCTATCATGCTGTAGAAAATCACCAACTTAGTGCGTTCATAAACTTCAGGTTGGGTTAAATTTTGTTTACTTCTGTTTTCAGGGAGCGCATTGATATTTCATACATGCATTCATCTTAATATGCTATTTTATGCTATAGCAAACCCACGAATCACCTTGCACCACTGACCCCAATGTCAAGGTCCAGCGCACGCCCCTTAACCGAATGTCAATTATATATAATATTCAAGTTTGTGTATGCAACTGTGCCAGGTTTGAGTGAAGGCTGCCAACAGGCGAGCTTCGTTGTCTTCTGACAACTCTTGTTACATACCTTATATCTCCACAACCCTTAATTAAAACTTCAAATAAATACACGCTGAGACCATTAAATGCCTCAGCGGGCTCGATATGCGGACCGTGGCCAACTGGTTCTCAAACACAATTACATAAACACTTATATAACGATGCAGTCGTCATCTGGAATAGATCTTACGTGTCTGTCTATCATTTGTTTTCATTTATTGCATACATTTTACTGTAACACAATATAATATCATTACTATTCACGGTCACCTTGGTCACCATCTTGAATTTGAGGCCTTTATCCACGGAGCCCAGAATGGTATCAAGTGATTTCATAAAATAAAGACATACACGAACATTTTGGAAAATCACAACCTGTGTTTTAAGAGACAGTCCAAATACTACTTAAAGAAGCCACGCTTGGGCACATATATTCACTGATTTTCGCCGATATTGATTTCGAAATAATGCATTTTTTCCATAAGTGATGTCGGAAGTAACTAAATACACAAACTTCATATGGAATTCCGCATCAGCAGAGATCGTTTTGTTGTTGTCTAATGTCTTTGTCATTTTCGGAAAATATATTTAAAAAACAATATCGGCGAAATATTTCTAACGCCTGGCCTATTTATTGTTACAGTGACGAACGTTGAAATGTCATCTCAAAACGACGATCTGCGCATGGAGCCGACAGACCAATCCCAGACGGGGTACTCGACTGACCAACGGCAGACCGGGTACACCAATGGTAGCCGGTATTTCGAAACAAATAACATAAACCCGCAGTATCCGGCACGTGGCGCGACTTACGGGGATGTGTATGATTATGATCAGCCGGGGACGTCGTCAATGGTCACGGTAAAGTAATGTGAAGGGAACAGTGTAGACGGCCCGCCAAGGCCAATAAAGAGCCTCCAATAAAGTTTTGATGGCATTTTTCGGTTACAAATGGGCACCCATACTGATCGACTTCTATGAAATGTAAGCTGTTGGTGGGTACCCCTTGAGTGTAGACACAGATATAAACGTATAGTTTTGAAAGGTATAAACCAACCCGCTTTGAGCTCTCATTTGTAAACAAAAAAGTTGAAAGGATAATCCCTCGTGTCTGGAGTGGAATCGTGACAATTTGCTAGTTATTTATTTGAAAAGTTCACATATGTAATTATTGTCGGCCATCTTGGAATTTAAGTTAGTAAATGATCGAATATGCAATTTTATTGACTGTCATATCATGCTATAAAATTGATTTTTGGACATACAGAGAGCAAATTAATGGTGCATATGTAGTGTCCATTTTTAATGTTTATTCTTTATATTTCATTTTTGTTATTACTAACAATAATAGTACAACCATCTTCAACATTGATTTTATGAGTGATGGCTACCTATATATGGCAAACATTTGTCTTGAGTTGACCCCTAATTAATATTGAAAGGTCAAATTGTAGGGGGTACCCACCCCTATCCGAAACTTACCCATCGTAGATATAAACTAGCATGGGTACCCATTTGCAACAAAACATGCCATCAAAAATTGTGTTGCATGCCCTTGCGCACCGTCTAGTGGAGTGATGGGCTCAATCCATATGAAAAAGGAAATTTCACATGGCCGTGACTATACGGATATCGTTGTCTCGGGTCACCGGTGGACGAGAATTCCTTGTCTCACTCTACACGTGCTTGTCTCACATCTAGCATCGATTATTATTCTAAGGCAACATTACGGCAAATGTGTTTTACAGTTACCACATTAAGTAACGAATTTGGTTGATGCTTATTGCTTTCAATGGTTGTTGACGTATTTATTATTACGTCATAGCGTCTTGGCGTCGTTTTAATTGTAATGACGTCAGTAATGTGCGACGTACATTTTGGCTTCACTAGTGCTGTAGGACGTAAAACAATAAGATTCCTATTTTTACGCCGTATTTGGTTATTTGCATTCATGTTTTGAAACTATCAGAACATGCGATGTAAATATAAGTAATAAAACCATGGGCTGTTGCGTTTACTTTGGATTGAAAAACAATTGGTCCGTTTACAGTTTGCGAATAGTCATTCGGTATCCACGCACTTTAAACAGACCAAAGAGTTTGGTATTACAGTAAACGCAACAGTCCACGGTTTAATTCCTTAAATGAAACGGAAGGTATTCGGCCAGTATTGCTGAACTTTTTAATGTTTTAATCCCGATAATGTTGCCAACGATGTTGTATATTTCTGATAATGGCAACTAAATTATATTTTAAAGTGAATACAATAATGTTAAGTCCTATTTTTCATATATTTTTACAGGTTTCAACAAAATTTTAAACCAACATAAACGTATAAGTTATTTTCATAACGATTCGCATCAAAATGAGTGTTGTAACACGATATTATTGGCAACAGAACTCGCTTAAAACAAATGGAAAATCAGACCATGTAAGTATTTGTTTAAATCATTGTGTTTTTCGTTCTTTATGTACTTTAACAACGTCAAAGAAACGTTAACCAATCAACAATGTCGCGCAACATCGCGAAAATAGCACGCGGGACTAATGTAATGTACTGGAATATATATACCATTATGAATGCACATGTACGGACAGTGTACATATTCATGAATGAACCGTCGCAATATTCCTAGTTGTGGCTACTCGATGCCAATACAAATGCTCAGAACTGTGTACCTGTCCATAATTTTGAATTTTGTTGACAAGGACACACATCAAGGTGCATGATCAGGTGGCTAAAACAACAACAACAATGGCTATCCTTAATAGGCAACGGATTTTCATGAAATATGGCGCAGAAAACGCGTCTTCATTTGGTGGTCCCGGGAGATCGGCACATACTTATGTTTTCCTTTTGCGAAGAATCAATTTCCGTATCAGTAGACAGAAATGGCAGAAGTCTGGGCTAAAGTACCGAGACCACCAAAATGCAGCTTAACAAGACGCATTTGATGCGCAATATTTATCAAAATCCGTTACATAATAATGACAAAATAAAAGAATCGTACTTTAAATCGGAGTGCTTCTGGAAGTTTCAGTACGTGTTGTTGTTGTTTGATCCACGTGAGCATACACCTTGGCACATGTAACATAAACAAACCGAGGATGTCCTTCGTGCTGTAGGTTGCCCAACCAGGCTTGCAAAGTAATGAGCAGGTGGATACTATGAGAAAGGCAGAAGAGGTGGACAGGTGTACATCGTTTACGATTTTTTCAATATTGGCCGCGCTCTGCTGCTGCGCGCCTCTTGGAATAGTCGCCATTATCCACGCTTACAATGTATGGTATGGATAATGGTTGGATGAAGTAGAGGATTATTCCAAAGTGCATTCTGAATATCCGGAAAAAACACGAGTGTGGGTTGGCTGCCGCGTAAACAACGAGTGCGCGGACGCCGACGGACACAAGTGTAGCATTTCCGTTATTCAAACATATACGATGTAACTTCCTGTGTATTACACTTCGACGTTGGATACTTTTAGTATTATTTTTAGATTATAGATACTCAGGGCTCCAGATAAGGAATTAGTAATTGAGTATCGTTACTCCATCATTTATGAAGCAATTGGCTATTTCAAAATTTGAATTGGGTAAAATAAAATCACACTACTGTTTACACATCAACAGACAGCAATTATTGAATACTTTGTTTCGAAATGAAAACATATCTTTGCATTTCATTATAATTGTCACCTTGGAGACAATTCTAATAACATACCAAGATGTGTTTTCATGTAAAAAATAATAAGAATATGCTATATTGGTGGTCTGTTTATTGTTTACTACAGCATGATAATGGTACCACAATTGTTCTCATTGCTTTTTGATACTCGCTACACTTCTGATTTCAATTGGTTTTCTGGCAATTTAAATTGGGTATTTACGCAAATACGCAGCTTATCTTGAGCATTGGATACTGTATGGTGATCCGGCAACTATTTCACTTCCGATTCATGTTGATAATTATGAAAGGTGTATATGCACTCAGTAGGCACACATGGTTCTTCAAATGGGAATTAAATAAGTCTATACTTGTGTCACTGTGCCACCAGTTCTAAACATTACGAGTGCCTACTATACAGATATAATCCTTTAGTAATATTAATTGTATTGATAGTGACTTGCAGCGGTATCAGGCTATTTTCATATGCAAATGAGGCATGATATTTATTAATTGTTTATACTAATTAAATGCGTCACCTGAAAAAATTATATTTTCGACAGATTATAAAGTATGATCATATGTACATGTACATCAAAAATAAATATGGAGAAAAAATGGTACTGTCTGTTAACATTTTAAGGAAGCGCGGTTATCGCTCCTGATACCAGTGTGTAAATTTACGTCTGATATAAAATTTATAATAATGCCAATCAATACGTAGGGTAATGGTGAATGAATGTTTCAGATGATGTCTCTGGTATAAATATCAATTTGTGCCTACTGAGTGGGCATTTAACTTTAACTTTAATTTTCCATATTTCCCTTGTACACCTGCGGTTATCCCGATCCACTTGATGCAACCTTTTTCATTAAATAAAACTGATTTTCCTGCCGTTCTGTCCGTTGTTCTCTCAATAAATCTAGCTGCAGGCATGATTACAATCGTTTAGAGTCGTATCAAAAGAAAGGAGACGACATCCACGGATGACTATAACATTGTTATAGGCTAGCTAAACTCCAATTACTGTCTGTTTCATGAAACCTGCCCAAATTGTACGGCCATATAAACAATGCAAAAACAGTATTTTGGTCGATAATATTACATTTTATCAAAATTTACTTCGTGAAATTTGTTCAAATATTGGTTTTATTGTGAAAAATTGATTTTTCAATGGGAATTTAATAGGGGGGGTGGGGGGGGGGGGGGGGGGGGTGGGGAGAGGTGGAGTAGCCGAGGGAGCAGTATAAAAAAAAGTTTGGAAATGATTTAACTAAGAAAACAAAAGTTAAATTTTGAAAATCTGTCCACTATTTCTGAAATTGGAAAATAATTCCCCATGTTAAATCCCCATAGACTCTCTTCGGGGATTTGATGTCTATGGGGAGTTAACATGGGGAAATTGTATTTTCGTAATAACATCAATATTGGACCAAATTTCCCGAAATAAAAAGAAGGCTCGATCATTCTTAAATTGTGCTTTAATTTAATATTATAGAAAAAGATTGTTGTGGCATTTTGTATATGGCCGCAAAATTTGGACAGGTTTCATGAAACAGGCAGTAGTTTACTATACAACGAATTGTTAATTCGTGGGAACGAATTAATAAAAACAAGAATTCTACGTCCAATCAAATTAAATATAACATATGATTTCTACACCCCAGTAAACGTAACAGCCCATGATTGTGTTCCTTAAATATATAAAACTGGGCAATGTTATGCCACCTCTGTGAACGTTAACACATCATGCTTATTCACGCCATTACGGACGTCATTTGGAAGTCCACATTTTATTCATTTCAAATAAAGATGGCATAAAATACGAATACATAATTCGGGTGATGCGGCCAGTCAGTTGTGACTTAGTCATATCTCATTTATGAAATGGGTTACAGCCAATGTTTCCATGTGATAAGCTGCGTTATGCTACGTTGTACTACGTTGTACTACGTTGTACGACGTGGTGCTACATTTTTGCCACGTTGTGGTACGTTATGATACGATGTGATACGTTCTGCGGCAGCGAATCATAAAGAGGCACAACGTGGCGATAGTGAGGCTAGAACGTGGCGGCAACGAGGCATAACCCTTCGAAAGTATGCAAAACGTAGGTGCCAAGACGTGACACTATGACTGGGGCATTATCATGCATAAGAAGGAGTAGTATATGAGGATTAAAATGATACCACCTCCCTCTGGGAGCCACCACTCTACGCGTGGTGCTCCCACCAGGAGGTGGTATCAGTGTTAATCCTCAAATAATACTCGAGTTTCCTCCACTGTTCGCATGGTATGGATGAGGTCATAGTGACGACTATATACTACTGAAGGAAACATATTGTTCTGTCACGTTGTTGCTACATTGTAACCGCGTTGTACCGTTACTGTTACGTTGTAGTACGTTGTGTTGAAAAGCCTATATACACATTTCGAAAATGTCCAAAATTAACTTTTCCAGTTCAAGTTTTGTCACGTTTGATCACGTTTTAGCCACGTTATTACACGTTTGCTCCGTACGGGTGGTACACGTAGTAATACCTACATGTAGCTCTCAACACGTGACAGTGTGACGAGGGCTTACGATGTTCAATACACTGCGAAAACCCAATTTATAATATGCATTATTGTCTTGCAGGCAAGATATACGACCGTGTACGGTGATGCGGAGGATGCTCGTAACAACACAAATATCGCCAAAGGATTTGCAATCGCCGCTTTAATTATCGGCATTATTATCATTGTGTGGTACATATATTACTTGAAGAACGCCATGAACCTTTCATCCCGATATACATAACTTTGATAGTTATATTCTTATTTCTGGACGGTCACATTACAGACAATACCCGTCTTTAAATGTTTGAACAATACTGACAAGCACTGGAAATCTTGATGCGACATATTGTTACAAACCGGCTTATCTGCATCTACTGTCTGTTTAACGAAACCTGCCCACATTTCACAGTGATATAATGAATGCAAAAACAATATTTGTTTTTGATAATATTAAATTTTGTCAAAATTTAAGAATGAGCCTTCTTAATATTTTGTGAAATTTGGTCAAATATTGATTTCATTACGGAAACATGATTTGTCTTATACATATAGATGGGGGAAAATGAGGTGGAGGAGTTGGGCGAGGAAAAAAAACGAAATCTGGCTGGATAGCTTTGAAATGATCTAACTAAGAAAACAAAAGTTAGATTATGAAAATCTGTCCATAATGTTTTAAATTAGACAATTATAAAAACTGAAAATTGTCCCCATGTTAAACATTTTAAATCCCCATAGACATCTTCTCAGAGTCAATATTGGTGTAACTTTCACGAAATAAAAAGTAGGCTCATTATTAAAGTTTGCTATAATTTAATATTATCGAAAACAATATTTTTGCATTGGTTATATGGCCGTACAATTTGGGCAAGTTTCGTGAAACAGACAGTTCACCTAATTTTACAATGTAGAACTACGTGTATGACAGGTGTACCACATATATTCTGCTAGCAACACCTTTATGATAACAGCACAAGTGCATACAAAAGCAATATTCCTTAATGCACTCCATACAGTATACATAGTGTATACTCTGTGTACAGGTAAGATAGCCTCAAAGTAGCAAATTATATTTCTAGTATTTTCTTTTGCACAATTAAATCAGTAGGTGAAATGTTACAAAGGATCCACTTTACGTTTTTCATCCAAGTGCACTGAGAAATTCTTATGTTTGACGATACGAAGCACGTTCTTTAATATATGTCCGACAATAGTATCCATTCATGTTCGACATTTTTCCATGTATATCGTGTCTACTTCCTGTTCTGTGTGATATAATACATGCATTAATGAATAAATATGGAAATAACAAAAGAAATAGCCTATATTGACAGTGAACTCTAGATAGCCTGCGTAGATTTCCGTGTTTTAAAAATAATGGGCACATTTATCATCCTAATCAAATTTGGTATTGACTTGGGCTACATACAACGGATAGGACGTTGTAAATAATTCGTGTAATAATAATATATTGCCATAATTTATTTTTGGAATTAATTTATCTGTCAAATTATGAGCTGTCTGCGTCAACCGCTAAAACTCAATACACAGTATAGTATGTACTACTGTCTGTTTCACGAAAATTGCAAATATTTACAGATTGAAGATGACTATGGGAATTTAACATGGGGAAATTATTTGTTTGTTTTACAATAAAATCAATATATAACCATATTTCACGAAATAAAAAGAAGGCTCACCCTTAAATTTTGAATTTGATAAAATTTAACATTATCGAGCCAATATAAATAATATTATTTTTAGATTGCTTATATAGCCGTAAAGTTTGTGCAGCTTTCGTGAAACAGACAGTAATTATAACAATGTCAGATACATTTATTAAAATAGTTAATCACATTTGCGAAGCTTCGTAAACATAGAACACCGTCCTTGGTTTCGAAGACAATACTAGCTTCCTAAATCTGTAAATATCCCCTGTTACAACTATGCCAACACTTGGTACACATAGTATAGCATGTATACGTGTATAGTAGGTCAGTGCTTTTAAAGGTACATGCCCACTCAGTAGGCACATGATGTCCTTTATATCAGAGACATCATCTGAGACATTTGTTGGCAAACTAAACATTCATTCACCATTACCCCACGTATTGATTGGCATTATTATACATTTTATATCAGACGTAAAATTCCACACTGATATCAGGGGCGATAACCGTGTTTCCTTAAATGGTAACGGACATTACTATTTATTATCTGTATTTATTTGTTGATGTGCAATGATCATACTTTATAATCTGTCGAAAATCGTATGTATTCAGTTGACGCATAAGTAGTATAAATGATTAAAAAAATATCATGCCTCATTTACATAATTATGAAATAGCCTTATACCACCGCGCGTCACTATCAGTACAACAAATATTACTAAATGATTATAAAATATATATTATGTATGCCGTAATATTATGTATATTGTAATGTTTAGACCTGATGGAATAGTGATTGTTCACTTATTTAATTTCTAAAATGTAAAAGAACATTTGTGGCTACTCAGTGGGCATGTACGAATTGTTATTTCGTGGGAATGAATTAATAAAAACAATCCATGTCCCCTGCGGGGCTTCTTATAATCTTGCGAATATTTGTCAATGCTTTTATTACAAAATACTTGAATATTGTGATTGAGAGAAAGCAGCCAATCAAACTGATTGATTTCGAGTTGATAGTGTCATTACATGTATCATGATTATATGCTTAGAAACGTTGTCACATATTGGCAAGATTAAGGCAGGTGATGATGTGATGCCAATAATGCATTGCTGATACGCATTGACACTCATTCCATATATCATGTACATGAGGTAACCTAAGTGACAAGTTTGCTATTTCTTTTGTATTTCTTTGGTATTTACAAAGTCTTGTGTAAGTTTTAAATTGAGTTGCGCGTAAGCCGGTGATATGAGGCGCCTGTGTCATACACTACGATAACATATAACAGTCCAGTGAAATAAATGAACAAGTGCATTAAACCCAGGGCAATGCATACATTTTATGTTAGTCGTATTTGTTAGAAGCATTGATGGAATGACGAACAGTGCAGATCCTGATCAGACTGTGCGAATCCCGGGCCGGAACACATTTTTCTCGCTCTATGACATTTGGGACATTTGTCGTTTGGAATAGAGTAACGCATTTGGGGAGTATGCGCTTTGTGACCAGTGTACGTAATTCACCATGGGGAAAATCAGGGACTTCTCGTTTACCGTACCATCGCTCTAACAGACTGTGCTAGCCGGGCACGAATACACATTTTCTTGAGTTACGTACCGTGACACGATCCGGATGACAAGGTATGGCTACATGTTGGGAATATTATGTTTTCTATATGTCCGTGTTACAAATACAGACCTAGCTACGCTCCTGCCATTCATGCAATTATTCATATGTACTGTTGCAAGATCCATATTTATTGATAATTAGATATGTTACAATTCAGCAACGTCTGTAAACCCGGAAGTCTACTACTGTTTGCATTGAGAAATGCCCCCTACGTTACGCCAATTCGACACAATTGTTACAGTGAAACCCCTCTAAACCGGACAACCGGGAAAATATAGATGTTTACCTTAGATGTGTTTCGCTATTATGTATCTCTGATTACAATGACGTTTCATGATTGCAAAACACTAGAACGTGGCATGCAGTGCTCACATGCCTGATTTACAGTGGAACATCTCCAAACCGGACACCCTGGAGACTTCCGTGGGTGTCAGGTTTGGAGCGGTACCACTGTACAATTATTGTACTTTTCATAACTACAGGTAACTACATGTACCTGTAATGTAGACTATCCCTAAACCGGACACCCAGAAAACATGCATGCATAACTTTTGTGCATTTCAGTGTCATTTCCCCCGATTATAATACCTGTTCATGATCGCAAAGTAACATGTATGTCTTTGCGTGCTCATTTGCCTGAATTGTAGTGGAGCATCTCTAAGCTGGACGCCTTCGGTGTCCGATTTAGAGAGGTTCCACTGCACTGAATAAATGCACTAAATACAGACTGACCGCTAACAAGGTGCTGCAACTGGTATTTCCTATAATAATATAATTATGGAACTATGAGGTTCGACCATGTCCAGCCATGGGTAAACATTTGCCACGGCACGAGGGAACTGTTTGAAAACCAAGGCCGTAGGCTGACATGGTCGAACATTATTGTTACATTTCGTCGGAAATAACATGCAATTTTTCATTTAAGCAATATTTTGGGTACTTTGATAATCTGCTCCATTCAGACAGCTGATTTATAATACATAACCATACATAATCCGGGGCCGCAGTATACGTCGCGTGATGCAGCCGCACCAATTTCAAATTTCAGTGCTACCGTTGTAAACTGATCTAGTATGACACACGCAGCTGATTTATAAATCATAACTATACATATTACGGGGCCGCAGCATACGTCCAATTTCAGTGCGACCGTTGTAAACTGGTCTGGTTACGTAATGGCGCTTTGTAGTAGCGTCACCTGACACATGCATTAAGTACAATGTATGTGTTTGCTTGACCCCGGAATGAGCATTGTCTACAGCCATGGCCAAACAGCACGTGTTGTACGTTTGAACACGGCTGTGAGCGGTGTTAAACAACGGCAGTCATGTATATTTAACTATAGTATATTGCAGTCTACCTAAAATCTACCTACTTACAAATGTACCTTGACATTTCATGAAACGTCACACATTCATAGACCACGACGTAAAGGTGAGTCGCGCATGAATGACAACTCTTGCCTCACTAATTTATTAGTTATCTCCCTTTGATGTTTGCACACTGATTATATGTCAGGAGCATAATTCGAATACCCTTTAGAATGTTGTCATGAAACTTTAAACATACATATACCAGGATCCAAGGGTCTAATGCGCTCAAGAATGACAACTATTGCCTTATTATTGTTTTACTTAATCTCCCTATGTTTATTCGCATATAGATTTCCTGTCAATCCAAAATTTGATTTCTTTTTGGAATATTTCCCTGAAATTTCACAAATCATGAGCCAATGGTGTGTTTCATGCAGGGACGACAATTCTACACTTACTAACATATTAGCCATGATCCCCATTCATTGTATTGCATATTGCATGTAAGCCGGGAGGGGGTACACATGCGCTAGTTGACAAGCGTCAAATTATAGTTGAATACCAGGACAGTGATAGTTCTTTGATAGGACGTTTATTAGGGTGCCGTTTCACTAAACTTCATACGTCTAAAATGTTCGTAAATGCAAATTTAGGATCGTCTGGAAATTTCTATTGATGGATTTACATTTATTAAGCATAGGCTGCATATGTGAATCCAATAATTGATTACAAGGAAACATTGTTAATGGGAAATGCATAATGTTGCGCTACGAACATATTAGTCGTACGAAGTGTAGTGAAACGGTCCCCAAGATCGGCTGGGAAACGGTTTCATTATTATAAATTCGTTGGCTGATTTCATACGAAACTCGGGACAGCCTAATTTATTATGAAATAAAAAATAAATCAACTCAAACTATAAAGCAGTTTTGATATACATTTATGTCGGTATGTACATGTTGTATTCATATTGGAAATGTAAACATTACATTGAAAATTGATACATATATGATCTATCAGGGAAAAGCAAAATTGGGCGAAAATTACACAATTTTATTTTTTTGGCATTTTCAGAAACTTCATTACTTTCTGATTTAAAGCAATATATACGTTGGAGTATCTTATGGCTGTCATTATTGCTTTAATTAAACTCCAAATACATGCATATCGAAAAGCATTAACGCAATTTAATGATGTGACGTCTTGACGTCAAAGCTATGTATAATCAGGACGTTGTCTACTTGAAGTTAAGCTGCAGCGTTCGTGCGTTATTAGGTAAATATATTTGTTTCTCCAAGTGCAGATATATTGGTTATTCTAGGTAATGAACAATGAGGGCTCGTAGTCAGTTATTTCCCTTTGTAAATCTATTTATAGAGATCGAGTCCCATGCTCTGTATTTCAGCGTTTATTTCTTACTGAATAGCACAAACAAAATAGTTTTGCGAACAGAGTAGACCCAGATGCCGTCTTACCTGAGTCTACACGGTGCGCAATAACATTAATACGTGTGGAAATATGAATCTGGCAAATAATGTCGTCCAAGGTCAGATTGCGTAGATATGTAGTATGATGTAGATCAACACTAGTCGAAATTACTATAATTGCTCCTTTTGACATCATGTCATTCTACATTCGCCATTCGCTCTTTTTAGAAGCAATAAGGCCCTAACTACACAATTTGGACTGAATTTCTATAAATAAATTCAACGGGAGATAACAATCTACGATCATCCATTCCGGAGATATGCATCATCAGTGCGTGGAGAAACATGAATTATGGTATGTGACGGTAATTTGAGTTTGTTTGTTTCTTTGTTGGGGTTTAACGGCCTATCAATAGCTAAGGTCATTTAAGGCCGGGTCAATGGGTTTAGTACTAAATCCCATATATTACCTGTACAAGTACAGGTACATGTTCAAGTACATGTACAAATGGATATGGGGGGGGGGGGGAATCCCTGCAATCACAAATAAACCGGATCTGATGCCAGGTCCTCGCCACCCCAGAATCACTTGGCCCCCTCCCAAACGCAGCAGTCCACTATTTCTGATATTAGAAAACTATCTATGGGGATTGAACATGTGGGCATTGTTTTTCGCAATAAAATCAATATTGGACATAAAAAGAAGGTTCTGTCTTAAATTTTGCTAGAATTTAATATTATCGATTTTTTTTGTAATGTTTTTGCATTGTTTATATGACCGTAACATTTCGGCACGTTTCGCGAAACATACAGTATATGTGGAAACTGGCTATTCGGTAAGTGGGGCAATACCAGAATCGGGCTCATATTACAGGAATATAATACATAGAGGATATTCCATCGTACTTGTTTTAATAGCATAAAAGTAATCCACAGCTGTACGTCGGTTTCCGCGTAAACAACGAGTAAGCGACGCGAACGAGTTAGTTGTTTACGCGGAAGCAGACCCACCCGAGTGTATTATTTCAAGCTTTTCAAGCATGCACGATGGAATATCCTGTTCATTTACAGTACAAAACAACATTTACGAACACAATGTTTGCATCTGTGTATGAATTTGGGTTATTTTATAACCACTGAGGGAGAGTGGACACGGGTGATTACGGGTGTTCTCTTGACGGTGTATTATTTGCAAGTTTTCTCTCACAGATAAATCCATGCATACGAGGATGAATCAATAAGTAGTGTCACATGGTACATAACTTTAAAAGTATGTCTGAAACTACATTTATCGTTCTATATTCCGTCAATGTAGTCTCTCGTGGGGTATAGGACAGAAGATGCCCGTTGTTGTTGCGTCGCAATATTCGTTGCTAAGCAACCGGTGTTGATACATTCGACACTTGCGGTCACGTGTTACTGACTGACATCTACATATAAGTTACTATAGCGGATACTGTGCAGGGTATTTTTCAAATAATGGAATATAACTATGTTTGTGTAGTTATTTTCCGACGAATAGACACAGGGTGCATGATCACGTGGTTACAATAACAACAATGACTGAAAATGTTGAAAGTGCGCCCACTCCAAAGTAAGTATTATTTGCTCTTTTCCTTACACATGATTATGTATTAGTTTAATCACCTTCTATACCCAGTGACATCCGCAAACCTGATATCTGGCTGTGACTGGAGAAATGGGGCAACCAGGTATTGCAACCAGTGTACACCCAGATCAGCCTGTGCATCCGCACAGTCTGATCAGGATCTGCATTGTTAGCCATTCCATCAATGACACACCCGTCCTGTATTCGTACAGTGCGAGCGAGCATACGTGTATCAAAATTCAAACACAAAACTTACAGACCATCAGCCAGAAATGAACCCCCCCCCCTAATTGGACTTGGAGAAATGGGGCTTATGGGTTTTGTGACCAGTGTAGCTCCTGATAAAAAGAACACCCATGTAGCCTGACACATATCTACATTACTTGTTAGCAGCAAGAAATGTCTATGAAATAGCAAACAGTACAGACCATGGTGGGACTGTGCGGATACACTGGCTGGTCCGGGTCTACATTGGCTGCAAAAGCCATAATCATCATTTCTCCAGCCACAGCCACTGTCCGTGTATGGAAGGCGAATGAAACAATTCCCATAAGACTGACTAAATGTACACGAACCAATTTGTTAAGTGTGTTAATCATTCAATGCACATTCGACAATGCACAATGACATACGGTATAACATTTCATATGTTTGCTGGAGCGGCACCGCAATACACACATACAGACAGTTTACGGTTTTGTCTTGTATATAATACGAGGACACCGTGTTAACATTTTGAATAAGGCTTGTAATAAATAATGTCGTCGGCTGTTTGTTTAAATTTCAGAGTTTTTCTTTTGTTTCTGAAACACCGCTTTGCAGCGAATAACAGTCGGCTCCATTTGGAGACGGGTTGTGTTGATATATATTGAAAATATGAAACCCAAGCAAACAACATTTTCATTCACATTTTTATGAGGTCGTGTTGTGCTGATCCCGGAATGTTTTGACGATAAAATGGACGTAAATGTACTTGGATACCTAGTCATCATAGCAAAAATCCCGGATAATATCGGATATCGGATATCGGATGGTGTTTTGCCGGACGAATTAATTTAAATGTATGTTCAAATGCACGTATTCAAAAAGAAATAATATGTTGATTAGGCAAGCGACATGCCTCTTAATTCGTAACCGCTACACCTGAACTATTTACACCCGGATACAGGACACCATAAAGCCGTCGGATATACGTGACTTGCTGATTTGATGACGAGATTGTGTTCGACTGTCTATATTAAACGACGGGTAGAGAGGAGGACTCTGTTTTCGAATAAATGACCTGACGAGGTGTGTTATATAATTGTGTTGCACCATTTACCGAAATGGAATACAGTTGGGCCATCTTGCGACTAGTTCTACTCACCAATCATGTATGGATGTTGCTGGCACCCGCACATGCGCAGACAGCAGATGGTAAGTTTAGCAGTTCAACCAGCCCGGTGTTATACAACGTCATAATATGTTTTTTTATTGCTACACTGTACGAGCACGGTACAGTAATCTCATTGTGTTTTTGCGAAGGTCCACCACGCCGTCACGGTTATTTACTCCTTTTCACGCTGGTCCGTTATGGACTGCTGTAGTGGAGCTTCCACGCTGGCTATCGTGGATCCACGATGGCGCCGTGACGGACTCCACGCTCCAGGGTGGACAGTAGTGGATGGGTGATTATGGGTGATTATCGACATCGTCGTCACGGCCGCCCACCACGCAGGGTGGACGCAGTTACCTGTATAATCTAGCCGTGACTATGTTCCACTACATAATTGCAAATAGTGATTATTTACGTTAAACGTTGTCTATTGTTTTGTTTTTTTCGTAATGGCGATGCCCATTAGTGCCGCCCACCGCCACCCGCTGTCTGCTGCCCACCCTTACAACGTGAATATACAATACGTCCAGTGTGTTTAAAACTGGCATTTCAAATTAATAATAAAGGGGAAACTCGCTGAAAACCAATACGATTCTTCATCTTGCTATGATGAACATGTGTGCCAAACTTGGTTATTATCCGTCAAGTAGTTATTTGGCGGACTTGGCGGACAAGGATACAGAGTGTGCGAACATTAAACATGGCCATCAAGGGGAGATAAGTCATCTGACAAATTTGAAAATGAATAGGGTTCCTCGTTTTCCCATAATAAGCAATGAGTATCAAATTTGGTTACGATCCATCAAGTAAAACTTCAGTTATTGCATGGACAAGGATACAGAGTGTGAAAATAAAAAATGGCCGCCAAGGGGAGATAGGTTATCGGAAATGTTTGACAATCAATAGGCTTCTTCCACTTGCCGTGATAAACAGGTATTGGTTGCGATCCGTCAAGTAGAGCTCTAGTTATTTTGAGTGGATAAGCTGTGCCCGCCCGCCCGTCCGTACAAGGTGAATACATACTACGTCCCGTTTTTTTTTTAAATGGACGTATACAAAATCAAGAAACTGGTGAATGAAACTGGATTGGTAACAATGTTGTGGTTGGTTTCTTTCTGCTATTCTATGATTAAGCATGATACAATATCAGTAGGAAGTTAGCAGTGAGCAGTAAGTAGCTGCTGGCAGTAAGCGGCAGTGAGCATGCATCTGGCAATAATGTAAACTAAGTACGTGCGTAAACTCTTTAGACCGGACAATGTATATGTGCGTAACCTCTCTACGCCGGACACCACTGTAAACTAGGTGTATGTAGGAACCCCACTAAACCGGACATCACTTTAAATTAGGTATGTGTGCGAAACCTCTCTAGAGCGGACACCACTGCACGCTAGGTATGTGTGCGGAACCTCTATAAGCCGGGCACCATTGTAAGCTAGGTATGCGTGGGGACCCTCTCTGGACCGTACACCACTGTAAACTAGGTATGTGTGCGGAACCTCTCTAGACCGTACACCACTGTAAACTAGGTATGTGTGCGGAACCTCTCTAAACCGTACACCACTTGTAGTATATGAGAGTCAAAATGATACCACCTCCCTCTGGAAGCCACCCGCTACGCGCGGTGACTCACACAGGAAGGTGGTATCATTGTTGACTCTCATATATTACTTGGATTTTCCCCCACTGTTATCACGGTATGGATGAGAAGAGTGGGAAATATTTTTCATCAACCGCGAGACCATATACTTTCTCGAGTGGTCGGATAGGAACGCCGTTGTCATGCAGTTGTTTACCATAGCGATTTCGTTTGTAAGGATAGAAGTTAAAAAAAAAAAAAGTTTTAGGTCTAGCCGCGGCGCGAGCGGTGGTGTAGTGACAATACCCGAAAATAACCTCGGCAAAATAGTCTTACGGGACTTATCAAAAACTACACATCAGATCGGTTCCCTCTTTCTAACTGACTTTCTGATTTGAATTATTACTAAACAATAATTTGAATTATTACTACCGGCATTTACCCACGTCTCCATAGAGTGGCGCCTTAGCCCACACGACCACGAAGGCTGTTATGAAATATAAACCTGACGATAAACACTACCTAGTGTTGTGCAATAATCGATAAGGTAAAATACACCCTATTAGAGATAAGAAATCCATTTGTTATACTCAGTATTTGTATTCACACAATGGTTCTAGTTAATTGTGCGTGGTTGAAGACAGGTAGTCACGAGAGGTGTCATCGTACCGGTATTTACGAGTATTTCAAGCATCACCGGGCATGGATGAGAAGAGGGTCCGTTTCACCTCGCCCATGTCGGCATTGCGGGATAGGGACCAAATCCGGGTCACTGCTATGTCCACCATGCGGTGGTACTCTCGCTACTCATTGACTGGCTAACAAGGAATTACGTGCTCGCAAGTATTATCGTTTAGTAATAATTCAAATCAGAAAGTCAGTTAGAAAGATAGAACCGATCTGATGTATAGTTTTTGATAAGTCCCGTAAGACTATTTTGCCGAGGTTATTTGTCGGGTATTGTCACTACACAACCGCTCGTTATATCGGCATTCGGCTGATTTATGGCACAGTTTAACGGCGGTCGGATAGGAACGCTCCTCGCAAACAAACACCAAGACAGTTATGAAACATATAAACCTGGAGATAAACATTACCTGTTCACAAACCGCCGGTGTATTTATTTTGTGTATTGGTTTAACCATATGCACCAAAGTATCGAGGCGATCTATATATGAGAGAGGTGACTGCGACACACGGTAACACGATGTCTTAACTATACTCCAGTTGGCCCTAAATGAAACACAAACACATACTTATATCTGCTGGTTGCGATCTTTACACCAAGCATATCAAATCACGAAAAAAGAGAAAAGTCCTTTTAGACAGGGTTTGTGAGTCAATAGGTTCATTCCATAATTCCACACTCAGAACATATCAAAATTAACTTTCTGTTATAATATAACAAATCTCATAATTAGGCATAAAATCAATTTTTAATATACTCTCAATTACTTTTACAAATTTAAGGCCTCAATAGTCTTAGGCCTTTTGCTCATGTTGCCCATCCTTACTTATATCAAACCTCCATCTGCCGTGTCGTTTTATACAACGATCATTGACACCGGCATGTGCTGACATTAATACAACTCCTGATCTTATTGTTTGAAAACCACCCTTACCATCAAGATGCACATACATGTACATTATTTTTTCAAATTACTTCTCTTGCCCTAGTGTAACTTATCTTTATGTTTATTTCCAGTTATTATCAGAATAATCAACGTGATCGATGCACAGGCCAAAATGAGAAACATTCTGATTCGGCCGTTACACCTGCCACAAAAACGCTGGAATGTGTACAAGCCGCTGTTTGACCTTTAGCAATTATGACCCCAGTGCTCACCTGTACCTGCCCGTTTACACTTAATTCTTATTTTAATTAAATGATCATCAACGCACATAAATCACCCGAGTTCACCAGAAAGCAAAACAAAATAAAACCTGAATAGCCAGCCAAAATCATTGACAAGTCCATTAATGTTATCAAATCTGAGTCACCAGTGTATTTCTTGAATAAATCGATCAGGATATCAGAGGTGAAAATACATTTCTTTACACCAGTTGTAGGTCTTACATGTAATCGTTTAGCTACATTGTTCAAACACTTGCCCAATTAATATCGCAAATAGCCGTCATAATGACACTTATCGGCAACAACCGCCCTCGTTAAATACAATACACCATGCATTGACTCTTGTCGGAATTGCCGCATACCCAGTAATATAGCAAAAACCTCCATTTGGTGAATGATACACACACAGTTCATACAGTTAACCGTATTGTCACTTTCTACTCATCGTGTACGTCCAAATCTTGTCCGCCATCACGTTGCTCTCCACGAACGACCGCCCTCAGCTCGCTCCGCCCATTACACGTTACACCAATCCTGCACAAATGAAAAACCATATACACCCAATATATGGAATCGCATCCACAACCAATAAATGAATCATACATTATATTGCATGGCTTATAACTTATCAGTCACTTTCATGTGACGAAAACCATCCACACTACACTTATACATGTATGGCATTGTACTCATGTAAATGCCACATGTAAAGCAGTGATAGTAACATTTTATGTATTCTCCCTGAATACATCTGCGGCTACTGTCATTGCCACACTTCACTACATCGTTTCGTGGAAAACTCTGATAATACAACACCTTTATCGCAAACATGCCATGATTATTAGTCAACATGTGCCAACTGTCACACCAGGGTGACACCGAGCTAGTCTACTGTAGGCACGGAACACCAAGCACGTTGTGAACAGAGACAACAAGGTATATTTTACAAGTATGATATATTTACATAAATGATAAACACAAACAATAGATGAATATGTCAGTACGGACAACGTCCCATAGCAGCCACCGCCACAGGCCCTTGCACAACCAAGGCACATCCTCGATTCTGGAACAGGTAGGTAAAGTCAAAAGTAAACGTCATCATCATATGGATAAATATCCAATGTTAGAGATCATCTAAACAACTCCGGCTTCCGCCATGATGGGAGTGACGTTATAATAACGTCGTAAAGTTACTGGTTCTTAGGAGATACTCAGCCTACTTGGGCGGATGGGGCCCATAACGCATCGGTGAACGTCCCTATCGATTCTTCACGTCCTTTGACGGAATGACGTCACCGGAATATGCCCCACTCGATTACGCCCTCGGTCCACGCGGAGCAGAGTCCCCGCTAACACACGGTGTCGTGTCGTGGACTCCAGAATAAGGAAATAACTCTGTGTTGCGTACTGAATTACGCAGACACAAAGGGACGTGCCGTCGCTCGTGGCGGACTGGCTGGCTCGTGTACTGGCTGGTGTACTGGCTGGCTGGGACTACAAAACACCAACGGTGTTGTTACCAGAATGTAACGTGTTATAGTCTCAATAATAGTCACAGTAGTGCACATGAAATCAATATCCTGATTGCATGGCAATATTAAACATCATCATATATTACAATGATGAAACATGATAATATGCAATGTACACAAATATATTTTCACTAATTGGAAGGGGGCTGATGGAATTCATAAGTCGGAAAATGCGATATAACACATTAATGAACAGCCACTATATTTAGTGTACCCAACAATATACCTCTTCACAGCCGTACATGTGAATACAGACGTCATTCACAGTTATTTACCATTAGTAAACAAACATTTGATTGCGACAGGCCTTACTTTGATCATACTCTTAATAAAGAGCAACTGTGCCAAGTATTCTCCTGTGCAGATTCACAGTATTACATTACATTACATTACTAATCATAAACACTGTATACTCTAATCAGACTGTAGGGATTCCACAGGCTGACCCAAAGCATCAGTGATTGAAACAAATTATACTTCACATCATGTCCTTATTGCAGCTTACTGATGTATAAATCAGTGCACTTAGAGCAGAACTGTCTGATCTGGGCCCATCTTGGTCGCAATAGCATTTACAATATTTACACACACTGCGAACGTAATACGACTTAATAAAATGTAATGTATAGACGACTGGGTTAGGAGTAAAACATGTGTTTCCCCATAGAGTAATGAAAGTCGTCCAGAAAATTCACGTTACAATTGTACATGTTAAAATTGGCAATATTCTCATGTATTGTACAGGGCGCAGACTGATATTCTATTGAATCGTAACATAAAATGCATGGCTAATGTTAGTGAACATTTCAATCAAGTTCGCCCCTCGTTTTACAAAATACAATAAATTGCTAATGCAATTAGTCAGAGTGATATGCAACAAAAACACATGAGAATAATATGCCATTACAATACTCACGGAATGCTCCCACATGCCAGTCCTGTAATCGTTATTATTTACACGTAAGCACGACGAATTAATGAATCAATAATATTTGATTAAGGGAGATAATCTACATCAGCGGATACATGCCATACGGCTTTTATTGACCAAGCGTTTGGTCGAAACGGGGCCAAATAACTCAGGTAAATTAAATAGTGCAGTATTATCGAGGATACGATAACCCTGCGTAGAATCGCCGGTCTTGGCAAGATTCAGACTTAAATGGCAGCATTAGAAAGTAACAACAACATATGTACTCACCAATTCCCAGTGAAAAAACTTGCGCTCCAAAGTCACAAGAATGAAATTGAATGTCCGACTGATAATAAATGGAGCTACAACGAATATATACCCCCACCCTAGTGCATGACTATCCCATGTAGTCTGCTTGTCAATGTAAAACTTATGGGCCCACATTTGGCTTACAATTTTACGTAAGTGGACTAATGATCTGACAGTCAGTCTAGCTCATGAGATATCTGGTGAATTAGTCTGAAATACTTCAGTCATAAATAGGTATGACTTACTAGGTAATTAGGCTAGCATCTAAGTCTGCATATGCAGTGTAGATCACCCAGATACGACCAGTGGAAAATCCAATACTGGTGGTCCGTGCGCGGTTTCGGATAAAGCGCTATTCTCTCCAGCGGTATACTCCACGGGCGATATTACACACACCAATACCTATTCGACCGTCTTGTACTAGAATATTCGATTACTGCTCTAGACTATGTCACCCGTGTTACACTTAATGGATGATAAAGAATATAGTCGGCTACGATTCGTGACACCAACAATGTGCATATATCCGTTGTGACACAATCAATGTACCACATGCATTATATCGTAACATTGTGTTTATTATCATTGGTATCAATGGGAGACAATCCAATGTTGGCATCCAGACAACGACTGATCAAAAGCATTCACAGTTTCTGTGCATTAAAAACCAAAATTTTGAGTTAAATCATTCGATATGTTTACTTAAAATGTGATGCAAATCTATCAATATCGCGATTTCCCATGATTTGCTCAAACAATCAAATACCCACCTTTGAATCTGCCAAGCATCAGTATCAGTACACTTATTGAGAATATCTGGTCTGTTATTGTCTTCCAGTACATACGTTATACATGTAGGTGCATTGACACTCATAACGTTAATTTCCAAAGCAATCTCTTGCCATTGTTGTTTTCGCTTCCTGTTTGCATAATGCGAACAACATTTTAATTAAAAATGTACAACTTTACCTTTTATCCATATACGGTGCCAACCGAACTACTTACCACCATCCGTACTGCTTCTAGCTCTCTACAGGTTGAACTCTGAGTTTGTTCAACTTAATCCATGATCCAGTTACCTCGGTAACGTTACCGCACCAGGTATGCATGTATACATCTACATTTTACGTAAATCCCGCCTTTATGATATCAAACTGCCCGTCTCTAGGGTTACAGGCTGTCCGTCTCTAGGGTATCAAACTGCCCGTCTCTAGGGTATCACACTGCCCGTCTCTAGGGTTACAGGCTGCCCGTCTCTAGGGTATCAAACTGCCCGACTCTATGACTATCATCCCACTGCAGGGGAATACATGTACATGTATATGTATTCGCATCACCCTCTGTTTCCGACTCGAGGGGCAGGCTAACACTCTGCTGACACCGGATAGCCGACTCTAGGAAACCCTAAACACTTTGCGCTACAACTATTTCAACATCTGACATTATTAGTACGCACATTGCACACAAATCACTTAACACATCACAATGTGTACTCCGGGTTCCTACCAAAACGAATAAATGGGAATGATACTGATAATCGTACTAGTACGTTCTGTACACAAATATTTAATGAATGTCTCAAACACAAATGTATATACTAAACTCTAACAAAATCGCCATAACCTGGACCACTTGCATGGGTAAATACATATACCTCTCCCTGAACATTTTTATTCAAACAACAGCATTCTTTGTTCATTTGTCTTACATTTTCCTTCCAAATTCTGATATATGCCAATGCCCCTTTAATTGTAAATGCTCAGTTCTGATTTGGGGAGTCCCCCCTCCCCCATTTGAACAGGTAATATGTGGGATTTAGTACTAAACGCACTGACCCGGCCTTAAATGACATTAGCTGTTGATAGGCCGTTAAACCCCAACAAACAAACAAGCGCAAAAACCAACTGACCCTGCATATTATACACTTGTACATACATTGTGTTCTTACTATGACGAGATCACACATCACCATTTTGAAGGAGCTGAAATTCGGACACTAATCAATGGCAACTGATCAGTACCAACATGTCATTGTCCTAACAACAAAGACTCAATACAAAGTTCTAATCACCTAACTCATTCGTCCACTATGAATGGCATTCAGATATGCATGTACCAAGCATACCTCAGCCCGGTTGCAACACGTTACGGTGGGCACATGCATCTCCTCTGCAATTCAAAAACAACAAATTGCAACATGCATTTCCTGACTTGATTCTCACGGTCACCTAGTCGATCTTCCAGGAACGTCACCACCATGTGACCACTGTTCTGTCAGTATTTCACTACATTTCTCAACAAGTTAGAGAATATACAACCAGCCTTAGCTAAACCACAAGGGAGACAATCAAATACAACATAGCGAATTATCTCGCCTTCCAACCACGCAAACCCAAAATATCTCATGTGCTGCTCGTAGACCATTACATGATACAGTATACAACCTTTAAATCGAAATGTTTTTTAATAATTACCTTTATTGAACACTTGCCTTGCCACAGATACATACTCATATTGATGCATGTACGTTGCCAAACAGCTATGTCTGTGTCTGCGATCCGGAACCTGTCTAGGCTTACCGATGTTCCCCTATGTCACCGTAAATAGATTTATAATATCGATGGCCCCTTCATAACAGCATTTGTATTTCGTCAGCAACAAAACTGGGATTGTCTCTAGCATATATCCTATTTTCCATTTATTTTCTGCAGGAATAATATGAAAACATAATCTTAGCCTACCTACCGACGTTATCACTCCGTCTATGGGGTTAACTTTGATCAATCAGAATCCAAGTCAGACCACCAAATAATCGTCTTCAGCTGACTTACCTCCATCACACCGACCCCTCGAGATCACATGATCTCAAATATCAGTACAAGTATATTGATATGTGTCACTCACTGAAGTTGTACTTAACTTAGTGCTGCTAATCTGGGCCCTCCTGATCACGTGACCTCCACTATCAAAACACGTAAATGTATATTGACATGCTTCACTCGCTGAGGTTGTACTTAACTTAGTGCTGCTCGTCGGTATACGTCACAGCTGACGTCACAGCTGGCGTCACAGCTGACATACGGCCACGATAAGGCGATCAGCCGGGTTCTCCGCCCGGTTGCCCGCAGTGCCATTTTCTGTCGATGTTGCAGCAACAATAAACCTGGCAACAAAGACGTCACAATGATACGTACCGTAGTATAACAAATATAATTTGCCTGGCATTTGTTCTGAGTACATAACTCTAATTACATTTCATTACATTGCACTACAACCAGTTGCCTATAAAGCGGAATATGTGCAGTTAGCCTAGCATAAGCGTAAAATAAAACACACAACCATACAGTAAATTAAATGCATTATAATCACCGGTGATGGCACAAACCGATAGATCCGACCAGCGCAGCACCTCACCAAGGACGGAATCAAGTAAACCAAATCCCCAAAACCCATCCTTCCAAGAAACATCAATGGGCAGGTCAGCCAATTTACACCTTCACCTGATGCTCATTTGAAAACTAGTGAATTATTATAATTTAAACAATGCATGTTCGCTTCAATATTATGATTGTTGCAAACTTAAAACTCGCAATCTGGAAAATATGACAATTGATAAATCAATATCGACGAAATACAAATACACAATATGGGAGATAACCGTGTTACTTTGTTCCAAATTTCTCAGAATATCCACACAGTCTGATCCGGATCCGCACTGTTCGCAAACGCAAATAGCACAGAATTGCGACGCTCACAACTATTTCACAAGATGTACATACATTTACATGCACAATAATACAATGCGTCTCAATACAAAAAGGCATGTGCATGCATACTCCAACGAACATTCAATTGTACATCCGCGCAGTCTGACCAGGACCTACGATGCTAGCCACCATGTGTACACAGCAAAACAGTGACACATCAGCTTAACTTCGGGTACATGTTATGTGGCATTGCTAAAATTTATCACATTTTGAAGCAATAAAACTCGGGTCTATGACCCAAAACATAGATTTCAGCGCTGCATTCATCTTGAATGGTTCAGCACAGTTCTTTTATTGAAATTAATATCATGCATACTCGACATTTTTTCAAGCCGCCCTTCCGACAAAGGTTTTTTTTTAATTATCACTTATCTGTTGTTCTATGCTCTCCATTATCGCCGAAATCCGCCTGTCCGGCATACGGCTCTCACTATCGGTAACCAGCTTTGCTACCTTCCGCGAAATATCAGTCCGCCGCTTCCTTCAGAAACATGCTGTATACTCGCCCTACTCTGACCGTCCATCTCGAATAAAATTGCCTGTTTATGCAGTGACTGCTATCTCAAGAATGACGATACACGCCTTACAACCCGCACACCACGTGCTAATAACCCGTCCTACTCGCTGCACGTGCTACACTTCCGTGTATTGAAGACAACAGTTTTCCGCTATGCTTGAGCGCACCGCAGAAAACTATTATACTTCCCGGTACGGACAGTTTGCGGTTATCGATAAGTATGATGGCCGGTGGGTGACATAATCACGGTGTTGTAACGGGGCCCGAACAAGTTTTATGTTCCGTACGGCGGGGCCGTCTGAACAGCTGGACTGTATGGTGGAGGAATATCCTGTCGTTGCAGATACACGATTAAGCATATCACGTCCCGAGGCGGGCGAGGAGATTGTTTCTATCGTCGGCCCTCCCCTCCGTGACGAGTTTGTTTACGTCTTCGTCTGTGAGAGGTTCAACATTGTTGAGGGCGCGCGCCTTAGTCGCAATAGTATTTTTTTAATCTTGATATCTAGACATCTCCTCCACAACCAATTCAAATTCGGCGTCTGATATATTGTTATCGGCTAAACCTTTAGACACGACAACATCGATGTTTTTTTTCTTAGACCTCGCGAGAACCGCTATTCGATCGTGCTTTCTGCTCTTAATTTCTAGTTTTCTACCCACTAATCTGTCAGTCATACAGAGCAGCCCAGCCACAGTGGCTACCCCGTTCAAAGCTCCAGCCACAGGCACAGCCACGACTGTGGACAACAAGGCCACGTTTCCAGCCCCACCCATTATAGAAACGGATGATAGCAAGGTGCTCACCCCTCCGCTATATTTGCAGTTCGTCTATATTTTTTAGCATTTACCCTCCGAGTTTCCCCTTCTTCTTTTAGGATCTGCTGTATCTCGACGATATTTTTCAACCTGAAGTTTGACGGGGTCAAACTCCTATCCCCCAATTCCAATGCTCGATTGGGTGTTGAAACAGGATCGGCAGGTTTTGGTTGTAGGTTCAACGGTATTAAATGTTCAATCGTCATAAATCAAGTTCAATTAACAATGTTAAAACAGTGGAAGAACTCGCTGGGTCAGCGATTTTCGCAACAAAGTTAATAACACTACCGGAAACTCTAATTGGATTGTCACCGACGAACAAAACCACCGATGACCTCTGTCCAGCGAGTTTAGTGACTCCAATCGCCCGTTCTTCCCCATCCAGTACGAGATTTACGGTGACCGCGGCCACAGATTTACCTTTAAAATTAACCGAGCAGACCGCCATTCGTAGAAGTGTCCCGGGTGTTCTCATGACGTATCCCCCATATCTATTGCTCGCGTTGGCGCCAAATGAATATGCATAGGCTCCGGCTGATAAACGGGCCCCTCTCCTCCGCCCAAACTGTTATGACACGTTTTTGTGGTTGCAATAGACGTACCTGCGCAACCACAGCTCTGTATGGGCCTCTTCACGAAATTCGGTTATTTTCCCGCCTAGTTCAGTAAGTGCTGCATGATCCTCTTACCCAACTTTGATTATTTTCTCCTGTGAATCTCGTTCGCGGCCGTCGAAATAGTTCTATTGATCAGTGATATGGTTTTTCCGGTAGTTAAACAATCACCTGTGGGTTGAATCCGGAGTCCCCGTCGGGAACATTATTGTTACTCGGATTCTTTTAATTTATATCCGAAATTGTCAATAAATTGGAAGAATTACCTGGTCCGTATATACTCATAATGTTGGTTGTTATAAATTCTATTACGAACTTGAATTTAATTCCTTGAATTAATTTGAAATTTCTAGGACGAACGAAATCGAATAATAGTTCTTCAACTCTCTCGCTTGATCATCAAGAATAGAGACTGTAAATTCGTGGATATGTCCCGATTCCAAAACTTTCATCTGGGGGCGTGGGAAGTCTAAGGTCACAGTCTCCCCAAAGAAACAATCACTAGCTTGCAAGGTTTTCAGTAATATGCTGGGAGATCCGTCTACCGTGTTGTACGATGTGTTCACCCGATCCAGGTGCACCCTGAGAGTTTTTGTAAAGGCAAAATCCACCGGAACGTCACCGATGTGATCACCAGAGACAAACAATCCTTCATTTGCGGAGTATGTCTTTCTAAACCCGAGTCGAGTACCCAACGTCGGGGAGATCCTTATCCGGTTGTCTGGGACGATGGTTATTGTTGTGAGCCCGGTAGCCTTCGATACTATGAGGATGACTCTACCGTCAAGCTCTGAGGTGAGTCTAAAACTCCACAGTCCGGGAGGCAGCTTTACGCTTACTTGGCGTCCATCCTTCACATAGTAAAACCCTTCGCTCTTACCCACATTCTCCCACCCAACCGTGAAGGTGATTGATCTGAGGCCGGTCCGCCGTTTTCCGCAGCAGTTGTCGATTGACTTCTCTTTGTGAACATTAGTGATAGTAGCAAACATAATAATAATAATAATAATATCTTTCAATGGATACCAAGGCATTTAGCTTCAATTCAAATGCAAACTACGCGGCTGGGGGAGTCTATGACATTAAGGCTGGCGCTCCCAGGCTGGTGCACCCCACTATCCAAGTTTACGGCGGAACAGGCTTTCAAACCAACTTTTTTGACATCTTTGAACAATAGAGGCTGCCCAAGATTAATACCATGGAGGCCGTGAACGGGTGGAAAGCAACACCTATGCAGTTTTGGCAGAATCAGCTCAACTTCGCCGTATGGTGCGCAACAGCCGGATGTGGGGTTTCCTCTCAGGACCATCTGGAGGATCCCTTCTTGAGGGCCGTTTACAACTTTCACGCGTATTACACTATTAGTAGGATTCTCAAAGAACAGATAATCTCTCTGCCGCAGGACAACGGCTGGAAACCCATTTCCAGCACATACGATCGTAGGGCGTTCGAAACAAAGTAACGAATTTGGGGTACCAAAAGACGCGGACGGGCGCCAGAAAGCATTTCCTAGCAGCACTGGCCTTGGGGACGTTCTCATTCGGGGCCAGTCCGGGAATTGGACGCAGACTGATTTTAGACACGATCACTCCGGCGATCACATTGTCAGTCGGAACGCCGGGAATTTTGACCCCGCGACGATAACCTTCGGGTCGGCACTGCGGCGTCTCCTCCTGTAATTGGTTACCTCCGAAACGAGCTCACGTCGATTACATACAGCAGGCTGCTGAGGTCCAGGATGTGTGGGGTACATTTATGTTAGATATGGGTCTGGGGTTCACGCAGGCCGGGGTAACTCGCCACAACGACTCCATTCGCACATACGTCTGGGCCATCCTCGGTGCACAGGCGGAGGGGAAAGCTCTATAATAGGCACCCGGACGGCGTTTGACGCACAAAAACAGTTCTTGGCCAATGTCGAGGACGCCATCTCATCTTCGGTGGACCTCCCGGCGGTATCAACACTTTTTGCAGAATGCCCACATCCCAGTAGACTATGTATTTGGAATAGGTCTTTATATGGCGCCGAGCAATATGTTACTACGAAACGACCCGGTTGACGGTTACAATAATCAGATCGTAATCGCCACAGCCAAACAAAAGATCGGCCACAATGGAAACGTGAACACGGGTATCATCAAGCCCCCCCCCCCCCCCCCAGATGATCGGGAGCGGAGTTGTATGTGGAACCTATTTCATAAAACCGCAAGCAACCACCCCAGTACAAAGCACACCATCAAGTTCCACCAGTTCCTTAGGAACTAGTGTCTCATCATGTTCCAAAGGAACTAGTGTCTCGTCAAGTTCCACAGGAACTAGTGTCTCATCAAGCTCCACCAGTTCCTTAGGAACTAGTGTCTCATAAAATTCCACCAGATCCAAAGGAACTAGTGTCACAACCCACGAGGAGGAGAAATTAGGGCTCGTCGTCGCCCTCGTGGCGATCGGACTATTTGCGCTTTGGTTTTAGGAACTCTCGGGAGGCTAAAAGTAGGAGACCGGCGATTGCCACGATTAAAGCCCAAGCATTCTCGGCGAGCCATCCGGCCATTTTTGATAATATAGATAACAAGTAGGAGACGAGACCCCCGATCAGTCCAGGCAGCGCGGCTGCCGCCTTTTCGGCTAACTTAGCCAGTAGACTGGCGAGGGCTTTTATATGCTGTTTTGCCCACTCCTTGGCTCCGCCGGATGGCGCGGGCGCTGGCGCGGGTGCAGCTGCGGGTGCAGCCGCCGCGCCACCACCAGTGATAGCTAGAACTGTGGTTGATATAGTCATGCCGAGAGCTGTGAGGATGCTTACTATTGTGACGCCCTGCTCTCTGAACAGAGTGCGAAGACGCTCACCGAGTGTCGTCTCATCGTGCAGGACCTTCGAGATTGTTTCGCGGATGCGACTTATTTTTGTGCGGAGAGCCTCACGGCAAGCCGATGCAGCCTCCAAGCGAGCATTTCTTTCATCCCGCAACGACCGCAGGCGTTCGGTGATCCGCTCGATATATTCTCTATCGCCACGGGCTTCCCCAAGTTTTCTTTCTTCTAGCGCGATATGATCATCCAGCGCCGAGAGTTTGGAGAGGTTAAGGACCAGTTCGCCCCGGACCGTTTGCAGAGCCTTACCGAGTCCCCGTAGTTCGCGACGAGGTAACGGCGTGTCATCGTTTGACCATTGGTCGAGGTTTGAGTTTTCCGTCTATTTCGCTTTCGCTGGTTTCCATTGTGCGAATAGCGTCGGTGGCTACACGAGGGACCTCGGTGAGCTCGACCGTTTCTATCGCGGCGGCCGTCTTCGCCATCGTTTTCTCGGTAGACTGTAGGGTCTTTACAGAGCGGGCAGGCATAATTGTTTTACCCTTCTTCCAATATACGAATCCTAGTTCGCTCCTTATAATTTGACTCCTACCACCCCCGGGGGTTCCGGCAATGGTGCTCAGCGCTAGGGGTTTTCCGGTCTTCATGTTAATAATCGGGATATTTGATGCTTTTAGTCGCGACCTGTCGACCCGATCCAATTTGAACTTAGAGTAGTCGCGGCCGACAGACGGGACCATGTCTTTTTTTGCCAAATTGTTATAATAACTATCTACGGCGTTCTTGAGCATGTCCTCACGCAGTTGGGTGGTGGTCTTGGGAACTGGGAGCCCACCTATTTTCTCGCCGGTTGGTGTCTCTGTGAAGGGTGTTTCGGTATCGTCGGTGATGTCATCATCATCGAGTAAATCATCGAGGTCATTATCATCGAATTCGTCTCGGTCGCCCGTAGTGTGGTCGAATTCGTCCATGCCAATATCGTAACCAGCCATCTTTAACGATGTATTAAAGAAAAAAACATAAGGGTTTAATAGAGTTACTAAATATGTCTTCGAGTCAATACGGCCGCAAACTCAATCCATACCGCAGACTGCGGGAGCCCCTCGGGGCGAAAGGCGTGAGACAGAGCGTCGTTATTACGAACAACCCATCGACGATCGACCAAAACCAGCAGCTCTTGGCCCGCTTCCCCAACATCGGAGCTAGTGACGTCATTGTGCCGGGGACTGTTCGCCTCGCTTTCACTATTTCGCTGACGTCGACAGACGCGGACCGAACCGTCGTTCAGAACTTGGGTCGCGCCATCGTCAAGAAGACCATGATAACGATTTCTGGTAATGAGGTGATGTCGATCGACGACCGCGACGTCTACCATTGCTATCAAGACCTGTGGAAGACGGCGCAAGAGCGCGAAAACGCGGTCTATCAGGGTATTGACACCAGCAAAAATAAGAACGAAACCAGACTTAGAATCGGGGCTGGTGACAAGGTATATAACGACGCGAGCGACAACGCGATCGCGGCCGCTTACGGCAACCGCTTCTACATCCCTCTCGACTTTGAGTTGCTGGAGAGTCACATGCCCTACTATCAGAGCGCTTTGGCGGACCGCCTCGAATACGAACTGACGTTCAACAACTACGGCCGAGTTCTCATAGCCACTGACATGGCATCGGCGTATACGATCGACAATGTTTGGTTGGAGTACGACATGGAGTACGCGATTGATCAGAACCCAGTACGCCGGGCGCGTTGCCATACTTTACGACCGAGTTCTTCGCCACCGCAAGATGACGAAAGACAAAGGCGACACATTGTGGAATATTAATGTCAACGTACCCACCCGCTCGATGAAAGGTATACTGATGCTGTTCGAGGAGGGTCGGTTCGCGTTCGGGGTTAGAAAAACCGACACATTCTATAACCCCAAAATCACAAAGGTCGAGGTGACGATCGAGGGAGTCCCCAATCAACTCTACAGCCAGGGCCTTCGCGCGCATCAGCAGTGGGAGGAAGCCAGAAAGCAGTTTGCTGCCAGCTCTAAGCGCTCCCCGGAGGTTGCCGCGGTTGCCAAAGAGCTGCAGCTCTCGGACGTCTCCCTCTCGCAGTTGTTCCTGACTACCAAATACGCGTTATGGCTAGACATGCGAGCCAGCGACGACGACCAAATGCACGGTAGTGGACGCCAAGTTGAGAACGCTAGCGAGGGTGTGACGATGCAGATAACCAAAGAGGCGGATGGAGCTGGGCCATTGAACGTGTACTTATATATAATCACAGATGCGCAACTCAACATCGAAGATGGCCGATACGTCTCAGCACTCTACTGAAAATACAAATACAGTTTGTGATGCCCACTCTGCCATAATATGTGGGCAGAGAGGATGCGAAAAAACGGTTTTCATCCTCGATTTGCTCGATGGGTCCTACCGCGATGCGATGTGGCACAACGAGACTTATCAGCGGCGCCCTTGGATATGGGCCGACACTGAGGTATACGTCGTTGACCCCGGCGACAGGCTTCGCGATTGGCTGCGTGGCTTCTACCAAAGATTCCAGGGCGAGCCCACCCTATATGTGATTGACGACTGCTCGGCCAAGGCGGCGATGACCAAAAAGAAGGACATGCTCTCCGAGCTCGCATTTTCGGGCCGGCATGCGGGGCAAAGCGTATGGATCTCCACTCAGAAGTACAACGCCGTCCTCAAGGATCTGCGCGAGCATGCGAAATGGGTCGCCCTCTTTCACTGCAAGGACCGAGACTCATTCGATGACTCTCTTCGAGAGAACGACGTTATCCCAACGCGCGAGGAGCGACTGAAGGTTCGGTAGATGCTTTCGGAAACTAAGCACGGCAAGCTTCTGTTAAAGACTGATCAACCAACTGCTTACAAAGTAATAAGTATTTGCTCAGCAATTAGTTAGTAACTGCTGAGCAAATGCTTAACAATGCTGAGCAATTGCTGAACAATTGCTGAACAATGTGGGAATCAATTTGTTGCTCCGATTAATAATTGTTTAGCAATTATTGCTTTGTTGCGAGCATAACGGTGATCATAAGTATCGGATGGTGCGCTTGGCAATATGTTAGACTTATGAGACTAGTCAGAATAGTACTAATTATTAAAAATAAAATAATGAACTTCGACGAACTTCTCGATCAGCTAATGGAAGAAACAGTCGTGTCGACTGCCGACACGACTGGAACTGTAGGAACGACTGCCAACACGACTGCCGATACGGTATCTTTCCTGAAAGAAAATGAAAACACGACGCGACGCGAGCGAGCGACTAGCTGCGCTGGATGCTGGGGGACAATCGGAGCAGTATTTCGGTAGGCGTCTCTCAGTTTGTCAGGTGGTCGATGCGGAGGTCGATAAATTGTATGCGCGATACGAATCTAGGTTTGGTGTGGAGATGACGAAAACTCTTGGATCGGCGGCTATTCATCTGTACGCTACCGCCGTTAGTATACTTCTCCCTATACCAAACACCGCGGGGTTGATTGGCGATCTAGAGACTGACCCTTTTGTAGGACACACACTTAGAACAGCCTGCTGCTCGATTTATCACAAGTTTGGAATGTACTTAGCTCCGCTGACAAACCGCGTTGACCACGGCTAAGCACTGTCAATTTGGACATATATGCCCACGAACTATAAGCTCAGAAAATGATGATGACACAAGACGCACCTGTGCAAGCACCTGCGAGAGTGACGGAACAGCAATCCCCGATTGCAGCACTTCCAACTCCGCTCCAGCTCTGGTGCAGCATGTTGGGGGAACTATCTCCGATTGCACGACACAAAAACCCAAGATGACAGGCAGCTGGGTGGGCAGCGGCTGCCACCCGAAAAGCCAAACAAGATAAAATACTCGCCGAGCTTCGAGAGGCCAAACAGTCTTTATTTGTTCCAGGACCTGTGCAAGCACCAGCTCCTGAGTGGCAGTTGGGGGCAGCAATCTCCGATTGCACAACAGCAAAACATCCGAAGACAGCTGCGGTTCAATCTCATGCGGAGCAATCGTGGATTGCTGTAGCTCCTACCTGGATCATCTCGTGGGTTGTTGGTGGTGGTCTGGCGGTTGTGGGCACCGTGTGTGTGTGGAACTACCTTTCGAAACAACCAGCCGTGGTTCCGAAACCGATTGTGCCCCATTTAAACATTGATCGCGATCCATTTTATATGCAATAATCACTATATGTAATGGCTGAATACGATGGTAAAATAATAGTGAAAGCGGTTTATCACGCCGTGGTGATATCGGGTCTCAGTATTGGGTTTGCTCGACTATCAAAGATGGCCTTCTGAGATCCCGCTCCCAAGTTGGACATGACTGCGAGAGACGTACGTATCGTGACCTTGGATGTAGCGGCCGCAGTTGGGACCCGAGGTTGTCTAGTTAAAGCTGGAATTATACCTGCTAATATATGGAAATAATGGCTTCGATCGCAATACTCGTAGTTGGCGCGGTGACGAACGCATTGGCGTTCGGCGGTAGCAACTATTTATTCTCGTTACTGGGAAACTCGGACGCGGATGAGGAGCGGAAGCGTCACGATTTAGATGTAGAACAACTTAAGATTGCAGACAAAGCATGGTCAAAACAACGAACTGCGTGTCTGGACTCGATCAACGAAGATCTTCGCCGCGAGAATCACGCCGCGCAAACTTTCCGGAGCATTGACGAAGCCATGCGAAAAGATCGCGCCGCTGGATCGCGAGCCCCAACTTTCAGATTTCTATGTACCGTCAGAGGCCCAAAAAGACCGCCATATCGCGTTGGTCGTCGTGGGAATGGTTGCGACAGGTCTCGTCAGTTATTATATATCGACCCTAGTCCTCCCAGTCCCGGTCAGGTAGTCCTTCATGTGCTGAGGAACCTCGGTCTCGTCGACTTCTCGATTAACGAACAGCGGCCACATTTCAGAGAACTTGTCTCGCATCGTTATCGGGACCTCTATATCCAACTCTGCAAATCCGAACCACTCGTCACGCCTGACCTTCCTCACGAAACAGTCTATATACGACTGTCTTTGCGGGTCGTCACACGTCCATATATTCTCCTCCCCGCACGGCATGTCTTTCGACAGAGTAGACAGGTACAACACATTGGCGTCGTACCCCAGCACCGCCTTGCACATCTTCTCCTCCCGACTCCCTACCTGACCCCTGGTCGTCGACCTGCCAGCCTCCGCGTATCTGGAGAACACTATGGACGGACCACCAACCAATCCCCCCTTCATCATCGCGTAAGTCTCATCCTTCGGCGACCACAGCTCGGGCGTGTCCGCCTTCCCATCGACGGACCCGCGGAGCAGGTACTGAAAGGAAACACCGGGCAGAGACACAGCGTCCTGGAGTATGTCCACGCCTCTCCCCCTGTAGAACTCCGTCATTTTAGTCAGAGCCTCCAGGAACGGTCCGACGTCCAAGTCGTTGTAGTGTCGCAACCATTCCTGGAACGTCTTCATCCCCTTTTATCGGAAGACATTCTTCGGACAGCGTCAGTAGGAACTCACCCGTCAACTTCGAGTACCACTCGGGATAGTCGGGCAGCCCCGGATGGTCGAGCTTGTCCGCGCTATCGAACCACTCGTACGGGAAGTTGGACTTTACCGTTTTTTAGTCATACGCCTTAACCAACTGGTCGTACGTGGTACCGGGTCCCAGATACTGGATGATGTCGAGAAATTTAAACTCCGGGGTAAACAGAAACATCGTCGTGCTGGCCCTCTTTCCGACCATCACCTTATTCACGGTGGCCGCCAACTTCTAGACAAGGTACTGCTTGATGAGGTTCAGGTCGTACCTGCTGCAGTTGAACCCCACCATCGAGACTTGGTCTATCCACGAGACGATCTTCTCTCGCTGAGGTTTCGACAGCATCGCTATGTCGGTCGGCAGATACTTCTTCCTAACCCCCTCCCTGATGTCATTACCTCTCCTCTGCAGCTCGGTCACGAACTTCTCGACCAGAGTGTCGAGGTCTCGTTTGCAGATGTGGGTGATCCCCTCGTGCATCGTATCCCCCAACGACTCCAATATAGGAACGTGCTCGACCTCGAATGTCAGGTCTTTGGTGGGTCGCGTGGTTTTCGACTTGTCCAGATACGCCTCGAAGTCGTAGACTATCTGGTGAGGGTACAGAGTCGTCTCCTCCTCGAGCGGTGATGGTGGATAGTGGGGATTCCCCTCATTCAACCACTCGCACTCCCACATCACCACCAGCTCGTAACCCGCCGTCCTTATCTTGGCGTCTTGGATTTTCGTCCTCCTATACATCGCTAACGCGTTACCTCTCATGCAGTCGGACACCCGTGCCAGTAGCATCCGTGAAACTGAAACACGGTCTTGTTCTCGTGACAGTAGCCGTTGACCAGATCGCCGGCCACCCACCTCTCGCCGCCGTGACCGCATCTCGCGTGATGTATGTGCTTTCTCACCCTCTCCTCTTCTCTGCTCAACCATTGAATCGATATCGCGCTCGCGGAACCCTCGGGGTAGAACGCATTCTCGTAGGCCGACTGCGGTCTCTCTACCCTCTTAACTGGACATATCACCACGGTCTTCCCACCTTGCGGAGGTTCTTGATGAGGAACGAGTGACCTCCAAACATTCCTATCGTCATGATCTTCTCCCCAACCGCGTCGTAGTTTGCCGGAGACTTCATGAGGTACCACACTCTGTCGGCGTTGGGCTCGTAAACGCGAACGCCCAGCTTGAAGCGCTCTTTGACCTTCTTAATATCGTCCAGAGGGATTCCCTTACTACCCGGTCCGTTATCGTGACCGAGGTATTCGCGAGCCAGAGCTCGTGCCTTCTCACAGCAGCGGTCGGGTCTCCATCCACGGTGGATAGCTATGCACCTAAACAGACACAAGTAGTCGTCGTACGTGTCGACGGAATACATTCCCTTATGCTGTCTTAACCAATCGGAGAGTTTTCCCGCTCCCAAGAGGAGTTGTTGAGCGTCGATGATCATCTTCACCTCGACAGATTTCCAACTAACGAATGTCCATTTTGTGCTTGGTCTATCGACTTTGTCGATCTCCGTCGATGTCCATTCGACGTTTCTCTCTATCGGCTATCCAACTCTCAGCTTTGGCGATCTCGTTTATCCACGGATTGCCCTTTGAGTTTTTGTGATAGATCATAGTAGCGTCGGTCTCGATGTTCCTAATACGATACGAGCACGAATACCTCAAATAACATGCCGTAGTCATCTCTGGGCGAATTTTATTCATTATGCGATTAGCGATCTCCCCGTCTACCCCCCTCTCGAAGGTCCATACTATCTTCCTCCTACCCCTATCAACAGTTTCCCTAACTTCGGCTTCTTCGGCGAGAATCCTGGGACCCTCCTCCACCAAAGCTCTGGCGAGCTCTCTTCTACTCTTAGGAGGCCTCACCATCAGATCTTGATAAATCTTATTGTAGTGTGCCTTGAAGAGTGCTTTTCTGCGTGCGCTGGGATCGTCTTTTACACGCTGTGCGTAAGCAGTGGCACGCAGACTGGCCATCGTCTCGTTCTCCAATTTCTCGAATCGTTTTTCGGGGTCGGCAGGCAGTCGTCCGGTCGAAACCGCACGCCGCAGCCTCTCCTCGTAGACGACGGCTCGCGCGTCACTTATCCTATCTGCTATAGCTTTCTTGAGTCTCAAACCTCTTAGGGAAATTCCCCAACTCTTAACTTGCTCTCTCATTTGCTTTATGGTAGGCATTATACTGAGTACAACCAATGGATTTGTATCTCTAATACTCTAATAGGGTGTAACTTGTTGATATGTATAACAGGTTTTGCTATGTAAGACAGATGGTTGTATATACTGAGCATAACCAATGGATTCTTATCTCAAATAGGAGTGTCAGTTGTTGATATGTATGACAGATTGCTGTATTATACGTACTGAGCATAGCCAATGGATTATTATCTCTAATAGGGTGTAAGTTGTTGATAGGTATGACAGATTGCTGTATTATACTGAGTATAACATAAGGATTCTTATCTCTAATAGGGTGTAATCTCATTGATAACTTCTCATCCAGTCGAGGAAGTATCGCGGTTGATGAAAAATATTTCCCACTCTTCTCATCCACACCCGCTGAACACTGGGGGAAAATCCAAGTAGTATATGAGAGTCAACAATGATACCACCTTCCTCTGGGAGTCACCGCGCGTAGCTGGTGGCTCCCAGAGGTAGGTGGTATCATTTTGACTCTCATATACTACTCCACTGTGTGCGGATCCGCCCTAGACCGGACAGCACTGTAAACTAGGTATGTAGGTGGGACCTCTCTAGACCGGACAGCACTGTAAACTTGGTATGCGTGCGGAACCTCTCTAGTCCGGACAGCACTGTAAACTAGATATGTGTGCGGAACCTCATTAGAACGGACAGCACTGTAAACTAAGTATGTGTGCGGAACCTCATTAGACCGGACAGCACTGTAAACTACACTGCACGAAAATACGCGTTTAATTGACAATTAAATGCTACTTCAACTTAAACGTAATTCCAAGTTTAACGCCATATAATTGGAATAAACTTGTAGTATACGTCGTGTTTTCGCAGCACGTAATCGGCCATATTTAATTGCAAGTTAATGTTAATGTAAATCAATTGAATATGTTAACTTGTTGAAAAGGTAAATATGGTTAAAGTTGAAATATACAGACAAAGTAAAGTTGCTGATTTTCGTAAATAATAGTGCACGCAAAGTCAGTGCAAATGTGCAATTTAAGACAAACTTAAACGCCAAACATACGCCTTTAAATGTAATATTTAAGTTATATTAAATCCTTTAATATTCCCAATTTACAAGAACAAATATGTACTAAATGTCAGTATTTGCGTGACATAAAAATCTACTTATATTCCAACATTACGTCATAATGTATTATTTCTGATATTTCAAATTTACTTGAAAGTAAATAGAACAAACTTTCAATAAATGTGCCGTATACTGTTGTGTATATCTGCTTCTTTTTCATTCAATGTGAACTATAATTCCAAATTATATTTACGTATATGTTGGATTTACTCAGATTTCCGCATACTCGAAGTTCGTGTTGCCGAATCCGTAAATACACTAAAATCTATTGTATACTGATCAGTAAATGTGTTCACCAATGTCACGTTTACGGTACAGTAAACGACATGCAACCACACTTAAATCTGATATTTAATTGTCTGTAAATCTCAGCTTACAGCTTCCAGTCGTGGCATTTACATAATACTTAAAGTCAATTCATGCAGACAGTGTCACAAATTTAAGCATGCTTAAGCACGTCGAAAATTAAGCATTTACTGAATTTGTAAAGGTACAGTTATTAGTGGATAAACCAGTAGTAAACATGGCACTAAATGCCAAATTTACGGAAATTTAATTAATTTATTTAATTTGGATTAAATGTCGTTACAACTTAAAGTTTACTTTCTCAGTAAATCACATTTTATCTATAGATAAAATTAGAATTACGTTAAAAGTAAACATACATATCTTGACATTTTCAGTTGAAAGGAAATTAACCTATAAGTTGTGGTCGAGTACATAAAAAGTTGAAACAGTGCAAAATTGGACCTGCATACGCCCGTATACACCAATTGAATCTTCGCGTACTGTTTAACTATCCGTTCAACTGGAATAAGTCATGTCTACATGGAGCAATGTAGCACAAAGGCAGCAATGTACACGTTGATATTTTTTAATATGCGTCAGAAAATACATACATGAACAGGTTATTGTCAGGTACCACCGAAGTTGCATATGTGTCGCGCTTCCGAACAATTAATCACATAATAACGATTATTACATATTATGGGCACTGGGGTGGGAGTGTATAACAACGGTTTATAATTTATCATAATACACTAGTATTCACCAATTTGCAGGGATTGGTGGGGGGGGGGGTAGAAAACATTTTAAATGTATTTCATGTTTAACCTATATCTATAAAAAGGTCACGTTCATTCTGAATCAGCCACTCATTAAATAGACGTATACAAAGACAATACATCAATACTAGTTGATCCTAATAACCAATGAGTGATACCCGACGAATTATATTTCTGAAAATATATCAAATTATTGCATATAGGTGAATATTTGTGTTATATTTGGGCCTGGTTTAGGGCACCAGAGACTCGCACACTACCTTAATCCCTAAATACTGCTCTTCATGAATAGAAACGCCAAATCTACATCAACTCAAATATGTATTGCTGGCTCTATATATATATTGCTATCTCTAAGTATCTAGAGCTAGCAATATATATTTGAGTTTATGTAGATTTGGCAATGATGTAACTATTTCACAAACACCCAGCCATCTTCGGCAGACGGATCCTCGGGAATCTTCCTGCTGGAGTCCGCCGCACCGACTGTCCGTTTGCAGGTCTGCATACGGGATTTTCGACTCTGCAGGCTTGTATACTTGACGTCCAGTTCTTTGATCGTGTTGTTATAATTAGTTGACCGCCACGGCAATCGTCTAACTACATAATGGAGTGATTCCGGGTCAGAGTCAATCTCCGTCTCCAAAGACATATAGTCGATATTTAGAGCACTTAACACTTTAATTCGTTTCTCCTCATCCCATGAGGACTTTTTCCTAGCCGCTAGTATCCGGCTAGTTAATTTCTGAAATAAAAATATTACATGCATACGATTACCATGATTACATTATTGTAATTTAACAATTATCGTTAACAGGTATAAAAGCAAGGATGATTGTCATCGCTGTCTTCGACATTCATGGATATAGGATATGCATCATCGCGAATGTCTGATGACGATCATTTTCAATTGATCAGAATTTGCATTGACCAAAAAAGCGTCTTTTATTGATGGCACAGACGAGAAAAACGTAAACTATAATATTCAGTCACAAACGAATGTTACGAATGAAACTTTATTTTGACAATACTAAGGTATCATGTTTTTATTATTTGGGGGGAGCTGTTTTGTGGGACTGGAGCTTTTATTGTATTTAATGTTATTTTCCCATTTATCCCGTAGTTCTTATTTCTGTTGGGGACAGTATACTACTGGTTGTGGAGTGAATTATTTGGCACGTTGAAAACCCAGGAACCACATTAATTTGTACATGTTGTACGTACACCATATTTCTCTATGCTTGTATTGTTACTATTTTGATTTTCTTTGCTCATTAGTCCCACTAGGTTTATACCTCTCTAGTTTACATCCATCGTACAGGAGGATGCAAGTGAAAAATGCTTATAGTAAGGCTACTGTACTGGTAATTAAAGTTGGGGGGGGGACGACATTTAGGCATAGCATATTCTTGGAATTAAATATTTGTATACGTGTGTAACTATTTAACCTGTTTTAAAAAAGAATGACAGCCGGATATGCGGATACTTGTCTAACCATTTAATAACCTGGATACATATTGTATCGATATATTGTACAGAATAAATTAATCATTGCATATTAACACTTACTAGTAATAGTGACAATAACTAGATATTTCCGTGAAGCATTCAAGGAAACAACGAAAGGAGTTGAATTACAAATCATCATGATCATAGTCATATTTTATGGTGTATGTAATATTTCATGCCACACATTTTGAATGTGTCGTTGGCTAACGTTTCACTTCGAATACCTAGTAAAAAAACAGACAGACATGCAACGCTGTGTGCTTGTATCACAATGTAAACGATTGATTCATTAAAAATGGGGGCACGCACATCAGGATGTATTGTGGGGGTTATATTTTATTGCTTCAACCTTTAGACATGTTAGATATGGCATTACTATTAACACACATCATTTGGTTTGTATGATACACACATTACACGTATTACACGTATTTTACAGTATTGTTAAGACGGAAATCAAACAGTTTGTTACAAAGAACAACGAAATCTTACTGAAACGAATAAGTGTTTCGTTAAATGAATTAAATATCTCGTTACATGACTACAGTTCTCGTTATAAGGAGCAAGTATTTCGTTAAAACAAACCCACCCCCATCATAACGTGAAACCATTGCATTTCCAACATTGTTTACATAACACTTAATGGTAACACAAGTGTGTCTCTGTAGCATGTAGGCAGATGATAATATGACGCTGACAAAGATTGGTCATGTTTTCAAATAGGGGAAACAGGTGGCGTTTTCTTATTGTAGCATCGTTGCATTTAGCAATAGTAAATTCACCTTTGTGCCAAATTCCAATACAAACTAAATGTAAGGCAGTGGGAAAGATGTCAGACGCTGTTGTTTTGATTTTGTTCACTGGATCCTAATGTCAGTGGTTCGAATCTTCACGAATCCTGTTGTTTTATATTGTAAGATTTGTTTTGTTTTCTTTTGTTTCATCTTATATCATTTTTTTTGTATTCGTGTGGTATTGAGTGGTGGCTTTGTGCATTTCTTTTATTTGACTTTTCAAACGTTGCGATTGTTTTAATATATTAATGCATATGAACGAAAATAGGGTGAGCGCACTAAAACTGAATAAAACTCGTGATGAATTGACTGCTGTAGAGTTTAATGTAACTTGAAATTAAACTCAGATATCAACTTTGTCATGTTCTATTGAAAGTTAGAAAATAAATCAAAATAATAGCTGCTTGTTTGGAGCCTCGAACCCACTATCAATAGGAATGTAGACGTCGCCAATAACCATTGGACTATGGATTACATGTGAACATAGATTGAAATTATTAGATATGAAGCATACCTTAGAACAGTGTCGCTACCTACCTCATCCGTATTGTATTTTGAATATCGATCGTTTGTTTGTAAACAAGGGCCAAATTATCATATGCGGACAATAGGACATGAAAATGCTTCACGACGTAAACCCAAATAATAATATTATATGTATAAGTAACTAAGTCAGTAATTAGTTTGTTGTAGTGACATGTGTTAATCATAACACACTTGTATGAAATTATAATATTGACAGAAACACCTGGCCCTATGGACCTATATGTCACTTTCAAATATATCCTCTCTCTCTCTCTCTCTCTCTCTCTCTCTCTCTCTCTCTCTCTCTCTCTCTCTTTCCCTCTCTTTTTAAAAATTTTAAACTAGTTGCGCTTAAATATGCCTTGTGGAAAGTTAAATCTATGTTGTACTGTTCTATATTATTTCATAAATAACAATCAGCAAAAATAGAGGTTATATTACATTTGATATATTAAGAAAATTGCCACCGGAATGCGTTTTCCGGAAATAGCTATATTTCACATTGTATATGTTGGAAAAATTTAACCTGAATTGAGAGTTGCCTACACTAAAATATGTAACGAGCATACACTCATCGCTTTGATAATGCAAATAGTATTGACGCGTGTCACATACTAATCATGTACATGTAGTGTACCATAATATGTACGTCTATATATGTATGATCTTTCAGTTTTGAGTTTGCATGTCTGCTACCACACGCTTACGTGTGAAATAAGAGATAAGAAGCTATTCAACCGATATGAGACCTTAGACCCGGTGACAGGCAGTACAATTTCATTAAACTGGTACACAAACAAGTAAGCGTTGTTGGTATGAAGAAACCCGGTCTTACGGCGAACAAATGAGTAACCTAAAGGTTTACTCTGTCTTTTCATATATTCAGCATAACCTCTCGTGTAATGTAAATCTCTATTCTAGAAAGTAGTTTGAGGAAAACAGCAGCTTTTAATGAAGCTGCAACCTGACTATTATCACTTTGTCATATATAATAATAACATATGGCATGTACGTTAGTCAGTTCAAAGTAACACATTATTAGCTGACTATATGGCTTCAACCATTACACGTGCCTGACAAGTTAAATACGGATAACATCATGTGTACTGTCGATTTAGTGAACACCGAGTGAGCTGGTCCCAATACTGTGATAATTTTGATAAGTCAGTTTCATACTCGGTGCGAACCAATGGCATATCACATGTGCCATTTATATAAACAATGATTTGTACCAGTTCAGTGTGTATAAAGTGCGCAACTCAGCGGTATCTTTCCTGTGTGCAAGATAATAGTTTGTTCTACGTTTTAAATTAGTATGCATCCCGACGATGCTGTCTGAATGAATACTTCAAGCCGAATGATACTCAATATCTGGTTTGATGTCTCATATTCGCGTGGATTTAAATAACGTTCACGTGTAATGGATACAAAATATAGTAATTAACCATGAGGGGGCCAACGAGCAAGGACAAACATATCAGTAGCAATACATCCATAGCATCTATGGCACGTGTACAACGGTGGCTACAGAGTCTACAACATGGCCATAAAATGCATGCACTCAACAATCAGCGGTGTACGGTCCCCACCAAAAACAATAACTACAATAAATAGGAAAATAATACAACGTATAACAAAGGCTCCACAAAAGCGGCTCAGCAGGAGTTCTGTCGTACATGGTTTGAAAAGTATTAAGATTAGTGCTAATTTTGTTACTTTTGGGAAGGCGGATAAATGTGGTATGGCCCTTAGGTTAGTTCGGAGCATTCTATGTTCAGTGGTGAATATTATTTAGTCCTCCTAATTTAAGTATTCAGATCTGACTTTTACCACCACCCACACACCAGCAAACCAAGCTAAATATCGGATATGCCATTTGGTCAGCATTAAAATACGTTAACTCTTAATGGGACAAATTATGATAATTGGTGTCCATTTTTAGCCGTGTGTTTTAATCCCGGCTATTGGATTGGCGAAAGCCGGGCAGGCGAATGACGGCGTGCGGGCGGCGTGTAAAATGTTACGTTTTCGTGTTTATGTCAATTTCTTTGTTACTGTACATACCACATACAACTATCCAAAATGTGACTTTTGTTATTGTTACCTATTTTTTCCGCATTATTGACTTAGTCATTTTCAACGTTAAGTTTTCCTGTTTACGTTCATTTATATGTTACCTGGTTACTGTACAATATAGGACCACCAAACTTTTGACAGCTTCATAACCAAGTGTTGCCCACTACATACAACTATCCAACATGCGACCATTTTTTTTACCTTGGCTTATTTTTTTGCGCGTAAATGACATTTTCAACGTTGAGTTTTGTGTTTATGTCTATTTCTCCGTTACTGTATACAACATATAGTCCACAGATGATAAACTGGCCATTGTTTATAAACAAACGGTCGATATTTAAAACACAATACAGACACAGTAAATAAAAACACTATTCTAATGTACGCATCATACTATTTTCATAGGTGCTTCTTAGTCCAGTGGTTAGTGCCGAAGTCTAGATCCCCATTGATAGTGGGTTCGGGCCTTCAAAAAAAGCAGATGTGTTTTTCTCCATTTAAATAGAACATGACGAAGTTGATATCTCAGTTTCATTTAAAGTTAGATTCAGTATACAACAGGTAATTGGACACGAGTTTTATTCAGTTCTAGTGCCGCCCGCCGCCCGCCGGCTAAAATATGTCGTACAGGTAAGGCAAAATAATGCCAATAATTGTACCAGGTAATACAATTTAAATGACATTCGTGTATATTAATGACACAATAAAGGATGAAACAACTAGATAGCAAGTGAGCGGGAGCTCACGTATACCCCCGGCCACCGCCTGAACACAGCAACCAACCTTAACACAAAAATTCACGCAGTTTAACCTTGCATTGGACATGAAGGTCATATGGGTGGGTGGCATACATAATTTAAATGTGGATGATAGATGGAAAGTATAAAAAGTTTCAAGTCAATCCAACTTTAGGTTGCAGAGTTATTTGGTACTTAAAAACTTCAACCCAAATACATGTATTGCAAAAACTTTAACACACATTTCTAAGTAATATGACCTTGAGCTTGGGCATGAAGGCCCCACAGGTGGGCTACGCAATGAACATATGGATGATGGCTGAGAATTAATGATTTTTCAAGTCAAACGCAAATTTCCACGTAATTTGACCTTGACCTAGGGCATGAAGGTTGCATTGTTGTGCTACAGAATGAAACTAGATTTGTCAGTAAGCGAGGGCTTACAGAATACCCCCCGCTTGGACCCTGACACCAGTGAATCCAGCAATCAAGTTTTAGCAACAATGACATTGACCTTGGATGGTGAAAGTCCATATTCAATAAGTGTCTTACTCTCATTGATATAAATACACATGTGAAGTTTCACAAAGATCGGAAACACAGAACTCAAGTTATCATGCGGAAACAACAATTATGAATAGCAATTAATATATTGGTAGCAACAGTGACCTTGACCTTGGATGGGCAAAACCCATATTCAATAGGTGTCTTGCAGTCATTGATATCAATGCACATGTGAAGTTTCACAGAACTCAAGTTATCGTGCAGAAACCAAAATTTTACGAACGGACGTGCGGACGAACGGACGGACAATGTGAATCCAATATACACCCCCCCCCCCCGCAACGAATCTGACTCATGGTTGCAGATATATTTTGTACTTAAAAACCTTTATTCAAATATTAAACAAGAAGCCCTGTGGGTCAAGCTCTTCTGGCAGTACTTTCAGTACTTTGATTCACATTCAATGCAGTCGAAGATCAAACTTTCATACGCACATTCTCATCAGAGTCTAAGCTAGTTGCAATTTACATGTATTGATTCCGATTTTGAAAACACACGTTAGACTGAAAGTTGTAGAATTACGGCCTTTATGGCAAGTGTAGATCATGATCATTATGTAGTTATAATTTATAATGTTCGATTGACAGAATAGCGACAAGTGTAGATCATGTTGCTACGCTGGTCGCACACGTCATTATGTGCCTTATCACAGCTGGTCCAGTAATTGGTGGCAGTTGCTTTAGGGGCTGGGAAAAGCTGCGATATATATTATAAGATAGCCCAGCCAGTTTGTCGTATGTAAAAACATCTTTCTAGCACATTTGGCATTATATACATGTAATCTAGATTTGTATCAGTGATCACCAAACTTTGTCTTGCATTTATGTTATTATGTATGTATGGATGATTTTCAAACATGTATTCGTCGTTTGGGGTGAAAACAAGGGCATAGCTGCCACTCCAAATATACTAGCAGCTAATGAGTGGGAATTTCTCCCAAGGGACTGTACATGTACAGTCAACATTAAGCTAATCCCCTCGCTGGAAGCCTTGGCAATAACATACTTCCTCAGTGACCTTCACATTGCCTATATGCAACTGGGGTATACTAATAGCGAAAGTACATGTACGTGCGCTGACCACTACAGAATTAGCTGTCAGACGCTTGTTAAACTGGTTCAGGACCCATATATGCTAGCACTGTCTGTCCGTCCGGCGATAGGCCTATTTTGCGAGTACATGATATACACATCACTACTGAGTTTCATTTATCCAGCTTATAATGCTTCCAGAAAACCTACAGTATAACATTGAATTCCACAAACCACTCCAGTTCTCACTACTTGAATTAAGTAGGCCAACACACTGTTAATGTGTGTAATACTCAATAACAGTATATGTACATGTATTAGTATTTTAGCAATTAATTATGGCCACATCGTTTGATAACGTAACAGATGAATTAACAATCGTTACGAGATGTCTTGCTGGACGAAATGTGGCATATACATGTAATTAGGATTACAACATGTAATGGCATGTATAAATGCTTTTTTTTTCATTTAATCAGTGAACATATTAATGTAACACATATGATTTCACTGAATCAATCATGTTTCGTATGTCATCTCATATATAGTAGATGATTATAAGGACATGATCTGTAACCAGATACCCTAAACAAGTACAAAAACAAATTCGGTTGCGGCTATCAAAATGAACCTTAAACCAAATAGATCTTCGATAGGTGTATCCGTCGGTGCAACCACACAGTTTGATATATCGAAATTAGTATTATGTTTGAATAATATTTTTTGATCTACACATAATGATGAGGATCTACACTGGCCAATAATGTATTCGGGTCACTTTTTACGGCCAGTGACCCTTTAGAATGGACATTTATTAAAGGTACATGCCCACTCAGGAGGCACAAAATGTACTTTATAGGAATTAAACAAGTGTGGAACTATGTCACTAATCCACCAGTTTTAAAAATGATGAGCGCCCGCTATACAGATATAATCATTTAGTAATATTTAGTTTAGTGATAGTGACACGCGATGGTATCAGGTCATTTTCATATGCAAATGAGGCATGATATTTGTAATTATTTATAATAATTAAATGCGTCATTTATAATAATTAAATGCGTCACCTGAAAAAAAAATATTTCCGACAGATTATAAAGTATGATAATTGCACATCAAAAAGTCAATACAGAGAATAAATAGTTATGTCCGTTAACATTTTAAGAAAACACGGTTATCGCCCCTGATATCAGTGTGAAATGTTACGTCTGATATAAAATGTATAATAATGCCAATCAATACGTGGGGTCATGGTGAATGAATGTATTATTTTGCCAGAAAATGTATCAGATGATGTCTCTGATATAACGAACATGTGTCTATTGAGTGGGCATGTACCTTTAACTCTTTCACCCGATGTTCACACGTGAAAAACAAATAGTGCATCTCTAATATTGATAAATTTGTTGCACATTATTCTGAGAATGAGTCGAATTTTCTGCAACATTCACAAATCAACATGCATTTGAAGAATAGTCATAATCGTCTTCAGTAATTGGTTGTATTACCCCCATGAGGATAACACCATTACATCTCACGTTGACAGGCAGATTTAGTACTGCGTATTACGACAACTGTTCTTGATCAGTCTGATCGAGAGCCGATACCTGGTTGATATGGGCCACGGCCGACGCCGCATATCAACCTCGTCATCCACCGCAAACAGTCATGTATTATATGCATAGACGGGATACGGACAAAAATACCCCCCCCCCCGGACATAATCCCCCCATGATTTCTGACACGAGAGGACAAATCCCCCCCCACCGTCTAAAATGCAGGTAGGACAAACCCCACCCCCCCGTCCAAAATCACAGGTAGGACATAATCCCCCCTCAAAATTCAAAATTAAGGGAGTACAAAATCCCCCCTCCCCCCATGATATGTTTTGAAAGAATCATTGCATTAATTGGTTTTCAAATTTCACCCTCTAATCCTCTTTAATCAGGGTAATTGCCTTATTTCTTTCAAGTAGTTGATTACCACTGACCTATATTTTGAACAAGGAATTTTATTAAAACAAACAGAAATGAATGATTGTTACAGGATTTACCTATCGTTTTTGACGAATAATTCTTTGAAATGGTAATCCATTCTTCACTAAAATAATATGGTTTGGGACCGACATCAGTATACAAATGTATAAACGATACATACATATTCTTGTTTGACGTTTATTGTGCAACTGAAAATATTTAATTAAATGTGCTTGATGTTTATTGTGCAAATAAAAGTACATGTACTGAATAGATTTATCTTCATTCTGGACAAGGAGGGGGGGGGGGTGGGGAAGGGGTTTTCCTAGGCTACATTTCATTTGGGGGGGGGGTTTGGGGGGGGGGGGCTTTTGTCCTACCTGTGATTTGAGACGGGTGGGAGGATTTTGTCCTCCTGTGTCAAAAGTCATGGGGGGATTATGTCCTGGGGGGATTTTGTCCTACACTCTTATAGACACACTATCCTGCGTGTCGGCCCAGATAAGCCTGTGCTTCCTCGCAGTCTGATCAGGGTCTGTAGGATCTTACATATGACAATTGTCAGCCACACAACACTCTTGTATGTATTGTTGTATCATGTATGTAGTATATATACTTGTATAAAGTTATGTCACCGTGATGCTCATGCCATGACGTTATGAATAAATATAATTATAGCAACACGAAGTCAAGAGATCCGTGATAATCGATTACCAGAAGAAAAAACATTTACATTACAAGTGCAGTTTTATTGCACCCGTACATCTGTGTCAAGAACTTCGCCAGTATTGTCACAGTTCATGCATGACACAAACGCCTCCTAGCACCGGCTCAATCGAAACTCAAACAACTAAATTTAATAGATACACAGTGCCGAATAAGGGCAATATGTGAAAAAACTGTCAAAATGACAGTCATGCTCAACGACCACCATGAATAATAACATTCCCGGAATAACGGACGCGTACGACATTGTGAAATCTAAAATGGACGACACTTAGCGGATAGTACTAAACACTAGTTCGTTGATAAAGGCATTGGGTTGACTTTAGAAGAGTGGGATCGTGGTTAATGAAGCATCGTTCAACATATCCACCAGAAAAGTAAAATGTACATATAACGACGAGAGACAAATTATATCGGGTGGCCCAGAAATAAATGGACCACCCTGCACGGGACTACAAATTTGACACGTTCATGATACATGTACAATACAACGGTGTTGCATTAAACAACTATTTATACTCTGTAATTATTGTTTTATTTGCAATAATCATACTTTATCATGTTTATATGTCGATAACATATGTTTTATCAGCCTGAGGTGCACCTTGGTTTTTTGTGCCGATAAAATAATTTTCAAAACAAATTACCGCCTTTTTAACTTAGCCATTTTTCGTACAATAGTGTATGCACTTATACATAGGGAACATAGATTTGTACACTACTCCTCTGGAATCCTTCATTCAAGCAAACTGAAACTTTGCACATGTATTCTACACATATTGAAGATGATTTGCATAGTAATTGTTTGATACCGAAAACAATACAATAAACAAAAAGTACCGCATTTTTAACTTAACCTGAAAATCGTCCAGATAATGTTCATATTTCTCAATATTCAAACCTAAATAACATATTTTCTAACAAAGATTATTTTCATTTATTTAACTTGCATCGTCTTGTGGATAACAATATCGTTAATAGTCCGTGAGCCAGAAACCGAAACCCTCCAGACCACCCTGTGGACTTTTTGCAGACATATATTTCTTAAAACTGCATTCAATTTCGAGAGTTATGCCGTATGTCTGCACTCTGAAACCCGCTGCATAAACATATGGCACCATTTTGAAGTAGGTCACCCTAGCAATTTTTTCAATCTTCAAAACTCACATTTTTTAATAAAAATAGACCAATTTATATCATTATAATCAAATAAGGTGGCATTTTCGCACATTTTCCGAGATGTTGGAAACTATGGAATCAAAAAAGGTACAATTAAACAAAATCTGACCATCCAGAGGTCAAATTTTACGTGTTTTATTACTCCACCCACCCAATTGCAATGGTAAAATACACATGTAAATAACTTTATACGAAAACGTGGTATTTTTTCATTTTATCAATGTCAATGTAAGCGAGAAGTGCCTATTAAACATATCCAATGCAAATACGTCCATTTTTTTTAGTGTCTACTGCAAAATATAGAAAGTGAAAAAAAAAACAACGTATTTTTCACCATTCCCCAACCACTAATTTTACAATGGTAATTTCACTGGTATTTAATATTATGCAGTTTCACATGCTTATAACCGGTTGCTATGGACAGACAACTACTTATATATGTATTATTATTATTGTCTACACTTACTGCAGATAATATATGTTGTATGTTCGTCCGTCTGTATGCACGCTTCTTAAATATTAATTGACAGCATCGATTGTGAATAATGTACAAATATTCATACATTTCGAGGCACGAGATCATTATCGTCAACAGTAGTTAATCTACAATATTAGTTATCCATTTGTATGTAGATTTCATATAAATTCTACAATATTAAGTAAACAGTGTTAAAAAAACCTCACATCGTGCATCAAATATGGCTGACTAAGGAACACAATCCGGAAAGCTAAAACCAATTTGTGCTTTTTAACATAAATAATAAAGCCTTTTTTTGTTATGACTGCTATCCGACATAAAAATGAAGCCATACATATATCGGATGAACCTGGATCAATGTGTTACTTACGCAATTGCAAAATTGCCGCCACATTGATAATGTATATATATGTATACAGCAATAGAGTGGCTTGATATGATGTGATAACCGGGCTTGTCACTATTTGCATCAATCAAACAACCAATATAATTGTATTTTTAATAATTCCAACCAGTCAGCAAAATAAAGTTTTAAACACATGTTTGCATTTTCATGCGATTTGAATTGCTGAGAAAAACATGAATGTTTCTTATTGTGATTTATGAAAATAAAAATATTAGCCGGCCATTTTGAAGGTATAATAACATTATTGTATCCTGGAACATGACTTGGAATGCTAAGCCAACTATATTATGTCCATTTTTATAATATCCATTGCATGTTGTTTTATAACACATTCGAAGTATCAAACTGGAGCAAATATGTAGATCATGGCGGCCATTTTGAAATATTTTTAGAGTTATGAGATTGAACGGGATGAAAAGTTCCTTTGATGGATATATATAAGTAATGCAAGTTAAATAAATACTTCCTCATTGCGGATGCACCTAGCCGGTCTGGATCTATATCGCTCACAAATATGAAACTTTAAAGTTTGGGCCAGTGTATATCCTGAACTCATTGTTTATCTGAACCCACCATTGGAAACAGATATAATGCTGATCAGTGTATTCCCCGGTCTTTCTGCATATCCGCAATATTTCATTAGCTGAATGGAAGTCAGTGTTTTCGTGATGAGTCAGTGTGTCAAACATATTTCCTGGCTCAATGGTACACGGTGTAGTCCCTCATCAGTATTGGCGTCAACATTGCTACCATTGCTAAACTATGACCGGTGCAGTCACCGGACAGATTGTACACCAACAATGTTGCAAATCACTCAACGAGGATAATGACTGCTATCTGCTTTTGATAACAGGTTTTAAAAATAGTCCGTGGTCTGGACGGAACATGGCTGTTGGAGTTATGTCCCATGCTGGGATTAATAGTTAATCTGCCCACGGAACACTCTCAGCAATTTCACGTATTCTTGCAACAAAATAAAGGTAACAGGTTAAACCGTGAGTCTGTGGTCTGGAAAAAACATGGCTGTTGGAGTTAAGTCCCATGCTGGGATTAATAGTTGATCTGCCCACGGAACACTCTCAACAATTTCACATATTCTTGCAACAAAATTAAGCGCCGGTCTTTTTGTCACAACTTTGTATGTATAGGTAGATACACATTAACTAGTTACATGTAATTGATAAATATTACAATTGATGGATTATTTAACCAGAGAGACACGTTCCTTCATCAATTATTTGTTCCAATACTATTTAGCATATAGTTTTGTTTTGGGATTTAAATGGCAGTTTGTCAGTCTAATACATACGCATTTTCTGTATAGTTTGTGTTGCTTAAGGGACATGCAAATGATAAAGATAATAGATATACGTGTAATATCAAATTTACCTGTACTGATTGTGATGGTTTAGTTTATCTGTTGGATGATGTTTACTATGGAAGTAAATTATGGACTACAATTATAATTCGTGCTGTTATATGGCACATAAAGAAACAATACACAAAGTAGTTTGTCGAATAACAAGAATGCTGACAACGCCATGTATCCCATCGATGTGGTGATTTGATCATAAACATAGACATTTTACAAACTCTAATTAATTATAAGCCAATCGCTCATGCAGTAATAGGGTAATGGGGAAAGTCGCACACATCTAAAGAATGTGAAACCAAAGTTATTTCACATTGACATTACATTAGCTGATGTAAACCTCCACGCCCCCGGTAGCTCCGGAGTCGCCGGAGTCGCCGGAGTAAAGCTTCAAACAATAACTGCCTCAAAGGGAGGCGATTGGCTGTTAGTTAGCTAAACAAGTAGCCTTTGTGGAGCCCACCACCTAGCACAATCCCACCCTCCCACTCAATCGCTTTGTACATTTTATCAATAGGCCACACCACCCTATCCTTACACACGCCAACTCCACATCTCATAAATTTATACAAACCCTGTAAATCAGTCGGCCGCACGACCCCACCCACCATGCCCCATCTTGTGTTTAACTGACATCCTATTAGAGTTCATTGTGTGGTAAGTAAATGCGTATTTATTCTGTGGAGTTATGCATTTACTCGTACACACAATGATGGAGAAAAGTGACAATTATATTTGAATTAAGTCAAAGTTGACTTTAAAGTAAATCAGAATTAAATCTACGTAAACATGGTAATGGTCAAATACGTTATAATACTATTTTGTCCTGATAGCTGGATTTTACTTATCATTAAATATTAAGTAAATGCGTATTTATTCTGTGGAGTATTGCATTTACTCGTACACACAATGATGGAGAAGAGTGACAATTATATCTCAATTAAGTCAACGTTGACTTTTAAAGTAAATCAGAATTATATCTACGTAAAGGTCAAATTAGTCGTAATATTATTTTACCTGATAGCTGGATGTTACTTATAATGAAATATTAAGTAAATGCGTATTTATTCTGTGAAGTATTGCATTTACTCCTACAAACAATGATGGAGAAGAGTGACACTTATATCTAATTTAAGTCAACGTTGACTTTACAGTAAATCAGAATAAAATATACGTAAAGGTCAAATTCGTCGTAATATTATTGTACCTGAGAGCTGGATTTCACTTATAATTAAATATTAAGTAAATGCGTATTTATTTTGTGAAGAATTTCATTTACTCGTACATACAATGATGGAGAAGAGTGACAATTATATCTGAATTAAGTCAACGTTGACTTTAAAGTAAATCAGAATTAAAGCTACGTAAAGGTCAAATTCGTCGTAATATTATATTTACCTGATAGTTAGATTTTACTTATACTTAAATGTTATTTATTTATACAAAGATTCAATGTTCTATGATATTTACTGGTATGATTAATGTTGAAAAATAATACAAATCAAACACGATGTAAATGTAGCACATATGTTTTACTTTAAAGTAAATGTCACACTTTTTGGATGAAATTCCAAATATAATGAAATCACGTATTCGCAATAATATATGAACTTTGTTTTCAATTAAATGTGAAGGTAAATTTGCATCTTCGTCTTTAAGTAGAGTTGAAGTTTACGGAAATGTCATTAAACGCATGTTTTCATGCAGTGCTAGGTATGTGTGCGGAACCTCTCTTGACCGAGATGTGCTGAAACGTCTACAGAGGCACTCAGCCTACATCGTACACCAGGTGGCCGCGCTGTTCCAGGGTTCTGTTTCACGTTCAGCAAGCTGAACTAACAGTAATAGTGAGGTTCGCTGTGTCCGGACTGGCCGCTAAGCACAGTTGAGAGCATAAGCCGGCATGGAGGCATGCTGAAACGATTACGGGGGGACTGGGCCCATATCGTGTACTAGGTTGCCGCGCTGTTCCAGGCTTCAGTTTCCAGTCTAACTCGTTTGAATACTCCCACCCGCGCCATATAGGCAGCAAATAATGACGTTCGTTGTATCCGGGGTGGCCGTTAACCGCAGGTGAGAGCACTAGCCGGAAGCGAGATGTGCTGAAACGCTTACAGGGGCACTCGGCCTACATCGTACACCAGGTGGCCGCGATGTTCCAGGGTTCTGTTTCCAGCCTAACTCGTTTCAATACCAGCAAGCTGAACTAACAGTAATAGTGAGGTTCGCTGTGTCCGGACTGGCCGCTAAGCACAGTTGAGAGCATAAGCCGGCATGGAGGCATGCTGAAACGATTACGGGGGGACTTGGCCCATATCGTGTACTAGGTTGCCGCGCTGTTCCAGGCTTCAGTTTCCAGCCTAACTCGTTTGAATACTCCCACCCACGCCATAAAAGCAGCAAATAGTGACGTTCGTTGTATCCGGGGCGGCCGTTAACCACAGATGAGAGCACTAGCCGGAAGCGAGATGTGCTGAAACGCCTACAGGGGCACTCGGCCTACATCGTACACCAGGTGGCCGCGATGTTCCAGGCTTCTGTTTCCAGCCTAACTCATTTTAATACTCACACCCACGCTAACGCTCAGGATGACGATGAGACCGCAGGATTACCACTTGACCACACTTTCCAAATCCACATCAAAAAAGTTACAAGGCTTTATGAATCATAATACATTTTGAATATAATGTATCTGCTTGTGAGCATACTTATTTAGTTTAATTATAATATTATTTCTTAATTTCAAATCGTATTCATTTGAACGATATAGTCGTGTGGGTATAGACAAAGTATATGATCGCTGAGTTTGTGGGTTCGAATCCAGTGTACATATTTTTTATCTTTTTGTTTTGTTTCGTGTTTTTTTTAATCACACGCACCCTTATGCCACTTACACGTAAGTCAGAGTAAGTTTTTCCGTTCATCAGCATTCAATGCAGAAAATGGCTGCTACCACGCCAGTAAAATCGTCTAAAATTGTATTCACTGTAAGAGGGACATGTAGCCGCTGCACTGTATGTACCAGTCGAGAACTATTGCATGTACATTCGTTCTTATAATATATTATTCTGTGGGCCTGTAACTAAACTTATATTTGAACCGTTCTACAATGTTCGTTATTGTGGAGATCATTTCTCAAGTAATTAGTCAATACCCATATTCGGCATTATTCGGTTATATTTATAATATTGATTATATTGCAGCATCCATATTGTATTGTTCACTGCCCACTACTGCTTACTGCTGCACAAATACCTAGCTTGCAGTGGTGATCGGTTTAGAGAGGTTCTGCACATATACATAACTTGCAGTGGTGTCTGGTTTACAGAGGTTCCGCACATATACCTCGCTTGCAGTGGTGTCCGGTCTAGAGAGGTGCCGCACACATACCTAGTTTGCAGTGGTATCCGGTCAAGACAGGTTACGGGCACATACCTAGTTTATAGTGTTGTCCGGTTTAGAGAGGTTCCGCACACATACATAGTTTACAGTGCTGTCCCGTTTAAAGAGGTTCCGCACATACACGTAGTTTACAGTGGTGTCCGGTTTAGAGAGGTTCCGCACACATACCTAGTTTTCAGTGATGTCCGGTCTACAGAGGTTACCGCACATAAACCTAGCTTGCATTGGTGTCCGGTCTAGAGAGGTTTCGAAAACATACCTAGTTTATAGTGCTGTCCCGTTTAGAGAGGTTCCGCACATACAGGTAGTTTACAGTGGTGTCCGATTTAGAGAGGTTTCGCACATATACCTACATGGACATCTACATCTCACCGCTCAATGCTGCTTACTGCTAGCAGTGAAACACACATCACTGCTCACAGCCGCACTGCTATTTACTGCTCACTGCTAACTTCACACCGATTATAGCAATGATACACTTTTTGTTGCAATTACCTTTAGATGCTATACTATTTGTGGTGGTGTGTAAACATCACTGCAGGTATACACAAATGCATAGGACAGTTTACATGTATGTACATGCATACACTAAACATGTGTAACATTAAATTCCCCTATTTATATCAAATATAAAACAAAGAACTTATTGAAGCTGGATATATAATATTATAAACAGATATAGTGTGAACATATGTATATTTTATAATGATTGTTGACTTTATAGCCTGTTTTGCAATAATTTGGGAAAAGGGACATTATGGCAGTTGAAATATTTGCAACATGTAGAGATCATGTGCATCACACCATCTGATCATCCCCGATTATTTTTTCTAATTGCAATACGGTTGCATGATGGACAGAATGGCAATCAGTGTAGGCCCAGGTCAGACTGTGTGGATCTGGAACTACGTTGGTAACACATGTCATAAGGTCCATGTTAATTTGGGAACCCAACTGACTTGTCATTCCATCCCAATAATCAATATAGGCTCCAGGCATTGAATAATGGTGTAAAATGGCGTGCATGGCTATGTCCGTATCTAAGCATGTGTGTCTGTACATCACTCACTCCAAGTAAAGCACATCAGTCTAAGTATCCCCTTACTTATGGATATAATATTTATTTTTCCTTTTGTCCGTTCGCATGTCAATTCATTAGTCTGTACATCCGGAGCTATATCTAGAAAACCATAGTTCCAATATTAAGGTTACACATGGAGGTGAAAAGTCATTTGTATGATAGATCGTTGATAGCTGTTGTATTTTTACAGATTTTCAAATAGCTATTTTGAGAATTTTCAGAATGTCACAACTATTCTACAGCTGATGTTCGAATAATCTAAGATTTTAATAACTGTTCTAACCTTGTATGTAGCTAGCTGCATTGTTCCATAAACCAGGTATGCTTGAACATATTGATTTCACCTTCGTCGGGGAATATATATTTTCTTTCTTAATGTGGTGATGTCCTTCTAACATGGTCCTATACACCCGAGCGTAATGCAATGTATGTCCTTGCTTCCAGATAATTTAGTATTTTGGTAATACTTTCTAATTCCATGTTCTCTTCATGAAATTGTTTCTTATTTGGCTGATGACTCACTTTTGGAATGTCCATTTCGGTAAGTCGTTATTAGGTTTGTACATTTACCTTCATAATATCGGTTAGTCAACGCAGCCATGTTTAAATATGTTTCTGGCATTGTCAAACACGTTTCTAATGCTTGTATTATTTCCAATCATCGACTTATACTGAAATGTTTACACACGTACTGTGTAAACATCATCAGCTAATACTATATATGGGCCGCGTCAAAATTTATTTTTCACTTTTTTGCATATTCTGAATAGTGCATCTTTTAAAAGTCATATACCACAACGTCAATAAGAACGTTTAAGCCTAATGGAGTAGTAAACGAATAGGCCTGCTATGTAGGTTGAATTTAAGTAGTGTATGAATAATTTTATGCTATTAGTGAATAATTGACAAACGACACGTAACCTTGGGCAAAGTCAACATTATCTTGTGTGTACTTTTTGCACAACTACGAACGCCAAAAATATATGAGCCGCGCCGTGCGAAAACCGGGCTTAATGACAACATTTTCAGTTTTTACTTTTTCGCGTATTCTGAATTGTACATCTTTTAAAAGCCATATGCCGCCAAAATTATCAATGTATCCCAATTATGTTTCATTCTAAAAGTAGTTTTATGACGCGTGGTAAAAACTTATATGACGTTTTAGATTAATGACGTCGAAATTACGACTTTTTTATCAACGGCGTATACAAGGGGTGTTGATCCGAACAAGTCCTATAGATTTGTCATCTTTTATCACATGTCAACCAAATGTGGATATCTCGTAGCCTGGCCAAGTGTCTCCCATTAGGCCAAGACAAAGTATGAAAATAATGTTTATGGCTCGTGTTGCAGTTGCTAATGTAACGTCATGTTTTGGATTGCGGCCCAAGGAACGTAATTTCGTATGAATAATTTTCAAATAAGGCAGAGTTAGGCGTTTCCCTGTTGTTTGCTGCTGTCTGAAATAATTTTGGGGAATAATAGCGACATAATTTAACATTTCGTATGCGACGACATATTTTAAAGTAGGCAGTAGGCCGCTTATAACAATTAACTTTGTGACAAAACACGATACCGGGCAGATTTGGTAGCGTGATACCTTATAATTGTCGCCGTGTGTCTTTCTTGAGGATCGCATTACCAACGCTTGATAGACATTATTATGCAGTCAAGTGATAAACTGATGATTTGATACTACACAAGCACTTTCGACTACAAAAGCAAGTTTATGAACATCACATTTCCAATTAATATGTTGATTCATTTATTTTTATTTTCAATACAAACCCCGGATATTTATGTCATTATATAGCTGCGTGTCTACCTCCATTTATGATATATCATTCCCTAAGTACTGGATAGAATTGTTCAAAAGTCTCAATTTACCAAGACAATAGATGGTAATATCGTTGGCATACACTAGGTTGTTCATATTTAAGATTATTTAGGAATCAAAGTGCAGTGTAAGCGAAGACTTCGCTGATATGTAGCCAGTTAAATTATGCGTTCACCATTCTGAATTCATAAGGACAACCGACGAAAAAGAGTAAAAATGTAAAAGAACGACAGTTAGGCGACACTGTACAACGCCTGAAGCATTTCTAAGTCATTGATGCTGCGAGGAAGTCGTGCAAGTATCTTTACTATAATATTTTGTCACGACACCATGGCCATAACGTCAAACATGTATTCACGTTCAATGACGTCACAAGTACGTGACGTCAAGTCATGACGTCATAATATGTGTGCCGAGGTACAAGGTATCGCGTCTCATATAGTAAAAGTTTCAGTAAGTTATCATTTTCCGATTTCTGTTAACACTTAATGTTAACTGACACCTGTCCAGTAAACGTAAATGGGAGGGCAAACTGTGAACTTTTACGGCGACGCTAGACAATTTGAAACGTCGTTTTTCCGACGTCGTTTGCCGCTTTTCATGACGTTGTCATTAAGCCCGGTTTTCGTATGGCGCGGCCCATATATACACAGGTTGTTCTACAAGCGCAATTTGTAACGAGCGTGCATCTCACCAGCGCATGTTCAATCCTCGACCACGGCAGTAGTGATAGTTGGACAAATTAATTTTCTGTTAAATGAGTAAAAGTAGTTTTCTTATTCATACTGTGCGAGGTCTCTCAAATGATACCGCCATCAACCTTTCTAGAATAGTATTCACCCAGTGGCACGCTAACTTTGGTAAGTTCATAACATGTGTTTAAACTATTTGGAAATAGTGTCAGAAGAAATCCACAACCTTGGTTCTTGAACTACAGTGAAATAACAGCTGGGGCACCAACTTTGGCATTGGATTAGTTGATTAGGAACACAACTTGAAGATGGATTATGACAATATTTGACAAAAAAGCATTGCTTTGGTTTTCATTGCCCATGCATGGATTATTAGTGGAACTATGAATGATAACTATTTTTCAAAATATGTGACGAGAGATTGCCGGATTCTGTGCACAAAAAATTGACAATTTTCAGGTAAGATATATTGTTATTTTCTTCATTTCAAACTTCTGTTCATAATAAATAAACAGTGTTATGCGTTATTATCAGCACAATGTGTGTGTACAAGGCCATTTGTGTGCAACTTCTTATTTGAAAAACAAACTGTTTTGATTTTCAAAAAAGAAACATAAAATATGAATGGTCGGCCATTTACAAAGCAGAAATACCCTTATTCATGCACAATGCAAACGTGCACGTGAAAACTGTTGAGTAAGCAGGACTTGGATCAGCCATGTGCCTATCTAGCCTGACAATCAGCCTATCTAGCCTATCTAGTCTGACAATCAGCCATATGCCTATCTAGCCTAACAATCAGCCATATGCCTATCTAGCCTGACAATCAGCCATATGCCTATCTAGCCTAACAAACAGCCATGTGCCTATCTAGCCTGACAATCAGCCATATGCCTATCTAGTCTGACAATCAGCCATGTGCCTATCTAGCCTGACAATCAGCCATATGCCTATCTAGACTGACAATCAGTCATATGCCTATCTAGCCTGACAATCAGCCATATGCCTATTTAGCCTGACAATCAGCCTATATAGCCTGACAATCAGCGATCTGAAAGGGCAAATACACAACACCCCCACCCCCAACTTTATCCAAACGGAGTGGGATATCTCTCTAGAAACTGGCTTTGGCGATGAGCTCTAAATCATTAGTCAGCCTGCACGACTTATACGCAGAACAGTCACAGTGATATGTTATGTAAAACACAGGTGTTCAGATTAATAGTCTCAAAACAACAACAAATAAATTACATATTGTTAATCATAAATAATCAAGTCATGCATGTACAACGAAAGTTCGTCATGTATGCATAATACGCGTAACACACCCATCTTCAAATAGTCTATCCAAATACATTACATAGTGTTAATCATAAATACTCAAGTCATGCATGGACAAAGACAGTTCGCCATGGAGTGTATTATCAGCCCTTCAGAAATTATTTGATTAATTGACAGTGCCTGATTATACCATAATTAGCTTGGGCAACAAACTACTTTAAATATGTGGTCTATCCAACCACTCTCCTGTTCCGGGGTATGCTACAGGCAATACTTGCTGCTTTGCCACAAGCTCATAGTTTATTAGTTACTTTGCGACTATCCGCATCGCTCGACGGGACCGATCAAGCATCTGAATTGGTAACTACACCTTACCCATACAGGAGAGATGGACGCAACACCTGCCTATATTTACCTATTTTGTTTCCGTAATCGACTTAGCCATTTTCAACATTAAGTTTTCGCGTTTCGATCCGTTTCTCACTTACTCTACCACCGAATACTATCATACTTGCATAACTTCATAACCAACGGGTGCCACCACATACCACTATCCATCAGGTGTCATTTTCTGACATTGGTCTATTTTCTTTTCCGCGTCAACGACTTACCCATTTTCAATGTTAAATTGGACAACGCTCATCAGACATCACACATGTTCACTCGTATATTGTACTAATACATGTATGTCAGCCTGCATGTAACTTTTATCATACACTGGCTTCTTTATGCCCCCCCCCCCGCAACGAGTTGTGGTGGGGGGGGGGGGTATACCGGAGTCAGGTTGTCCGTGCGTCCGTGCGTTCGTGCGTTCGTGCGTCCGTGCGTCCGTGCGTCCGTGCGTCTGTCCGTCACTAAACTGAATATAAGAGAAATATGTTATATCTTATATTTCCTTCATCTAAACTGCTTAATATTTCACACATACATTCCTGTAAGGCTCTACTACCATGATGTGCCAAATCCATGACCGTCCAAACCCCCGCTGATCCCAAGGTCAAGGTTTAAAACTTAGTCTCTTTACAAAACATAACAGCAGAGAAATATGTTATAACTTCTATTTCCTTCTCAAAAATGCTTAATATTTCACACATGCATTTCTCTAAGGCTCTACTACCATGCTGCGCCAAATCCACGACCATCCAACCCCCGGTGATCCAATAATTGGTCTCTTTACAAAATTTAAGATCAGAGAAATAAGTTATAACTTCTATTTCTTTCAACGAAAATTATTAATATTTCATGCATGCATTCCTCTAAGGCTTTATTATCATACTGTGACAAATCCCTGCTGATCTCCAGGTCAAGGTCACATACTTAGTCTCGTTACAAAACTTAACATCAGAGAAATCGGTTATAACTTCTATGTCCTTGCTCGGATCTGCTTCACATTTCACACACGCATTGCTCCAATGGACCTCTACCACCCTGTGATAAATTCACGTTCGTGCAGCCCCCGCTAAGCCCAGAGTGAAGGTCACATGCCCACACACTTGTATCTTTTATACATATTTAAGGGTACCTAAGCCTCGCTTACTGACCAATCTAGTTTGCCATCTGAAACCACTGACAGTTGTCACTTTCAAGCATGGTCATAATAACATTAATAGCCAATTATATGTTATTCAAGTGTCTATGCAATGAAGAAAACCTGAACTTCGTGGCTTTGCCTCATGTCTTGTACAGTTTTGTAAGGTCCATGTATGTAAGCGAGTTGTCGATTTCTAATATATGTTGGGGACCTAATCGAAGCTAACTTTCAAAAACCAGATAAAATATGTACACATAAATTATTTATATAATGATCAAAAATTATTTTAATCATTTAGTCATACTACAAAACTATGAATAACAAAGTTTATGTTTATATTTTGTCTGTATACTAGTACAAGCACATACAAACGTGTGGAATTAAATGTATACATGTAACACATAGTGGTGTGTGCTTACTCATTATACCCCCGGCATACGAAGTATGTCGAGGGGTATATAGTTTTCGTCATTCCGTCCGTCCGCCATTCCGTCCATAATATTTGCGTTAAGGTTTTCGGGTATCTATTACCTCTGCAACGGTAAATCGGATTGACTTCAAACTTTATATACTTCCTTATCATCATCATCCATATTTTCATTCCATAACAACCCCATGCGGCCTTCGTGTCCACGGTCAATGTCAAATTACTTAGAAACCTGCGTTAAACTGTTTTAAATATTTTAAATACATTCATATCCATAAAGAAAACAGTGTATTCTGCTAAATACGATATTTATAATGGATTCATGACCCGAAACGTGTTAATAATATATTATAAATAATTCATACTTCGTTTGCCATCCAAAAGCTCCAAATTAGTTATGCGACCAGTAAGTTGTCTTTATAATTCTTTAACATATTGTATCGTCAGTTAATCAGGCTCCAACTATATGTTTTAACGAACATAACTGTATGTTTACCCTATTTGTTGTAACATAATGTCGTAAATGTACTCTCCTGTTATGTGACTTCTAAATACATTAATAATAATTATGCGATTGGCTTTGACCTACACTACACAATGTGTGGCATATTAATTTCATATGTTGTTTTTCATATGAATTTCATATGAAAATTTCATTTGCAAATGATATAAAGTGAGCCGATATGCGATTCATATGCAAAATCTTCATATGCATTTAATATGCAAATCATGTGAACTTCATATGAAGACCCATGTACAGTGCTTTTGAATCTATACAATTTCATTTGAAAAACATATGAATTTCATATGAATTTTGCATATGAACATATAATGTATATTTCATATGAATTGCATATGAAAAAAATGCATATGTGCCAAGCCATTTCAGGCTTTTATATGCGCTAAATTCAAACAAATGCTAACAGTCTGATCAGGATCTACTGCTTCTGCTGTCCATGTATCAATGCATCCTGCACGCTTTCTTGTATATTCTAGAGTATCAAACCTTACAGCAACTCTTCTGTTGTCTTGTGTGTGGCAGCTGGTGGTATTTTATAACATTTCATGTAAATTGTTATTTTTACCCATTTTATGCAAGATACTACGGCAGCGTAAGAAGGACATCCACACGTTTTTTCTGTCTCGTCCAAACCAGACAGGATCTCGTTCCAATGAGTTAGTTATCTCGTTCCCACGAGATAGGATCTCGTTAACTATCGAGTTCCCACGACATAACATCTCGTTCCTACGACAATCATCTCGTTCACACAAGTCAGCGATCACGTTCCCACGACATAGTCAGCCAATCAAAAGGTAGCAGCATCGTAATTCAAGATGGTGGAGTAATATCTGCTAGTCTATTGGCTGATTATGTCGTCCGAACGAGACGCTATGTCGTTGGAAAGAGACAACTTTTGGTAACGAGATGCTATCTCATGGTAACGGGACATCCTATCTTGTGGGAACAAGATGCTATGTCGTGGGATTGAGATATCTAACTCGTAGTACCGAGATACTATCTCATGGGAACGACATGGGGACGATATAACTAACTCGTGTTAATGACATTCTATATCTCGTTGGAACCAGATGTCATGTCGTGGAAACGAGATAGCTAACTCGTGGGAACGAGATAGAGAACAAATTGTACAGGTCACTTTTATGCTGCCGTAAAATACTGATTCACCAAAACAAGATATCTTACCAACACTTTTTCTCCATATTCTTTGTTTCTCAACACAAGTATATACTGTTACCACCCATTTTAACTGTCTTTGCGAGACGGTTCAAATGAGTGGCACCAATATACATTTGCAATGAGAAATGAAGCAAATAGAAAATAAATATCTGTAAATATCTGTGAATGAGTAGTCGGCATGAAATGGATCTACATGTATAATCCATGAGCCACCGGCGAGAAAGTACCTTGGAACATTGCAACAATTGTGACCACTGTAGAACCTGATATATGACATATTATTTACTATTTATTCCCCCAAGATATCCCTTAAAGACAATATATAACATATGTACTAAAGATTATAAATAACTGCTTTATATGATATCTATATTATTTTTGTAAACAATATATCTACTAATAATTGGTTACAAGACATATTATTATCTGTATAAGCTACATGTGTCATATAATTATACTTTAATATGCTGTATCTACTAGTTTCGTAGATATAGTACACAGTTTACAAGATATCTTTATTATATATGGGCCGCGCTCTGTGAAAACCGGCCTTAATGACAACATTTTCGATTTGCATTTTTTTACATTTTCTGATGCGAACACCTTTCAAAAACAATATTCTGAAAAGAAAATGCAATTATGTTTAATATATTTTGTTTTATCTCACTTTTTGTAGCACCATGTGAATCACGCACGAAAAGAAACGTAACGTCATCGAGAAAATGACGTTATTGAAACGGCGACGTTTGTACAATGCAACTCAACAGCCTACAGTAGAAATGAGTGTTCATAGACTCATTGACTGTGCTTGCTGTAAACTGTATTTGCTGATAAGTTACTCTAAATGTATCTACAAGTGTTAGTATGAATAATATCAAACAAAACTATGATATGTACATGTAGTGAACAAAACAAACGCACAACTATCGATTTTAAATCTATAAATAGCCGACCTGTGGCTTCGTAATTTGCCAACATCGCCATAATAGATTCATATACGTGTGTCGTCAGAAAGATACATTGTAATTATTTCAGAATTGACGTCACTTACAGTTAATTGTGACGTCATTTATTGATTTAGACAATACGTCACCAAATACAAAAAAACTAAACAGCATTCCTGGTGTATAAAGTATATGCACATCGTATCGGTGATTGAAACAAATGCATTTTATTTCTGTAGAACTGAATGACAAGAATTTGGATAGGCCTATGGCTGCACATATCAATGACTTCAGCGCCCGATGGGGTCTAGAGGGTAGTCGGACACCCCCGGGCATTTTTAAACAAAATAAAAATCGACTGCCTTCCCCACATTCCATTCCCCGACTCTCGGAATTAAACTTACATCTCAGAAAGCGGGAAGAACATTTTCCTGTGTAGCCAATATGATGACCGAAGGGCTATGTACATGTACCCCGACCAGGTCAGCGGGTAAGAAAATTTTCCGTGTACCAATATGACTGACGGACGGGCCCCTAATGTACATGTACCCCGTACTAGCAGGTACCAGGTATATGGGAAAATGCTGCGCGCTGACCCCCACTCCCTCGACTGGCCACCACCGCCACTGCCGGGAAAATGTGGATATGTACATACATCATGTACATGGTTGTATAATTGTTACATGTCCCGACAAAAATACCGCAGTATATTCTCTCGTCGGGAATAATTAATTTGAAAATGAAATGTGCAATTTAGTTTTGTTGTTTCAGAAAAAGAAACATTCAGCGCCTTTGTAAACAAAGAAACAGCCATGCTAAAAACAAGGGCGGATTCACGTAGGGAAACCTGGCGCCCCCCCCCCCCCCCAACCCTAAAATTTGGCGAGTGAAGATATTTTTGCTCTAAAATGCGCCATAACGCAGCAAAATGGGATGTAAATATCAAACATATTCCGGAGGGCATACTGCCGGACCCACCTAGCAGTCTGCCCAGCTCCGCTTGGTCGACGAACAAACGGTGCTAGTTCGAAAGTATAGTAAACTATTTCAATTAAAGAAGTACCACCCACCCCCCCCCCCACCCTAACCTGAAATTCTGGATCCGCCCCTGGAAAGCACCGTGGCGTACGTACATGTATTTTGCATAACTGCACACTATAGCAGTCAGTGATTTACACACTAAATTTGTCCCGATCACAACATTGGTTTTGTTGAAATGACACTCCACACCCTGCGACTATTGTTCGAAGCGGCTCATTTTAATTTAGACGCGTTTAATGTGTGCATGTGCGTTTGCTTTATATTATGTACACGCCTCAGACTAGAACGGCCCTTTGATAACAAACAAAGCACGCAGACGAACATTATTTAGTAAAATGTAGTACAATGTAAGAACATTAACAACAATCTGGGAAAGTCGGACTTTTTAAATGTGTAAATGTTGGAGACCTGTGCATTTGTGCAGTCTAATCAGTGTCTGCAATGATTGCAAATATACTAGTAAAATTACTATACATTCATATAACCATATTTACAAGTGGTTATTTTAAAGAATATTTACATTGTTATCAAACGGCAATCGTACGGCTGATTCAATGTGATATTTTTGAAGTCGCTAAATATTGCTTGAAACCGTACAGATACATATATAAATCAGTAGGCTACATCCTTGGTGGCTACACTTATGTATTACAATTATCATGATTATTGTGTCGCAGTAAATGACAATTTACAGTATGTAAATGATTTTATGGGAAGACACACACACCAGCAGGGTTCACATTCGAATTCACTAATTGTGATTGTTTAACAGGGGTTATCTCCCCTATCCAAATTCTCCCTTTGGTGGTGCCAACATATTTACGATTTCATATCAGTTACAAAGATTAAAACGTTATTTAAATATGCATGTGACACTAAATACTAAAACATGTTTGGCCCAGTGTCACAATGATGCGATATGCCAGGAGCGGCGTATATTTTGGCACTATCATAATTATACCCCCCCCCCCCTCCGCAACGAGTTTTGTAGGGGGGGTATACTAGAGTCCGGTTGTCCGTCCGTCCTTCCGTCCGTCCGTCCGTCCGTGCGTCCGTGCGACCGTAAACTTAACATCAGAGAAATATTGTTATAACTTCTATTTCCTTCATCTAAAATGCTTAATCACATGCATTCCTGTAAGGCTCTACTACCATGCCGTACCATATCCATGACCGTCCAACCCCCGCTATTCCCAAGGTCAAGGTCAAAAACATAGTCTCTTTACAAAACTTAAGATCAGAGAAATATGTTATAACTTCTATTCCCTTCATCTAAAATGCTTAATATTTCACACATGCATTCCCCTAAGGCTCTACTACCATGCTGTGCCAAATCAACTAAACCCCGCTGATCACATCCCAAGGTCAAGATCAAATACTTGGTCGCTTTACAAAACTTAACATCAAAGAAATAAGTTATAACTTCTATTTCCTTCATTGAAACTTATTAATATTTCACTCGTCCGTTCCTCTAAGGTTGTACTATCATGCTGTGACAAATCTACGACCGTCCAGTCCCCCGCTGATCCCAAGGTCAAGGTCGCATACTTAGTCTCTACAAAACTTAACATCAGAGAAATATGTTATAACTTCTATTTCTTTCATCGAAAATTCTTAATATTTCATGCATGCATTCCTCTAAGGCTCTACTATCATGATGTGTCAAATTTCCACTGATCTCGAGGTCATGGTCACATAGTTAGTCTCTTTACAAAACATAACATCAGAGAAATCGGTTATTACTTCTATTTCCTTGCTCGCATCTGCTTCACATTTCACACACGCATTGCTCCAATGGACCTCTACCACCCTGTGACAAATTCGCGTTCATGCCACTCCCGCTAAGCCCAGAGTCAAGGTCACAAGCCCACACACTTGGAAAATTTTACATATTTTAGGGGTACCTGGGCCTACGCGGGGGGTACTCCGTAAGCCTCGCTTACTGACCGATCTAGTTATACATGAACATTTCCAAATCGTATTTTTATGGTGATTTTTGAAACATTCGACAGGCCAAACAGTAAATTAAACGAATTAAGCCGCCCAGTTCTATTTGTTACATAATACTGATTATGAGATGGTGTTATCTAACAATTACCGGTTATATGGTTATTTAGTTTCAAATGTCAGGGCACAAGTCGTCCATATATTATAAAAAATAATCGACAAAATCACAACGTGTTTCCTTGAAGGAAACCGAAAAAATAGACAACTGTCTGAACCACTATGGAAACGACTATACAATTCTGCTACGCGCATCCAGCATTAAAATGTTTGTGAGCCACAAATAGTAAAGCGTACGGTTATAAATAGGACAACGTCAACTTATTGCAATGACGCAACTATTTCAAGTGTCAAAACCGACGTGACGTTGGTAAATTTAAACGTAACTTTGCGACGTCATTTTCAGGCTTTCATGACGTTGTCATTAAGGCTGGTTTTCACAGAGCGCGGCCCATATGTATGTACAGTTTAAACTTGGCGCAGCAAGGTAGTAGAGCCTTACAGGAATGCATGTGTGAAATATGAAGCATTTTAGATGAATTAAATATTTCTCTGATGTTTAGTTTTGTAAAGAGACTAAGTATTTGACCTTGACCTCGGGATCAGCGGGGGTTGGACGGTCGTGCATTTGGCACAGCATGGTAGTAGAGCATACAGGAATGCATTCACCCCCATGTGAGTAGTGGGAAATACATTGGCGAGGGCAAAATATTCTGCAACACCATCATGCACTCATATTGTTTCTGTGACATCAAATGTGCTAAATACGTATCAATTTCAAGATCAGTAGCACACAAATACAGAAATGTACCAGCGTAGTTATAAACCAGTGGTTTGCCGTAAATCATGTTAATGCTGGAAACTTAGAATAGCACAGACAAGTGACTATGTACTGGAAGATTCATTGTAAATAAAAATGCCGGTGGATATTAATTTTGAACAACAACTTCATGTTGTTTTCTCAGTTGTGGCACTTTCCCTTCTATTACACCAAGTTCTAGTTGCTTACCATTCTGCCATTTTCTGTGTATCTATACATGTGATGTTATGTTTCATGAAAACTACTACCGACGACATCATTAATCAGTGGCATTTCCTTCCATCAGAATATATCGTATCAAATATTTGGAAAAGTTTTTGTTTGTTTGTTTATTGGTGGTTAACGGCCTATCAACAGCTATGGTCATGTAAGGCCGGGCAATCCCGTTTTAGCTTGCTGCATTGGGAGAGGGGGGGGATCCCAAAATCGGAACTGAATATTTACATCGAGAACAATTATTTTCAGCCCTGAAATTAGAATAACCTGACCTGGTGCCAGGTCCATACCACACCAAAGTCACTTGGTCCCTTCCCCTAAAACATGTTTCTATAAATATTAGTTTAATTTGAACTGAATGTGATAATAAAGAAAAATAAAATGGCACCACTTCTCCAAATGTAGTGGGTGGCATGTGGGAGAGTGTGATCGGGGTTCGTCCTTACCGGAATCCTGGAGATGATGTCTATATCAAATCGAAGGTATCAAAGAGGCGATCGCTCTGGTACATTTTTTGTCGAAATTGGATTGTCAAGTCATCTAAGATGGCCGCCGAAAGGTCAAAAGGTCGTTCTTTTATTAGAGATGTCAACATTCTTCTTCTCGCGAACCGCTTCGCCCATGGTGGCCAAACTTCAAAGTTATGTTTCATGAGTGAAGCATTTTCAGATTTGTTAAAATGGAGGTCGTCGCGAATCAAAGATGGCCGCCGTCTAAAAATAGAACAAATTCTTAAAAAATATTTTTCTCATGAACCGCCAGCAGGATTTTGCTGAAACTTGGAATGAATGATCGATGTAAAATGCTCTTTCATTAAATTGGTGAACCCGGGGTCAAAAATGGGCGTGTCCCGTAGGGTCAAATTGGGGTCAAATTTTATTTTTGACCAAATATGGTCATGTCATAGATCAAATCGAAGTGATCAGCGAGGCGATCGCTCTGGTATATTTTTTGTCGACATCGGATGCTTATTTGATCCAAGATGGCCGCCAAAAGGTCGTTATTTCAATATAGAATACAAACGTCTTCTTCTCATGAAGCACTTGGCAAATATTGACCAAACTTCAAAGTAATGGTCAGTGTGTCAAGCCTTTTCATTTTTGTTAAAATGATGGTCATCGCGAAATCCAAGATGGCCGCCGTTGAAAAGTAGGTCAAATTCTCAAAAAATCTTCTTCTCACGAACCGCCAGGCCGATTTCGACGAAGCTTGATATGAATGATTGATAATTAATGCTGGTTCAGATTCCTTCAAATGGTGGCCCCCGGGTAAAAAATGGGCGGGGCAGGAGGGGTCAAGTAGGGGTCAAATTTCACATTTGACCGAATATATCAATTCGAAGGTATGGACTAAGCGATCACTTAGGAGCATTTTTCGTTGAAATCTTATGATTACATCATCCAAGATGGCCGCCAAAATGTCAAAAGGTCGTTTTTTTATTAGAGATTTCAAACGTCTTCTTCATACAAACCGCTTGGCCATCGGTAGCAAACTTCGCAGTTATAGTCCATTGGTAAAGCCTTTTTCAGTTTTGTTAAAATGGCGGTCATCGTTAATCCAAGACGGCGGCCGTCTAAAAATAGCACAACATTTTAAAAAATCTCCTTCTCACGAACTGCCATGCTTTTTCAAATTTGTTAAAATGGTGACCCCTGGGTCAGAAATGGGGTAAAATACGGGTCAAATTTCATTTTTGACGGAATATGGTCTTATAATATATCAAATTAAAGGTATCGATGAAGCGATCGCTGTGGTGCTGTTTTCATCGAATCGGATGATTACATCATCCAAGATGGCCGCCGAAAGGTAAAAATTCATTCTTTTATTAGAGATTTCAAATGTCTTCTTCATACAAACCGCTTGGCCATTGGTGGCCAAACTTCACAGTTATGGTTCATTGGTAAAGCCTTTACAGTTTTGTTAAAATGGCGGTCGTCGTTAATTCAAGATGGCCGCCGTCTAAAAATAGCATAAATTCTTAAAAAAATCTTCTCACGAACCGAACCACCAGACCGATTTCGACGAAACTTGACAGAAATGATCGATGTACAATGCTTTTTCAATGCTGTTAAAATGGTGACCTCTGGGTCAAAAATGGGCATGGCCCAGGGGTCAAATAGGGGTAAACTTTTTTTACGGAATATGGTTATATAATACTTAAAATCTAAGGATTGCAATAACAAGTAGGCTGGAAGCATCCTGTTCTGGTCTCCAAACCTATCAAAGTTGTGTAAGATATATCTGTACATATCGCGAGACAACTCCTACCCTGGTGACTTCTCAAGTTTGTCGCATTGACATTTTGTGCCTGTCATGGGCTTACTTTGATGTATATGTAGTGACAACTTTACATACCAGTATTTGCTTGATTTTTAGCTCTCCTGCATGGAGTGCAGAAGAGCTTATGGCATACCCCCGGCGTCGTCGGCATCGGCGTCTCGTCGGCGTTCACAAACTAAACGTTGTGGGTAAATGTCTTACAACTTCTATTTTCTTTCATGGAACACCTTGTTATTAGATACATGCATTCCTCAGATGACCCTCTATCAAGCTGTAGTGTTGTGTAACTTCTGTTTATTTACATGGAACGCCTTGATATTTTGTACATGCATCCATCTGATGATACCCTATCGTGCTATAGCAAATCCATGACCCAGCGCCCATCCCTTACTCCAAGGTCAAGGTCACAAACTTTCATAAACTTAACGTTTTGGGTAAATGTCTTATAACATCTGATTCCTTTCATGGAACGCCTTGATATTTCATACATGCATTCTTCAGATGACCCTCTATCATGCTGTAGCAAATTCACAACCCATCACCCAACCCTTACCCAAAGGTCAATGTCACAATGTTCATAAACTTTATGTTGGGATAAATGTAGTGTAACTTCTGTTTCTGCACAGGGAACGCTTTGATATTTCATACATGCATTCATCTGATGATACTCTATCGTGCTATAGCAAATACATGACCTACCCCCACCCCTTTCCACAAGGTAACGGTCACACACGTAACACATTCATAAACTCAACGTTGGGGTAAATGTCTTATAACATCTGTTTCCTTTCATGAAACGCCTTGATATTTTATACACGCAATCATCTGATGATACTCTATCGTGCTATAGAAAATCCATGACCCACCGCCCACCCCTTACCCGAGGGTCAAGGTCACAAACTTAGCGCATTCATAAACTTCACGTTGAGGTAAATGTCTGATAACATATGTTTCCTTTGATGGAACGCCTTGATAGTTCATACATGCATTCCTCAGATGACCCTCTATCATGCTATCGTAAAGGTCAAGGTCACAAACTTAGCATGTTTATAAACTTTATGTTAGGGTAAATGTTGTGTAACTTTTGTTTCTTTACACTTTGAACGCTTTGATAATTAATACATGCATTCATCTAATGATCCTCTATTGTGCTACAGCAAATACATAACCCACCTCCACCCCTTTCCACAAGATCAACATCATAAACTTAACGTTGGAGTAAATGTATTTTTATAACTTCTGTTTCTTTACAAAGAACGCCTTGATATTTCATACATGCATTCATCTGATGATCCTCTATTGTGCTACAGCAAATCCATGACCCACCCCCACCCCTTTCCCCAAGGTCAATGTCACCAACTTAGCACATTCATACATGCATTCCTTATGTGAATAGCTATTATGCTGTAGAAAATCACCAACTTAGTGCATTCATAAACTTAACGTTGGGTTAAATTTTGTTTTACTTCTGTTTTCAGGGAGCGCATTGATATTTCATACATGCATTTATCTTAATATGCTGTATCATGCTATAGCAAATCCACGACCAAGATTCCACCACTGACCTCAATGTCAAGGTCCACCGCATGCCCCTTAACCCAAGGTCAGGTTATATAATATTCATGTTTTTTATACAACTGTGCCAAGTTTGAGTGAAGGCTGCCAACAGGCGAGCTTCGTTGTCTTCTGACAACTCTTGTAGTGAGATTTATCAGGTGAACGATATAGGGCCATCATGGCCCTCTTGTTTTAAATTGACTCTGAAACCTGGTAAGATAGCCTATAAATGATGTAAATAAGAAAACGAAAGTTTGATTTCGAAAATCGGTCCACAACTAAAATATGATTGAATGTGCTTAGTTCGTCGGTGTAGGTGTATTTATTAAAGTATATCATAATTCTACGAAACTCAATGTTAGCGGTTGATTTTCACATCTTGGAAAATGATGCATGCTATGCTGTCTCGCCGGTACGGTTTCGCGTCATCACACCATATTGGAATCATTTTCAGGAAATGGTGTGGTGTTACAAGTGATAGAACAAGTCACAGCAAAGCCTCTGTGCCTCATATTTTCATGAAAACAATTCCAACAATTCAGTCGTGGTGAAATTGTTGGCCAAAGATAGGTGGGTGGGGTAACATTCTAAAAAAATTAATATACACAGCTGATGTGGTTACAGCATTTTTATTGTGGCGTGCGATTTGTACTTCATTTTCGAGTATTTTTCAATATTTGTCGCAAGAGCCTCCTTAGCTGATTGCGAGAGGCGGTGCTTTTTATAAGTCACCAACCGCCCTAGAAAAAGCGGTAAAAGTTGGCTATTTTCAACCGTCCCGTGATGCCTGAACGCCGTGCTACAAATGTATGAGGTTGGCATGGGACTTTACTTACTCAAATCCAGAGATAACTTTCGTTTATAATCATTTGTGTATGTGTTATTTTTGGTATCAATTGATCTATATTGATAAATATCTGCTGTTAAATTAATCAACAGAGCTTTGTCTTATATGTATGTGCTGCTAAAAGTAAAAACAAAATATTATAAGTTCAATTCCGATTTACCCATCGAGGCACACAGAATGGCAGGGGTACCTGGTCAATTCGTACCCACCCAATTTCGTCCCTATACCATTTGGTACCCGATTTGGTAACTTCGTACCCAGTTTTAATTTTGTAAATTCGCACCCATATATCATCAATATTAATTGCATATGTAACATATGAATTGCATATGAAAATTTAATATGCAATTCATATGAAAACTTCTCATATGAATTGCATATGTAACACATGAAGTTCATATGAAAATTTCACATGAATTTAATATGAAAATGTTTCATACGAAATTCATATGCAGATTATTCATATGAAAAGCATATGAAAAGGTTTCATATGAAATTCATATGAAATTCATATGCATTTCATATCAGCTCTTTTCATATGAATTTCATATGCAATTCAAATGTTTTGCATATGTTTTACATATGAACATCACATGATTTTTGTATATGAATTGCATATGTGGCAATACTTTAACCCTTAGTCACTGCTCACTCACGACATTCAAACAAATATAAGATGGCCGTCACACTGCCAATAACTATAGGACTTTATATAGTTCGTGTACATTTAGAAATGTATATGTGCTACTTGAATACTGAAAATTAGGACAGCTAGCATGTAAGCAAAAAAAAAGAATGAAAACTCGCTGCTAAACTATTAGTTCTACATTAGTTAAATATCAAATTAAAACTTTGTCCAGTATATACTGGCGTTATTGCTAAAATACATCACCATGCATGTTTTCACATGTAATGTGTGCAAGATATTCAGTATTGCATAACAGCATTTAATTTTAGTTCCCGTTGTTTGAGATGAGAACAAATTAATAAACTATAAATTAATATACAGTATATTACATGAAATATTAAGTCAAAGCGTGCACATATATTATTTGTAACTGTCTGTGTGACAGATTAACCCATGACGCTCTAGAATGCTTTCTGGATATAAAGAGACGCTGTGTGTTTTGGCTACACAATGTGGAGCTCGACTATGAATATCATGGTGCAGATTGTATTAGAATGTGTTACGTTATGATTTGTATGGCCATGCGTACCGCTAACATTTATAGCTCAGTAGAAAAACTTTATTGTTTTATTTACAACGTTTATCGTCTCGTTCAGATTCAGGTTTAACCGAGGTTGTCATGCAAACGTTTTATATAAATATATTCCATGGTTGCTATGATATTGCCATACGATCATGTGAATAAATTTGATATTAACACTACGATTTTTATGAGGAGAATCACATATATAGTATTGACCGTCATGCATGCTTCGTTCATTGGTCATATGCATAGGTGGATAACATTGAAACAGACATATATATGTGCTACGATGCGATAGCTCATTTGATAGAAACATGTTTAAATGATGTGTGTAACGATTTGCATGTTAAAGTGAGTTTAGAACATGCTTTATAATATTATGGCATTGCAATGAAACCGTATGCATTTAACATGTCAGGCCCGTACGCAGGGGGGGGGGGGGGGGGAGGTGGGGGGGGGGGGGAGGGGGGGGGTGGGGGGGGGGGGGGCGTACGCACCCCCCTAATTTCGCCGAGGTCCGCTATTTTTCAATCAGTAATCTCAACAAATCTTGAAATGCACTTAATATACAGGTAATTTGCATGAAAATGTCACAATTTACCACCGTTGAAATCCGAATTTAAATGACTTAAAATGCAGGAGAGTGCATTTCATGACATCTAGGTTTAAACAAATTCAGGGGGAGCATGCCCCTGGACTCCCCTAGCGTACTCGCTCCACTACGTGGGGCTCGCCCCTGACGCACCCCCCCCCCACCCCCAATAGACAATCCTGCGTACGGGCCTGCATGTGACCTGTATTTAGACAACCACAAGTTCTTAACCTGAATACATGTATTGGTGTTAATATTCTAAATGAATACTGTTGACCAATGTATATGTTTGTACATATACAATGTTGCGTGCAGCGACATCGTTTCCATTAATCTGTCAAAGCGAATCTACTTCCCACCTATCAATGTGTTGAACAGTGACAATTAAGAGATACCGTACAAAGATCCGTTAGATATACGTTATGTTATGCACTTTTGGAATAATGCATAGCTATAACTATCTAAAATTGAGATCAAGCTGCACAAAATGAGAACCATGAACCCATGTAGAGAGGAAACGGCCGCACTACACCATGATAAACACATGGCACGTGCACAGCGGTGCTCGAGGAGCCTTCAACGTGGCAACACACTAATTATTCTGCAATTAATTTACCAAGATAATAACTGTCCCAGCAGGAAAAAACGATAACTGCCAGGAAGAAACATGATATACAGTACGCTATCCTAGCAATGTATCTGACATATAATGGATAGTCAATATAATTGGTGTTTACGTTACTAATACATGTGCGTTGCAAATTCAAGAGTTTGACACATGGAACCATTCATTAAGTAAACATAACAACGATCCTAGACTATGTTTGTTGAAACTCACGAACAATCAAGCGTTAATTGCTTTCTAGGGTGGACATTTCATTTTATAATTAATGTAAAGTTAAAATAAGACGAAATTCGTGTTATGATTAACGGAATGAAAAACAAACAGGCGAACGGACGATTGGGACTGGTATATGATTGCGGTGATTCAAGCGTAGATATGGAGACTCAGCCGTAGCAGTGTTATCCTATATGATGATGATATGTGATGGTTGGTTAAGGCAAACATATCAGGCAGGGAATGATCGATATTGGGTTATGCAAAGTATGATGTACATAATATGTTTTCGGGCCCAGCCACTGTCGTTTCGCGGCTTATCGTTATATACAAGATTTTTATTTGAAATAAGAAAGGCAACCACAGTTGTTGACTATTTGTTCTATATACGCGTAGTAATACACTACGATAAACAATCAAATGCACAGCATATAATATGCATCACACAGGAACAGTATTGACACATATTCGGGAAAAACTGTAACGTTCGTAATTTTAACTTCATTTGTTCACATAATGTTGATATATTTCACACATGTGTACGTAAGTAATGGTTAAATATACTATGCACATGGTACTACATATTCACACTGTTTGTGTGATGGCGAGTAAAAATAACCTTGTAATTGTGCTTACTGAAACATTTTGTATTGAATTGTCTGCCATTTTGATTGTTCTGTTGTTATAGCCATCGCCACTGTATGATTTTTCCCTTATAAATGTTGAAGGAGTCCATATTTATGAATGAAACATTGTGGCCAACCTTTGACAGCATGCACAACATGAAATAACCCTGTTGTTCCCCTTGTATTTGTCGACAATGTATACATGTATGTGGGCAATAATATAATAACGCATATTAACAAAACCAACACATGCATTGGCAAACCCGTTAATAGAGCCGGCACTGTCAGTCCGTGACATGACCAGCTGATGATCGAGATTATCTTCGATGGTTTAGTACAAGAACACAAGTACGGGAGACTGTGTAACATAAGGCGGGACTGTGACATTTTCCAATAAAAGGATGTCGTGCATTCCTCCATTACAGGCGCGGCGTGTAACACGGCACTGGGCTTGGAGACTGGGGCGCTGAGGGACGACCAGTTCTACGCCACGTCCGCCATGCCGGGCTATAATGCCAGCCAGGCCAGGCTCAACGTCGGATGTACGTAGTTACAGCAGTATCTTAATATAAGTTATTGTGATTATACAGTCGATATGGTGTCATATTGCCCATCTGAATCTATATTCACCCGAGCCGCAGCCGAGGGGGAATCTAGTTTCAGACGGGCAATATGACTTCTTATTATATACCTTCATATTTGCCCCATTGACTTTGCTTTGTTGCTACCCACCAATAAATTGCCGTATTGTACGATGTCAAGCAGTCGTATTGTCGCCAAACTTCGTCGCGCGCCTGTGTCGTTAAGCTGACATCAGCTGATCGCGAATAAGGAAATGTCCCAATCCAAGGTCCATAAAACTGACATCAGCACCAAAATATGTCTTTTATGAACTATAGCCTGTATGGGATAATACGATAACGTTACATGCCAAATACAGTTGTTGCCGACAAAAATCGTTTTAACTCCTAAATTACGTTGATCCGATGTGGCCTCGTGAGTTGTGCTTCATAGTTTTTCGGGACGATTCTATGAACGTTTTGTGGAATTAACAATACTCATTGACATGGTCGGCAAATAAAACATGTGTTAAAACTTAAATAAACTTACGTGTTTAACTTAAACTTTAAGTATGGCTTTTTATTCAAATTGAACACCTTTCCCCGGTTTTGTTGTGTCTGTAGTGATGTCAGCCATCTTGGTTTTCGTGTATTCTATCGATTCAGGTGCGCGAAATTACGTTGTAAAGTTAGTATTCATACACGCTACAATTTGCATAAACTGAAGCCATCACAGGCGCTCGGATTGTTCATCAAAAATAATAGAGAGTTTAATTAATGATTCATGTTTTGTTGAACGGGTATATAATAAATAGGTTATTGGATTTGTACGGAAATATTTTTCGGCGTACTATATTTCGGGCGAGCTGACTTTTATTCTGGGACCCCTGACGCTCCCGCAACCCTTCCCAGCGCCCTTTCCACCCCAAAAAAGAGAGCCCGAGGGCTGGCCCACAACCCTCGACGGCCGGGGGCTTTATAGAAACAGGTATGGGTATACCAAATCAAGAGACACAATGAGGTCAAGTAAAAACAAATGTCAATGGCTTACTTTCAGCTCCACAGAGCTCTGCGCTCGGCGGTGTATGGGGGAGTATTGCAAAGTTCACCTTGCCCGACTCCGGAAAGGTGGCGTCACAAAGCCCTACACAAAATGTGGAATGGGTGTTATGAACCGCTACTCTTTGTGCTAGGGTTTTGGATATGAGAAAGAGAAGGACTGGCAGCGAAAACAACGGGACCTCGAGAAGGAGCTTCGGCGTTTGGCTGCGATAGATGCCTTCTGAATTTCCTATTAGGTATACCTTTACTACTGGGTATACCAAGCCAGCAACATGGCTACTATGGATGATCTGAAGGACGAAATTCTTGCAGAAATGCCAGACCCAGTTCTAGAGGGTCAACAATGTATTGACATAGACACCCAGGCCCCTCCGCCTGTGAAGCTCCCAACCGACGAACCATGGGCTGAGATTCTGAACGACGCCAAAGACGAGTTGCCATTGCGGTGTTCTCTACATCGAGAGTTGAAACAGAAAACCCTCTTGAAGTTGGTGACCTGAAAGTAGAAGAGGGCATTGACATCAAAGCGGGCCTCATTTCCATGGATAACTCGATGACAGACGACAGAGAAGCGCACCTCCTCCAAGAACTTCCACAGGGTGAGTACATCCTAAAACTCAAGTATCTACGAGAGCAGGATGAGGGAGATTGTGTGGTCGAGGATAATTGTTTGACCCCGTAAAAGCAGAAAGGCGGAAGGGCCAATGACACAACACCGGGCACCATGAGCGGGATTGATAGACCATACTACCAAAATGCCTACCCCGTCTCTGCAGTCGTCTACGGCCTCTATCCTCTCAGAGACTCGGACACCGCCAAACTGGCTCCTATGCGTGACGGTGACCTCAACTGCATCTCGCAGAGAGTGGTGGATCACTTTGAAGGCGCTTTCAGAGGTCAAGGACTCACCCCAACAAGGCGTCGGAAAATACGGGAGTGGGAAAAGGCAGTGCATGAAACTGGGGCTATGGTCGACGATGTGGCTGACCTCGAGAAGATTCTGAAACGTGCTATCATTTTGAAAGACATTGCCGGTGAGGACATCTATAGCAGTGGTAACTATACAAGTGGACATAATCGCCCAATGGAGCTCATCTGCCACAACGGCCACGCGTGGTCCAAAGAACCGCACTTGCCCTGTTTAGAGAGGTCTACCTATACGAAGGCGATGTATGGGAAGCGATCCGGCAAGCTACCCAGGGCGAGCCGCTGGCGAGCTGGCTCATTGGAGGCGGTGAAGATAGTTCTGAATGTCGACCAGTTCGTGCTCCAGGACGGACGCACCTACCGGACTCAGGAGAAACATGGTTAAAGCATGTGCTGATGTAGGTAAAGCCGAATTGGCAGGAAAGGTCTTCGGCATCAGCCATGCTGCTGCGGTCACAGTCAGAGAACAGAACGGCTGCAAGTCTCCTTGTTGACATCCAGAGGGTATGCGTGGAGCATGGCCACGGTGGCCTCTGGAACGCAATGGACTATGACACGAGAGACGTCGTTAGCATTGACATGAAGGCCTGCGGTTCGATCACACAACCCACAGGATGACCCGGGTTGCAATCAACGGCCCTCTTCCCGAAGACATTGACAGAGGCTTTGTGGAGGTCCAGGAGTAGGAGTTCAAACAGGGGGTTCACCATGTCATCCCCACCTGGTTCGGGAAGCCCCGACGCCATTGCTTGCCTTCCTCGTGGAGGTATGTGAGGTCATCATCGCCTTCGAGAAGCAAACTGAGATCTGGCTGCCAAAAGACCGAGACCAGGGCTGCAGCATCATAGGCAAATTTACCAAGGGATCAAGGCCTGTGGCAAAAGAATGACCAAAAGAATGACCAGGAGTGTCGCGTGACACGGGGATTCTTGTGTATACTATTTGCGTATAGTTGTGTATTTGTAGCATGTTTTGCTGTAATATATCGTATTGTGTTGTATTGTATTCAGGGTGTCCGTTTCAGCGGTGTTCCACGGTAACATATTGAATTTCACGTACCAGTGAATTCGCCTATGTACGAATTACGTGTAATAACCGGGCTTATGGTGTATTTGTGGAAATACCCTCATTAGTGTCCTAAGCAGAGTTAATTACGTGTCCACTTTATTAGCGGTGCAATACGGGTTTCCCGTCATATTGGACATACGTTCACCACGTAGATACTTATCGACCAATGCAGGTTTGACACCGCTACATTATGTAATACAAACATTGGACAACAAGACTGGGAACGAGTGTAATGTGAAGTGTAACATGTGAATTGGTGTTTCGATCCGGATGTATTCAACCTGTTCAACATGAAACTAGAAACGCGAACACTCCCATTACTGGTGTCAGGTTCGCGCGACGTCATGACGTCCGGCTCATAACATCCGGTTTACTGCTACACTATGGACGTTACATAGGACTGCCGATACATTTTCATACTATTTTGATAAAAACCATGTGGTTGAACATTTAATAAAAAGAGTGACTTTAAAACTATGTGTATTAAATGTGCTTCCCTTCGGAGGTTATTGGAAATTGTTATATATATATATATATACATATTATACTACACTGAGTTGAATGTCAAACATGTAATTCTTTCCTGCGCCTTAGCCAACGTGATAGCCGCCATCTTTATTCCATCAGAACTTTACATCCAGACTACCACTTCCGGCATTCTTCATCCCATACACCATCGGAACTTTACATCCGGTCCATCTCTTCCGAGAATAACACTTCCAGTTATATTACCTTGGAAACTTTACTTCCGGTGTTTCAACTTCTGGAAATCCACTTCCGGATAACTCCTTTCGGAATACTATCGTCGACTACCATGCGATGTGACTTCATCCAGCTTTGACTTTGGCATTCATACTTGGTGATCATAGACTTGGTGTATTCTTTGCTGCTGTATTGTGACACTTCTATCATGGCTTATCATGGCTAAGTGATTGTTGTAAGACTACATAATTGTTTAATGATTATCCCATGGAAGGTGGGACTATAGCCATATATTGTTGACTAGACCTCATACTGCGGGTGAGGCTGACCTCGGAACCTGAATACTCAGTCGTCACCATTATCTATTGAGATACGCCAGCAATGAGGTAACTCACATGTATGTCAGTTGTACTCCATTCATCATTTTGTCATGTCATACTTGTATGTTATTTCACTTTGATTAGCGATCATTAAAGTACTTGTACACCCATGCTATTGTCCACTACTGGACCATTGATATACCATGTATGCAGTTAATTTGTCTATAACTCATAAGTTGCAGTAGAATATAACAGTCGATTGGCTTACGATCCTTATGTAAATTAATAGTATCGGTGTATCATACAGTGATGTTCGCATACCAAAATATCATGTATTCATGTGTGTCACCCATGTATTCACAAGTTATATTTTTTTGTGGTCAGAAAAAAATAATCCTTTTTCATGTAAATTCAGCAGTTTGCCAATATAAATTAGACAAATGCTTAATTACTCTTGTGCAACAAACCACTGAGAAGAAGATCATTAATTATTTTCCAATAATTATGCTCGGTTTGTAGATTTGAGACTTCACGACTGAAATATTTAGTCGGCCGGCATACATAGTTAATTTTTCAGTTATGAATGCGATAATTTTTTAACAAAAAAAAAGCTCGTTTTTTAAAATGCGAGAGTTCACAAATTAACATTTTGTCGGCCGAAATAAATAATTAATTTTTATGAATGCGATATTTTGCAAAAATTATTGTCGGTTTGTAAGATTTAAGACTTCACACAAATAAAATATTTTGCCGGCTCGCATGAATAATTAATTTCTAGGAACATGATGAATGTGATATTTTGCAAGACTTATGCTCGGTTTGTAAGATTTGAGACTTCACAATCAAGATAAAATATTTTGTAGGCGGCATTCGATATTCGGCTAGTCAAAATTTTAAAATTAAATGTGTTCAAATTTAATTATGCTCGGTCGGTATTATCAGTTTTAGTGAGTTCCATTTTTTCGGCGGTCTGCAACATTTAAGTAATTTTTGGGACTGTTAACTTCAATTAATTATGCAATGAATTTAAATTCAGCTGTATTCCAATTTAATTATGCTTGGCCGGTATGATATGAGATTCCGCAAGACTGATTTTGGAGGTCAACCAAAATATGAGTAATAGTTAGGAATGCTAACTTGAAATTCAAGCTATAAATTTAGGTGTATTCAAATCCAATTATGATCGGTCGCTATGATATGAGATTCCGCAAGTTAAATGTTTTGGCTGTCAGCAAAAATAAGTAATTTTTAAGAATTCTAACTTGAAATTCAATTTAATTTTGCTCGGTCCGTATGATATGAGATTTCGCAAGTTATATTTGTTGGCAGTCAGCAAAAATAAGTAATTTTTAGTAATGCTAACTTGAAATTCAAGTTAATTCAATTAATTATGCTATAAATTCAGCTCTATTCAAATTTAATTATGCTCAGTCAGTATGATATGAGATATCGCAAGTTAAATTTCTTGGCGGTCTGGTAAAATAAATACTTTTGAGGAATGCTAACTTGAACTTCAAGCTAATTCAATTATTTATTCTATAATTTCAGGTGTATACACATTGAATTATCTTCGGTCGGTATGATATGAGATATCGCAAGTTAAATTTGTTCGCGGTCAGCAAAAGTAAGTAATTTTTAGGAATTCTAACTTGAACTTCAAGCTAATTCAATTATTTATTCTATAATTTCAGGTGTATACACATTGAATTATCCTTGGTCGGTATGTTATGAGATATCACAAATTTTTTGGAATGCTAACTTGAACTTCCAGTTATTTCAATTAATTATTCAGCTGTATTCAAATTTAGTTATGCTCGGTCGGTATGATATGCCATATCACAAGTTAAATTTTTATGCGGTGATGAAAAATAAGTAATTTTTAGGAATGCTAACTTGAACTTCAAGCTAATTCAATTAATTATGCTATAATTTCAGGTGTATTCACATTTGATTATCCTCGGTCGGTATGATATGAGATATCGCAAGCTAAATTTTTTGGCGGTTTGGAAAAATAAGTAATTTTTAGGAATGCTAGCTAACTTGAACTTCAAGCTAATTCAATTAATTATGTTATAATTTCAGGTGTATACACATTTAATTAACATCGGTCGGTATGATATGAAATATCGCAAGTTAAATTTCTTGGAGGTCTGGTAAAATAAATAATTTTGAGGAATGCTAACTTGAACTTCAAGCTAGTTCAATTATTTAATCTATAATTTCAGGTGTATGCACATTGAATTATCCTCGGTCGGCATGATATGAGATATCGCAAGTTAAATCTTTTTGCGGTCAACAAAAATAAGTAATTTTTAGAAATTCAAATTATTTCAATTAATCATTCAGCTGTATTCAAATTTAGTTATGCTCGGTCTGTATGATATTATATTTCGCAAGTTAAATGTTTTGGCGGTCAGTAACAATAAGTAATTTTTGGGACTGCTAACTTGAAATTGAAGATAATTCAATTAATATGGTATAAATTCAGCTGTATTCAAATTTATTTATGCTCTATCTACAGCCGGCGGAGTGGGGAGAACGTATGTCACAGTCAGTGTGTATCTACAGCCGGCGGGGTGGTGATAACGTATGGCACAATCAGTGTGCATATCTCTGTATATAAAGCCGACGGGGTGGCGGGAAGGTATGACACAGTCAGTGTGTATATCCCTGTATCTACAGCCGGCGGGGTTGCAGGAACTTATTACCCAGTCAGTGTGAATATACTTCTATATACAGCCGGCGGGTTGGCGGGAACGTATGACATAGTCAGTGTGTATATCCCTCTATCTATAGCCGGCGGGGTGACGGGAAAGTATGACACAGTCAGTGTCTATATCCCTCTATCTACAAACGACTGTGTAGCCGGACAGCATATCCCAGTCAGTGTGTATACCCTTGTATTTACAGCCGGCTGGGTGAAGAGAACGTATGACTCAGTCAGAGTGTATATCCCTCTATCTACAGCCGGCTGGGTGACGAGAATGTATGACTCAGTCAGTGTGCATATCCCTCTATCTACAGCCGGCTGGGAGACGAGAATGTATGACTCAGTCAGTATGCGTATCCCTCTATATACAGTCGGCTGGGTGAAGAGAACGTATGACTCAGTCAGTGTGCATATCCCTCTATCTACAGCCGGCTGGGTGACGAGAATGTGTGACTCAGTCAGTGTGCATATCCCTCTATCTACAGCCGGCTGGGTGAAGAGAATGTACGACTCAGTCAGTGTAAATATCCCTTTATCTACAGCCGGTTGGGTGAATAGAACGTATGACTCAGTCAGTGTGTATATCCCTCTATCTACAGCCGGCTGGGTGACGAGAATGTATGACGCAGTCAGTGTGCATATCCCTCTATCTACAGCCGGCTGGGTGACGAGAATGTATGACTCAATCAGTGTGCATATCCTTCTATATACAGACGGCTGGATGAAGAGAACGTGTGACTCAGTCAGTGTGTATATCCCTCTATCTATCTACAGCCGCTGGGTGACGAGAATGTAAGACTCAGTCATTTTGTATATCCCTCTATCTACAGCCGGCTGGGTGTCGGGAACGTATGACTCAGTAAGTGTGTATATCCCTCTATCTACAGCCGGCTGGGTGACGAGAATGTATGACACAGTCAGTGTGCATATCCTTCTATCTACAGCCGGCTGGGTGACGAGAACGTATGACTCAGTCAGTGTGTATATCCCTCTATCTACAGCCGGCAGGGTGACGAGAATGTATGACTCAGTCAGTGTGCATATCCCTCTATCTACAGCCGGTTGGGTGAATAGAAAGTATGATCCAGTCAGTGTGCATATCTCTCTATCTACAGCCGGCTGGGTGACGAGAACGTATGACTCAGTCAGTGTGCATATCCTTCTATCTACAGCCGGCTGGGTGAAGATAATGTATGATCCAGTTAGTGTGCATATCCCACTATCTACAGCCGGCTGGATGACGAGAATGTATGATCCAGTCTGTGTGTATATCCCTCTATCTACAGCCGGCTGGGTTAGGAGAACGTAAGACTCAGTCAGTGTGTATATCCCTCTATCTACAGCCAGCTGGGTTAGGAGAACGTAAGACTCAGTCAGTGTGTATATCCCTCTATCTACAGCCGGCTGGGTGACGAGAATGTATGACTCAGTCAGTTTGCATATCCCTCTATCTACAGCCGGCTGGGTGAAGAGAACGTATGATCCAGTCAGTGTGCTATATCTCTATCTACAGACGGCTGGGTGAATGAGACATATAATCCAGTCAGTGTGCATATCCCTCTATCTCAGCCGGCTGGGTGAACAGACCGAACGTATGATCCAGTCAGTGTGCATATCCATCTATCTGCAGCCGCCGCCCTGGTTGGGGACAACGTGTAACTCAGTCAGTGTGTTATATCCTCTATCTACAGCCGGCTGGGTGACGAGAATGTATGACACAGTCAGTGTGCATCCTTCTATCTACAGCCGGCTGGGTGACGACAACATATGACTCAGTCAGTGTGCACATCCCTCTATCTACAGCCGGCTGGGTGAAGAGAACGTATGACTCAGTCAGTGTGCATATCCCTCTATCTACAGCCGGTTGGGTGAAAAGAAAGTATGATCCAGTCAGTGTGCATATCTCTCTATCTACAGCCGGCTGGGTGAAGAGAACGTATGAATCAGGCAGTGTGTATATCCCTCTATCTACAGCCGGCTGGGTGATGAGAACGTATGACTCAGTCAGTGTGCATATCCTTCTATCAACAGCCGGTTGGGTGAATGAAGATAATGTATGATCAGTCAGTGTGCATATCCCTCTATCTACAGCCGGCTGGATGACGAGAATGTATGATCCAGTCTGTGTGTATATCCCTCTATCTACAGCCGGCTGGGTTAGGAGAACGTATTACTCAGTCAGTGTGTATATCCCTCTATCTACAGCCTTCTGGGTGAAGAGACCGTCTGACCCAATCAGTGTGTATATCCCTGTATCTACAGTCGGCTGGGTGACGAGAACGTATGAACCAGTCAAAGTGTGTATCCCTCTATCGTCAGCCGGCAGGGTGAAGAGAACGTAACACCCAATCAGTGTGTATATCCCTCTATCTACCGCCGACTGGGTCATACGTTCTCGTATGCCACAGTCAGTGTGTATATCCCTCTATCTACAGCCAGCTGGGTGACGAGAACGTATGACCCAATCAGTGTGTATATCCCTCTATCTACAGCCGGCTGGGTGACGAGAACGTATGACCCAGTCGGTGTGTATATCCCTGGGTGACGAGAACGTATGACGCAGTCAGTGTGTATATCCCTCTATCTACAGCCGGCGTAGTGGCGAGAACGTATGACCCAATCAGTGTGTATATCCCTCTATCTACAGCCGGCTGGGTGACGAGAACGTATGACTCAGTCAGTGTGGACATCCCTATATCTACAGTCGGCTGTGTGACGAGAATCTATGACTCAGCCAGTGTGCATATCCCTCTATCTACAGCCGGCTGGGTGACGAGAATGTATGACTCAGTTAGTGTGCATATCCCTCTATCTACAGCCGGCTGGGTGACGAGAACGTATGACTCAGTCAGTGTGCATATCCCTCTATCTACAGCCGGCTGGGTGACGAAAACGTATGACTCAGTCAGTGTGCATATCCATCTATCTACAGCCGGCTGGGTGAAGATAATTTATGATCAAGTCAGTGTGCATATCCCTCTATCTACAGCCGGCTGGGTGACGAGAATGTATGATCCAGTCTGTGTGTATATCCATCTATCTACAGCCGGCTGGGTGAGGAGAACGTATGACTCAGTCAGTGTGCATATCCCTCTATCTACAGCCGGCTGGGTGAACAGAACGTATGACTCAGTCAGTGTGTATATCCCTCTATCTACAGCCGGCAGGGTGAAGAGAACGTCTGACCCAATCAGTGTGTATATCCCTGTATCTACAGCCGGCTAGGTGACGAGAACGTATGAACCAGTCAGTGTGTATATCCCTCTATCTACAGCCGGCTGGGTGAAGAGAACGTATGACCCAATCAGTGTGTATATCCCTCTATCTAAAGCCGACTGGGTGAAGAGAACGTATGCCACAGTCAGTGTGTATATCCCTCTATCTACAGCCGGCTGGGTGACGAGAACGTATGACCCACTCAGTGTGTATATCCACTCTATCTACAGCCGGCTGCGTGACTAGAACGTATGACCCAATCAGGGTGTATATCCATCTATCTACTGCCGGCTGGGTGACGAGAACGTATGACCCTGTCTGTGTGTATATCCCTATGTGACGAGAACGTATGACGCAGTCAGTGTGTATATCCCTCTATCTACAGCCGGCGTAGTGGCAAGAACGTATGACCCAGTCGGTGTGTATATCCCTCTATCTACAGCCGGCTGGGTGAAGAGAAGTATGACTCAGTCAGTGTTTATATCCCTCTATCTACAGCCGGCTGGATGACGAGAACGTATGACTCAGTCAGTGTGCATATCCCTATATCTACAGCCGGCTGGGTGACGAGAATGTATGACTCAGTCAGTGTGCATATCCCTCTATCTACAGCCGGCTGGGTGACGAGAATGTATGACTCAGTTAGTGTGCATATCCCTCTATCTACAGCCGGCTGGGTGACGAGAACGTATGACCAAATCAGTGTGTATATCCCTCTATCTACAGCCGGCTGGGTGACGAGAACGTATGACTCAGTCAGTGTTTATATCCCTCTATCTACAGCCGGCTGGATGACGAGAACGTATGACTCAGTCAGTGTGCATATCCCTATATCTACAGCCGGCTGGGTGACGAGAATGTATGACTCAGTCAGTGTGCATATCCCTCTATCTACAGCCGGCTGGGTGACGAGAATGTATGACTCAGTTAGTGTGCATATCCCTCTATCTACAGCCGGCTGGTTGACGAGAACGTATGAACCAGTCAGTGTGTATATCCCTCTATCTACAGCCGGCTGGGTGAATAGAACGTATGACACAATCAGTGTGCATATCCCTCTATGTACAGCCGGGTGGGTGAAGAGAACGTATGACACAGTGAGTGTGGACATCCCTATATCTACAGTCGGCTGTGTGACGAGAATCTATGACTCAGTCAGTGTGCATATCCCTCTATCTACAGCCGGCTGGGTGACGAGAATGTATGACTCAGTTAGTGTGCATATCCCTCTATCTACAGCCGGCTGGGTGACGAGAACGTATGACTCAGTCAGTGTGCATATCCTTCTATCTACAGCCGGCTGGGTGAAGATAATGTATGATCCAGTTAGTGTGTATATCCCTCTATCTACAGCCGGCTGGGTTAGGAGAACGTAAGACTCAGTCAGTGTGTATATCCCTCTATCTACAGCCGGCTGGGTTAGGAGAACGTAAGACTCAGTCAGTGTGTATATCCCTCTATCTACAGCCGGCTGGGTGACGAGAATGTATGACTCAGTCAGTTTGCATATCCCTCTATCTACAGCCGGCTGGGTGAAGAGAACGTATGATCCAGTAAGTGTGCATATCTCTCTATCTACAGCCGGCTGGGTGAAGAGAACATATAATCCAGTCAGTGTGCATATCCCTCTATCTACAGCCGGCTGGGTGAACAGACCGAACGTATGATCCAGTCAGTGTGCATATCCATCTATCTGCAGCCGCCTGGTTGGGGACAACGTGTAACTCAGTCAGTGTGTATATCCCTCTATCTACAGCCGGCTGGGTGACGAGAATGTATGACACAGTCAGTGTGCATATCCTTCTATCTACAGCCGGCTGGGTGACGACAACATATGACTCAGTCAGTGTGCATATCCCTCTATCTACAGCCGGCTGGGTGAAGAGAACGTATGACTCAGTCAGTGTGCATATCCCTCTATCTACAGCCGGTTGGGTGAAAAGAAAGTATGATCCAGTCAGTGTGCATATCTCTCTATCTACAGCCGGCTGGGTGAAGAGAACGTATGAATCAGGCAGTGTGTATATCCCTCTATCTACAGCCGGCTGGGTGACGAGAACGTATGACTCAGTCAGTGTGCATATCCTTCTATCAACAGCCGGTTGGGTGAAGATAATGTATGATCCAGTCAGTGTGCATATCCCTCTATCTACAGCCGGCTGGATGACGAGAATGTATGAGCCAGTCTGTGTGTATATCCCTCTATCTACAGCCGGCTGGGTTAGGAGAACGTATGACTCAGTCAGTGTGTATATCCCTCTATCTACAGCCTTCTGGGTGAAGAGACCGTCTGACCCAATCAGTGTGTATATCCCTGTATCTACAGTCGGCTGGGTGACGAGAACGTATGAACCAGTCAAAGTGTGTATCCCTCTATCGTCAGCCGGCAGGGTGAAGAGAACGTAACACTCAATCAGTGTGTATATCCCTCTATCTACTGCCGGCTGGGTCATACGTTCTCGTATGCCACAGTCAGTGTGTATATCCCTCTATCTACAGCCAGCTGGGTGACGAGAACGTATGACCCAATCAGTGTGTATATCCCTCTATCTACAGCCGGCTGGGTGACTAGAACGTATGACCCAGTCGGTGTGTATATCCCTGGGTGACGAGAACGTATGACGCAGTCAGTGTGTATATCCCTCTATCTACAGCCGGCGTAGTGGCGAGAACGTATGACCCAATCAGTGTGTATATCCCTCTATCAACAGCCGGCTGGATGAAGAGAACGTATGACTAAGCCAGGGTGTATATCCCTCTATCTACAGCCGGCTGGGTGACGAGAACGTATGACTCAGTCAGTGTGGACATCCCTATATCTACAGTCGGCTGTGTGACGAGAATCTATGACTCAGTCAGTGTGCATATCCCTCTATCTACAGCCGGCTGGGTGACGAGAATGTATGACTCAGTTAGTGTGCATATCCCTCTATCAACAGCCGGCTGGGTGACGAGAACGTATGACTCAGTCAGTGTGCATATCCCTCTATCTACAGCCGGCTGGGTGACGAAAACGTATGACTCAGTCAGTGTGCATATCCATCTATCTACAGCCGGCTGGGTGAAGATAATTTATGATCAAGTCAGTGTGCATACCCTCTATCTACAGCCGGCTGGGTGACGAGAATGTATGATCCAGTCTGTGTGTATATCCATCTATCTACAGCCGGCTGGGTGAGGAGAACGTATGACTCAGTCAGTGTGCATATCCCTCTATCTACAGCCGGCTGGGTGAACAGAACGTATGACTCAGTCAGTGTGTATACCCCTCTATCTACAGCCGGCAGGGTGAAGAGAACGTCTGACCCAATCAGTGTGTATATCCCTGTATCTACAGCCGGCTAGGTGACGAGAACGTATGAACCAGTCAGTGTGTATATCCCTCTATCTACAGCCGGCTGGGTGAAGAGAACGTATGACCCAATCAGTGTGTATATCCCTCTATCTAAGGCCGACTGGGTGAAGAGAACGTATGCCACAGTCAGTGTGTATATCCCTCTATCAACAGCTGGCTGGGTGACGAGAACGTATGACCCAGTCAGTGTGTATATCCCTCTATCTACAGCCGGCTGGGTGACTAGAACGTATGAGCCAATCAGTGTGTATATCCATCTATCTACTGCCGGCTGGGTGACGAGAACGTATGACCCAGTCTGTGTGTATATCCCTATGTGACGAGAACGTATGACGCAGTCAGTGTGTATATCCCTCTATCTACAGCCGGCGTAGTGGCAAGAACGTATGACCCAGTCGGTGTGTATATCCCTCTATCTACAGCCGGCTGGGTGAAGAGAACGTATGACTCAGTCAGTGTTTATATCCCTCTATCTACAGCCGGCTGGATGACGAGAACGTATGACTCAGTCAGTGTGCATATCCCTATATCTACAGCCGGCTGGGTGACGAGAATGTATGACTCAGTCAGTGTGCATATCCCTCTATCTACAGCCGGCTGGGTGACGAGAATGTATGACTCAGTTAGTGTGCATATCCCTCTATCTACAGCCGGCTGGGTGACGAGAACGTATGACCAAATCAGTGTGTATATCTCTCTATCTACAGCCGGCTGGGTGACGAGAACGTATGACTCAGTCAGTGTTTATATCCCTCTATCTACAGCCGGCTGGATGACGAGAACGTATGACTCAGTCAGTGTGCATATCCCTATATCTACAGCCGGCTGGGTGACGAGAATGTAAGACTCAGTCAGTGTGCATATCCCTCTATCTACGTGCCGGCTGGGTGACGAGAATGTATGACTCAGTTAGTGTGCATATCCCTCTATCTACAGCCGGCTGGTTGACGAGAACGTATGACACAGTCAGTGTGTATATCCCTCTATCTACATCCGGCTGGGTGACGAGAACGTATGAACCAGTCAGTGTGTATATCCCTCTATCTACAGCCGGCTGGGTGAATAGAACGTATGACACAATCAGTGTGTATATCCCTCTATGTACAGCCGGGTGGGTGAAGAGAACGTATGACACAGTCAGTGTGTATATCCCTCTATCTACAGCCGGCTGGGTGACGAGAACGTATGACCCAATCAGTGTGTATATCCCTATATCTACAGCCGGCTGGGAGACGAGAACGTATGACCCAGTCGGTGTGTATATTCCTGGGTGACGAGAACGTATGACGCAGTCAGTGTGTATATCCCTCTATCTACAGCCGGCTGGCTGACGAGAAAGTATGACCCAGTCAGTTTGTATATCCCTCTATCTACAGACGGTCTGGTGGCGAGGACGTATGACCCAGTCAGTGTGTTTATCCCTCTATCTACAGCCGACTGGGTGTCGGGAACGTATAATCCAGTGAGAGTGTATATTCCTATATCTTCAGCCGACTGGGTACCGAGAACGTATGACCCAATCAGTGTGTATATCCCTCTATCTACAGCCGGCTGGGTGACGAGAACGTATGACCCAATCAGTGTGTATATCCCTCTATGTACAGCCGGCTGGGTGACGAGAACGTATGACCCAATCAGTGTGTATATCCCTCTATCTACAGACGGCTGGGTGGCCTGAACGTTTGACCCAGTCAGTGTGTATGTCCCTTCTATATACAGCCGGCTGGGTGTCGGCAACGTATGCTCAAGTCAGTGTATATATCCCTCTATCTACAGTCGGCTGTGTGTCTTGAACGTATGACACAGTCAGTGTGTATATCCCTTTATGTACAGCCGGCGGGGTGTCGGGAACGTATGCTCCACTCAGTGTATATATCCCTATATCTACACTCGGCGGAAGACCCAATCAGTGTGTGTATCCTTGTATCTACAACCGGCGCGTTGACGGGAACGTATGACACAGTCAGTGTGCATATACCTATATCTACAGTCGGCGGGTGTAGGGAACGTATGATCCAGTCAGTGTGTATATCCCTCTATCTACAGTCGGATGTGTGTCTTGAACGTATGACCCAGCCAGTGTGTATATCCCTCTATGTACAGCCGGCGGGGTTGCGGGAACGTATGGCCCAATCAGTGTGTATATCCTTCTATCATCAACCGGCACATTCTCTTTAACGTATGCCACAGTCAGTGTGTATATCCCTCTATCTACAGTCGGCTGTGTGTCGGGACCGTATGATCTAGTCAGAGTGTTTATCCCCCTATCTACAGTCGGCTGGGTGGCGGAAACGTATGGCCCAGTCAGTGTGTATATCCCTCTATCTACAGTCGGCCGGGTGGTGAGAACAAATGATCGGCTGGGTGGCGGGAACGTATGACCCTGTCAGTATGTATATCCCTCTGTCTACAGTCGGCTGTGTGTCGGGAACGTATGACACTGTCATTATGTATATCCCTCTATCTACAGTCGGCATTGTGTCGGGTACGTAGGACCCTGTCAATGTGTATATCCCTTTATCTGCAGCTGGCGGGGTGGCGGGAACGTATGACACTGTCAGTATGTGTATCCCTCTATCTACAGCTGGCGGTGTGGCGGGAACGTATGACCCAGTCAGTGTGTATATCCCTCTATCTACAGCCGGCGTAGTGGTGAAAACGTATGACCCAGTCAGTGGGTATATGCCCCTATCTACAGCGTTGGGGTGTCGGGAACGTATGATCCAGTCAGTGGGTATATCCCTCTATCTACAGCCGGCGGGGTGTCGGGAACGTATGACCCAGTCAGTGTGTATATCCCTATATCTACAGCCGGCGTAATGGCGAGAACGTATGACCCAGTCAGTGGGTATATCCCCCTATCTAAAGACGGCGGTGTGGCGGGAACGTATGACCCAGTCAGTGGGTATATACCTTTATCTACAGCCGGCGGGGTGTGGGGAACGTATGATCTAGTCAGTGGGTAATCCCTCTATCTACAGCCGGCGGGGTGGCGGAAACGTATGACCCAGTCAGTGGGTATATATCTCTATCTACAGCCGGCGGGGTGTCGGGAACGTAATATCCAGTCAGTGGGTATATCCCTCTATCTACAGCCGGCGGGGTGGCGGGAACGTATGATCCAGTGAGTGTGTATATCCCTATATCTATAGTCGCATGTGTGTCTTGAACGTATGACCCAGTCAGTGTGTATATCCCTCTATGTACAGCCGTCGGGGTTGCGGGAACGTATGACCCAATCAGTGTGTATATCCTTCTATCTACAACCGGCACGTTGGCGGGAACGTATGACACAGTCAGTGTGTATATCCCTCTATATACAGTCGGCTGTGTGTCGGGAACGTATGATCCAGTCAGTGTGTATATTGTTCTATCTACAACCGGCGCGTTGGCGGGAACGTGTGACACAGTCAGTGTGCATATCCCTCTATCTACAGCCAGCTGGGTGTCGGGAACGTATAACACTGTCAGTGTGTATATCCATCTATCTACAGCTGGCGTGGTGGCGGGAACGTATGACCCTGTCAGTTTGTATATCCCTCTATCTACAGTCCGCTGTGTGTTGGGAACGTTCGACCCTGTCAGTGTGTATATCCCTCTATCTACAGCCGGCTGGGTGGCGGGAACGTATGACCCAGTCAGTTTGTATGTATAGCCCTATATCTACAGGCGGCTGGGTGGCGGGAACGTATTAGCCAGTCAGTGTGTACATCGCTCTATCTACAGCCGGCCGGGTGGCGAGAACGTATGCTCCTGTCAGTGTGTATATCCCTATATCTAGACCCAGTCAGTTTGTATATCCCTCCTTCTATAGCCTGCGGGGTGTTTGGGCGGGGTGGCGGGAACTTACTACCCAGTCAGTTTGTATATCCTTCTATCTACAGCCGGCCGGGTGGCGAGAAAGCATGACCCAGTCAGCGTGTATATCCCTCTATCTACAGCCGGCGGGGTGGCGGGAACTTATGACCCAGTCAATGTGTATATCCCTCTATCTACAGCCGGCGGGTTGCGGGAACGTATGACCAGGTCAATGTGTATATCCCTCAATATACCGCCTACGGGGTGGCGGGAACCTATGACACAGTCAGTGTGTTCATCCCTCTATCTACAGCCGGCTGGGTGGCGGGACCGTCTGATCTTGTCAGTGTGTAGGTCCCTCTATCTACAACCGGCGGGGTATCGGGAACGTATGACCCAGTCAGTGTGCATATCCCTCTATCTACAGCCGGCGGGGTGTCGGGAACGTATGACCCAGTCAGTGTGTATATCCCTCTATCTATAGCCGGCGTAGTGGCGAGAACGTATGACCCAGTCTGTGGGTATATCCCCCTATCTACAGCCGGCGGGGTGGCGTGAACGTATGACCCAGTCAGTGGGTATATCCCTCTATCTACAGCCGGCGGGGTGTAGGGAACGTATGATCCAGTCAGTGGGTATATCCCTCTATCTACAGCCGGCGGGGTGTCGGGAACGTATGACCCAGTCAGTGTATATATCCCTCTATCTACAACCAGCTGGGTTTCGGGAACGTATGACCCAGTCAATGTGTATTATCCCTGTATGTACAGACGGCTGAGTGGCGGGAACCTATGACACAGTCACTGTGTATATCCCTATTTCTACAGCCGGCGGGGTGGCGAGAACGTATGTCCCAGTCAGTGTGTATATCCGTCTATATACAGTAGGCTGGGTGGCGGGAACGTATGGCACAGTCAGTGTGTATATCCCTATATCTACAGCCGGCCGGGTGGTGAGAACGCATGATCCAGTCAGTGTGTATATCCTTCTATCTTTTTTTTTAAATTTAAATATTTTTATTTCAATTTTAAATACAACATGTACATTTATATATACAATATTGACTAACAATGTATGGCTTACGTGATCGCATACAGTTACACATGTACGCAATGTATTCGAAAGTAAGGTTTTTAGCAGAAAAATAGTAAGGGAGAAAAGATAGAAATAGAAAAGTTGTTGGAGTAATATAGAAGGATAGCAACAAAGTAAAAAGTGGACTATGTTCGTATGTGTTCATATGTGCTAGACTAGATTGATATTCGTTATTTTTGTGTAGTTTGTGTGATTGACACCTGTCTACAGTGCTTACAATTTATAACTATGTCTGTAAACCTGCCCCATTTAATAATATGTTGTTCCCGTTTGTCTTTTTTTGTTGCTATAATCTCCTCTATGTATATACTTTGTCTTAAATAATTTAGAAATGGACCGAAAGCTATATCATTATTTTCATATTTACATTTAACAATGAAATATTTGATGAATATGATTATAAAATTAAATTGGTGTGCTTTTTGTGCTTTGTCATTTATTCCTATAGAATAACTTTGGAAATTTACGACGTATGTTATATCTTTTTCAATTAAATATGTCCGCAGCTGTGACCACAAGTGTTGTACATGGGGACATTCCCAAAACAAATGTTTTATACTTTCAACATACATAGAACAAAAATCGCACAAACTGCTATTAATTAAGCTACAGCGATAACGTAATTTGTTTGTTCCAATAATTCTCATTAAGTATTTGTATTGGAAATTACGCAATACGGAATCTATAGTACAGTTGAAATGTAACGTGTAAATTTGTTTCCAATTAGGGTTAATATCCGGAAATTCATGTATCCATTTTTGCTCAGCTTTCATACCTTTCACTATTTGTTTGTTTGTTTGCATCGTGTATAGTATTTTATTAACGTATTTGCTTTTCTGTAATTTTGACTTAAGTGTTTCTGAAGGTTGTATCGCGTTGATGTGTTCTTACTTGTGGACTTATACTATTTAATATACTTTGATATTTCATAAAATCATCATTTATTATATTGAACATTTCTGCAAGATCAGCGAATCTTAAAAAAGCATTTATTCTATAATCGTGTAAATGTTCAATGTACTTAATACCCTTATCATACCAGTTCCTATGAAATATAGGTTTGTTTTGATGTTTTATATTAGAGTTATTCCAAATAATTTCTTTAGATACTGTAACTGTTTGAGGAGAATAGTTTATACTTGCCCAAGATTTCAAAACATTATTTAAAAACGTGTTGTGTTCACATATGTATTTTGTGTATCTGGTTTCAAGTTGCATTCAAAGATAAAAATACCACCCATATCTTTCAAGTATTTTTTTCATAAATTGCTTTCCATTTCCCTATGTTGGTTGAATCGCATATTCTTTTCACCCATGAAGCTCTTATAGAAGTTATAAAACTATCTCTGTCTAGCATTTTTAGTCCACCTTTTTCATAAGATTGAATTATTGTATTGTTTCGTTTAACTTTATCAGGCTTGTTGTCCCATAAAAATTGAAATAACTTAGTTCTAATTCATTTTATCATATTTTCTGGTGAATCATGTAAAACTGTCAATGGATATATCAATTTTGGGACGGCAAACGTCTTTATAACCGTAATTTTTCCAAGTAAGCTTAACTTTCTGCGTTTCCATCGGTCAAGACACTGTTCAAATTCTAATATTTTTGGTAAAACGTTATATTCATGAGTAGCACTAATATCATTCAGGATTTTGATGCCTAAGGTTTTTGCACTGTGTGAGGTCCAAGTAAAATTTTTGTTGGGGCAGAATATGATATCTGTATGTTTTAAAGCACCTACTCTCATTACTGTAGATTTTTTTATGTTAAGTTTGAGGCCAGAAATCTTACTGAACTCATCTATTATGTATATTAACTTTTCAAAGGATTTTTGTGTACCGTTTGTCATAAAAGTTGCATCATCAGCAAACATTGTAATTTTTAGCTCTATATCACCGATTTTGACTCCAGTTATATCTGCATCGTTGATGATAGATGTTGATAATATTTCAATGGCCATAATAAAGAGATACGGGGATAACGGACAACCCTGGCGTACACCTCTATGTATTGAAACGAAATCTGATAAGTACCCATTATTTGTTACACAACTTTTTGCATCAGAGTAAAACAGTTTTATCCAATTCAGTAGATCGGTGCCAAAATTTAAATACTCCATTACTTTTAAAAGGTATGTATTTTCAACAGTATCACATGCTTTTTCGAAGTCTGCGAAGAAGAATAGACCTGGTGCATCAGTTTCGTTAAGTTGTTCTATTGTTTCATAAAGAGTTCTAATGTTTTCTCCTATATATCTTCCCTTAAGAAACCCAGTTTGTGAATAATCTATAAAATTAAATTGGTGTGCTTTTTGTTCTTTGTCATTTATTCCTATAGAATAACTTTGGAAATTTACGACATATGTTATATCTTTTTCAATTAAATATGTCCGCAGCTGTGACCACAAATGTTGTACATGGGGACATTCCCAAAACAAATGTCTTATACTTTCAACATACATATAACAAAAATCGCACAAACTGCTATTAATTAAGTTACAGCGATAACGTAATTTGTTTGTTCCAATAATTCTCATTAAGTATTTGTATTGGAAATTACGCAATACGGAATCTATAGTACAGTTGAAATGTAACGTGTAAATTTGTTTCCAATTAGGGTTAATATCCGGAAATTCATGTATCCATTTTTGCTCAGCTTTCATACCTTTCATTATTTGTTTGTTTGTTTGCATCGTGTATAGTATTTTATTAACGTATTTGCCGTCCCACAATTGATATATCCATTGAAAGTTTTACATGATCCACCAGAAAATATGATAAAACGAATTAGAACTAAGTTATTTCAATTTTTATGGGACAACAAGCCTGATAAAGTTAAACGAAATACAATAATTCAATCTTATGAAAAAGGTGGACTAAAAATGCTAGACATAGATAGTTTTATAACTTCTATAAGAGCTTCATGGGTGAAAAGAATATGCGATTCAACCAACATAGGGAAATGGAAAGCAATTTATGAAAAAATACTTGAAAGATATGTATTTTCAACAGTATCAAATGCTTTTTCGAAGTCTGCGAAGAAGAATAGACCTGGTGCATCATTTTGTGAATAATCTATTATTGTCGGTAGGGCTTTTTTAATTCGATTTGCAATGGCCTTTGAATTCCCCCTCCTTAGCAACATTTAAAGCTAAACTAAAACAGCTGTTCAAACCGGCAATTGTTCCAGCATACTACCTGATAGGTGAAAGAACACAATCAGTTTATCACGCCCGCATAAGAAATCAATGTAGCAATTTAAATTCAGATCTATTTATAAATCATCTACGAGAATCCCCATTATGTCACTGCACACATGACGTTGAAAATGCCGAGCACTACTTTTTAAAATGCATATCATTCAACCAACAACGCCAGCAAATGTTTACCGCAACCCGTCAACACAACCCCTTGTCAATAGATACTATACTGTTTGGAGACGAGTCAAAAGAATATGAATCTAATGGTACCATTTTCAAAGAAGTTCAGCGCTACATACAACTCACTCGTCGTTTTAATAATTTTAATAATGAGTAGACTCACTAACATGTTCCTGTTTTATAGGGAAAATAATCAACTTACATAGTGGCCAGATTTTTGGATGTCAAGCGGTCTGAATTCACTGGAGAGTGCTACACGAATATATATGCATGCTAGTTTTTTTTTTTTTTTTTCGTTTATTTTTCGTACATGTTTTTTCCTCTATATATCATTACATTATACCGTATATTTCACCGCCATTATACCACATGTTTAATACTTGTAATAAGCATTTGGGAAGGGCTGTAGCTAACGTTGTAAAAACTTGTAGCCCAACCCGTTTGCTCTCTTTACCAGAAATTTGTTTATTGAACAATTATTGTAAATTGTAAAAAAAAAAAAGAGCAATAAAATATGTTTAAACTAATGGCCTTTGATGCTATGGGTCTCCAATTTGTTAATAGTCACTGTCTTTCCAACTTTAAATCATTTTTCTTTTCCTTTGACGCATATTTTATTGTTTCATTTCGTATCGTTCCTTTTATTATTTCCCATAATGTATTTGGATTTGCATCTTGATTAATATCGGCAATGGTAGTTATACTACGTCTAATTATTTGTTGGTAATCCGGTTTGAAAAGTAGACTGTTATTTAATTTAAAGTAGCCAGGCCCCCTTGCATTGCAATGGGTTTGTAGAACATACATACTATCGAATGGTCTGATTTGATACCTGTAGTGATTTTGCTTTTCGTTATTCGGTTCATTATATTCTCAGATATTAAAAAGTAGTCTAAACGGCAGAATATTGGAGGTTTTGTATTTGAATGCCATGTGAATTTTTTATATTAGGATTAAGGATTCTCCAAATATCATGTAAATTATATTTGTTCATGATTGACACTATTTTTTCTCTTGCTTTTTTATTATGCTCAGTTCTACCATTTTTCTTATCTAGGTCAGGATCTAAAATGATATTGAAGTCTCCGCCTTTTATTAGAGTATCAAGTTCCACAGATTCTATATATGTCTCGAGATTTTGATAAAATTGAAGACTGTTTTCATTAGGCCCATAAATATTAATTAATGTGTATTCCTTACCAGATAGAGTTATTTTAAGAGTTTGAATTCTACCGGTTATAATGTTTTCATAATGTATAGTTTCATAATCTAAACCTGGTCTAATTAGAATGTATATTCCTTCCTTATTACTGAATTCACCGCTAAAATAAGCGTCTCCACCCCATTCAATTTCCCATTGTGCTTTGTCATTTATAGTAAAGTGTGCCTCTTGTATAAAACATATACCATACTCGTTTTCTTTTATCCATTGGAAAAATTGCAGTCGCTTGATTTTTGACCCCATACCCTTAACATTAAAACTTCCTATTTTGATGTCCATAGTATTATATTAGGTTTACAGTTTTCATTTGATCAATCACATTACTACACAGACATATACTTCAAAGATCCAGCACAGACGAACACAAAGAGACAGATAAGAAGAGAATATGAGAGTTGCATCAGTAATAAATTGTGAAAAAACAAGGGTCACCAAATCACCCAGTATGTACTGCATGTATACGTGGCCTCCAACCAAGAAAGAAAACCATATGTTTTCGTCTAACGGTGTTTTCTTTGTCGATTAGCATAGAACCTGATCAGTCTGCGCGAATGCGCCGACTGATCTGGTGCTACACTCCTCGTACACAACGTTTAATCATCTCCTTTCCGAGACGGTATGCCACATTTACATTCATGCATAAAACGTACAAGATGTATTGTGTCTGACTAGCAACACACATGTGAAATATTAAACCGTCAACAATATAAAGATTTGTAATATTGTATGAATGACAGATACAAACATAGTTTGACTATTTTCAGTTAGAGATCATATGTCTGTTCTGGGTAGAAAACAAAATGTTTAGATTTTGTGTTTGGGGCGTCCTTAATCCTCAGTAAAATGTATATCCTTCTATCTACAACCGGCGCGTTGGCGGGTACGTATGACACAGTCAGTGTGTATGTCCCTCTATCTACAGCCGGCGGGGTGTCGGGAACGTATGACCAAGTCAGTGTGTATATCCCTCTATTTACAGCCGGCGGGGTGGCGAGAACGTATGACCCAGTCAGTGTGTATATCCCTTTATGTACAGCCGGCTGGGTGGCGGGAACGTATTACCCAGTCAGTGGGTATATCCTCCTATCTACAGCCGGTGGGGTGTCGGGAACGTATGATCCAGTCAGTGGGCATACCCTCTATCTGCAGCCGGCGGGGTGGCGGGAACGTATGACCCAGTCAGTGGGTGTATCCCTCTATCTACAGCCGGCGGGGTGGCGGGAACGTATGCCCCACTGAGTGTGTATATCCCTCTATCTACAGCCGGCCGGGTGACGAGAAAGCATGACCCAGTCAGCGTGTATATCCCTCTATCTACAGCCGACGGGGTGGCGGGAACGTATGACCCAGTCAGTGTGTATATCCCTCTATCTACAGCCGACGGGTTGCGGAAATGTATGACCCAGTCAATGTGTATATCCCTCAATCTACCGCCGACAGGTTGGCAGGAACCTATGACCCTGTCAGTGTGTTCTTCCCTCTATCTACAGCCGGCTGGGTGGCGGGACCGTCTGATATTGTCAGTGTGTATGTCCCTCTATCTACAGCCGGCGGGGTGTCGGGAACGTATGACGCAGTCAGTGTGTATATCCCTCTATCTATAGCCGGTGGGGTGGCGAGAACGTATGCCCCAGTATGTGTGTATATCCCTCTATCTACAGCCGGCTACGTGTCGGGAACGTATGACCCACTCAGTGTGTATATCCCTCTATCTACAGCCGGCGTAGTGGCGAGAACGTATGACCCAGTCAGTGGGTATATCCTCCTATCTAGTGCCGGCGGGGTGGCGGGAACGTATGACCCAGTGAGTGGGTATATCCCTCTATCTACAGCCGGCGGGGTGTCGGGAACGTCTGACCCAGTCAGTGTATATATCCCTCTATTTACAGCCAGCTGGGTGTCGGGAACGTATGACCCAGTCCGTGTGTATTATCCCTCTATGTACAGACGGCTGGGTGGCGGTAACGTATGGCACAGTCAGTGTGTATATCCCTCTATTTACAGCAGGCTGAGTGGCGGGAACGTATGACACAGTCAGTGTGTATATCCCCCTATATCCAGCCGGCGGGGTGGCGAGAACGTATGTCCCATTAAGTGTGCATATCCGTCTATCTACAGCCGGCGGGGTGGTGAGAACGTATGGCACAGTCAGTGTGTATATCCCTCTATCTGCAGCCGGCGGGGTGGCGGGAACGTATGACACAGTCAGTGTGCATATCCCTCTATCTACAGCCGGCGGGGTAGCGGGAACGTATGACACAGTCAGTGTGTATATCCCTCTATCTACAGCCGGCGGGTGGCGGGAACGTATAACCCACTTTGTATATCCCTCTATTTACAGCCGGCTGGGTGGCGGGTATGAACAACAAGGAGCAGTACCTTCAACTGTCGCTGGACTATATCTGGACGATCACCTCCGTCACCGTGCAGAGCTCCACCTACGGGTCATGGTTTACTAGGAACCTGCGGATAGCCTCCAGGTAGCTACCCCATTGAGTTATTATTATTCGGTAGATGAATGTAGGCCTAACCCGAAATCAACGTGTATGAGTATTATTCAAATGAGGCATAGCTTCATCTGAAATTAATACCAGCAGGCTATTGCTAAAATATGAAGAACATCTTTAACTCGCCCATGAAAAGTTATCCGGAACATTTTCATGTTTTTCAGAAACGCTCGCATCGACTTCAGTCGTGCCAAAAGTTCCTACTATTCCGAGTCTTCAAACTGAAACGTTTTCCACTCTAGCTGAATCATAGTCTACTTATCACCCAGAAATACATAATGCGAGGGATTTCAGGACTTTCAGTACTTGATATCTTTAATATGTTGATCATACGCAGGCCGTACATGGGTCAGTGGTTGTACGATATATTGGATCAATATCTCACTACATGTACATTTGGCAACGATTTCATCATAGTCGCATTGTCTTAGCGACGCCCAATGACTGGACAAAACTAACAATGGAAATGAGACTGAGTCAATTAATTACCGGCCAGTATGTATTAAGTTATGTATTCATCTTGTTTCCTGAAAAATGGATAACACTTAATGAACGGATACATGCGTCATAGACCATATTCGTTGTAAACACCCAACCAATTAAAATGAATTTGAAAGAACTTTCAAGTAGACAGATGTGGTTGAATTCAAAATAAAAGTACCCATCTATTTGTAGAAAATTAATCGTCGTCTATGTTGTCGTCGTCCGAGTCGTCCGCGTCCACACACTTAAATGTAAATATCCGCTCAGTGGGCACAAACTGTTCTTTATAGCAATTAAATAAGTGTATAATTTTGTCACTATTCCACCATGAATGTTTTGCTCCAGCGTACACAAGTGGAGCGTAAAACTGGTGTTTTCAACTCCATCCATGTTGTGACAAGTGGGTGGGGTAACTGTATGAGAAAAACATTGTCGAATCGACACATGTGGTTGTGACTGAAGCAATGGGGCTTATGTGTTTTACGAGTACGGTAATACGAGATACATGTATGTCCAAATGTCCACCAGTTCTAAAAATGACGAATGCAGATATAATCATTTAGTAATATTTATTTTACGGATATTGACTCGCGGTGGTATCAGGATATTTTTATATGCAAGTGAGGCATGCTATTTTTCAATTATTTATATTAATTAAATGTGTCACCTGAAAAAATATTTTCGACAGATTACAAAGTATGATAATTTCACATCAACACATAAATACAGAGAATAAATAGAAATGTCCGTTAACAGTTTAAGGAAACACGGTAATAGCCCCTGATATCAGTGTGGAAATTTACGTCTGATATAAAATGTATAAAAATACCAATCAATACGTGTGGTAATAGTGAATGTAGTGAATGTTTATTTTGCCAGAAAATGTCTCAGATGATGTCGCTGATATAAAGAACAAATTGTGCCTACTGATGGGCATGTGCCTTTCACATTAGGGGTAAATGTCCTTCACTTTTGTTTCCTTTCGAGGAAATTCCTGATAGTTCACACAGTGCATTCCACCGAGTCTCAAGGTCGGGGTCACAACTTTACTGCATTTTAGTGCCTTTACAAAACGTAACATTGAGGTAAATTTCTTATAACTAATGGTTTCTTTCACGGACCTTTTTCATATTTCACACATAACAGAATCCCAAATAAAAAGGGATTTTGGCAAATAAATACCTTTTTCGCTCACTTTTTTGCTCTCTCGACACAAACGATTTCCACATTTGAGCAGTTTTGGGGTCGAAATGTGGTAAAACTCGCATATTGGAAGCTCATCAAATTCACCTAATTTTCTGATCATTTCCAGGTTTGAGCAGTTTTGACGGGGCATTATAGGAACATTCCTACATTTGAAACTCTCCATTTACAGGTTTTCATAATTATTGAACGCAAACACAAACATATTGTTCATTAACAATTTATTTAATACATATAAACTCGATTGTGGGAAATTTCCCACAAGTGAAATACAGAATGTACAATTTAACAAAATAATTACAAATTGGACACTGAAATATCCAGACAAAATAGTTGAATCTTGAAGGTCTGTACCAAATCCATCGGATATCAGAAAGAAATATAATCTAGCTTGTTTATTATAATTTTTCTTATGCCATGTGTATACTCTTTTTTCCATATTTAGTTCCTCCATGCATCAAATAAATTCAATTCATTCATTAAATTTAGAACTTCATCTCTGGAGTTTGGGTTATTAACATAGACATAATTAATAGTGTCTATATTTGGGTCCAGTACTAAGTTGAAATCTCCTGCAAGTATTATGTATTCATTGATTATTGTTTCTATGTCTGATTTTTGTTCTTTATAAAAAACAGGTGACGGCAAACCAGATAAGATATCAAGGTGTCAACTTCACTCACTGTAGGGCTGGGACGAGTACTCGAGTACCCGGGTCCTGGGTAGGGTAACGTTCCTACCCGGGTACAAAATCGTTACCCGTTACCCGCAGGTAATTTGCACATAACATTAAGTTCTTTAAACATTCATTTATATGGGTTGTATAAACGAACTCTTACCTGCCAGGCTGCATATCATTGTTCCGCCACCTCGGTAACTTAACTCCAGGTCGCACAGATTGCATTTTGTTTTTTGTTTTTCTTGAATTAAAGAAAAGTATTGCCAAACTTGGCTTTTGTTTGTGTTACTGGCCATAATGATGTCCGGAGGTCATGGGACAAAGGAAACACAACTCTAATGGAAGAAGTTTGTATTTTATTCCAAGGGAAATAATTGAACACCGGGTACTCGGGTACTCGCGGGTAATAGGGTCCCGGGTACCCGGGTCCAAAATTACTACCCGTCCCAGCTCAAGTAATCATCCAGAACTATGAAAATTGTGGACTTAAAATGATAAATATTCATGCATTTATCAATTCATCAATTCATTAAAAACCTCGTGGATAAAAAGACTAAAAGGTACACAAAATCAGTGGAAATCAGCTCATAATAACGAACTAAATAATCATGGTGGTGACTTAGTGTTTAAAAGCAGTTTTAATCAATGTGATGCAAAACATACAATACAAAATTATACATTTTTAAGCCAAATTATTATCTCATGGAGTAAAATTAATTTTAAACATACATGCCCTCTAATTTCCAACGAAATTTTATGGCACAATACAAACATAAAACTCAACAATAACAATACCATATTCTATAAAGATTGGTACAATAAAGATATACTATATATTAAAAACATATATGACTACAGAATAAAGGACTTCTATAAATTCCATGATTTAAAAAACTTATATAATCTACCTAATGGAGATTTTCTGCGGTTCTACACATTGATAGGTAATATTTTAATTGATTGGAAAGAAAAAACTTAAAAACAGAACCTATAAACACTGACACACCTGCGTATCTAATTTCGAAAATCATATCAGCAGAAAACCCCAATAAAATATTATACAATATAGAGATACAATCGATGAGATTAAAAAACATTAAAACACGTTGACAAATGGGAAAATTAATTGAACGTTCAGAATATTGATTGGAAAAATATCTTTTCGCTACCTTACAAATGTACTATAAGTACCAAACTGAGAGCATTTCAGTATACATACCTAATGAGAATCATTCCAAACAATTATTTGTTATTCAAATGCCAGATAAAACCATGCAACTTGTGTGAATTTTGCCATATGTCAATTGACCCTAATACGCACATGTTTTGGGAATGTTTAATCATTCAATCATTTTGGACGGATATAAATCAACTGATAAAATCAAAAGTACTGTGATATAACATTAATTTAACTTACGAATACATCTCATTTTGCAATATTAACATATTATCCAAACAGAAATCTATCTTAATTAGTTTCATTATTCTGTTAGTAAAATACTTTATTTTCAAATGTAAATGTTCTTCAACAATACATACTTTAAACTCATGTGCCTTCTACAAACAATTTCAATTGAAGAAACAGTAGCAATTATGAAAAACAAACATGAACAGTTTAAATAAAAATGGAATGGCTAGTATAACTAAACTAGATAAGTAACATAGTGCATATTATAATGAGGTTGCCTAATATTACCTTATTGTTTTTCTTCCACAGTGATCATATTAAGCCCAATAACTGCCCTATAATATACCTGTATCCCAATATATATGTGTGTGTACGTGTATATATATGTATGTATGTATGTGTGTGTATATATATGTAATGTATATATGTGTGTGTATGTGTGTGTATACATATAACACCATTTACTATACTATACTAAACTCATTGTTGCCCTCATAGATACTGGCACACTCATGCATGTCATTTATCGTGCCGATAAGGCGGTACTCTGACAATAATTTAACATATATATATTTTTTGTCAGAATATAGCCAGATCGGTTGAATACTTGTACAACTGAATTGTAATTCTATAATGCATGTATGTATATGTGTATATTATGTGTAGCAAAGAGAAATAAAAAAGGAAATTACAAAAAACAGGTGCATCATTGTTTGGTCCTATGGTAATTAAGGTTGTGCGGCGGCCATTTATTGTCACGTCTAATTTATTTCCAATATGATCCGTTATTGTATTATGAATTGTGTATTCGAATGTATTATTAAATATAATTGCCACGCCACGTGATTGGCTTGTATATGAGCTAAAAAAGCAGTCATATCCCCACAATGATCTAATATAAGTGTGTTCTTTTTCCGTAAAATGAGTGTCTTGTACGAGATACACGGAGTACTTTTTATCCTTCAAAAAATGTAATACATCTCTTCGTTTTTCTAGTTGAGACATACCCTGACAGTTCACAGAAATAAATGTGATGCTTTCCTCCATAACTATAAGGTTATGTTAGCAGACTAGCTGGCGCACAAGTATGGTGGTATTTAGTCATAGTGAAACATGTAGACACCGCATATATATTATGTATATGGTCTGCAACAGTCCTATCAGCGTTGGGGCTTACTAAATTGTGTTTTTTCCCCCAGATACTGGCTTAATTAAATGATCACCAAATATATACATATCAAAGAAAAACAACACGGGAAGTAGCATGGAAAACTGGTATCATAAAAATTGTCTGGCCATAGCCTAACAAGTCACATGACGGTAATGATACATGTATCAACATAGTAACCAATAAATAATTAAACAAAAATGGAAACAAAGAAAACACTATAGGCATAATGAGACATAATCGGCCAGTTTGCAATACAACCCATACACACATAATTGACACAGAGCTACGTGTTCATAAGGAAATTCCCCATGGAAGGTCACTTTAATAGTACCTGTGGGCCGTAGGCTGGTGAAAAGGTCATTACAGCACTTGCAAATGTTGGGCATACTTTATTTTATTCTCTTCTACACTCACATTCGTTTTGCTGGTTATACTTCAGAGATTGAACAACGAACAGCGCAGGCCCTGATCAGACTGCGCGAATGCGTGAAATCACTTCTCTATACGGGCCGCTCCACTGCTATGTTGGTCGCCAAAGCAATTGTTTTCCATTCACGAATAAAGTATATTCATGACTGATTTACAGTGTAACTCACTACAGGGAACTCCATGGACTATGTTTGGGTGAAGATGCAGATATTGGCTTTATACATAATGTTTACTTTTACATATTTGCTTGTAGAAACCCATCCGTATACATTGGTAAAGGCTCGTTAAAAGTACATGCCCACTCAGCAGGCACACAATGCTCTTTATAGTAATTGAATGAGTGTATAATTGTGTCACTATTCCACCAGTGTTAAAAAAAGAAGTGCCCGCCACACATACATAATCATGTTGTAACATGCATTTTACCGACAGTGACGCGCGGTGGTATCAGGCTATTTTCATATGCAAATGGGGCACGATATTTTTTAATTATTTATACTAACTAAATGCGTGACCTAAACAAACAATATGTTAGACAGACCATAAAGTATGAGCATTGCACATCAAACATAGATACAGACAACAAATAGCAATGTCCGTCCACATCCCAAGAAAACACGGCCACCGCCCCCGATATCAGTGTAGACATTTACGTCCGATAAAAATGTATAATAATGCCAATCAATACGTGGGGTAATGGTGAATGAATATTTATTTTGCCAGAAAACGTCCCAGATGGTGTATCTGATATAAAGAACAGTCTGTGACTACTGAGTGCGCATGCACCCTCAATAAATCAGTGTATTAATGGTTTTATTTTGCGAACAATGCAGATCATGATCAGACTGTATACGTGCGCGGACCGATCCAGGATTACATTGGTCATAGTTGCCATCAGCTGATTACTCATGTGGCAAAACAAAACAGCAAAACAACAACAAGAAACAAAACACAAAAAGACAAAAAAAAAAGAAAATAAAAGAAGAAAAACACACAAAATAACCCCAAGAAAAACAATAGCTACATTTCTACTTGAAGGTGACCGGCTGAAGGATTGCATTGCCAGCGAGAATAATTTATACAAAGTTAAAACAGTATGAGACTACAAAGGTGACACGGTTGCAAGGGTACATTGCAGCATAATTCATACAACTTAAAAAACAGCATAGGATGCGTTAACAATCAGGGCTCCAGATAAGGTGTGTATTGGCGTGCTTCACGCACCCACTTTAGCAGAACACGCACTGATCACCACAAGTGGGAGTACGAAACACTCACTGCAATGTGAAAATAAGCATGCTCAAGCTGAGTATAGTGACAATATCACAAATAAAGTTGAATTTTAATAGTTGAGCAGTTCAAATATGCGGGAAAAAACCCAGACTATCCTACGTATCTGTAGTCTCATCCGGTACTGCATTATTTGCCAGATTCATATTTTGACATTTATCAAGTTTGTTGCAAACAGAGCAGTCTGATCTGGGTCTACCATGTAGGCAGTGTTAATGTGTGCAATATTCAGCAAAAAAAAACAAACAAACGCTAAATAAACCATAGGATCGGACCTCAATAAATAGACATACACAGAGAAACAACCAACCACGATCCCTTATTGTTTACACATATTCTTGTCGAAAACTTATGCATATAAGCATCAGAAATAAGCATATTCATACATATTTATCTAATTTTATTTTGCGAACAATGCAGATCGCGATCGGACTATATACGTGAGCGGGTCGCGCGCACCGCCAAGTTGGTCGTTGACGTCAACGATTACTGTGGCCAATCAAATAATATCCTGGCTGCATTACAGTGCAATCTCTCTAAAACAGGGACTAACATATATTTGTCAGGGTGTGTGGTGTAGAGACATCACTGTGTACTAATTTGTACAAATACAGGTGTCTTTCTACCAAAGGTTATTCAAAGACACCATCGCGCATAGTTTAAACATTTGGAAACATGTTCTACTTGAGTATTTTTATGTTTGGGTGAAGAGACAGCACACTCGGGAACCCTCGACCCATTCCGTAAAATCGCGAATAGAGACTCGTGAATGACTGGGATGCTGCCATTTTTATTTTCAGCAGTCTATGGCAATTCTAGACTGCATCCGTGTGGCCGAATCACCGGTTCATACGCCAGAACAGACCATCCGATATAAGCAAGCGGGTTCCCAGCCATAGCAACAGCGAAGCAGTAAGCCGGGAACCAATTACTCTGGTCCCGCTCCAACACAATAAATAAACAGTCAGGGGTGTAACTGATTTCAATTATGTTCGGGATAACGTGATAGAGATATGTTTGCAGGTCATGTATAATTATCTCCCTTTGCGAATAACGTGTGTCAGTTATGTTGGCTGAATGGAATTTTACGCTGAAAACAGGTTTTCAAGTTAGATTCTACTCATCATTCGCATTGGTTCGTGCTATAGACCAGTGTGTATATTCCATCAGTATGTACTGCAACTATGTATTGACATTCACTGGCACGAGTGGCACGGAAATTGCCGAGTTTATGCACATTTCGTGCACTTTTTTATATAATAAAGGGTATCTTTACAGGTGGTTTGTGAAGCTCTGAAAGTTTTTCCGAGTGATTGTATTGTTTTCTAGTATATATCAACACCTTGCAAACACGTGTAAACATGTTTCTTCGTTGCGCATCGTAGATTAGCGTTGCGCAAAGCCTTCAAAGTTTACAGGTAATTCCCGGGATAACGTGCTTAAGTTATTATTTTTGGCGCCAAGTTTTATCTACGCTTGCTGCAAGACAACTCTGTAGGTTAGTCATTGCTTGCCTGCTCTTTGATCGTGGGTTGTGAATATGGTGTTTCGAAGTCTGATTATGGTCATATACGCCCCGTCGTTTTGCCACCAGTCTACATGTCTATACAGCATTATAATATAGATATATAACTATAAGTATGTGTAGCGTAGTCTGTTGGCGTTATACAATGACGCTGGTGTAAGCAGCATTAGCCAATCATCATGATCATGGCAATGCTATAAGATACGTGTATTCGTATTTTGCGCACTCGTATTCACGTAATAGACATGTAATATCCGCGACACTTGAGCTCCTGTATGCACCGTAAAGTACACATGGTAGACATGATTGATAATTGATAAAAGTCGTACATTTCGTGGAAATACGTGTATTTTGTTTACATCAACTAATTTTAATAATAACCCAAATGGACATTTTATATGCAACTATCAATTAGCGACCTATCTATCTCCTGATTTGCTATCACGCACCTACATACAGACCTGCTGACAGGGAAATATACTGCTTGCTGGAGGCAGGGTCAATGCATGGTTCATGTTTCACTGATTAATAAACATGGTAGGTTCTGGTCAGACTGCGCATATACGTCATGTGTATAGTCGCATGGGCAGCTTTCAAAACAGTTTCCGCGCAGTGTGATCAGGATCTACACAGCCGTCTGATTTATCTAACACGCAAGAGAATCAAAATCTGCAAACTGTTCCAACTGTAGTATTGTCCATGTTCTTATCCGTATACCCCGTATGTGACCCGATCTGATAAAACCGGTCTGGCTAATTTGCTGTTTGAATTGCGAACATTCAAGCTGGTGATGTTTATAGATAGACTGGCCGGTGGCACTGTCTGGTCTCGGTACACACATGAATAACCTAATGTTGTCGGATCGTACATGTATCGTGGTAGACACCATGCTATGGTCACGGTGATAAAGCTAGACTAAGTTTGACAGTTTAATCGTTCCCAAGGGTTACGAAGGCTGGAGGCGAGATAGGACAACCATCGTATTGTACAGACTCCCTACACAAGTATAGTCTCGCTTTCCATGTTCAGTAGTGATACATGTACATATACAAGTCATATTAGTATGTGGCTCTACTGGCAAAATGGATCTTACAATAAACAGACATTTTCAATAAATAAGTCGTGTAAATCATGTGCATTCTACATATTTCTACGCTAGATCACTGGTCAATAACATGCATTATTAATGTTTAACTCGCAGATTATGCTTTAGCTATTCGGAAATTGAATACACAGTCGTGTATTTCGTTTCACATAATCATAGAGACCCTGTTTATGAACCTACGTTTATCACGTCTTCACACGCAAAATTTCATTCTTAGTGATAATTCAACTCAGTGTTTCCGAGTTGGTTACGCGCAATACAATAGGATTACATTTGAGATACATACCACATGAATTCACCAGGGTCATGTGGCATGTATCTCAAATGCAAATTGCAAATTAATGGCATAGATCCCGATGAGCCGGCTCATCGGGATCTACAGTTTGGACAAAGGTACGGCTGCCATCCGCAATCCAAAATAAAACAATCAGCATTTTTGTTTTTTTGTTTTTTGTTTAAACATAGTTTATTGCATATAAATACAACATTAGTTACAGCCCTCACCTAAGTGTTACAAAGTACAATAATTCAACAGCAATGGCGATACATGAATACATGTATACAGGCATATAAACACGGATACAAACCAATAATCAAGCGATAAATATATGTTTACATAATGTATGGAAAGAAAACGGACAGAAAGGTAGAGAAGAGGTGGATAGTGAGATATGAGATTTGGAGAAAGAATAAAAGTTGTTTTTGTCGCCAAGTACATATACTACATGAGCAAATCCATCAATGTATTAGTGCTAGTTGCAATAAATTTCAGTGATCATTAATAACCTGTGGTTGTGGATGATATTGGCAAATCGAATGGAATACATCGGATATTGGATTACGTTACATACATCTATCAACGAAGTTACTCAAATCGTTTTGTAGTTTTAATATAATTTTGTACAGAATTGAAGAATATAATATTGTTTTCATTGTTTTGTTCAGGTATGCCGTTCAAAAGCATGTGCGCGTTCAGGTTATGAAATCGTTGCAGTGACTGGCGTAGAATGAGACGCTGTGCATGATATTTGTTGCATTCAAAGAAGTAATGTTCAGCGTCTTCTACAATTTCGCTACACTGTAGGGAGTTTCTCTGATATGGTTATTGCAAGATCGGAATTGAGACTGCTACATTTATTACGAGTCTTGCATGCATAACTGACGAAAACCTGTCTCCCACTAAAGTAATATGGTGGTATTCATATTGAGTGTATTAAGGTTTGGCGCATGCTGTTTTAAAGTGTATAAGACTATCTACATTTCTCATTGAAGGATCAGTTTCATTCCAAAGTTGTACCACAGATGGTATAAATGATTGTTTGTATACTTCCAGTCGAGTAGTCGGGACATTTATATCAAATTGGTTTCTAAGGTTGTAACGAGATACGTTATTAACAGTGGGAGGAATCAGGTTGGAGATATAACTAGGTACTTGATTGTTGGTTGCTTTGTACATGATCGAAAGCTTTTGAATACTACGTCGAACAGATAAAAGTTGCCATCCAACTTCTTTCCTTAAATTATCAAGTGACACTGACCGTGTTAAACCGGTTACTATTCTCGCAGCTTCATTCTGATTTATTTTTTTCCAATGAATCTTTTTCATATTCTGTACATCCATCCCAGACCGACGAAGCATATTCGAGTATAGGTCTCATATAAGATATATATATTTTGTTTAAAGACTGTCTGCTTATCTTAAATTTTAGGTTTCGCATTATTCCCAACACTCTCGCAGTCGAATTAATTATATTTTGTATATGTGTATAGCCATTTCCCGTTATTGTTCAGCGTTAAACCGAGATGTTTATATGGTCGTCGACAAAGGTTATAGGCGTGTTTTGAAAGATTAGGTTTATTTTACAGGTCGATCGAGTAGTCTTAGTTAAAAGCATCGCTTCAGTCTTGTTAGGATTGAAAAAACTGACCAACCATTGTTTAGCCCAGTCAGCAATAGTTAGCAGGTCATAATTTATTATGCCTTCTAGGTCATCAGTATTTGTTGTGGAAAAATGATAGAGAACTGTCGTCAGCAAATAATCGAACAATACTTAGTAGATGGTCAGATTATCGTTGACATATATTAGAAATAGTAAAGGACCGAGCACCGAGCCTTGCGGTACGCCAGTAGTTATTAACTTGGTATCTGAGGTTGTGGACCGTATTGATACAGACTGTTTCCTATCCGACAAGTAGTTCTCGATCCAGTGTAAGATACAACCATATTAATCCATTTTGCCGTAACTTAAATAGTAATCCCCTATGCCATACTCTATCGAAAGCCTTAGAAATATCACAAAATACTATACATGTAGATTGCCTTTCATCAAATGCCTGACATATTTGATGGTGAATGTCTATAAGTTGGTATACCGTAGAATGGCCTGGTATAAAACCAGATTGTCTATTGTAAATCAAATTCTGTGAGTGCAAGTGATTATATATATGTTTAAATATTATTCTCTCCATTACCTTACCTAGACAGCTTAATAACGATATAGGTCGATAATTTGAAGGCGTCTGCGGACACCCTTTTTTAAATAAAGGAATTACATTTGCCAATTTTCACGCCATCGGAAAACTGACATTCATTGACAGATCTATTGAAGAGGATCGCTAGAGGTTTTGAGACAGATGTAATAGTTCCTTTTAGCATTCTATGACTAAAATAAATCGTGTCCACAAGCTTTATTAGTTTGTAAAATCTTTATAGTATCTCTGACCTCATATTCGTTTATATTAATCATATCAAGAACTTGGTTAGTTTTTAATTCAAGCGGCGGTAAAGTAGAGTTGCTATCGTCAACCGTTGATATTGGAACGAAGAAGTTGTTTAGACAATTAGCTTTTTCAACATCAGAAAAACGACAATTTCACTATTACCGTCAGTCGTTTTTAATGGTGGAATAGTTCCACTTGATTTGCTATCTTTCACAAAATGTCGAACTAGCTTCCAGAAGTATCTTTTGTTATTTGAAAATGATTCTGTTAAATTAAATTCTCTATGTCATTGTAAAATGCTTCTCTTGCATGTTTTTTTCATATTATTAACTTTGTTCCGAGTTGTTTTGTATTTATTCCAGTCGTCCACCCTTCCAAATTGCATTGCTTTCTTACGTAATTTGTCTCTTAATTTGCTTATTTTACGAATATCGGAATCATACCATGGTTTATCGTTAGGCCGTACTGTGACTTGACTGCATGGAATGCATCGCTTAGCTAGCTCAATGAATTTAGATGTAAATATATTATGCATCATCTACACTGCCATTATTTAAATTTGTCCAATCAGTGTTAAGCATGAGTTCGTTAAGTTTAACAAAGTCTGCTCTTTTATAGTTCCATACAGTTCGTTTGTATGAAGTATTGTGTGAACTATCAGCAGGTATAATGACACATGTAGCCTTATGATCGCTTATGTCTGGCAAAACAGCCAACACATCGCTTTTGAGAATCGTCGTTCTTGGTTAACAATAATTGGATCTAACAAGGTTGAAGTAGTAGCTGTTTCACGCGTTGCGGATGTAATTATGTTTTTCAATGAATTCATAATCATAACATCTTTTAATTTGTGGTTATGTACATTTAATTGATCTTCATTTAGATCGCCAACAATAATGATATTATTTGTTATATCACATACCAATTCTATATTGCGATAGAACAGATCCCAAAATTCTATATTGGATGACGGGGGGCGGTAAATCGTGCCAATCAAAAATGTCTTGCGGCCTGTTTTAACCTGAATCCAGACAGTTTCATCCCAAAATATTTCTAAATTCTGCATTCTATTTGCTAACAAATGGTCTGCAACATATACTAATATTCCCCCAGAATGTGGCGACTTGTCCTTTCGGAATGGTAGGCTATACCCATTAAGTTGTAAACTGCTGGTTTCTATAGCGCCCGTTGAGTGAGTTTCTGTAAAACATAGAATATCAAAATCTGTGAAAGTGTCCTCGATATAACTCACCTTATTACGGATACTTCTTATATTTAAATGTAAAATTGAAAAACATCCACTCTCATGTTCAGGCCCTGTGTTTCTTTCTACATCACCAGATATCAGTAGCAAAATAAAAGATACTATTGTTAGACACATATTTAGATTGAGTAATAATCTGGGGCCTCTACAATTAGCTAGTTTAGTCAAACAATTACCTATATCCGTTAAAACATTCAATAATATATTGAAAATATTTAAATATATTGTAGACGCAATGCATATCGGACGTTTCCTACAATTAAAATTACCTCCAGGAAGTTATATCATTACCCATTCGGCTTTTTAGTTACATCAGCTAGGTGGATGGCCGCCATAGGTGTCCACATTGCCAACCTCATCCAACCGCACCGGATAATATGTATATTCTCAAGTCCCCCCAATATAGTGCATGCACATATAATAGTGACATTCAAACGACAAAGAAGTTTGACTGATAGACAGAAGACAAAGCGAGTAAGAAACACAGAGACTAGTAGAACAGCAACAAGCTGATATGAGAGCGCACATGTAACATACATTTTGCTAACGTGTGATTATGTTTATGTGGCGGGATGGATAGTTCAATGAGCCACTCTCATCTCCAATATAAACTGCTAGGTAATCCGTGTTGAATATAAGTCAGTTAACGACCAGATTAGACTAGACCCCGATCAGATCATGTGTCGAGCAGACCAGAGGCCACCCTGGTCGCTCATGCATTAATTCAGAAGTATAATGCTTTCTGTATTGCTATAATAATACAGGCGTAAAAAACTCTCACATGTGTCACTGAGTAAAAACGATACATTTCATTTGATTTAGCACAATTGTATCACAGTATTGGGAACAAAATTCACTCACGTTCATCTCGAAACTATCAAGTGACAGGTAAACAACAAATTACATGAGTGACCATTACATAGTGGACATCCCGTGCTGATCAGATGCGGCAATGCAAATAGTGGGGAAAATGACCCTACATACATGACATGTAGTGGGGGAAAAACGGCCCTACATGCTTCACAAACCAGTATGTGCCCAGACAAGCTTAGCCACAGATGGGTAATAAGATCAGGGCACACTCTGTGTGTTAGTTCTCAATACAGAACACCAGTCTAGTTTATTAAAGTATGACGTGGCATGACAGCATCTAGTGAATGTATGAACCATTCGTCGTTTACAAATAATTTATACCAAAGTAGAATGCATGATCTGATCAGGGTATACACTGTTGATACTTCTTAAAACAAAATATCAGTCTTGTTTTATCAAAGTATGACGTGACGTGACAGTACAAGTAGTGTGCAATGAACACAAGATTTACAACCCGTGTATACCAAGATCAGGATATCACGAATGTATATTCTAATCAGGATATACGCCGTTTGTTACTTCTTTAAACGGAACAACATACAGGTTTATTGGAGAAAAACGTGACACGACATAACGACAGAACGAGTAGTGGATAAATGAACCATACATGGTGTATAACCAGTGTAGACCCAGACCAGCATGTACACGAATGTATAATCCGATCAGGGTGTACGCTGTTTGTTACTTCCCAGAAACGGAACATCAGCCAGGTTTTTTGAAGAATGACGTGACATGACGAGTAGTGGATAAATGAACAATACTGATTTACAACCAGTGTAGACCCAGATCAGATAAACACGAATGTATATTCCTATCAGGGTGTACGCTGTTTGTTACCTGTCAAACGTAACATCAGCCAGGTTTATTTGATAATATGACGTTGAAATGACATAACGAGTATTGGATAGATGAACCATACATGATTTACAACCGGTGTAGACCCAGATCAGCATATACACGCATGTATATTCTTATCAGGGTGTACGCTGTTTGTTACCTCTTAAAACAGAACATCGGCCAGGTTTATTGAAGAATAACGTGACTACATGACGAGTATTGGAAGAGTGAGCGATACATGATTTACAAACCAGTGTAGACCCAGATCAGCATATACACAAATGTATATTCTTATCAGGGTCCACGCTGTTTGTTACCTCTTAAAACGGAACATCAGCCAGGTTTATTGAAGAATGACGTGACCGGAGTATTGGAAGAGCGTACAGATTTACAACCAGTGACCCAGTCAGCTACCGAACGATATTCCTCAGGGTGTCGCTGTTTGGTTCCTCTTAAAACGGATCCCGCTTTATTGAGTGACTGAGTACATGACGATGTTGGAAGAGTGAGCGATACATGATTTACAACCAGTGTAGACCCAGATCAGCATATACACGATATTCCTATCAGGGTGTACGCTGTTTGTTACCTCTTAAAACGGAACATCAGCCAGCTTTATTGAAGTATGCTACATGACGTGTTGGAAGAGTGAGCGATACATGATTTACAACCATACAGGGATCAGCATATCAGAATGATATTCTTATCAGTTTGTTACGCCGTTTGTTACCTCTTAAAACGGAACATCAGCCAGGTTTATTGAAGAAGAATGACGTGACATGACATGACGAGTATTGAATGAGTGAATGATACATGATTTACACCAGTGTAGACCCAGATCAGCATATACACGAATGTATATTCTTATCAGGGTTTACACTGTTTGTTACCTCTTAAAACGGAACATCAGCCAAGTTTATTGAAGAATGACGTGACATGACATGTCGAGTATTGAATAAATGAACGATACATGATTACAACCAGTGTAGACCCAGATCAGCATATACACGAATGTATATTCTTATCAGGGTGTACGCTGCTTGTCACCTCTTAAAACGGAACATCGGCCAGGTTTATTGAAGAATGACGTGAAATGACATGACGAGTATTGGAAGAGTGAGCGATACATGATTTACAACCAGTATAGACCCAGATCAGCATATACACGAATGTATATTCATTATCAGGGTGTACGCTGTTTGTCACTCTTAAAACGGAACATCAGCCAGGTTTATTGAAGAATGACGCGACATGACATGACGAGTATTGAATAAATGAACGATACATGATTACAACCAGTGTAGACCCAGATCAGGATATACACGAATGTACACCCTTCTCAGGGTGTACGCTGTTTGTTTCCTCTTAAAACGTAACATCAGCCAGGTGTATTGAAGAATGACGTGACATGACATGACGAGTATTGAATAAATGAACGATACATGATTACAACCAGTGTAGACCCAGATCAGCATGTACACTAATGCATATTCTTATCTGGGTGTACGCTGTTTGTCACCTCTTAAAACGGAACATCAGCCAGATATATTGAAGAATGACGTGACATGACATGACGAGTATTGTATTAATGAACGATACATGCTATACAACCAGTGGTGACCCAGACCAGACATGTACACGAATGTATAATCCGATCAGGGTGAACGCTGTTTGTCACTTCTTAAAATGGAACATCAGCCAGGTTTATTGAATAATGACGTGACATGACGAGTAGTGGATACATGAACGATACATGATTTACATACAACCAGTGTATCCCCAGATCAGCATATGCACGAATGTATAATCTGATCAGGGTGGGTGTACGCTGTTTGTCACTTCTTAAACCAGAACATCAGCCAGGTTTGTTGCAGAATGACGTGACATGACATGACAAGTAATGGATGAATGGATGATACATGATTTACAATCAGTATAGACCCAGATCAGTATATAACCGAATGTATATTCAGATCAGGGTGTACGCTGTCTGTCATTTCTTAAAGCGGAAGCAGGATCCCAGACGGCTTCCCTTCGGACATTGAAATATCGCATGTGAAGGGAAGGATGGGATTCCAAAACAGCTGACTACATGTTTACGATGTTCATCGCAAATCTCACTGCGAAAGCGAAATATGAGATCCAGGACGGACTGGTCAGTACTCCAACACCAAGTGGGCGGCTTTCTTCGCTAATATGGTTATATATAAACAAGTCATAATGCGTTGAAATGAGAATAGTTATACTGGCTGCACGGCAGGCAGTGTAGATCCCGTTCACTTGCGTAAGGGGGCGTGAGTACTCATATGCTCGCGTTCGCTCTCGCGACGGACAACGTGCGGTGGGGGTCGATTTTGTCTCCCAATTAGGTCGTTGATGTCATATTCTGTGCGAATTTTGGCTGGTCGATCGTCTGGTGACTGTTTGGCGTAGATCGTTCCGTCTCGTGTCCAGAATGACACAATTTGCCCGGATCGTCTCAGACGTGTTAATTCCTGTACTACCGAGTAGTTGTGGCGCGTTAAATCTTCTGAGATGTATCGTTTGTGGATATCGGCCTTTAAATTAGCTTTGGCCTTGTATATTGTCTGTTTGGTGTGGTATTTGTCAAATTTGATAAGGACACTTCGCGTACCACGAATCATTTGACTAACTGGGAGGCACCTGTCGATCTGATCAGAGGTTATGGGTGAAATATCAGATCCAGGTGTCGCCTTTAATACCGACTCGTTTATAAACTTCACGGTGTGTTGTTTCATTATCTCAGCTTCGGTGGCGTTAGGGGGGCCGGTCATCATATTAGATATCCGCAAGTTGTTTCGACGGCCATACTGTTCAAGGTCATTCACAGATAACTTGAGCTCGTCAAGTTCTGTGCATACAAGGTCGTGCTCCGACTCTAGCTCTGATATTCGGGACTGCTGTCGTTGAATCGTGACATTGTGTTCCTCAATCAGCTGTGTTAGTTTATCGTTGGATTCTGCCAGTGGTTTTACAACTTCGTTTCTCACACCTGTGATGGCAGAGTCAACGGCCCGTTTGATAGACTGTTCAATTAATGGGGTCACAAGGTTGCCTATCATTGGTGAGATACCCTCTTGGAATGATGGGTCCTTGAATGTACTTATGAACATCTCGCGAAATGGTGCGGAGGCGGGTAGCTTAGATTTGGGAGTCCTACTCTTCGGCGTTTTTGTTGCCGTTAGTGCACGTTTTGTTGAGCGGACTGGCGTGATTCTTATATCCGGTACTGAGTTATGACGCTTTAACGTCTGGACTTCCAAAGTGCCGGCTGGGAGGTCGCGCACTGTTTGCGTTTTCGTATCAAAGATTGTGATGCCGAGACTGTTTCAATGTCACTGACATCGCTCAATTGTTGGTCTGATTCCAAAGCCAAATGAAACATGCTAGTTGTTGATTTTTCAACTGGGAGAATGGTAGATAAATATTACCTTTTAACTAGACGTACTCCATATAATGTCCATATATATTTTTACAATTTATTCCACTGAATATCCAGGTATAACGCACTGTCACAATATGTAGTACACCTATGGCTTGCACCTGACAGTGACCAAAGCTCACACTTTGTTCACAGTAATGTCAGTTCACTTTGCCCGCTTCTATTGTTCTCGAGAAAAAACACAATTAATCATCTTTATTGTATTTTTTTACGATATAATCCAATGTTTTGTGATTCTACACATTTGTTTTTGTATTTTTATAGAAAAAAACACATTTGGAGTGAGAATGACGCACTAAACTATCCAATTTACCGCGCGCAAATTTACACCCGACCTGTCACTACCGCCATGCTGTTCAATCAGCATTACGATTCGTCAAGAGCTGTCGTTTCGCAATGTTTCCGTCTTGCGAAAACATGCGAATCACCTCCTAAAGATATGAGAATCGTCTCGCATTTTCGCCATCTCGCATTCCGCTTTTGGAAATATAGTTTGCTGTAACCCGAATTATAAAGCGCAGGTAGCGCAGGGCGACTTACCCTGTGTTACAGACAGAACATTCGGGTTAGTTTTGCTCATGCGTGTTGATGCAGATCGCGAAGCAAAAACGCGCGATCTTCCACCTGTGACCGAGGTTGCGAAAAAGCAAGATTGAATATGATAGAATCGCGCGTTTTCGTCTCACAATCTCGCGATCATACTTCGCAATCTCGCAATCAACCTATGCTCGAGATCGAGAGGTTGTAAAATGTCCCTAACTAGTCGAGTAGGCACTCCTATGTGTTCCATAGTGGACCTAGACATTCTGTTTCCTATACACTTTTATTGTTGTTTCATCTTTATATGGTTCCCTAGAACAAATTTAGCTTTGTTGCCCAAATGGCAACTTTGGGCAACTCCAGCAATTTGCATAAATCCAAGATAGCCGCCAGTCGCGATTTTCAAAATTTTAATACAAAACTAATTGTCATATAATGCTGTATAATACCATTTGTTATTTGTTTTCGGGTGTCTAGAATCAATCGTTTTACGATGTTATATTTAGTATTAAGGCTAATGGAATGTTTGTTCTCACTTTTTTACATCCAAGATGGCGCCCAAAATCCTATTTTTGTCGCTATTTTAACAACAAAACTGAATTAAATACTAGAAATAAGCGATAATTCATAGTCACACAACATTGTGGACACTTGAGATATGATTTGAGAATAATTTTTCTAAATTCACGACACTGCTGTGCTGACGCTCATATTAGGGGTACATGTAATGAAAGTATGCATGTCAGTTGCTGAAATTGAGGTACCATGCCTGGCTACGAACGGTATAAAAATGCAAGCAAGTTACATTTGTCATTTGTGAGTTGTTGTGCACCGTCAATGTAATTTACTTATTTACTTATTTACTTAACAAATAACACAATCAAGAGATCCATAATAATCGATAAACACCATTACCAAACAAGTGCGGTTTCAATGAACCTGTATATTGGTTTCAACGACTGCGCCAGTACTTTCTCAGTCCACGATACAACCGAATTCCAGAGACATCCAGCAGGCATCATTGATGCTGGCAGCAGTCAGTCCTGTATCGGTAGTGTTATGCTCCCTCGTCTTATATTCAAGCAGACTAAACCTGCGAGGAATACTCTATTAATTCCTCTTGTACACTACTGGTCCTAAAAAGAGCATCCACTGCTGTGGCCACTATCAAAGCTAGCGGGAATAGCTACACCGAGGTAGCTGCCCGCCAGGCCAGTCTAACAGCTGTCACCGAAAATGATGTCACGTGGCTGAGCTGTCTCAGTCTGGGTCCGGACTAGCAAACTAGCCAGAGGTAGCGGTGTACTCAAAGGTGCGAGTTCCTACATGTTTGAGCCTATGATTGATGCCCCACTCTCTCACCCAGATACTATTCTCACAACACCTGCTTACATGAAACAGTCACTGGTGGATATGGGGATGAAACGCGTTCATCTGAGCATGGACATGCAACTATTTTCTGCGACCAAACAAATATGCTGGTATCAGCCAATGCAGTTCCAGAATGTAGTCCTTCATCCCGGAGGAATGCATATTATACAGTCATTCAACAGCTGTATTGCAAAATTAATGAAGGGCTCAGCTATTGAAACGTATATTGCTGCCGCATACCGTGGCCTGACAGGTATATATAACGGTAAGTCCTGGATGAAACCCATGAGGGCATTCCGGAACCGAACAGCGGCTCTATTGAGGCGGTTTCTATATACAGGCCCAAAGCCATTGCAGCAGATAGATCAGTATCTGGAAACTGCTCGCCTCCACCTGACTGGTCCTCACTGGGTAGATAGCTTCCTTCTCCCGACACTCATTGTCCACCAATTTGAATGTACAGTGAGAGAAGCAGATATATATTTCATGGAACGCATGCTGACATACATTTTACTCGCTGGACAAGCACAATATGCACGATATATTACCCAATACCTTCTGGAGATGCGTTCACTTGATACTGAAACGGAGTCTCAGCTGACCAATTTTGAGAACAGACTGCTATCAAGATAGGAAAATGGTCTCTCAAGGGCATGCCTTTATCTCCTGAACTGGTTAGTGAGTGGATCGAAGACTTCCCCATTACCCTACATGTGTCTGACAATGTTGACTGTATATAGTATGCTAACTCATAAGATCAGTCCACACAGACACAGTACAAGGAGGAGATGAAGCATCGCCGTATATTGGATGCATTTGACGGGGCTTTTGTTGAAGCAGAGGTGGAGAAATATCCTCATCCACTGAAAGTCCACCGTCCTATTTTGTACAATGCTGAAGTGAATGTGGCTGATTCTGTCGATATTGGATCAGCATTGGACAGCAAATACATCAGCAGTCTCCCATGCAGATTATATGACCATTTTTCTACGTCTTCCGTTAATTGTTCAACGGAGGAGGCAGCTGGAACTTGGGCCACTGGTCCACTATGAACTTTGTGCTGTACCACCATTGCTGATCGACGAGCAGGGTTGCTTCCACAAATGCAATAAATCGGCGCTAACAAAGCGTCTCGGTGTTGTTGAGATCTCACCTACAGCTGCTGAGATAGTCATCGTGTACGTTCAGCGGCTATTCTATCGCATAGTATGGCCTCATGGCGGTATACCTTCATATCTGATTCCATGGAGATCTGATGGAGACGGCAACGGTTTTCCTCATAGCTCTGTTTGGTTTGCCACCGGGAACTTCAATAGAAGCTGCCTGCACCAAACATTTTGCCAGAAAGAAGAAAAGCTATAAAATGAAGGTGCTGCCCCCAAACATTCGACAATCTGCTCATGCACATGCGACGTGCCCATCTTCAGGTAATGTCTTGGAAAGCGGCAAACCAACAAGACCCATCAAACGAGTCGAATGACATCACCCACTTGGTAGATGCGTGGCGAGGTTCCAGTCCGGGGTCACTCATCAAGGTGAACACACTCCACTACAGTAGACTCATGTACTTAATTGTCAGTGCAAAGAACATGGAAAGATGTGCATGACTTCTGGGTCTTATAAAGAAGATATTTCATGCACATCATACTGCAACTGTTCTGGCGAGGATGGTTGCTGCAATCCGCATACTAAGAGGGAAGCTGAAATTGGAGGCAGGTGATACGACAGCTGATGTTGAGGAAGTTGTTGAGGCAGATGATGTTGAAGATGATTTTGAGGACTGTATTCAGGAGAATGGTGAAATTTGTAATGGCGCGCTCTTTGGTGTACTTGACATTGAGTATCTGATTGATGAATGGGAGTAAATAACAAGAGCTGTAGGAGAACAGCATAGCTCGACTACGAGGGTTGTCGATGTACACATAGCTTGACAAAGAAGGTGGCTGCGGCCTGCATAAAAACCTTAACCAAGGTTGCCTAAAAACATTAACCAAGGGAAATTAAGTAAGTAATTCAAGGTTAAATGTAGGTCAATGTCAGATATAGGTCAGGGGTTATTGATGTACATCACTAGGAGATAAAGTTTTCCAAGTATGGTTGCTGTAGGCCCTGGAGTATTCCATATACAAGCTTCAGTAAAAACCGTAACCAAGGGGAGTTAACTAAGTAATCCAATGATAAAAGTAGGTCAAGGTCAAATATAGGTCAGGGATTATTGATGTACATCACTCGGCGATGAAGTTGTCCAAGTATGGTTGATGTAGGCCCAGAAGTATTCCATATACAAGCTTGACTATAAACATTAAGCAAGTAATTCAAGGTTAAATGTAGGTGAAGGTAAAATAAAGGTCAGGGGTTATTGATGTACATCCCTATGAGAAAAAGTTATCCAAGTATGGTGTCTGTATGCACAATAGTATTCCATCTACAAGCTTGACTATAAACCTAAACCAAAGTTGAGTAAAAACCTTAACCAAGGGGAATTAAGTAAGTAATTTAAGGTTAAATGTAGGTCAAGGTCAAATATAGGTCAGGGGTTGTTGATGTACATCACTAGGAGATGAAGTTGTCCAAGTATGGTTGGTGTAGGGCCATGAGTATTTCATCTACAAGCTTGACTAAAAACCTTAACCAAAGAGAATTAAGTAAGTAATTCAAGAGGAAATGTAGGTCAAGGTCAAATATAGATCAGGGGTTATTGATGTACATCACTATCAGAAAAGGTTGTCCAAGTATGGTGTCTGTATGCGCAATAGTATTCCATGTACAAGCTTGAGTAAAAAACTTAAACCAGGTCGAGTAAAAACCTTAACCAAGGGGAATTAAGTAAGTAATTCAAGGTTAAATGTAGGTCAAGGTCAAACATAGGTCAGGGGTTGTTGATGTACATCACTAGGAGATGAAGTTGTCCAAGTATGGTTGGTGTAGGGCCAGGACTATTCCATCTACAAGCTTGACTAAAAACGTTAACCAAGGGGAATTAAGTAAGTAATTCAAGAGGAAATGTAGGTCAAGGTCAAATATAGATCAGGGGTTGTTGATGTACATCACTAGGAGAGAGATGAAGTTGTCCAAGTATGGTGGGTGTAGGGCCAGTAGTATTCTATATAGAAGGTTGACTAAAAACCTTAACCAAAAGGAATTAAGTAAGTAATTGAAGAGGAAATGTAGGTCAAGGTCAAATATAGATCAGGGGTTATAGATGTACATACCTATGAGAAAAGGTTGTCGAAGTATGGTGTCTGGATGCACAATAGTATTGAATGTGCAAGCTTGAAAAAAAACCTTAACCTAGGTTGACTAAAAACCTTAACTAAGGGGAATTAAGTGAGTAATTCAAGAGGAAATGTAGTTCAAGGTCAAATATAGATGAGGGGTTATTGATGTGCATCACTAGGAGATGAAGTTGTCCAAGTATAGTGGGTGTAGGGCCAGTAGTATTGCATATACAAGCTTGACTAAAAACCGTAACCAAGGTTGACTAAAAACCTTAACCAATGGGAATTAACCAAGTAATTCAAGAGGAAATGTAGGTCAAGGTCAAATATAGATCAGGGGTTATTGATGTACATCACTAGGAGATGAAGTTGTCCAAGTATGGTGGGTGTAGGGCCAGTAGTATTCCATATACAAACTTGACTAAAAACCTTAACCAAGGCGTGACGGTGACGCCGACGCCGACGCCGACGCCGACGCCGACGCCGAGGTGTCAACATAAGCTCTACTTATTCTTCGAATAGTCGAGCTAAAAAAGGTTTCAAAGAATATGTTTATGTATGTATATGCATGTACATGCATTAACAGTAATGGCATACATTGATATGTAGTATGCATATTAATGTATACCATTGCGCTGACGTTTTCTTTATCTTATCTGAATAATATTGCAAATATAATCTAAGTATTATCATATGAGTAAGGATGTGTTTATAGGTTGGAACCGTTGACAAAAATCGTATCATTCCAGAATAATGTATTAAAGTGCCATATATTCTGAACCGGTTCATGTTCTGTCAAATATAATTGTATTATTAAAGCTTGTTGTATCACTCTGCATTAGTATTTACATAATTACTTCATAGAGTAATTGTTGTTGCAAATAAATATGATTTTCATGGTTCATAACAATGTTTGCAATAAACAATTCTCATTGAAATTACTATACTAGAAATTCTCATCATTTTGCATATAAATGTAAAATTTTACCCTACAATTACCTCTAGACCCTTATGATCACATCCAATTAACCATAGTATTGCAGAAAACGGCTCTACGTACACGAAAACCTATATAAAGACATATTATACATCATTGTATGACAAGTAGGTAAAAAGTTAGATTTTAAAAATGGCGACTGGCGGCCATCTTGGATTTATGCAAATTACGAGATTTGCCCAAGGTTGCCGCTTGGGCAACAAAGCTAAATTTGCTGTATATATCTGTCGGAGTATGAATCAAGAAAAAAGTTTATAGGAAACACAATGTCTAGGTTCACAAAATGACTACTCGACTAAACAGGACACATACAAATAGTCTTAGGAGACGATTCTCATGTGCTGCTGAAACAGGCTTTTATTAAGAAGTAGAACAAATGTGGACAAATACCAATAATTCTTGACAGAAAACAACAACATAGTTTGATAAAAACATGATAATCGTCGTCTTAGGAGAATATTCTTATGTGCTACCAATACATGTTTATTGTGTGGGGGAGGGAACATATTTTGATATATCTTATTGGTTATTGCATCGCATCGTCGGTTTTTGCCTTACCTTTTTTCGGGGTTTCTGCACATCCTACTTTTAAACTTCGATGTCATAAAGTTATGGAATAATTATGTGCGAAAGATAATTCGAGAGCCAAATCATACTAAATAAAGTTCTATTACATTCCATGCGTGATAGTGTCACGAAATGGATACATATGTGTAGAGTAATTGATCGTAAATGTGTGTCTCTGTTGACATCGCGGCGGCGTGTATCAAAGGTCAGATCGGCACAACCTTGTAACCTTTGATGTCTCGCCCTCCACTCGTCATAATCAGCAATGATTACAACCGCACGTGCATATTATGTACGACATGATCGGATCAGTAATAAAAAAACCGCGAGATTGTAACGTGTCCCCAAGAGGACACATAACAATCTTCTTATGAGACGATTATCATATTCTGCCAAAACATGGTTATTAGACAAAACTAATATTTTGACAAAACATGAGAGGCGCGGGGGTGGGGTGGCATAGCCCTAATCGTACCGGCTCCTTCGGGCCGACAATTACGTCCGGACCGATTGGAATTCTGAAATTGTTGATACACGTTTAAAACTTATGTGAGCAATGCACCGCCCCCCCCCCCCCACCCCCGCACGTGGCAGAATGGAGAAACTCATGCAAACTGCTTAACCGGACTCACGGATGGACACACAGTCCAAACAATATAATACCTCCCGGCTCTAACATGAGACCGGGGAGGGCGGGGGCGTAAAACAAACGATTCTGTATTCGTTTTTGTATTCAAATATATCAATTGCTGTCACAAATCCAGTATTTGCACTAAGGGGCGCATTTATATTGCACTTATATTGCGCCAGAAAAAAATACTCTAATACTCACAAATCTAAGAGTTCTTCGAAGTTTTCCGGCCACCCCATTATGTCAGTAATCTGGTAATAAAGCCTATGTCATTTTATCTAAAAAAAATTGTCCCGCCCCTTTATCACTGGTCTGCGTCACAGGTTCTTGAATAACGGTTCATATATCGGTGTGTTATGTGTTATTTCGGTATCTCCGGTGGTTTGTGGGCATTGTTACCTATATACACGTACACTGTATGTCACATCCCGCGAAGCGAGTTGCACGTATAACTAGAAGTATCCACCGAAATACCCATATGACAACAGCATAATGACCATCTGTCCAAACACCTTCACTGACGAAGCTCCGCCTTCTATCCGTCCGCAGTATTTGACAGGCGTGTGACGGCGTCCAGCTGGTTACAAATCAAAATACACCCCCAAGTGATATTGATTGTATTGTAGATAGCTTGGAAATGATGTGTTAAACTAAGAAAACCAAAGGTATATTTTGAAAATCGATCACACATTCCATTTTATTTTTTCAAATATATTTTATCCCCATGTTAAATTCCCATATAATGTTATTTTCACAATAAAATCATTAATTCATTGATATACTTACTATATTGTATGATATACTCTCTCTGTATCATCAACAGACCTTGCTATACGTCAACGACGTTGTTTTATTTGATAATGTGAAAAAATATTTTGAGTTTGATTTTAAAGGTACATGCCCACTCAGTAGGCACAAAATGTTCTTTATATCAGACATCATATGAGACATTTTCTGGCAAAATAAACATTCATTCACCATTACCCCACGTATGGATTGACATTATTATACATTTTATATCGGCCGAAAATGTCCACACTGATATCAGGGGCGATAACCGTGTTTCCTTAAAATATTAACGGACACTACTATTTATTCTCTGTATTTATTTTTTGATTTGCAACATCATACTTTATAATCTGTCGAAAATATAATTATTTTCAGGTAACGAATTTAATTAGTATAAATAATTAAAACATATCGTGCCTCATTTGCATATGAAAATAACCTGATACCACCGCGCGTCACTATCAGTAAAATAAATATTACTTTACGATTACATCTGTATATAGGGCATTCTTATTTTTTAGAACTGGTGGAATAGTTATACACTTATTTAATTCCTATAAAGAACAGTTTATGCCTACTGAGTGGGCATGTACCTTTAATATACATGCCAAGTACTAGTATTTATTCAATTACCCGCCAATTACCATTGTCCTTTTATATTTATGTCCAGCTAGTGCAAACTGGTCAGTACTTACTAGTCACTGCATCACGTGTATGACCTCGTGTGACCTCTTGTAATCCAACCTCGGGCATATGTGTATTGCATGGAATATCATGCCGCTCTAATGATCATGATGATTGTGATGCTTGTATGTTAACACTGTCACGCCTAAGTAACTTGAATCGACTCAGAATTTGTGAATAAATATCAAACTATCCACCATATCCACAGTGCTGATACTGATGACACGATACATATGTTGGTTATATATTTGACATCGAGATATCGAGATGTTGACATAATTTATCCGTCGCAAGTATGTCGACTTAAATATCACTACATGTCAACATAATGTGAAACTATGTCGACATGTTGAGACTCATTACGTTTTAATATTTGGGATCATTCGTTTCGCTTTGTCAGTTACCCTACGCCATCGGCCGTATTGTGAACAGTGTAGGCCATGTTCACAAATACTGTCCTTGTTTAGGGTAATGTTACCCGACATGCAAAGTCATCGAGCCAGTGCCGTCGTTAAATCAAAGTATTTACATTTAGGGGAATATTGTGGAGGGGAAATAATACACAATAGTCCTCTCAACCAAGGGCGGTATTTAATTTATTATACCGAATAATATGTATTATGAACATGATTAACGTCGGTATTTCAGAATCCCCTCTAATATTGCCCGCTGCGTTGAGAATTGCCCGCTGCGTTGTGAAGCGGACGACTCTGTATAAAAAAAATTATCACGTGATATGAAATTGACAAATGCAACGCCTAGGAATTACAATTAGGTATAATAATATACTATATAAATACCATAATCTACCAGATTAAAGGTACATGCCCACTCAGTAGGCACAACATGTTCTTTATATTAGATACCTCATCTGAGACATTTTCTGACAAAATAAACATTCATTCACCATTACCATGATTACCCCACGTATTGATTAGCATTAGCATGCATTTTATATCAGACGTAACTTTCCACACTGATATCAGTTATTTTTGGATTTGAAATTATCACACTTTATAATCTCTCGAAAATATTATTTTTTTCAGGCAACGCATTTAATTAGTATAAATAATTAAAAAATACCATGCCTCATTTGCATATGAAAATAGCCTGATACAACAACGTGCGTCACAATCAGTAAAATAAATATTCTAAATTATTACATATGTATAGCGGGCACTCGTAAATTTTAGAACTGGTGGAATAGTGACACAATTATACACTTATTTAATTCCTATACACATGATAAAGAACAGTTTGTGCTTACTGAGTGGACATGTACATTTAAATAGCCAAGAAAACATACAGACATGCCGTGTGCTACGTGCCTTCAAGACTGGTCACATATAAACACTGAGCTACTGCGACGATTATCACGGATCTTGAAAGTTTACACTGAGACGATATACCACTCCGAATGTCGGGTCCACACTGGGTGTAAGAACATTGCTTCTCGGACGCCCATTATACGTGGTACTTCAGTCTGGTGGGACCTATTTATCATGTTTATTCGAACTAACTGCTATAATTCTATCTAACGGTTTAAATCATGAGTGTCAGATTAATAAATATGACTGTTCCGAGTTGAAGTGTTAGGGGAACTGGCCGGAATGACTCGGAAGAGGCCAGCAGTCGAAAATTCTACACACTTTTGCGCGGCCCGTGCGCTTTATTTCATCGAAATCGGTGGAATAATAATAAATTGTGATACAAATAATATGAGTCTATTTGATATCAGCTGCTTTTGCTGTTCATATATCCAAACAACAAACGTGGCCTGTCGTCACACGAATGCCACCGGCTGCTGATTGAAGAAACTGTGGCAAAGTTTATTAACCAAAGTGATAAGTATCCACAAGCACATGTATGAATGTCAGAAGTTCAAGGTCATATATTAAGGGAAGTGTTGATGTGTGGCATTTGTCTAGAAGTATGATGTATTGAAATATTAAAGGGATATAGAAGATATGACAGAAATGAGAAGCTCCGACGAACGTCTTAATGTGGGTAAAAGTTCAAAGTTGTCATGGTCAAAATGTCAAGGTCAGATTAAGGGCAGCATGGATGTGTGGCATTTGTCCACAAGTATACTGTGTTGAAATATTTAAGTAATCCTTCAAGGGATATAGAAGTTATAACACAATATCGAAACTCCGGCGAACTTCTTAATGTGCCGGACACACAGTCTAAGCATTATATGCCTCCGGCTCTACAGATACAGGGGGCAAAAAACGTCCACCTACGAACACGTCGATTCCCCTCCGAGTAACAAATACTCCAAGTTTCACACAATAACCATTGTGTATTGATCTCAAGGGAACGGCTGCCAAACATGCCATCAGTTCAGTATATCATCATGATCACGGTCCTGTGAAATTACCAGGGGAGATGTCAGTTCAAACCGCCAGTTGTGTCATCATCTGGGCCAGTAGAGAGAGAGAGAGAGAGAGAGAGAGAGAGAGAGTAACCAAGTGGTAACTCGTGATACCTGACCAAGGTGTGACCAGGCTTGATCCTGTTCAGACTACACAATGCATGCGGCTTTTGATATGGGGGTACACTGTTCATAATGTTGCTCCTGATCAGTACGAGCGTGTTCATTTACGGATCTGGAGCTTCACTGGCCTTACGTACAGACTTTTTTTTCTGCGGAGTCGTAATAATTATTAATCTGGTAAATAATCTCTTATCGTCGATAGTCAATAACCTGTTTCACGTACACGTGAGTTACTGTGCCTTTGCAGACCGTTACCGCCGGTCATAGTCTCGATATTATTATAATTGACATTAGTATACTGTTTATACGCAACTTGAATTGCCACTTTGTTATCTAGGGCAATAACCGTGATTCCTTAAAATGTTAACGAAAACACATATTTATTCTCTCTATTTATTGTTTGTGTACAATGATGGTTTCGACATACGTTAAACGGATGATTCAAATATATTTATATATTTATCATATAGTTAATGATGATTCAAATAAGTGGCGGAGTTTTATATAGAAAACAAAGCTTAGTCCGATGATTATGTCCGGTGCCTAAATTATGTTCGCTCATTTATAAATGCACGCACGCATGGTACGGCTGTACTCAAATACACACACTACATAGTGGATATCCATCGATATTTCATTGCCAGAGACGTTACCGCGGTTTATTTGATGTTGATAGCAATATCAGTGAAATACTGCGATGTGATCATGGTGATAAATAGAGAATAGTAGGTTAGTGCCGTGAATGGAAAAAATATCTGATAAGGCTTAGGAAACGGGATGGGCGATGCTCTGCCGAGCACATCCCGTTTCCGTGCCGCGCCAGATATTTTTCCCATTCACGGCACTAACCTACTATTCTATTTATCACGTCAACACCTACAAATGGCTTTAAAATGCAAAAAAGTAACTACAATCACCACATATATTCATACGCGGTGATTAGGTCGTATTGACAGGATATCAAAAATGTTTCACGGCACCATGTTTCACGGCACATACGCACTGTGTTGAGGGGATAAACATGATAAATACGAGAACTTCCATATCGCTTAATGTTGTGATGTACCTGTCATACTTTTCGCTGTAAATAATTGCATTGTAACAAACATGCGGACTTTTTATTTGTGTCGATGCACACACAAACATAACGGAAAACTCGCGCGTTTGTTTGTGTGTGCATCTGTCCATCAGAAAATTGGGTTTGTTTTGTTTATCCGTTTGGCGGGTTAATCAATGGCTGTGGCCACCAAATTTGAATTCTTTTCGCACGTGTGTAATTTTAATAAACTCGCGGGTTTGTATGTTTATGTAGCTACGCTGGACGGTAGCTACGCACACTTTAACCGTCGTAGATTCAGAAGACAATAACAATTTATGTTACTCAGGAGTAACTGAGCATGCTGAGAATGTGAATCAGATTGTTGGTGTTCATTAATTTTAGGTGCACCAAATCTCTTCGCCACCTCTCCCTTCTACTCGGCTCTTACGAGCAACAGGGGATACCATTCACATCGATGAAGAATTACAAACTGAATGAATATTGCACAATAAAATTGACCAACCCCACATACACGAGACTTTTATTGACCAACCGTAAAAAAAAAGCAAATACATTTACATTCTTCAATGTATTGCGCAGACCGTCAATATCGCCCACAAATGGTCAATTTTATTGAGGGGAATATTATGGAATATTACGTGCTACCCAGTGGTTTACTATGATTCTAGAGGGATTTATTTCCTTGAAAGAAATATTTCCTCTCAGATGTTCGCGAGACGTAATTGACGTCATGTTTTGACGTCATTTCCGGCGAAGAAGCAATTCATGTGCTAACGTCAAAATTGTCAATTGTGACAACGTTATAAGCTGGTCTAAGAGCAAATTTCACATTTTTTCGAGGAGCATATAATATACAATTTATTCCGCTACCATTTTGAAACACCGGATTTATTTCCCTTAGCCTGCTCCGCACTCGTTTCTTTATCGGATGTCTCGGGAAATAAATCCCGTATTTCAAAATGATAGTGGAATAAATTATATTTATCTCCCCGAGGAAGCAATATCTCTCGAGGCGATAGCCAAAGGGGATATTGTTTTTGAGGGGAGGTAATCCACAATATTTCCCTCAACCAAGGGCGGTATTTATTTTATTTAATTATGCCGAAAACAAATATGATGACATCGTCATCGGCCAGGAACAAATGTAACTTATGCAAGAAAATAAATTCTAAACCACCGATGTTTATTTTAAACAAAATATAGTAGACTTACTTATTATACTGCTTTGCGTTCAGTAATTCAATAAGTTTTGCAACATTTCGCATTTTTTAGTTAGCAGCAGAAAGCCAACTATAATTAAAAAACTTATGCACCCGGTGCGATTAGAAACCGCTACCACGACGACGGCAACGTCGTGTAACGCAAATATCGTCGGCATTACCACTGCGCCACGACGTTTCGGGAATTTTCGGCTAACGCGAGGTTGATATTGTAATTTATCTCAACCCAGTGCCTATGTTTCGTGAAACACGGTGCCGTGAGACATATTTGATATATTGTAAAAAGACATAATCACAATTCATACACGGCCACACAAATGGGTAATGTTGATCAGCACGATTGACCAGACTGGTGAAAATGGGACTGTTCACAGTGTGCCGGTTAAATTTCGCAAATAAAAACGTTATCGCCGGAAAATAGAATTGTTAAAATTAAGTTCATGCTATTTTCTGGATCTCAAATGAATTTCCCTCAATATCCAATCGTTTGCTCTGTACCCCATTATGTGCGTCATTCAGACATGACTGACGTCATAATTATAAGTACGTCAATAAGTCTACGTCATCTTAAATAAAATATGGCTGCTCCCAGTGATTCCAGTCAGGTATAAACGAATACAATTGTTGTTTGTCGTGTTGATTATTATTCGCAATTGCAGATCGCTATCCTTGCAGAACCTGCTCCGAATGAAAATGGATGGGTCCGGTGAATTTTGAGAGTATATTTCGTTGAAAAGAAGCTGTAATTTCACATTGTCGATGACAAAATATAAACCATTCTTTATCGAACTATGTTCTGAGCGCCAAAGTGTGTTTGATGCAATTCGGTTCTAATTTATCTCCTTTTGAAGGCTAAATGAATTAAGTTGATTTAAATGCTGTTTTAGAAGTTTGACGGGATAAATAGAATATGGTCGAGACGCCAGTTTTCGGGTTAGTCGGAGATTTCGGGGTATTCACGTATTTTGTAATTTATAGACATGTGTGCAGCCGCGATGTGCTTTACGTCAGGTGATTAAAATACATGTAGCATGACTTTACGTACATTAAGTCCTTTAAAAATGTCTGAGTCCGCCATTAATCTGCTCTTTAATATTGTTAAAATCATAAACAATAGAAAAGTTTCGAGTTTTCCTTCATTGTGTCTCATTCATCTGCGAGATGATCAACAGCCAATGAAAACTCGGGACGAATTAGCAGATTTATTCACACTTTCGGAACATACCTCGAAAACTCCAACCATAAATAGAGGATCTCAAACTAGTTTCCATTTGATATAAGATTTATGAAACGATTCGCGCACCGAGCATTTATGCACCGAGCCTCTGGCGAAACAAACATTACTATCCTACTCTCTGTGCCTGGGAGAGAATGAGCCGACAAATCAACGGCTGAATCTAATCCGCAGTAACTGTTGCTCCCTCAATACACGACCTCAATACACAGCATCTGTGTGTCAGGTGTGGTGTGTGTCAGACCACAGGTGAAGTGACGGACCATGGATTATAAATACATTAAATATACAATAAAAACATAAATAAGTGAGAAAACAAATACGTTAAAACAATTCTCGACTCCCTCCTGTACACATTAATGTAGTATAAGATTGAGTAAACAAATGTTAGCTTATTTTTCCTCACTTATTGATGCTTTTAGATATTAGTTCGTTACTTCAACCTGTGTGTCCGGCCGGCGGCTCTGTTCAGAGATCATCAGGCAATATAAAATTAATTTACTGTATATAATCCCCACCCGCCCCTAAACAGTAATGCCAGATTAGTTTGTATTTGAATATATTTGAAGATACATGTAAATCATTAATTATTGTTTGTTAACACTATAAACAACAACTTTTAATAAAAAAAAAACAAATAAGACACACACACTGCCCTATCTTTCCTAAAAATTCGGATGATATTCAATAAATTAACTTTATATGGCCTCACAAGTCGCCATAATTGCTGCGAGGTATCCTTCCACTAAATTGGTGCGATAACTCTGGTGACAGTTCAGTTAACTATTGTGTAATGGGACAGTAGGACAAAACATTGACTATCATGTAAATATATAATTAAATAATTCAGACTGTGTGCTTTATTCATTTGTTTACATGCGCTAATTCAGTAAAATTCAGTAATGAAAACATACACATTCGAAATTCATAATGGTAGTTATAAATGTAGAACTATTTGACATTCCATCTCTACGACTGCTATACCAGGTAGCTCCAAGAGTGCTAACCTAGTAAAAATACATGTGTATTGCTCAATAAAATTTATCCTGTATGTACCGCTTAATGGCGCGACAAAGCAATGATGTTGTGACGTTGAACATGTACATGTATATCAATTTTAATTATTGGCGATTTTGGTTGCATTTATAAAGATTCACCAATTGCTACAACGTCCATGCATCCGTTTAATAAACACACATACATGCATAAACCGTTAATACGGCATGTATTTCAAACTTGATATGCAGATTGCCATCAGCTGATATTGCGCTATACAATATGGCAAAAACATCATTGTATTATTGCTATACAAATGTTCCAGTTTAGTAGAATTGATGTGATATTTATGGTGTTCAGTATATTTTATGATGTGCACATGTACGTCCATGACCATTAGTAATGCTAAAACAAGCAACGAAAAACAGGAAATTCTTACGGAGAAAGTAGTTCATGAAAACTTGCCATCTGCTTTGAAGCTGTGAATAATGTTTTGCGGCTTAATTATAATTTTCCACTGTCGAATGATGTTTGCTGGACATACCATCGTTCAGAAAGCCATACAATAATTAATTGGCCATTTGTAAACATGTGGAACAGACAGTAATCCGCTTCATCACGTTCTGCGCATATCTGAGACCCAATGACTTGAAGGACCCCACATACAGGTAATACACTATTCTGCACATCGATATCCATGATATATAATCATGGTGTGTTAGCACCACTCATTTGAAATATTCCACTGAGATGGTTCAAATGAATGGTACCACCATACATTATACTTCTATTTTGAAACAAACAGGATATAACAATATTTTTCATAAAAATGTATCCTAAACAAACTGAAATTGAATATACAGTAGAACCTCTCCAAACCGGACACCCAAACATATTTGTATTCTTAATTATGGTGGCTTCAGTTTAGAGTTATCTATTATCTTAATGTGTGTTATTTTTCTCAAATCACACCTCATTTCTTGGAGTGCTTATTTGTTTTACACCAGTTGCTCGCAATACATAACACTGTGAAACCACATGGGTTGTTGCTAGATGTCAGATAGCTATAGCTGCTCAACTGACCAATGGTCAGATCATATGATCTGAAAGCCACTTTATAATAATCAGATTATATACATCATGATTTGATCATTGGGATAATTAAACAGTTATAAAACTGCAATCTTTCGGATCTCCAGAGAGAATCACGTTAGCCCTTTATTAACGTGCATAAAGGCACTGGGTCTCAGATGTGCATAGACAGGGATACAACAGAATAGGAAAATACTTGTAATGTCTGTCTGTTTATGTTTTGAAAGTTTTGTAAGATTTTCTCAAATCACCTATAATTTCTGTTTGCCTACAGCTAATATCTTCATATTGCACACATGCATTACTTAGTAACGAAAGACCATTCGCATGGCCAAATCACATTTATTGTCATTCAGACTCTTGATATATATGCTTAACAGGTGCCATAATAAAGAAGACCAACTAATACATGCATGTATGATGTACATGCATCTTGATATGATATCATATGAGTGAACAACACATTCATTGCTAAAAGACAAGGTATAGATTTCTTTCACTGTTTTATACAAATGAACATCCATATTGTCACATACTACATTCCTAAATTAGATTTACAATGGTGCCATGCTTAGAGGTCCGACAACAAATACATACATGTATTATGACAATAATGTTCATTCATTTTTAGATAGTCTTATGACCACAAGAGTATAATGTAATTATAGGCACTCACTGATGTACCCGTTATTTAACCGTTATTACCAGCTGGGACAGTTTATACATATACATTTCAAACTGACTGTTTACTTTTCTTCTGCAGTTGTTTATTATGTTATCACATTAATATTGCATGCTATGCAGATATAATTAATGCTTATTTCTGTATTATTTCATCTATAAACATGATAAACTATAACATTATCTAGCGGCCGCTTTCAAATCGCTGTTCAGTTTATTACAACACGCGCCATGGCATCTAACATAATAGAAACGTTTAATATGACTGATCACTAGCAGCAGACGCCGTTCAGCGGAAGTTGCTGGTTATATACTATAATTTCTACTACACTATTGCTTAAAACATTTGAATTGCGCCGCTGCCTGTTTACTATGGATACGGACATGCATACACGTATATAATGTGCACCGAGGTCAATGTCACTGGGGACTCGTGTTCTAATATCAAACTGAATATATTATAGTTTTTCGTAGATATTCAGTTCTCATTTAGGTTTTTCTCAATACCCTACAGGGTTTCTAATCCGTTGCTTGGCTTATTACCACGAATATACACTACTGTGCTCTTGTACACCGTATGCGGCTAAACATTTATTTTTATAAACGATAAACGATGACTGATCATTTTTTGTTTTAGACTGTCAAGTGTAGCATTAGAATGGGTAAACTTTGGAACATTCAGCCTTCCGCCTTCAATACAGCGGTAAACCCTATCAATTACCGTAGCTAATGTCTCTTCCGGAATAGATTATCGGTGTATCAAGTATCCGATTGTGAAATTAGCACCGTGCCACTTGCCGCTGCTTGCAAACTGACCATACGGTTTCCAGCTGTGCTCAGTGATTATTTGTTTCAAATGGACAAATGGCTAACGTTTCACTTTCATCTGCAATAATACACTACGTGCCCAAAATTCGTGTAATGCGCCAATACCTGCTGTACAGGGGAACCTCCATAAACCGGATACATATGCAATGATTTGTTTACCAGCGCATCGCGCGGCAAGTACACACAATATTTGACACACCAACATTCGGAAATATTATTATTATTTCCATAGAACGACATACCATTTTATCAGAAGGTACCTCAACCTTTAAAAGTGTCGGATAAAAGACTACCTATGTATTGAATTACCAGTATGTTCGGCTTAGATAGACTTAATTATAAGATACGCAGCCTGATCAGGGTCTACACAGGTGACAAACGTACATTATAAATATAAAATCGATAACAGTAACATGATGGCAGTAAACATTTCATTAACACGAGAGTAGAAATTACAAAACATATGTCGCTTCTGCGAACAAACAACAAACCTATAATAACAAAAAAGACGTACGCAATACATGTAATAGTTAGGCACTGCATGGGTCTCAGATTTCACAGAAAGCAACTCTAGTTATTTTTCAATATTATAAACACGTTTTTCAATCGATGGTTACTAATTTACTTTAGTTAATGTAATTACACTAGCGTCTATAATGGAAACTTCTTTCTAAATGGTGTATAATTAATATGACCATTTCACAACAAAATATAGACATTTTACAATTTTTCCTTACTGGTAGGCCTACACGTACACCACCGCCTGCGCTAATCTGGCCAATATTTGTAAATTCAATTTCTTTTTTATTTCAAAATACCTGATAGTGTACTTGAAATCAAATAGCTTGATGGGTGTGAAGGCCGCGGCTGAAAATAAATGCAGGGTGGTTCAAAATATGTCCCCACATTAAATACTAGTGTTCTGAGCAAGATAATCATTCAAACTAAAGTTTATTACAAAGTAATATATTGTAGCATTTTACTCATTATATATTCTTACTAATTACGTTACTACTTGCACGGTATGACGTCACAATATTCCATGTATGATATTACAGATATTTTAAAGAATTCATGGAAATTGGTCGGAAATGATTACGAATGTTGAAACGCGATCGATAGCATCGGAAAATGATAATGCAATGTTACGGCTGACTGTTTAAACCATTACCTTATACAACGGTAATATTATGGCCTTGGTCGTTCACACTTGGGAAGACGTAAATCACATACACTAATCTCAATAATTTCAGCTCAGGTCAGTTATGCAAACAACCATGCTCCCCAGACAAGATTATGACACACAATTGGATAATTATCCAGGTTGCTGGCAGTCCTGCCACACACCAGAGATAACAGCAGTATCATGGCACATATAGCCGGGTTACACATCACAATAATAGCTCCCGACTCCTCTGTGCCCACTGCTTGTAATTCTCCGGTTTATTGCCTTCATATGACTATCAGTGGCGAAAATGGGATGCAAAAGCCGTCCGTCCGTCTGTCCATCTTTAATCAGGTATATTTGTGTATGTTCGTCGGCAGCAAAACGTGGAACAGACAGTAGATATTACCACCCCACGTGCAAAACGATTATCCGAGGAGCTTTTAACATGATATAAACATCTCAGTCATACGAAGCCCCACAGCATTGCCAACAAAATAACAATTCGTTCCCTCAATTTAACAATTCGTTCCCACGATATAACAATTCGTTCCCTCGAATTAACAATTCGTTCCTACGAAATGACAATTCGTTCCCTCAATTTAACAATTCGTTCCCTCGAATTAACAATTCAGTATAATAAAAAATAATAAAGTTGTCCTTAAATAGAAAATTTCTTCCTCAAAGTATACTTAGCAAGATAAGTATACTTTGCAATTTTGGTGAAATAGGCTACAGAACTAACGGTGCCAAGTTGAGCACAAACACGGAAGAAATCGACAACAACAAACAACACAAATACAACGACGCGATATACATTTAACACAAATGCGAGCATGGCCCACAAACATTCTCCAGGAGACGAACAGGAACACGAATATAGTAAAACAAATACACAAGTCTTACCGCTTAAAGTATTATGTTAGCCAGTGAACTAAGCTGTTTCTGATGTCATGAGTATAAGCTCTACATATACGTGGCTGTGACTGAAATAATGGGGCGTATGGGATTTGTGACCAGTGTAGTTCGTGATAAAATAACACACTCATCTAGCTTGATAACTATCTGCATGTACATGCATTTCGTTTATTAGAAACATGACGGGTGCTTCATTGCTGTCTGGCGAACAGTGCAGATCCCGATCAGACTGTGCGGATGCCCATTTCTCCAGTCACAGCCACATATACTGCATGACAAACGTTAATAGTAAGCTTACCGACGCCAGAATGAACAGAACATGTCACTTTGTTGATATGTTTATATATTTATTATATACATCATATAAATAAGGGCGTGAACCGCATCCAAGACATTGATACCCTGCCAGTGCGGTGGATGGCTCTTTATATATGTCGTACATCACGAGTGAATAACAACACTATGCGATATACGCAGCCCATATACACTACCACCTGCGCTAAGTTTGCCAATATTTGCAAATTTCCTTATTTCAAAATATATGTACGTGGACATTATGCTTGAAATCAAGCAGCTTGATCGGCTGAGCCTGAGCTGTGCTACAGCTCAGGGTCAGACAATCAAGTTGCTTGATTGCGAGTTTGCATTGCCAATATTGCTGAGAAACGTTGATATCCTGGGCAAGTTTAACGCTGGCCGTTGTGTATCATCCACATGTCATTGTTTGCAAGAAAAGTCAATTTCTACAAACTATACAGTAGTTGCGTCTCTACGGAGCCACGCAGGGGACATGGATTTTTTTTGTTAATTCGTTCCCACGAAATAACAATTCGTTCCCTCAATTTAACAATTCGTTCCCTCGAATTAACAATTCGTTCCCGTGGGTCATCATGCGTCGTGTAATTGCATGTAACAATGGAATGGAATTAAATGGTGCTTAGCGGCCCATCAACACAAAAGAGTATAATTTATAATTAGGGCCAAGCAGTGTAGGGGAAGAATAGAAATAACAGAAAAATAGTATGCTAGGTCCTAGGTGGTACAGTACCAAAGAAATGGACTTCAACACGAAAACTTAACATTGTAAACGCGAAAAGTTAATGGCTAAGTCGACTGCGCGGAACAAATGGGTCAAGTTCAAAAAAGGGTAACATGTTGGATAGTGATATGTGGTGGGCAGCAGACGACAATTTTCGTTTCCTGCATTTGAAGGGTTAAAGCAATGCAAATACATGGCTTTTGACTTTTGTTCCTGCATATATTATGATAATACTGAAACAACATTATGTCATTATAGCCCCGCCGCTATGCCCAAGGTCAAGGTCAGAGACCCACAGACTACGTATCTACACATTTAGGGGCACCTGGGCCCACGCGGGGGGGGGGGGGGGGGGGGGGGGGGGGGGGGGGGGGGGGGGGGGGGGGGTATTCCGTAAACATCGCTTACTGGCAAATCTAGTTTAGATTGAAAATGATTCCCAAATGCTGCCAAAGAATATTTTTGAGGAGACAAATGATAATTAGAAAATAAACAGCAGACAACAAAAATTAATTAAGCAATGTAAGGGTTAATGCTGTTAAGTTTATATAACTACATACTTATTATATAATGCATGCACCATGAAATTACCAGGTCAAACTAGAGATTATGTTTGTATTTCACCCTTATGTAACTGGAATGGATTTTGATATGTTAATTTTGCAACCAATCCAATTGTCACAAAATGATTTTCAGAATAGTCCATTTATGAAAAGGGGCTGTTTTTGTTGTAAAAAAAATATGAAAATTACTTACAAAAAGTGTAGATCCTGGTGAGACGAATCATCACGAGCCGGCTCATCTGGATCTACACGTTTTGCAAATACCACTATACAGGCCTGTGGTGTTGAAAGGGTTAATGGAGAAATTCTTACGAACGTTCCAACGTAAATAAATGGCCAAGTGTTTCAGCTATCTTGCGACGGTCAAAAAGAGCAAGGTCATGCTAATTGAAGGTAATTCGTTTCTGATCAATGACCCATGCTATTGTGCCGCATAGTGGCAGTACTGTTCAAACCATTGGACTTGACACATAGTTTGCGAAAAGTAGGTAATTGTCACGTGAATGCCATTGCAGTGTTTTCTATTACATATTCGGATCCAATGCACGCACATGTACATATCGCATACGAATACATGTACATTGTACATCTACATGTACATGCACCTGGACGGCTGTTTGACAAAAGGGGTCTTACAAATAGTATTAATTTGCCATTAGTTTATAATACAAATCTAACGACAAGAACGACGCCAACGGCATGTATCCCATCGCTGTGGTGGCTGGATCACAAACATGCATATGATACGGTAAAGAAGTTATATGAGAATAGAGGAATGCGCATGCATATAATGAAAGATAATATGGATACGACAACGGTGCATATGACGTTTCAAGTAAATCACTCATATGGTAAAGAGCTTATCGCAAAATGAATGTACTGAAGTGAGAATTTCAGAGTTATTTCGCATTGACCGATGCTAAGGGGGAGGGAGCATGCTGGGGGTACGAAATGAAGAAAAAAAATGGATGATAATAAACATGCACATGAAGTTTGAAGCCAATTAGTTGTACAGTAAAGAAGTTGTAGGAGAATGGAGAAACGTGCACACATCTACTAGATGAAAAACATCTATGTTATTTGACCTTGGCAGTTGGCATGCGGAGAGCATGATCGCGGTGGGGAATGGATATGCGGATGATAATAAACATGAACATGAATTTTCAAGCCAATTGGTCGCAGATGAAACAAGTTATAGGAGAATGGAGAAACGCGCACGCATCGACTGGACGTACATTTATTTAACCTTGCCATTGGACATGGGAGATCATGGGTGGGACAGGTAATATGAAAGTATGGATGATAATGAACATGTACATGAAGTTTCAAGCCCAATACTGGGAATAGGTCATGCAGTACAGAAGTCATAGGCGAATGAAAAACATGACGGACAGTCAGACGGGCGGATGTACACACTGTGGTAACCTTGCAAACCCACTTGCGTGTGCACCTGTACATAGTCTGCCTGTGCACCTGGGTGCACAAGAAAAAGTGTTGCACAATTACCTCTTGTACGCACGAATTGCTCTCCAAGTATACCTGGTTGAAGATGGACGGACAGACGGACGGACAGACGGACGGACAGCTTTTGCATCTCGTTTTCGCTACGCGATATGATAAGAACTGGTCAGATGCATGCCACAACATGCCACTGATAGTGTCGTATCAAGAATTACATGCAGTGGGTACAGGGGAGTCGGAAGATATTGTGATGTGTAACCCGGCTACATGTGCCATGATACTGCTGGTATCTCTGGTGTGTGGCAGGACTGCCCGTAACCTGGATAATTATCAAATTCTGTGTCCTAATATTGTCTGGGGAGCATGGATGTTTGTATACGAGAACTGAATGTTATCGCTGGCGTAGCTGATGACGTAGTGTTCAGTCATCTGACCACAATCGCGAGGGTATGCGCGGGAAATAGGAATGCAAAACACGCTAGTTATTTTTGTAAATAATGTTTTTTTTTATTATTATTATTATTATTATAACTTTAATATTTTTAGGTCATATATGTGTATGTTCAGAAATACAAATCTACCGTAAACTGTTCTTTCACTACCTGTTTTGCTCACAGTTCATCCACCCAGGATCTTTAACCATTACAATGCTGAATGAAATGTTGTCGTCTGCTGATTATTATTTTGTTTTCCCTTGTTGCATCAAAAACATGCTCGTACAGCATTTTAGAATTATTTCCATTGAATTGCTGCCTGGTCGGATGAAACTTCAAACCAAGATCCCGTCCCTACCACAGGTGATTCTAGCGTGTTATAAATGTTGTTCATGTATATACAAACAATAATTGACCATCCAATTAAGACACGCTAGAATCACCTGTGGTCCCTACATGACCATAGCTGTTACTGGGACATAATTATAACCCACTGACTTTTACTTTCTCAGTTTCTAAAATGCTGCCATGGATTATTGACAGAAAACAACATATTCTGACATAAATTTACGCTTTAAAGAATGTATAATAGTGACGTAATTCGCAATATGTGAATTTCCACTAGACATTTTGAAGTACATTGTATGTATTATTTTATTAAGTTCATGGGAAATCACCATCAACTATACATTACTTGAAAGAAATTAAAATGCACATTTCGTAAAAGTATTCTCGTACAACACAAATAGGCACCACATCTTATCACATAAACTACGGCAACTTTAAAAAAGATTGCACAATAATGATGAAATGTGCAAGGTGTGACATTGCCACTAGACATTTTAAAGAGCGTAGTTTGTATGATGTTAATGTGCGACTGCCACAAAATGTACACTACTAAAAAGAAGTTAAAACACATTGTGTAGTTACTGTAGTGACCCTGTAGTGACCCTGTAGTGACTCATTAGTAGTTAGGGCCTGGAGGCGTGTCAGAGGCGGTGCCTTATCGGTGCAATACATGTATCACCAGACCGACTGCATATCCGGCCTTTAAAATATGCGCATTCGCGACGTAATTTGTAAAGTGTGACATTTCGAGAAGACATTGTAAAAATGCGCAGTTTTTCATTCATTTTCTACACGGATCCCACACATTGTATTTCACAAGAAATGCACATTGTATAACTTTACTAGTATTGAGTTCATCGAATGCGTGATCTGAATTGTCTTCGATTGCCTTTTGTAATTATTAAAATAAAAGGCGCATTTACGACGTTGTCACAAAATATGATAGCTATTAAACATTGTTTGAGCAAATATTGCGTTCCTGTATTATATTATATTGAGTTCATCGAATGCTTGATCTGAATTGTCTTCGATTGCCTTTTGTAATTATTAAAATAAAAGGCGCATTTACGACGTTGTCACAAAATATGATAGCTATTAAACATTGTTTGAGCAAATATTGCGTTCCTGTATTATATTTTAAATTATTAGGCAGCTGAACCGAACCATACTACTATCCTGTGTCCATAATGTCTGCGAACAGGTACCGCATTGCATCAGTTAATGGTACTGTACAGTGGAATCACATCCGTGTCGTAAATGTTCACAACTTCATTCTCATCACTGCTCATCATTCTCATGGGATATAGCACTCACAATCACACAAATAATAGCGGACTACTTTTATGATTATGATATTTGACACCTTTTCAAAATGTCTTATCCATGTTCCACTTATCTATCACTATGACCAATTTTGACTTCACTGGGAAACGAAAGTATACGTGTATAATACGACTATTTATAATGTAACTATATATGCGAACTACATCGACATAAGTACCATTCTATTGCGATCAGCAACCAACATAAGCATGCTCTAATATGAATGTGTGTATCTGGTGCTCTGTTGGTGGCCCACGGCGTAAGGTTCTAATTTGTCCGCCGGAACCAGATTTCGCGGAGTGGGTGAGACATGGCTTTATATTAGTATCACGTGAACAGTTTGCTATAAAGTGGTCAGCAACTATATATAAATCTAGCATGTCACATGCCGTAAGTATATTGATCACACCAACCCATGTACAAAGAGGAACCTGTCTGACCCGGATGACATATAAAACTTGTGTGTTTAATGAGCGTCATCGGTCGGTTATCTGCCCCGATAACAAATACAGAGGGCGCCTCAACTACATTGGTCCTAGAGTAAACTTCCGGTTTAGAATTATATTCACGTATAGCGAAGCGTGTGACAGATGTTTAACAAAATCGATAACACAAGGCCAGAAACTACGTGTATCGTCCCCAATTGTAGTAGAAAGGGTAACCACATTATCCCACCCACTTGACATCACAAGATGATATTTAAACGTTATAATTTACCACGAGTATTTACTGGACTTCTTTTAGCAGCACTGTGGGTGAATGTCCCTGACTTATATATTATGCTATACAATGGGGTCAACAATGGGTGCTGACCGTGCTGTTGTCATTTGAATGACATTTCCTTCCTGCAAACGGCATTAATTAACACTATATCAAGTGGACAACTGTATTATTTTTCATTGCAGAGGTCCTTCAACATGTTCAAATAAATTTGGCATTTAAAGTGCTGCAGTCGATACATTAGCTAATAGAGCAGACTCAAGCAGTTGTTACTTAAGTTTTACGTAATTTTGTCGCAATTCATGGAACAGCGACGTTGCTGTCGCGTGTCGTTATTGACAGTGTCGTAAAAATTGGCTGTGACTATAGAAATGGGGTTTATGGGTTTTGAGACCATTGTAGATTCTGATCAGGATATGCACTGTTCGCCATTCCATCAATGAAACTCCAGACATGCTTCTAAAGGGCAAGAATGTTATCTGATCAGGAGCTACACTGGTCACGAATGTATCCCAGTATGCATTTGAACTTTGTGTTGAACAGATGTAAAGCTCACTATTTGTGGCTGTGATGGATAAATTGGGCTTGTGGGTTATCAGAATACACAACTATGGTATTTAATCAGGAGCTACACTGGTCACAAATCGCATAAGCCCCATTGCTCCAGTCACAGCCACATTTATGTTTGATAAGCAAAGTACAGTGCATATTATATAATGTTCCCAGGAACCTTTCGTAAAAGTCTTATCAGGATCTGCACTGTTTGCGAACATTTTCTGTTGTTGATAAAATAATTGATTACGTCATTTCTTAATAATAGAAGACTCTAGAAATGAGACACGCCATGCGATTTTATACCTTAGAACATGTGCGATTTTTCATACAAATTATTTACGATATTTTGCGTAAATGATGTCGAAAGTTGATGAAATTATTTTTTTGTCATCTTTCGACGTCATCTACAGAAAATGTCACGGTTACTGTAAATATCTTTCATGAAAAATCGCACATATCGTTAGGTACGAAATTGCATGGCGTGTCTCAAATGTGAACTTCTGATATTTGTGGTCAACATAGAACCAGATCAGTTTGAATTTCTGCAGTCTGATCAGGGTATTCCTACATTGACGGTATTATTGAAATTAGTGGCCACAATGAACTGTCAGCGTTGCGTGACCATTGTGCATTAGACAATATGTGTATGAGTGTGAATGCCTACATGTAGCTACACTCGCCAGAAATGAAATAAACCAATTCTTAACCAGATAACACGGACAAGGTCCAATGTTTATCAAGGATTTCATTTAACCCATTGCATTTGATAAATAGCAAATTTTACTGATTTTTCCTGACGCAATGTATATATGAGATGTATCCACTCATGTTAGCCGTCGCAATGCAATATATTATACTTTCAAGGAAAAATAATAACAAATATTTTGAATTTTCCATATGTCAACTTATCGTCAGAATGTAATGGGTTAAAGCCAGTAAAAGAAATGTGAAGCTATACATCTGAAATAAATTTAATAACATGCTATATTTATATGCCTAAATGTGACTTGTTGACTTGTTTTTACGGAGACTTGTGGGAAAGAAACAGGATATGCATACTCCTGATCACTGTTTACACTGTTGGCTATGTTCAATAAATAGTCGGTGAACTGATCATATGTAATTAATTGCGCGAACTGTGTCATGGTCGTTCGATGTCGATAAAAACAATGCGGAAGTAAACAGGAAGTTAAGTTGGACCAATGTGGTCGTAGCGCCACCTATATCAGCAGGGGGAGTTAATCGGTAAATGTTCCCCATTGTGTTGGAGTTTCTCTGTAATTTATCTGTATCGCAAATCTTGTAGTGTGCAGTGACTTACAGTTGTAGCTCTCTAAACCTGACATCCTCGGACCTTCAAGAGTGTCGGGTTTAGAAATGTTCCACTATATGCCCAGTTTGGATGGTGCAAATTACTTTACACATTATGACATTATGTAGAAAACAATTAGCACGGTTGTCCTGTAAATTGCAACTGATTACCGTTGTATAACCTTTTAACCCTTACACTGCTGAATAAAAGTTTTGGTCTGCTGCTTATTTTTTATTTTCCATTTTTCCTATCAAAAAACATACTTTGACAGCACTTTAGAATTCTGTGAAACCATGTTTTTATTGAGAAAACGGCAAAACATAAAACAACAGCAGACAACAATTTTCGTTCCCAGCATTCTAATGCTAACGGACACTGGAACATCAAGGTGCTGATACATGGTCCCCAGGTACTTGCTAATGGGGCACTCTGTGGTTTTATAGCCGTATACCCGTTCTGGCTGTGCTGACACTATCGGTCTTGTGAAAAGGTAGGCGCTACATGTTCATGGTTGATTTCAACTGACCCCAACATGCCCAATGCGTCTTTTAGCATGTTTATAAGATCCGACAACGAGCGTGGTTAGTTTTTGTCTGCCATCTGGGAAGCAAGTGGGCAGCTGAGATAACGCACAAATACTATTTTCACATGCTTATGCTACATAGGAGAGAAATTAGCATAAACAAGTGCAGTCTGATCTGGGTCTACTCTGTTCGCAAAACTCTCTTCTGTGATATTCAGTAAGAAATAGACGCTGGACTACAACATAGGACCGTATCTCTATTAATATATTTGCAAAAGGAAACAACTAGCTGCGATCCCTTATTAACTAGAAATAGACGCTTGTCCACAAGCACATGTCTATCGCCCTCGCCACCTACAGGCAGTCAAATGTGAAAGTTCAAGTGAATTGGTTTAATGTCCAGGCGAGGTTTGAACCCACAACCACCGGATTAGAAATCCGGTGTTCTAACGCCTAGGCCACAACCCATCATTACAGGCAGTCAAACAATAAATGGAGATAACTAATATGTTAGTAAAGTGAGAGTTGTCGTTCTTGCACGAGACACCGCGTGTCATGGTTTATGCAAGTGTGAAAATGATGAAAATGTTTCAAAGAGTAATCAAGTTATACAGTACATGTAGTGATTGTATGGGCCAATACCTCTGGTATCTAGTATTTACGTATTCACATTATGGCCCGTGTTATCTGTCTAGCTCAACACCTTTATATTTTTCACACTGGATAAATCCTTTTCCTGCTGAATATTGTTTTCGGACTGAAAATACTTATTAGTTTTCTTTTTTTCTGAACAAAAGTATATGTTGTTATCAGTCATTTGAACCGACTCGCCAAGACGGTTCTAATGGGTGGTAACAACATATATTTTCACACTGTTCGCCATTCAGGCACAAACGTGTGTATATTGCGATGGCGCGCCATCGACTTTTCTCTAGTTATTGCTTGTTTAAGGCATGTGGTAATGTGCTGCAATGATGGTTGTGTTGTATTACATTTACATTTGATTATAAATTATTTTGCTTGAAGAATTAAAAAAATGTAAGTATAGATTTGATTTTACATGCGACTTTCGCGTTACAAAATGAAACATACATAAACATATTGGCATATGGGCATATCGACGTTTTTCCCGCCAACTGAGCGGGATGGGATGCGGGGGGGGGGGGCATAGCGAGGGTCAACATCTGGGGAATTAGACAGCACCATAATCCAAGCAACGGGAATTGAACAGCAAAACAAAATCTTAGGATGGATTGGCTTGTTAGGCTGGCTGGCACACTATTCGGAGCTCATGCGGAATTCATGTATTTTGCATACTCTATAATGTAAAATAATCTGCTCCGTGGAACTGACCTAAGGCTAATGTTAATTTAATGAGTTCAATATATTCCAAAGCATGAACGGCGCCAGAACTGTCAACACTGTCATGCTAGTCATGCTAACCACGCTAACGGTCTGCACAACAGGGAACAGTGATTGTATGGCCCCCCAAGTGGCTGGCAATTATATCTCCACTTGTGAGAGAGAGGGACACATGAAAGGAAAATCTGAGAGGGGTCAGTGGTTTTATCAGATTATCAGCATGATCATGATTATTATAGTTACAGGATAGCATGATGTTTACAATAATCAATTATATGGCCGTGTCATCTGTCTTACTCATGTGTGTATAATGTTTTCACACTGGATTAATGGGCTACATAAACAAATAATATCACAATGATCGCGTGAAGTTAATAACGGACTTATCACAGGGAATACTGTTAATGATAAACAACTTTCCAGACCATTTGTTTCCGCTGGGCACTGTATAAACAGTGATTGTAATCCACGTATACCAATATTAGTTTGCGGATGCGCGCAGTTTGTTATGAACATACGATTTGCATTTTGTTTGTTTTGAAGTATAGTAATGTTTAACCATTCTACTAGATAGTGTTCATGATGTTTGCCACAATGCATGTAAACGTGCATGAAAAATAAAACGCGCAGTCTGAACAGTGTCTACACTGATTGCCAGAATTATAATGATGATTCAGCAGTAATTATTCACGATTCTACAGACAAATGTCTGTCAAAAGAAAATTAAATACGCATGTTGATTATAAATGCCCAATGCACACAAATGTGCCGAAATAGTAACATTTCTCTAAATGCCAGGTTTTGATTCATAGTTCCGGTCATCTGAGTACGAGCAAATTATTGTGGGGAAAATGGGCAATTGATCTGCTACAAATATAAAAGACGGATACGCACAGGGTTTAATCATGGGAATAACTATGATAATCAAAGTGGTTATTAAATATGTTACAATAATGTAGCTAGCATGTATATAGCATGATATAGCAAATGTACATGATCATGATGATATACAACGGATATATAGGAAATAAATGCCTCAAACCTGATGACATGTGGCATATTTTAAGTTTATGTGACTTGGCGGGTGGTGAAACATTTTATCGGCATTTACATTATCTACAAAGGTCAATACTGTGATCACTCATTTGAACCACCTTACTGAGATGATCATAATGAGACATAACACGCATATTTGAGGAAACAATAAATAGAAACACAACTTGCACAATATGTAGATTATTTTATGATACATAATTATGTAGCTAATCATGGGGAATAATAGGAACTTTCATATAAATTACAAAATAATTTTAAATTATTGATTTACTACAAAAGCAATTTTCAAATTCTGAAATTGGCAGGCCAACTAACAGCTAGTACCATGATCACGATGTTTGCCAGATTACCATGATTACATCATATACAGTCATAAGAGTTACCATGTTGTTGGTGAAAACCAGTAGTGTTAACATCTCCGATCCAAATGACAAGTTTTGAACTTTTGACTACCATTTGAATCGTGATCAAATGCTGTCACGACAGAGATACACAGTACTGGCATAGGTTATTTTTATCCAAAAGTAACAGGATATTTGTTGAATGTCGACGTAACTTGAGGAAGTTATTTAAATTAGCTGGCACGGTTATCCTAGCCATGTAAGTAAATAGTGTATACATTTGTTTATGTATATATGGTATATGGAAAGTGCATGTATCACATCCTGAACATAGCGATGGTCTACGCATATGTGAAACACAGACATCATGTATGTGGTTAGCATTTACATAATTATGCACATCATGACAATGACGACTTGTCTTATACACCCCTTTGGCACCTACTACACGTGCAGTGAGCAAGGTTTTCATTGCTTTCTTACAACATGTACATAGTGTGTAGTATCTATGAATCTATATTCAAAATAATTAACAAGCGTTCTCCTAGCCCTGAAAATATAATGTGTCCGCAATCAAACTATTCATGGTACATGGAAATTATTGCATGTGCAACATCATGAAGATAACTCAACATGTGTGTCAGTCATGTGCATATCTACATGTTATGTGCATATGTGAAACCCAGCTATTGGTTGTTTTTCAAGATAACGTGAGACAGTTATTACAAATAACTGGTTTAGGTTATGTTTGTCAAAAACAAATATAAACTTTGTTGAATGTCAACATAACTTGAGGAAGTTATTCGAAATAACTGTGACGGGTTATTCTAATATAGTGCATGCCTGCCATGGTATATGGAAACTGCATGTACAACATCATGAAGATAACTCGACATGTGTCTCAGTCATGTGTATATCTACATGTTATGCGCATATGTGAAACCCAGCTATGGGTTGTTTTTCAAGATAACGTGAGACAGTTATTACACATAACTGGTAGAGGTTATGTTTGTCAAAAGAAATACGAACTGTGTTACATGACTTGAGGAAGTTATTCGAAATAACTGGCGCGGGTTGTTCTAATATAGTGCATGCCTGCCATGGTATATGGAAATTGCATGTGCAACATCATGAAGATAACTCGACATGTGTGTCAGTCATGTGTATATCTACATGTTATGCACATATGTGAAACCCAGCTGTGAGTTGTTTTTCAAGATAACGTGAGACAGTTATTACACATAACTGGTAGAGGTTATGTTTGTCAAAAACAAATACGAACTTCGTTGAATGTCAACATAACTTGAGGAAGTTATTTGAAATAGCTGTCAGGGGTTATTCTAATATAATGCATGTCTGCCAAATTATACATGGTAATTGGGAATTGCATGCACAGAATCAGAAACATAACGAAAATCTAAATGTGTTAGCATATGTGAATCCCATGTATGTTCATTATGATCATGAATGCGTGTGTTAACCCGGGATAGAGTTGTACCAACCACATGTGCTGTGAGCAATGTATTCATGATTTTCTGAAAACACGTACATTATGTACAATGCCTGTTCTATTTGGGTTATTTGACTCATGCTAGTCATCATTCTGTGGGTTTTGGGTAAATGTAGCTTGACGAAGTCATTCACTGATGTAGCCTGATAATGATCTTGTTTGCTTGGTAGAAGCTGGGTGGGTGTTTCATTGGCGGAATGGCGAACAGTACAGATCATGATCAGACTGTGCGGATGCACAAGCTGATCTGGATCTACACTGGTCGTAAAACCCATAAGCCCCATTTCTCCAGTCACAGTCACATATATAGACAGATACAGTGTCCGCATGCCAAACTATGCATCATGATCGTCACGAGTATGATGTTGGACCCACTCCATGTTCTGTGAGTATGGTGGGCAAAGCGTTCTAGAACTGATTAGGTAATGGACTAGTGCTGGACACCACATCGTTTTTGGCGAGAGTGACTTTTTATTAATCATGTTAATGATGAAAAACTACTTATATTTATATATTTTTAAGACTGAATGTGTTTAATGGCCAAAAATTCGTCGGCAGCAAAACGTGGAACATGGTATTAGTCGTAAGATATAATACAAATGATGAACATGCCAGATATATAGAGTGAAACATCGATGAACATGTCGTATAGTTGAGAATACTTGTTTTCTTTGTAGATGCTGGAGCAGGGAGAGACACAGTTAAACCAATTCAATGAACATCCCAAATTTTCAACATGTTGAACATGTCGTCGAATCCTATAGGGATGAAACAGAATACAATTCACATCTCTATCATGATTATCACGCTTATGGTCAAAGTGGTATCAAAATGAACAAGTGAATTAACACCAAGATGTAAACTATAGTAAGTCAACAATTGAATTTGTGTTACCTCCCTTTTAAATTGTGTAGAAAATTATAGATACTGACAATAACTGATACAGGTTATCTACAATTTGACTACGGAAGGGAGGTAAATCTCACGCAACTAGAAGAAATAACTGTATCAGGTTATGTCGAACGTAACTGAAATCAGTTACACCCCTGACGATAAAGGAAGCGAAGTAAATAGGGAACCAATTTGTTTATTCGTTGCTGGAGAAGATCGTATCGTATTTTTGTTTAAAATAGTTTAACCCGACTCAGTCATTCCAGTATATCTGATATATTGGAGAGACTAACACTAATAATTGTCATTAGTTAGGAATAAATAAATAGTAGAGCTGCTACATGACATAAAGAGGCCTGGTTAAGGATTAGGGTCAACCGGAATAACAACATAGGTTGTCATATATCAAAATGTTCGTCTTGGCGTCAGGAATCAGAAAACCAATGATGCAGTTGCGGAATTTTTGTGCGGGCTGAGATATTTTGGGTTAAAACACTGATTTTTGAGAAAAAAAATGGAAAACTAGAATCCTCCAATTTAGAGAAAACGGTAACAAATGTAATACACACAAGGTCTTTATAGATAGAAATGATACTGCATATTATTATCAACCATTATTTGACATGAAAAACATAAACATCGGCTGACCGTTCCAAGACGGTTACTTTCTTTCACATTTTTCGCCCAATATTAAGAATTTTCAAACATATAATGATGCGACAAAGCAAATATAACACGTAATTGCGACGTGAAGTATGGCTATTTTTACACTGTGTTTATCTGTATTCATATTTCGATAATCAATCTTCTGATAGTATCATATTTCTCACAGTACTTTAATTCCTTTATGGCATATCAGTATTCTTAATATAGCAGAAATTGCAAACAGCGATAATTGTGCATGTATTCATGTTTCGTAAACAATTATATTAGTACATCTATGGTGTTGCACATTTCTATGGATTGTTACTGAATCATTGGATGTATTTGGAAATACACACCTATCTGTATGATCACATTAATTAACTTTAATATGATAATTTGCAACATACATATTATAATTATGGTATCATTCTAATCCAACCGTTCCATTGTGGTGCACATTTCCACCTTCGTTATAACTATATGTTGGAGGTGTGAATATATATGTACTGAATGGGCAGCTAACTTGATAAACACAGAGTGCACCAATACACCTACCGTATTTACAGTAAATAGTGGGACACCTGCAAATAAGTTCACTGTTGCCAATTAAAAAATGTCCTGTTTCTTTTTATTTGCGGTAAATACTGAACTTAAAATAATGCCTCATATCGTTAAGTAACGACTCGAATTTCAACCTGATAAACAGAAGTTGCACCAATACACATCAGCAAATAATTAAATTGCTGACAATGTTATTATTTAACAGTGTACCAATAATTACTGTAAAAACGGAACTCAAATATACTACCTCATCTTATTAAGAGTTAGCTTACACTAAATATGTCATGACTTATTGTACATAAATGAAACGGTTGCTGAATATCATTGTCCTACTCAGTGAAAATTAAATGTCACATGTATGTCAGTCACTGTCCACTTCGTCAAGTCGTAAAGTCTCCACCACTTCCACCTTCAATGGGTTTGAGCACACATTCTCCCCCAAACACTCCATTGATGCTTCACATGTACAAGCCACCACTGTACAAGTCTGATCATTCAAGTGGCATGAACACTCTTCCGCACACCAGTTGGCACAGTCACATACCAGATTGTTCAATAATTCAGGTGCCGCTGGTGACTGACTCATTAGTTTCGGCTGGAGCGCACCTGTTTCTGATACTCTTTCATATCCGAACAAGACAGGATCGGCCATAACTGAATCCGGAATGTTAGCTTTGCGCCAAATCACCAGCTGATACAAACACCGCAGCACATGACAATGGAAACTGTTTTCAGTAGGCGGCAGCTTCTTCCCACATACATTCCTTTCGGCTTTCTCACATCGCAATTTGTTCAGAGATACATACCCTTTCTTTCCATACATCTCCCCAACAAACCTCATGCACTGAGTCAACTGTGTGCTGGACAGTTCCTCTGTTGTTCCCAATGTTGCCAATGCACCATAGTCGGAAGCTTTCTGACTCATAATGCGAAATGCAGATTTCTTTCTATGACCAAAGAAGGAACTTGTAGTGTCGCATCCTGTCAGACAATACATCGGAAGAAGTAGGATCCTTTGGGGTGGACTCATGTTGTCATATATCTCGTGTACTGGTATGTACCGTACCAAACTTGCATATTTGCCGGTCTGACTTGTCAACATGAAGATGCTACTTGCGACTATCTGCAGCCGGTGGTGAACCAGGAGTACAAGTACATCTGTGTCTGGACTCGATATAACAATCGTTTTCGCACCTCTCCGGGCAGCCTCAACGGTGTGTAGGACTATTCTTGTGTCGGCTTCCTCTTGGGTCGTCTCTAAATCTGGGATTACAGTCACACACGACTTTGTGACTTCAACCATCTTGTCTTCTTGGCCGCCGCTGATCATCAAGACTTGATCATCATCAAGCACATTCCGTTGTTGCACATGTGTGTCGTGTGAGAACTGTGCAAGGCTCGATTTATTCCTGCAGTTACTGAGTTACTGAGGAATTGCTTCCAGTTCGGTGGGATTCGAATATCGGTCTTACTTGAATGGCACTTCCATGGACACCAGCTGTATGTTTCTCTCGTGTTTGATCCTTGATGCTACTGTCAGGATACTTGTCGAACACAACATGTATTTGCTGGACTGAGTGACCACTGTTTGCACAACTTGCTTCGGCATAAAATGTAGTTGAAGAAGCTGTTTGCCATGGCTTCAAATGTCACCACTGCAACGCTGTGGGTAGGCTCAATCATCATCTGGATGCAGACATGTCCATCAAATACTATGGCGTCACATTCAGCCAGGAATGTGATCTTTTCCGACGTGGCCATTCCCTCGAGGCACGGCATTAGATGCGATTTGGCCGATGATACCATCTTGCCATCTTCAGTGAACATGCTTAACGGAACAGGTGCATTTTCATACGACAAAACTCTTGCTGATGGTACCTGTTTCTTTGCGTTAACAGCCAGTAGACGAAGGTACATGACTTCACCATCTATTGTCACATTCTTTTTCTTTACTTTCACTGACATTTTCATTTCAGACATTGTTTTCAAGGCCGATCTAGGCAAGGCATCATACAGACTTTTCCGGTCGTGGTCCTCGCCAGGTACTGGATCCACAAGTCTCTCCTCTACAAACTTGTTCAGCATCGCGGTTCCCTTGTCAATCGCAGCTACCAGGCTCTCCTCAATACCCGCGGGAGTAATAGCACCGGTGGCAATATTCACCAAGCGCTCCTGGGCATCAATTACATCGAATGGGTCTATGAATGATGAGTCGAACATCTCACACATCTGTTTAACATCGGCACTCCACCTCTTCTCAGCAAGTGTCTCATTGCTTTCCTGTTCGACTCCTTTGGCTGTTGAAGCAACGTTCTCTCTGAATTTCATCGCATATTGTGACGCTATGGGTCTTGCCAGAAACCATCTTGCTAACACTGGGCCCTTGAGTGTCAGACCTATGATGCCGCCGGTTCCTTTCAGAGCATTGTTTTCTGTTGCCTCTATGGTGTAGTCCAGCCATACTGAGTTGAACCGTCCCGAGGTAAGTTTGGCTACGAAGTGCCCGTCTTGAAATTGCGTGACAACATCAGCGGGTAGTCTGTTCATTAGCAGGATGTTAACGGTGAGGTAGCGTGCATAGTTCATGCGGTTGGCCACAAACAGAAGTGGTAACAACTGTAGCTTTGCGTTCTGCTGAACATCCCAATTACCAACTCTAGTGGAGCTGATAAACAACTTGATTGGTTGTAGTACGCATTTCATGAGGCCATTCCAAAACCTGAATGTGGGAGAAACTGCTCGGCCTGCTGTCATGACGAATTCCTCAAGAAGTGGTTACAAGTTGTCGATGATGTCTGTCCTCAGTTCACTTAGGCAACACGCAAGTCCATCTTCGTTCTCCTCTGAAACGGCATTCTCGAAACGATTCAGCAATGTGAGTAGATTGTCAGGAACTTGTTTGTTCGATTGACTGCACCAACGTACAAATTGGTGATAGAATCGCGAATGCAATGCTTCATCCACCAATTTGATACCATACATCGCCCTGTCAAAGTCCCTTCCAGAAAGCATCATGTGCACGGTACCTACAGCGAACACACCCGAATCATGGAGTAGTTGCTTCAGTACAGCATCGCCATACACATAACCAACAGCTGAAAACACGGACATCATCAGATGCATACCACCTTCACAGGGAATAATACCCTCTAGCTCCCTCGGCTTCGACCACACAATTTCCAAAGCTTTCGTCAATAACCCCATGTCAAAGAATATTGGTACATTATTCTGTCCTAAAGTATTTGCGGTTTCCTTCAGTCGCATCAATGTAGTGAATACTGTGTCAAGGTTTGTTGGGGGTGCCATTATGATGGAATTGAATGCTATCCTGGAGGTAGGCTCGTTGTCTGCACCTTTTGATAAGATTGAATGGAACCTTTTCCGAGGAGGAACACACATCAGTTCATCAGCATCACTGTGAAATTCACCACTTCTGGAAATGTTATATACTGTTTCCAGTAATGTAGCATCTTGCACCTGATCTGATACTTCATCTAATAGTTGTTTCATCGAGACTGGTGGAACGAACACCGGTTCCGGTTGCTTTGTTGGTTTGTTATATACTAACGTACTCTTTAACTCACACCCAACAACTCCCGTTATATCCAATGACCGAGACGATGTGCGCTTGATACATGGCAATTGAAGTGGGTGGGGAATGTTTGTCTTCCATCTAACATACTTTTGTACATAAATACAATACCTGCTGTTTCGAGCAATGGGTGCCTAGATAAATTAAATATCATACCTAGAGCCCTGATAGCGCCTTGGACAATCTTCGTTGGAGTCAGCTATGTAGACATTTCGCCGGTAGCAGACGAAGAAAATTATAATTTGTTGTTGTTGTTCTTGTTGTTGTCTACTATTTCCTCCGCAGTCATTTCGGCACCAATGGTATTCTATACGGAAGTACCGCACCAGGCAGTACAATAATACTTTGTAATGTTCTACACCTCTTTCGATACACATATTCGATATTTAGGTTACCTTATATTGAGCTGCATTGGCTATTTTCTGTATGTAATTTGATATTTGATTTTGCACCAGTTAGTTGGTGTGACTGAACTCAACATCTTATAAATCACAAATTGGCAATTTGATATATTATGACCCAGATCAACACACGGGAATAAATAAAATATACTAACATGTAATTTACACAAATTGATACATGAAACTGCTGAATTTGAAATGACATTTAAAAATATACCTTTAATCAGCAGGAGACAGAAGTGGAACGCCCAGATGCCATTGTTATCACTCTTTTGATCTCTCCAGAAGCAAGTACAACAGATAGTTTGTGCCATATTGAGCCTGAATTAGAGATTAGGCCATAAAAAAGTGATTTTGTTCTCAAACATGGGGTTCGCAGAATGTGACGCATGAGGGCGGATCTTTTATACATATATATTTTATTTTTGTTTAGAGATGTTCGTCTACGATTTATTTTCAAGTTGTCAAATGCATATATGTTCTATAAAGTTTCCATAACCACTTTAGACGTGAAAAATCAGCAGATTTCATCACACTTGGTTGAATTTAACATATTTCTGCGTGGTAGTGTTTCTATTTGATCATGTGGCGAATTACAAAAAAAAAAGTACGATTTTATTATTCCATGTCGATAAAATGCTTGATGCGCAGAGATTATTCTGACGCGGCAATATCTGAGAACCAAAGTACTATTTTATGGCCTGAAGCTCGATTAACACGATTAATCAAAATGATTTATTTCGAAACATGCAATTCATGCTCAGAAATTTTATAATCATACTTTAATAAGAGTAACAACTGCAAACAGTGTCACATTCAATTTATTTCATACATACATGTACATGTATCTGTGCATCTGACATTGATTTAAAGGGTGCATATAGTATAAGCTGTCATGGATGGATATCAGGATGACCAGATGGAATGATGAAAACTATATACATGTAAACCTAGTCAAACCGAGTAATTCTAACTCTATAGCATGAACATTTGACCACTTCTTAATGTGTGAAAAAGTTCAAAGTTTCAAGGTCATATTAATGGCAGCATGGATAAAAAAAACAATAATGGTCCATATAAGCAGAAATCTGTATATAGCCACTTTAAATGAATGTAGCTGTCAATTAGCCAATTTAGACAACATAGCTGTCAAGTAGCCAACTTAGAGCATCTCATATGATGTGAAATATACCTGTACTTACACATTATCTATGTTCTTCTTAGAAATATTAAAATCAGACTTTTATCAATTAACAAGTTTTGTATTGACCCAATACGTACTGACTGATAACATAATGTCGCAGCAGGCATTTACATGATCAGTGGAATGACACAACGTGAAACAGTTCGAGTTCTTTTCAACAAAAAATATCACCTAACATAACACGATACCTGATAACGCTCGGCTCGGAAATGGCAGCAGCGAGCCTCGGAATTCCTACGCGATTCCTAGCCTTGATAACTTGATATCAACAAACACTAGAATGGTATTCTCTATTTACCAGGGTGATAAGATGAAGCATCTTATGAGATCAAAGGTCATTCTTAAACAAACGTTTGTTTCCTGTTTCGGAATATTAGGATTGGTTTAGGCATGAAACGACGTGCACTCAACATTTATTTTCATCAGTTTATCTGTTTTAATGGTGCTTGGACCAGTGTTGAATATGTATCGTAAACCATTTGTACTGAACAAGGTATTCAAATATCAATAAACAAGAAATGTGGCCTGTCGGCACTGAAATACCCCCAGATTTGAGAAACTGGCAAAGTTAATTAACCAAAGTGATAAGTATTCACAAGCACATTTACGAAGGTCAGAAGGTCATGGTCATATTAAGGGAAGTGTTGATGTGTGGCATTTGTCCACAACTATGATGTATTGAAATATTAAAGTAATCCATCAAGTGATATAGAAGTTATGACATAAATGAGAAGCTCCGGCGAACTTATGTGTGAAAAAGTTCAAAGTTGTCATGGTCAAAAGGTCAAGGGCAGCATGGATGTGTGTCATTTGTCCACAAGTATGCTGTGTTGAAATATTCAAGTAATCCTTTAAAGAATATGAAGTTATAGCAGAATTTCTAAACTCCGTCAAACTTCTTAATGTACCGGACACAGACGGACGAACATACACAGTCCAAATACTATATGCCTACGGCTCTACCAATACGGGGGGCATACATATAGGTTTGTCGTGTTACAACAAAGAAAAACAATTTTATTTCAGTTCTAACATGGCCCCTCAGGGCTCCAGATAAGGATATTTTCGCGTTAAATCAGCATTGAAAATCAGGAATTCAGCATTGAAATAGATCTGAGGGAGTACAAATCAGCATTGACATTTCAGCATTCGAAAATTGCAGCTGAAAATATGTTGTCCTACACCACACTTTTCTACCTACAACTATCAAGAACAGATGGAGATAGTTGTGTATGTCTGTTCAATTAACAAGTTTATGAAACGTTTATGAAATGAAGTACTACAATTGAAATTAGTGGTGAAATACTGTATGATACGGAGCCCCACAGAGGACGTAGAATTATTTTTTTTATTAATTCGTTCCACTCGATTTAACAATTCGTTCCCACGAATTAACAATTTGTTCCCTCAATTTAATAATTCGTTCCCACGCGAACAAATTGTTAATTCGAGGGAACAAATTATTAAATTGAGGGAACGAATTGTCAATTTGTGGGAATGAATTGTTAATTCGAGGGAACAAATTGTTATATCATGGGAACGAATTGTTAATTCGAGGAAACAAATTGTTAAATTGATGGAACAAATTGTTATTTCGTGGGAACAAATTACTAAAAAAAAATCCATGTCCCCTGCTCCGTACTGTAAGAATCTAAGTTCATCACTCAAAAATATTTTTTGGGGGTAAAATACTCTTTAAGGCTAAACCGTATTGCTGTCCCTAGCATGCACTAAAGTACATGTACTTCAACTTTTGGATGCACACCACTCATTCAGACAGCTGGTTGGCTTTAGTCTCTGTGTCTCAGTCGTTCTTAAACCAAAGATGACCAGAATTTCTCGCATCTCAACTCATTACAGCTCCATCGTCACTGCGGATGATCCTTGGCACTGTACATTCTCACTAGCATCACTACAAATTTCACAATTATTGCTTGATACACAATGCAGTTGGTTCCCATCCAGTACATGTAGGTGGCACACAGGGCACTAATCCCAGTCTTTGGCTGGTTGTCCATTTCTGCTATCAATTGCAGCATGTGTTGTGTTTGCCTCCTTTACCAACTTGGGTGACACAATGTACAGCTAGATTAATTAACATAGCTGGCTTCCTAAACTTCCAAGTAGTCAGGGCGATGATCTTCTGTCCTGTAAGATAAACACATTGTGTGTTAGAGCAGAGCTTTACCATAATGTTGTAGTGACATAGAGAATACCCGACGATAGTGTCTTTTAATATCTAGTTTACCAGGCAAGGCTCTAGGAAGCACGTAGGAATTACGAGGCTTACCAAGAAATTCCTACAGTTTCCGAGCCGAGCCTGATAAACATGATATCAAAAGGCACTAACATAGTATTATATTTATCAGGTAACGTCTTTAGGTACATAATGAGCAATTGTAACTTTGTTTTCTTTGAAAAGAAAGTGGACTTCTTTCTGTGACGTCAAGGCTAGGAAACACGTAGGAATTTTGAGGCTTGCCCAGGAATTCCGACCGTTTCCGAGCCGAACCTCATAAACTTCATATCAAAAGACACTAGTCTGGTATTCTACTTATCAGGTAACGTTTTATCCTAAAAAATGACAACAGAATGTCAGATGACGTCGTAATCTATGGACAGAACGCAGACTTGTTTACGTTGTGTCATTACACTGACGTCATTCGGTAACGTCACGTGACGTCATCCGACCAATGGAACATCAGTTTTCATGTTATTGTATTAACCTGGATGTTAGTATCAAGTCAATGCCTGATACAACAATATGTTATCAGTCAGTACGTATTCGGTCAATACAGGGCAGGTTACCTGATAAATAGAGAATACCAGGGTAGTGTCTTTTGATATCAAGCTTATCAGGCAAGGCTAGGAAACGCGTAGGAATTTCGAGGCTTGCCGAGGAATTCCTACTATTTCCGAGCCGAGTTTGATAAACTGGATATCGAAAGACACTAGCATGGTATTCTATTTATCAGGTAACGTTTTACATGTATGCTAAAAAATGACGTAATTATCTCTGGATAGAACGCGGACTTGTTTACGTTGCGTCATTACACTGACGTCATTCGGTAACGTTATTTGGATGTCATCCGACCAATCGAACGTCACTTTTCACTTGTTTGTAACCCTGTTGTTTGTATCAGGTCAATGCCTGATACAACAATATGTTATCAGTCGGTACGTATTCGGTCAATACGAAGCTCGTTACCTGATAAAGTGTCATCTTAACACTTTGACTTTGCATTTATTTCCAAATGAAAAGCCAATGTGTCTCAAATGATCAAAGCACAAGTTGATTTTCATGTAGGTCATTCACATGTACTATGTTACTACAATTTTATCAAATACAAGAAGTCGCAACGGCATGAAAATAAATCAGAGCGGCATGAAAATTGTTCAAATCGGTATGAAATGGTCTGGATCGTAATGAAAATAGTTCAGATCGGCATGAAAATTATTATGATTGGCATGAAAATGCCTCAAATCGACATGAAAATGTTTCGGACCTGCATTTTCAGATTTTGGTTGATTTTCTAGAAGTTTTCAAAATGCTCTAGAAGCTAACTTAAGAGGTTACAGCACTAATTATAATGTTCCAATATGATCCAGACTGATTAATCTGAAAGAACTGGCCAAGGTGTGAACAATTTTCATGCCAATTCTGAACAATTTTCATGCAAATCCGAATCACACAATTTTCATTCTGGTCCGACCCATTTCCATGCCGATCCAAATAATTTTCATGTTGATATGAACCATTTTCAAGCCCGAACCAGTTTCAAACAAACATTTTCATGCCCACCAAACAATTTTCATACCGACCGAACCATTTTCATGCCTGTCAGAAACATTTTCATGCTGATCCGAACCATTTTCATGTCGATGACAACCATTTTCATGCCCAAAACATTTTTACGCCGAACCGAACCATTTTCATGTTGATTATAACCATTTTCATGCTGGTCCGATAAATTTTCATGCCCAAAACATGTTTATGCCCGAACCATGTTCATGCCGATCCAAACCATTTTCATGTCGGTCCGAAGAATTTTCATCTTCATACCGGACCAAACCATTTTCATGTCGATATGAACCATTTTCACTCCAATACAAACTATTTTTATGCCGATCTGAACAATTTTCATCATGTTCATTCCGATTCAAACCATTTTCATGCCGATTCCAACTTTTTATGCCAACCCGAACCATTTTCAGGCCACCCAAACCATTTTCATGCTAATAGTGAACCAATTTGGTAATGCATTTATTCTACTATTTTACCAGGAAGTACAATTTGCGTAACATTATAATTTCTTGTTGTGAAATGTTAATATTACATGCAAAGTCAGTTCCATCCACAACACACCCACCCCTTGTAAGGTATTTATATAGTGAATTATAGCTGATTTTTATCGGACGGAAAAATGTTTCCTTTTTTCTGCATAGATATGTTGTGATCATTCATTTGCGAGACGGTTCAAATGAATGGTAACAACATATATACTTTAATTGAGAAATGAAGAATATAAGTGGCATATGCAATTGATTAATGCTAATACTTGTAATAGGATACAGAAGAAAATACAAACAACAGAAGTAGTATAATACCTCCTTATTAGTAACCAGAATGTTCTGCCTGTAACGGCGGGCAACTTCCCTGCATTACACAGAATATTCAAGTTGCCTTATTACTAATTAGCTGAGATAATCTCGGCTGGGTGAACTATAACTATAAATCAAATGCAAGGGTAGTAGCTTAGATAATCTCAGCTCTACGGATGTATTTTACTATTTCATCTGTCTTTTATATTTTCTGTATCCGTTACATCTAACGAATTTAAGACAGAAAATACAAATGACTGATGAAATAGTAGAAGACATCCGTAAAGCTGAGATTAACTACACATATTCCGCTTTATAGGCAACAGATTGTCCTATTCCATTATGTATTGCAGTGCAATGAAATGTAATTAGAGTTATGTACTCAGAACAAAGCTGAGATTATCTATTTTCTACGGATACAGAAAATATAAAAGACAGATGAAAAGTAAAAGTCATACGTATCTATAGCTGAGATTATCTAAGCTACAAGGGCAGTTGCAGGCACGTAATACGGGGCACCAAGTGGGACATGGCTCAATTTTGTCAACAAAATTCATTTTTGTGCCACAAAATTCAATTCTGTGTCACAAAGTTCACTTTTGTGGCACAGAATTCAATTCTGTGCCACATAATTCAATTCTGTGTCACAAAATTCAATTCTGTGTCACAAAATTCACTTTTGTGCCACAAAATTCAATTCTGTGTCACAAAATTCAATTCTGTGCCACAGAATTCAATTCTGTGTCACAAAATTCAATTCTGTCAATTCTGCACACGCATGTAAGAAGGATTACCATTGGTCAGAAACTGCACTGGAGAAATGGGTCACGGTCGCCGATCTACACATTCAATGTCGATGATTCATTTCTCATTCTGCCGATGATTCATTTCTCATTCTGCCATTTTGCTTCAACTATCTCCAAACAGTCAAACGTTGACAAACTCATTCGTATTTAAGCTCATTTGCGTTATAATTGTACACATAATTCATGTACATGTAGATCTCCCGCGAGTACTGACGTCATATATTGTGTATCGCAAGGTACATCTGCCCCAGTTAAATCAATAATACACGCTCTGTGGCCTGTGTTCTGACTGCTGTCTGTGTTTATAAACAGAATGTGTGTATTGGGCCATTTGAGGAAACCATTTGTAGTATTTGTGTAGATACCATGGATACTAAGATGGTGTATACTGTAAATAATGCATGTAGACACATAGTTGCGAACACGTAACTTCGCAACTAGTAGACACAGATCCAATACCATTTGTTTCACAAGGTTAGATCTACTGTTAGAATACGACGTCATCTAATGTCATTTTCGAGCATAAAACGTTACCTGATAAATAGAATACCAGGCTAGTGTATTTTAATATCAAGTTTATCAGGCTCGGCTTGGAAACGGTGGGAATTCCTCGGCAAGCCTCGGAATTCCTACACGTTTCCTAGCCTTGCCTGATAAACTTGATATCCAAATACACTAGCCTGGTATTCTCTATATATGGGCATGCTCTCAGGTCTAGCTATGTCCCGGCTACTTTATGTTTGACCCTGTTTACATAATTGAGGGAAAATTCTGAATATTTTTCTTATTTCTCCTTCAAAGTATATATGCTTATATGGTGTGACCACTCATTTGTAATCATAATATAACAAAATAACTGTCCATAAAGAAGTATAATATTGATATATTGGGTTATATTTTCGCATTGAAATATTTAAACCTGCAAGTGTACTCCACCATCTAGTAAAATGGACTAAGACCGATCTCAACCAATCAACGTAGAGATGACATAGACTATCCTACGCAAACTAATTTTTGTGGACAAAAATGAATTCTGTCCCACAAAACTGAATTTTTTTCACAAAACTCAATTCTGTCTTACAAAATTGAATTTTGTGACACAGAATTGACAGAATTGAATTTTGTGACACAGAATTGAATTTTGTGATTTTTAGTGTTACAAAACTCAATTTTGTACACATAATTAACCTGTCCTGCATGGCGCCCCGTACGTAAAGCCTCCCGTACATTTGACAGCATATATGCTACGGACGGTACAGATTTTGCAGAGTTACATTCCTACAACTAATGCACAGGGGTCACCCGTATGGTGGTGGTGGTGTCTTTTGATAGTTGCGAAGGTAACACTACGGACGGTACGGTAGTAGATTGCAAGAATTACCGTTCGCAACTATCTTTTTGACAGAGCTCTGCAATATTTTTCTCCCTCTTTTTATGAATTTATTGCCGCCATTTGTTGGATGGGTATGTTCAAGGTCCCTTATATGACACCAGCACCAAACAAGATCCATTACAAGCGGGGACATAACTGAATACCAGCTATTAAAACGGCCACACTATTGACTGTAAACGACATTGTCGACTTCTTTTCTTGTCGGGTATAGGTTCATATCGCACTATTTTATCCGCAATAAACGTTCCGTAAACGCTTCAGACAAATACTTGGCAACAGTAATTACGTAAATGTATTACCTTTCTGCTTGATATTGTTTATTTATCTGTCAATTGCTGAACATCTGTGAAAATCCATCTCGTGTTTTGGAATCGATAAATTATTTCTCGTGTTTGGAATCGACAATTCTTCGACTTTGTAGGCTGGTAACCAGTACAACTGATCGGAACAACGGGAACCACATGCCTGCCACTCCAACTTCATAAACAAAAACGGTACAAAAGTAGTGTCTAGTGGCGACGGAGCCGTTGTGGTCGACATTTTTTATATAAAGCTTACAACAGGGACCCTGTAACTCCGGAACGATGGACGAAAGCCGGAACACAGGCTCCGTGAAACAGAATGGAGAGAGCTCACTGAATATACACACATGTTTCATGTTTACACACATACATGTAGAAACACACGTATATACTTTTTGATGACACGTTAACCCGTTCATCCCTACGTAACTGGAATTTACTGTAATATGTTCGTTTTGCAACCAATCCAATCGTCATAAAATGACCATCGGACTAGCCCACTTATGAAAAGGGGTTGTTTTTGCTCTCAAAACAACGAAAGTTATGCAAAGCAGATCCTGATGAGACAGTTCGTCACGAGCCGGATGAGACAGCTCGTCATGAGCCGGCTCATCTTGATGTACACTGTTTGCCAATACCACTATACAGGTCTACGGTGATGAAAGGGTAAAGCAATTAATTAGATTCTTTAATTATTGTTTTGCTTGCAATGCAGGTCATGATCAGGCGGCACACATATGCAGTCCGATCCAGGACTACATTGTTTTTCCCATTGCACACAATAATATGACATGTATGAATTTACAGTGCAACGACTCCACACAGGGCGCCATATAGGTTTGACACTGTATATTTAAAACATTTTGAGACATGTTTCATTTATAATTTTCAGTTGGTGATCTGATGGAAAAACAACATATTATTAAACTATATATACACGTTTGTTGTTTACACATTTAAGAGTATATAACAGTTCGTGTACTTGACAACGTTAATCGTTATTCTATTCCTTTGTATTATGTGAATAATGTCTCTCACGACCAGCTTACACATATGTGTGGGCTGGTCTGAAAAAATCGACTGAAAAAAGTGAAGCCCACGGGATATGCGAAATGCCAGTCCTGGATAAGCCCGCGTGTCCGCACAGGGCCTACGATATTCGCCAATCCGTCAATGTAGCAGCATTAACCCCTACATGTAGTATGCGGGAAACAGAAATCCGTTGGAAATGATTCGAAAACATAGAACCCCGCCAACCCATGTCCCCCATGAGAAAAATGGAAAACATATAACATAAAAAGCAGACGACACAATCTAATTCAGCAGTGTAAGGGCCAATAACAGCAACACAACGATTATAATATAATCATATTTTGTGAGTGTGCAGACGGAACCACATCTCCAATTGTTGTCAATTATAGCGAACATCAAGTTTCAAAGAAACAGAAACAACATGGTATTCATTTTTATCCTGTCAACACAGTGCGTATGTGCCGTGAAACACGGTGCCGTGAAACGTTTTTGATATCCTGTCAATACGACCTAATCACTGCGTATGAATATCTGCGGTGGCTGGGATTATTTTCTTTTGCATTTTAAAGCCATTAGTAGGTGTTGACGGGATACATAGAATAGTATGTTAGTGCCATGAATGGGAAAAATATCTGGCGCGGCTCGGAAACAGGATGTGCTCGGCAGAACCTCGCCCATCCCGTTTCCTAAGCCTTGCCAGATATTTTTTCACATTCACGGCACTAACCTACTATTCTCTATAACGCAATAGCTACACACTGACTTGTGTGAAATTAACGGTAATGAGAATGAATATTTGAGGCAGTATATACCCGATCACTTCAGTCCATGTTAACTCAATCGATCCACTCGCGATAACATAGCCTGAGTACTATATATATAGTATATATACTGAGTATATATATAGTCGCGTGATTCAGGTGTTGGTTAGATTGTACAGGTACGTAATATGTCGTGTTTGCAGGTAGTTGTGTCTCAATAACGTATGTACACTGAGGTTAGTCCGTGCGATCTATGGAAGGGGATATCCGCCACTACATTGCATGCTGCTTCATGACAATGCAGTCGACCATTGTTACATGTCATCATGCACTGCGGCTACTCGTTACTGCTTAATGACAACTCCATCGTGCATTATTACATTTCACATTGCATACCTCGATTGGCTATTTGACATTGTTACATGTCATCCTGCATCTGGCTATACAATACTGCTTAATGACAACTCCATCTTGCATTATCACATTGCATATTGCATACCACGATTGGCTATTTCACATTGTTACATGCCATATTCTGCCATGTGTAATTCTGCTTACTGCTTGCTGGGATGCGTATATAACTATATGGATTCCGCCGAATGACGCATGCAAGCACGCAGAATGGCCAATGTCAGAATATGAAATTGCCGAATGAGGGATGCCAGAATCGCAGTAAGCAGTAGGCCGAATGAAACTTGGCAAAATGTGCAACGCCCTCTGTTGTCATAATGGGAACGCTTCCATTATGACGCCAGGTGGCGCTCCAAAATAAGTACAGTACACGTTTTTTCTTATGGTATTTTGTCACTGTGCCATCGCGGGCATAATGTATTTAAAGTGGTCGATCACCGCGGGCATAGCCTACCTGTCCCCCGCGATCACTGTTTCAGGCAGTGGGATCGCGGTGACAGCATCCTCGGTCACTGTGATCAATGTGCAGTCACTGTCGCACCCACCCCCCCCCCACCCCCTGCGTACGAGCCTGTCGTAACCTGTGTCGGCTATCGTATTATTTTTGAGCGACTGACGGGGACGAGTAGGTCGAAGGGCGAAACGGAGGCCGGTCATTAAATTAACGAATAACGGGGACCGATACGATTTCTAATTACTATTAAGGTAATAATCACACTTTCCATTTACTCATCTGTTGACAATGTATATTTATGTCCGTATGTACATGTACAGTTACTAATGAAGAGTACCAGCTAATTATAGTTCGTGCTAAAAAATAAATATTTAGATGGTGTTCAATCTCCCGAAATAGTCACAGGTAAGCCGCTAAATGATAAAGACGGGATTATTTCCTTTGCGGCCAGAATGGATTAAATCACCTTTATTCGCAATTCAATCAATCAACCAAGTTAAGAAAATATATATACAATTCAGGCCCGTAGCCAGACCTGTTTGAAGGGGGTGTCGTTTCGAAGTCCCAATGGGCCTGAGGTATCTAGGGGGGTCTAAAAAAAGTGGACATCGAGGCTAAAAAAGTGGACCTCGAGACTGGTCGGGTGGGTCGTCGGACCGCTCCGACTGCTCCGTACTGTACCTTCGCGTACATGCATTTATACAGGTAGATACGCAATCGCGGTGATCCACCGTGAACGACCATGGCGAATCACCGTGATATCGTTCGGGCAGTGCATCACAGTGACCGAGGATGCTGTCACCGCGATCCCACTGCCTGAAACAGTTATCGCGGGGGACAGGTAGGCTATGCCCGCGGTGATCGACCACTTTAAATACATTACGTCCGCGGTGGCACAGTGACAAAAGACCACAAGAAAAAACGTCTACTGTACTTATTTTGGAGCGCCACCTGGCGTCATAATGGAAGCATTCCCATTATGACAACAGAGGGCGTTGCACATTTTGCCAAGTTTCATTAGGCCTACTGCTTACTGCGATGCTGCCATCCCTCATTCGGCCATTTCATATTCTGACATTGGCCATTCTGCGTGCTTGCATGCGTCATTCGGCGGAATTAATATAGTCATATACGCATCCCAGCAAGCAGTAAGCAGAATGACACATGGCAGAATATGGCATGTAACAATGTGGAATAGCTAAGCGAGGTATGCAATATGCAATGTAATAATGCAAGATGGAGTTGTCATTAAGCAGTAACGAATAGCCGCAGTGCAGGATGACATGTAACAATGGTCGATTGCATTGTCATGAAGCAGCATGCAATGTAGTGGCGGATATCCCCTTCCATACTATCTCGACTAGCTTGCAGGTCGCGTCGTGAGTATAAATACGTCTACCAGCAGGGTGTGTAAGTTAAATATAGACGAGGGAAAAACACTGATCATACGCCACCGCTATTTATGGATAATAGGGTCGTGATGAATAACAATTGTATGTGCATTGTACGTATATGTATTGAAATTGTTTATTGTGAATTATCAATCTCGTGTGCCATCGGAACCCTGATTCCAGCGTTGAGTAGTCAGGTCTGTTTTTTGCAGGCGCGGATACAGGGGGGGGGTCCAGGGGGTCCGGACCACCCCCCCCCCCCCCCCCCCCCCCTGCTCCCGGCAAAACAAAAAAAAGACGAAAATCTACAATACTCGAATAGTTGGATGAATTTCGTGGCCTAGGTGTCAGGAAATCGCATCTGCGGCGATCTGGCATCAAAAATGTCCTAGGGGAGGACCCCACACCCCCCTACTTTACGATTTCGCACTCGCGGAGGTCGGCTATGCCGACTTGTAATTACAGACCCCCCCTGCAATTATAACTGTATCCGCGACTGTGTGATGTTGCGAACGATCTTGTTGTTTTGCAACATTGCACAAATCGACCCATCGCGTGTTCAGATACTCTTGATAAACATATAATAAAATATGTATGCGGAAATAACTGAAACACCATGTGTTACAACTAATTAGAGCATGGCAATCCTTATAAATGGTAACTTTCTAACTTTTAGAACCATATTTGAATATATGCTCTCTCCACCCTCCCGAATCATAAATCTTTGATACATCTTGCCATATATCTAATGATTGAGTGTTGTATATAACGGCCTATCAACAGCTAAGGTCGTTTAAGGCCGGACCAACATGATCCATCTCGTATTTAACCTATATGTACTGGGGATCAATACCAACATCATAACTAACAGGACCTGATGTCAGGTACATACATGTACCACACCATAGTCAATTTGTTCTAACTCAGAAAGTAATCAGATTAGTACTAGTCGTATTACCTTTTAATGGGACATGACTGGATTTCCCGCTAAAGTACCAGAAGGCCGAACATGTAAATGAGGTCTAAACAATATAGGCATTCCGGTGAAGAGGAACGCTGATCGTTATATTACCCTCCACGTGCTCGCAACCAACCACCCATCGCAACGTATCTAATATACACTATAATTAGATAGTGTGTATTGACAAACTAGATACAAACATTGTGATACGAGACAGTATGTGCATGTTTCTGTGTGTCTTTATGTATTTGTAGGAACTAGTATTCCATTGAAAGAAAGCATGTAGGCATTGGACAGGCTGATACTCAAGTCAATCAACATGGCCATTTTATAGAATTTTTTAATTTCCACATGGTTGTCATGAAAGAAACAGTAGGACAATACTTTCCAGTTGATACGAATTGCAACATGACAACACATTTCACTTGCAGACTTGGCACCCATCACGAACACTCAAGGGCCAGCATCTCTGATTCTAAGATATATCTGGATATATAATATCGATGATGAAATTGATGAAGGCGACTACATAATAGTATTCCAAGAGGAACAAACAATCATCGACATTTCTGACGATTTATTTTCAAATCTGAAAATTTGTTGAAAGCGTAGAATAGAATAACGCAAAGCATGAAATATTTCTGTATCAAAATCAGCAATGAAGAAACATATGCGGTCTCTTACATGTATATATTAGTGTGGACTACTAAGTAATCTGCAGACTTGATCTTCAATAAGAATACTTGAGATTCTCCGGACATCTGCAGATAACAATGCCACTGTGACAACTGTAATGCATCGGATTATCAACATTATTATAGTATGTTTCACGAAAGCTGCCCAAATTTTGCGGCCATATAAACAATTAAAAAACAATATTTCTTTCGATAGTATTAAATTAAAGGAAAATTTAAGAACGAGCTTTCTTTTTATTTCGTGAAATTTGGTCAAATATTGATTGTATTACGAAAAATTTATTTGTCTATGGGAATTTAACATGGGGAAAAAAGAGGTAGAAGAGTGTGGGAGGAGTCAACAAACGAAAACATTTGGAAATTGACTCCGAAACCTAGCTACATAGCTTGGAAATGATCTAACTAAGAAAACAAAAGTTAAATTTTCAAAATCGGTCCAGTATTTCTGAAATTCTAAAAAATTTCCCCATGTTAAATCCCCGTAGACATCTTCACTCTGTGATGTCTGGGGATTTAACATGGGGAAATTGTTTTTTCGCAATAAAATCAATATTTGACCAAATTTCACGAAACAAAAAGAAGGCTCATTCTTAAATTTTCCTTTAATTTAATATTATCGAAAACAAAATTGTTTTTGAATTGTTTATATGACCGCAAAATTTGGGCAGCTTTCGTGAAACAGACAGTAAACGTTGTCAATTTTATATAAGATTACGTTTGTTTTGGGGTGGGGTGGGGAGGGGCGTATACCTCTTTACCCATTGTCATGGTTGGCTGTGTCTCGTTGTTTGTGTTTTTGTTTTGCTGTCTCTATTAGCATTTTGAAGGTACGTATAGCTCTTTATATTCGGCAAATAATTGTATTGTACTTGTAGTTGTAGTTGACCAGCCAGTGTAAAATACAACAAAATTAATGCACTATTGCAAACAAATTCCATTATATATATAAATGTCTATGTGTTACTTGGAGATATATACATATTGTTTCACCTCCTAGAAGGGACTGTCAGACACCTTTAACATGCATGACTGGTATGTGGCTGGGTATAATGTGACTTCTTGGAGAGAATAGCACAGGATTATGATGAATGATGAATGTCACATCATACTATTCAACAACGAATCTGGACATACATGCATGTAGCTCTCATTTAATGTGGTGATTCAGTTATGAAGGTTAGTTGAAATAGCAGAGTGTTAGGATCATTTTAGCAGTGTGTATTACTAGTTAAAGTGTTTATATGATATAAAGATAGTTTGTTGCCGCTATGTCAGAGCTATGCTGTATCCATAATTGTCTGGAGCTCCATTCACATGATGAATTTAGGTCACAATTTGACAGGAAAAATAGTGAAGTATAAAACCTTATTTCCTTATTATAGAACGTTGCATAAACGAGTGTCATTCTAGTAGGCAATATGCAAACAATGCCATACGCCCATGGATGGTCATATAATTATCACACATACTATGCCCGGGGAAAATTGTCTTCTTCCCTTCAATGCATGAAGTAGCTGCGACGGCTTCCGCATATCATGCACCGTTCATGTTAGGAACGCTGTCGTCGAATGAAGCACTAAACATAATATCAGGTACACGTAAACTGTAATACAGTAAGGCTAAACCGTGTCTGTAACATATGAAATTAAATTATTTGGATCACATCGAATGATACAAATGGCAACGTAGTACGCTCACAAATCCTTGAATAGCATGCTCTAAACGAGAAACAAGCCATATCGACACGCAAGAATGACTATCTATCTGTATGGAGCTTTGACGGTGATGCTGTTAATCGATATGTTTCAATGAGTCATTATCTTCAAGATCACAATGCAGTAGTTTGCAGATAATTCAGCATGATCTTTGTTTTGATATTGAAAACATAATTATGTTTTTTGTTGGGTATAATTGTGAACATGACTTCATTTTAATCACAAGTTAATGTTTGTTGGACAGTACAGTTATTGTAATGAATAAGAATTAATCGACATGCGAACAGTATAAGCCATGACGAAGGTACATTGTTGAGCAAATCAAAATGATAATGCAGTTACCACCTATGTAATTAGAGGTGCGGCCTACGTATAATTATACTAATGTTGTGCCCGTATTCCAAAATTATATGTGTGTAATCCAGATGAGTGTGGTAACAGTTTGTACATATGTCATATTGGGCATGTGGTTATCTAATACCGTCCCGATCATTCTGGTGGTGAACACATTGGCAGGTGAATAATTGATTTGTTCGTATAAAATAATTCAACGATTTGTTCACAATTCTGGTCTGATAACTATATGCAAGATACATGCAAATGTCTCTAACCATAGCCACGATAGCCGTGAAAATGACTCGCTGAATTTATTTCTTTGAAAATCCAATGTACTTTGGGGTACTACCTCATGGGCAGATTTGTTGATCAAACACAATGACCAATATTGTCTTATAGTAGTACACACAGCTTGAACTACACGTGTTTCACATTACATGTACACATGTACACCACAGAAAATATCACAATGAAACATTTAACCAGTTGAACACTGCGAGTATGTGTTTAACGGCAGCCATCTTTGATTTACAATTAGTAAATGGCATATTATTGTATAATACTAAATACCATATCATGCCATACACAAACATTATAAAAACATAATTAACATATTTAGAACTGGTTATTCTAGAAAGATTACATTTCACATTTTATATTATATTATGCAGTTTGGCGGCCATCTTGAATATGTATTTCTACATTACCTGACTGATTTACTAAATATATAGTATAGCCCATGTATAACAGGTCATGCTCAACACTCTTTTTACATATTTTGTATGAGTTATGTATGCCTTCAAATAGCGACATGCAGAAAAACTGTGATTTTTGTCATGATTTGACCCATACATGACCTTGGAACTGCCCCCAAACAGTCCATCTTGAGTGTAGACCCATATCTAAACGTATAGTTTTGAACGGTATAACCGACTTTGAGCACTCATTTGTTTACAAAAATGTTGAAAGCACCCCGTGTCTGGAGTGGAATCGTGACAATTTACAAGTTATTCATTTGAAAAGTTCACATATGTAATTATTGGCGGCCATCTTGGAATTTATGTAGTGAATGATATAATATGCTATTTTACTAAATTTAATATCATGATGCAAATTGATTGTGTTCAGTAACAAACACATACTCAGATCTAGTTTATGTTCAGAATGCACGAAAATGTCGTTTTTTTCATGTAGCGTCACTATTTTGGCGGCCATTTTGAATTTTTGTTCTTTATGTTTCATTTTTTTTATTACTAACAATAATAGTACTTCCAGTATTTAACTTGTTTCCATCTTCAACATTGATTTTATGAGTGATGGTTACCTATAAATAGCAAACATTAAGACATTAATTCTTGATTTGACCCCTAAATGACCTTGAAATGACATTCAAAGGTCAAATTTGAGGGGATAGCCCACCTCTAACCGAAAGCTTACCCATCATAGACATAAACTAGCATGGGTACCCATTTGTAACAACAAATGCCATCAAACATTTTTTTTCATAACCTGATGGGCCGTCTATGACGGTCGTAGTAGCCTTACTTTTCGGAAGTGACGCTCGAGTTCCTCCAGTGACAACTGTTCATTGGTGTTTGATATTCGTGCGTATTACAAGTACGTTTTGTATGATACATTAGTGACTATATAATATAATAGTGTATATAATATAACATGTAAGCATGGCAGCGAAACGGCAGTATTTCAGCGACATAAAACAAATAAACAAAAAAGGATATGCGTGGTTGACTGACCCCTATCAGCGCAACAGATCACACCTCACACCTCACACATGTTTTGCAAAATGAACAGTGTATATCCACATGAGTCTGCCTATAATTTCTCGTTCACGATGTGTGACCCGCAATGACAAAAGAGGGCGAATCAACGTATTAACCAGTGTAGCTCCTGGTCAGCTAGCCCAGTGCTGTATCGTGTTAACCTAAATGCCTATTACATGTAATCGCCTCGGAAATGATTACTGGCAAATGAACACATCACATTGAACTACTGTCTGCTCCACATTTTGCTGCCGACGAACTTTTGGCTATTAAAAACATTAAATCTAAACAAAAGGAAAGTACATGTTCACCAATAACAAAGATGTCACCTCCATTTTTTTGTTTGATGAAATTCCATCAACTATTGATTTCATTGCGAAAAAAACATTATTCCTATGGGAATGGGGGCAAACATGAGATGGAGATTGAGGAGGGTCGACAAACGAAATGACCGACTTGACTTGAATTTGGTATTCATAAATGTACACTTGAGGCATGTTCAAGACACGTCGCCGGCCACTTGACTAGACACGCACTCACGGTTGTGAATATCAACCCTACTTGAAATAGCCGTCACTTGAGAAAAGTTGCAACCGGTATGTAATTAACGAGGAGTTGTCTGAGTTGAATTCATTGGGTTGAGTATGAATGGCGGTTGGGAATATAGCCGTAAGACTTTCAGATACACTACGGTGTACTTTATCAGTAAATTCCATTTACAGCAAGCACAGGTAATGTTTCTTTGTACACTCACTTCTACTGTTAGTATCTACTAACGTCGGCGTTTCAATATACGTTTTTTTCCGAGTGTGGTTCACATGGTGTTAGAAAAAGTGAGATAAAACAAAAACTATGCCACAAATTTGAATTTTCATAGAAAATGTAAAAAATATTTTAGATTCTATATTTCCAGCAAATTCACGTTAAGATTCGGGGTTTCCGGATGGTATCCTCAATGTGCAGTATCAATGCATGCTAATGTTACTCTACAAGGACGTATGAGTGTTTGTGTGTCTCATTTTGGGGCAGTTTGCATATTCTACTAATTGCCGAGTATATTTGTGATTCGAGTGTACCCAATTCGAACGGGAAAATGTATTTTTTTCTGGAAATAGCTAGTTCTACGAGGACGGCGATATCGGCAGTATTCCTATTTCATTGTCGGGTATCTGCGCTTTATACCCCCGCAACGAGTTGTGGGGGTATACTGGAGTCATGTTGTCCGTGTGTCCGTCCGTGCATCCGTCACTAAACTTAAGATCAGACAAATATGTTATAACTTCTATTTCATTAATAGAAAAGTCTTAATATTTCATGCATGCATTCCTATAAGGCTCTATTATCATGCTGCGACAAATCCACGACCGTCCAACCCCCACTAATCCCGAGGTCAAGGTCACATACTTAGTCTCTTTACAAAACGTAACGTCGGTTATTATGTTATATGTCGGAACTATGTTATAACTTATATTTCCTTCATCGAAAATTCTTAATATTTCACTCATGCATTCCTCTAAGGCTCTACTATCATGATGTGACAATCCACGACCGTTCCATCCCCGCTGATCCCAAGTTCAAGGTCGCATACTAAGTCTCTTTACAAAACTTAACATCAAATAATTATGGTATAACTTCTATTTCCTTCGTAGAAAATTCTTAATATTTCCCGCATGCTTTCCTCTAAGGCTCTACTATCATTCTGTGACAAATCCATGACCGTCCGACCCCAGATGATCACATGGTCAAGGTCACATACTTCGTCTCTTCACAACACGTAACAACGGAGAAATCTGTTATAACTTCTATTTCCTTCATCGAAAAGTTTTCATATTCCACGTATGCGTTCCTCTAAGGGTCTACTATCATGATGTGCCAAATTCACAACCGTCCGACCGCCGCTGATCCCGATGTCAAGATCACATACTTAATCTCTTTAGAAAACTTAACATCGGAGAAATCGGTTATAACTTCTATTTCCTTCATCGTAAATTCTTAAAATGTCACGCATGAATTCCTCTAAGGGTCCACTATCATGCTATGACAAGTCCACGACCGTCCGACCCCGCTGATCCCGAGGTCAAGGTCACGTACTTGGTGCGTTCGAAACCTTAATGCTCTGGTAAATGGCTTATAAATGATGTTTCCTTGCTCGGATCTGCTTCACATTCCAGACACGCATTGCTCCAATGGTCCTCTACAACCATATGACAAGCTCAGGGTCAAGGTTATTGTGTAGTTTTAGGGGTAGCTGTGCCCACGCGGGGGTATTCTGTAAGCACCGCTTACTGACACATATAGTTGATAATTGCTCCGAGATGTTAAAGACAGTAGGGAACCTACACAAATAGCAGGTGCCCGTTACGTCACCGTGATTCCCTTGATGGCCCTACTATGCCCCGGTAAATCCAGCATCCTGCGCCCCAGCTAATCACCAGACGAAGGTCACCAACACTTAAATTTCTGGTAAATTTCTAAATTTCTGGTAAATTTCTTATACCTTCTGATTCATTTCACGGAACTTCTTGATATTTTACACATGATGGTCGTCTTTTATTCAGTGAAGGATCCACGCCCCACCGAATCCCACCAGTCCCAAGGTCAAGGTCACACATTTAGTGCGTTTACGATGAAATGCCTTGGCAGGTGCGACACCGCTTCCGTGAAGAAATTCTTGTCTTGCCTACTAATCATTGTTGTATTTCACGTTGAAGCGAGGACAATTTACTATGGACGGCGTACTCCTCCCTGCTCTCCACTCAATTACTCGGGGAGGAACTTGCCGCTGTCGAGAACAGTGGTGACGTCACGACAATTCCACTAGATCCACCAATCAAGGTAAGCTGGGATGTAAAATGGCGTGATGGTTTTCGTTAGTCATCTAACGATACAAACGTGACGTGAATGTTTTCCTTGGTCAGCTAAGTATATAAACGTGACGGGAAGATTTGTATTGGTCATCAAACGACATTAACGTGACGTGAATGTTTTCCTTGGTCAGCTAACTATATACACGTGACGATAATGTTTTCCTTGGTCAGCTAACGATATAAACGTGGCGGGAATGTTTTCCTTGGTCAGCTAACGATATTAAACTTGACGGGAAGATTTGTATTGGTCATCTAACGACATAAACGTGACGTGAACGGTTTTCCTTGATTATCTAATGACATAAATGAAGTGTTATTTGCTTATGTAACCGGAGTTGTTTTATTGTTTTAGCCCACGCGATATTTACCTCTCCCAACCCAAAAACATTCTCCAAACCTACCCTATCATATCTAATATAGAGCTATAGCTCCCATACTATCCCATATTATTCCATACCTCACCTATTATACATCCCATATGTATATTATAAGCACATAATAGTATTTGCACTGCTTACTTTTCGCTATTTAAGGCCGTATGTGGTGCCTAGAGCAATTATATTGTTCTGACTGACGTTTCGTAGAATCTCCTTCGGATTTTAATTTCGGCCGCGATCTACGAGATCGCGGCGGATTCCGGCACGAGAGGCCAGCAAGAGCAGTAATAAATTTACATGCTTTTGTAAATTTGTTTTCACACTATTCCAGGTAACCACTTCTGTCTTTTGTTATCTTATAAACATGTTTCATGTATTATTCCACATAATTTATTCCCTTGTATTGACGCAATGATTGCGTACGACAACGTAAATTATGTTTTATTTTATTCTTTGCCGGCCGCGGGCCCGTCTGTTGTCACACACTGACATTGTGCATGAAGACACCCCCTTTCATGAGAGAATACTATTAGTCATTATAAGCGGATAGTATTTGTACTATTTGTGCGGAACATCATGTGAGTAGATTTACCTGTCCCATGCGTGCCCATAATTATTCCCCCGGCTTGGTTAGTGCCATATATAATTCTCTCATTGAGACGATTCTACCTGACCATAACTTGAACCTACCACTAGCGAATTGTAAATACTTGTATCCCATGGTTATTACATGTAGACCCCGGTCGATAAATATACATTTACGACATATGTCTGCAGTGTAGATCCCGGTCATAATGTGCATTCCCACATACAATGTACATAACATGCTGGTAGAGATTAAGCATATACACACTATAAGATCAGTTAAATATTGATCAACGCAGATCATGAACGCGCAGGCTGATCTGGGGATACGTTGGTCGTACATGTCATAAGGTCTATTTTGTCGGCCGGCGTCATTAAACGATTGTGTATCTACAGTCTATACGGAGACTATTATGTGTAATGTCATTCATACACTCATTTATAAACACTACGTTCGTTCAAGTAAGTGTTCAGTAATGTACACTGGAGTTGGATCGTACCATTACTAGTAGTCAATCTTTTGAAAAATAAATTGTGTTTTTCTAATGTTCAGTTGGGATCTTAACCCTTTCACCCCTAGGTAACTGGAATGGATTTTGATATATTACTTTTGCAGCCAATCCTATCATCACACAAATATTTTCAGACTAGTCCATTTATGAAAGGGTGGTATTTTTTTGCTCTCAAAAATATGAAAATTACGTTCAAAAAGCGCAGATCCTGATGAGACGGCTCGTTACGAGCCGGCTCATCTGGATCTGCACTGTTTTGCATAAACAGCTATAGCGGGCTTTCGGGTTCAAATGGTTTAATACCATGACCACACCAATCATGTTTCTATGTGGTCGCTCTGTTTATTGGCATGACAATGCATACTCAATAGAAACTAGCCATGTGAGTTTTGTACCTACGAAGATGGCCGATTGTCATAAAAACTATTTACAGAAACTGATATTTCTTGCAAATTTCGTCGCAAAGCGACGAATATTTCACAGTACATGAAGCATTTGCGATGAACAATTAGTCAACTTTCGACGTCATTTACAGATAATATTTGTAAATAGTTTTCATGAGATATCGCGTATCTTCATAGGAACAAAATCTGAAATAACTTAATATACTATTCAATTTGCATTCACCACAGAGCTAGAGATTTATACAGGGTTGATAAATAAAACGGTAGCAGAATATAACGTAGGCTAACTCTCCTACTCATAGTCGTGTCACCTGAATCAGGCAATGTTCGACTAGTTGTTATACTGTTGAACTACCATACTGTAAACACCACACACAGGGTACAGACACATTACATGCCCAATATTTACAGTGCATTTGTGCATTTACCATGTATTGCGGCCATTTTTTTGCATTTTGTAATTACGTATTTTCGCAAATACGCAGCTTAAATTAAGTGTTTTTATCGCGCCCGCTTGCGGAAAGCGCGATATAATCGGCATATTGGCATACGTACGTACGTGCGTCCGGATTAAAGTTTTTGGTTAAATGTTTTCTGTATGCTATCAAATCCTCGGCAGGGGCGACAAGCGAGCCGCGGCCATCTAGTTAATGTTTACATTTGCATGCTACGTACAGTACGTGCTTATGCCGAAACCAATCCGCCAAACTCTCATTTTATCGAATCACCAACATCCTGAGAAAACACATCCACTATTTAACAACGATAATTGAATGATTATGGTCGAATTAGCCCCGGTACTCCATTGACCAGATATATGGTAGACTTGTAATTATACTTTAATTGTTAGGCGCGGTACATCGCCTTCCTCCCTACAAGGGCGTACGGGCACCCCGCCATCCGACTGGAGCTTTACGGCTGTCGGCACTCCGCCCAGACCAGTCCAGAGTTCACCATTATAGACCGGGACATTGAGGTAAGCACAGACTAACAGTTATAGTGCACAGTCGCGTATTTGCTTGCCCATCTATAACCATCTGTCGTCTGTCTTATGACTGAATCAGAATAACAACAACAACCTGTGAGGTAAGAACACGAACAATACAATGTAGTTTGTTTTCGATACAAGTCCTGGCCTTAGCCTAAAGCCCCGTATACATTTACTAGTTGATATACTTTGAATGTTTATTTGAGTAACTGATACACAATACTTAAAACTTGTACTAGGTGGAACTTTGAAAAACTGGGCACGAACAAACGGCAGTGAGCGAACATGAAATGAGCATATTATATCAATATTGCATTGTAAAATAATATTTCAATAACAATAATGTTGTTAGTATGTACGCTTAATTGATTATCATTATTAAAAATAATTTCGGTGTTGCCTAATTACTAAACTGCAAGATGGCCGCTATAGCTACCAGGTGAAATATTAATATGATCTGAATTCGAAACACGTGTTGGTCAGAAGGTTAAATGAGGTAATCTGCCACTAATTCCTTGTGTCCTAACAGACTGGAATGGATGCCACTGTTGTTTGATATCCAGCTCTTGAGACATGCAAGAAAGCGGATGATGATATTTCTCCAGTAAATGAAAGGTGTTAAGATGAAGGGAACCTGTTACAAGGCATCTAATTAAATGCTTGTACAAATGTCTGGCCCTAGTATTGAGAACACGCAGCATGCGTTATAGTTACCAGACCTCTTGTCTTGCTTGTCAGCAGTCAGAAATTGATATAATTATCAAACTGGTGATATTTTTAGTGTCAAGTTTCTAGGAAATCTCTATTGATAGCGACATTAAGTTCATATACAGTATTTGCTGTAGGTTTGTAGACTCTGTCAGTAAACTAAACAGAGAAATAGCAATCATGAGATCTGATCTGATTATAATGACGGCCCTTCATGTGGCAGTGTGTGTAGATGTTATTGTTATTTGGTAACAACTTTAGTGCCTTCGAGACTAGGAGTGGCCGCTTCTTCCGATTAGAGCCGTCTTGGTTTCTATATCTGTGGATGTTCAAAGGACAGAGTGCATAAACACACACAAAATACCCATATATGAACTTAAAATTGATATCCGTAGACGTATGATATCTCATGAAGACACTTACATATGCTATAGGATTTTTCAGCAACGAAACGACGTCATCATCACACAATATTGACATCAACTGGAACACATACCATTAAGATGAACATTTACAATGTTCAGGCATCACATGGATGATGCCATGAAACTGGACACGCGCACAGCCTATACCGATACAGTTTTCACCATAGAACGCATCAATTCCAGTGTATAGAGGTACTATACCCGTGCAGTAGCTATTCTACTGCTTTACATAGTGTGCAATGTCTCCCGTGCAAAATGTACTGTTACCGGTCCATAATGTAATATATGATGCACGTAGCCGTTGGTTGTGCATTTTTTTCTTGTGAATCTCATGCGCGTCACGAATGCGCGTAAGTTTCAATCACAAACGATTATTAAATAATGAAGAGCATTAATTGTTCTATGCATCCACTCTGCAAAAACATGTCAACAAACACGGTTTAGAACACAAGTACGAGTTGTCCAGTACACTATGTTCATGTTTGTCGATGTGTTCGCTATAATAAAATAAATATTACACCCAGACATTGATGACATTGGATAGTGTTAACCGTGGGAAAATAATGCCACCTCGGCTGTCGCCTCGGTCAACATTATAGGCAGTCAGTCAGATATTAGAAACCCTCCCCCTGTGGGATTAATTGCAGACATATTTTCATTCTGAAACTACATTCAATTACGAGTGTTATGCCGTATGTCTGCATTCTGTAAGACGCTGGATGAATGTTTGGCACAATGTTCAAGTATACCAACCTCGGACTTTTCGCCATTGTGAAAAATCGCATTTTTCATTGAAAGTCGATTTTTTTTTATCATTTGAAAAAACTAATATGACGATTTTGTACGTTTTCAGATGTGCTCATAATTATGCAATGGAATAACATTCAATTAAATAATATCATAAAATTCAGATGAAGTACTTTGATGTTTTATTACCTCACCCACTGACTTTCAATCGCAAAACATCTACATTAAAAACAGTCCATAAATGTATAGTACTTTTGTATTTTCTCTGCTTCAATGGTACCTAGTAGTGTTCATTAGACATGTTAATTGCATATATCACGAGTATCGTATGTCTGCAATTGATGATACAAATATACATTTTCTACCATGCTGAGTGAATGATTTGAAGCACACATTACTCCATGTATGACGCCGTAAACCATAACCATATTAGTCTTTGGGCCACCAATAACCCCCCCCCCCACACTGTGGTACATAACGCCACTATGATTTTCGAATTCAGTAGTCAATTGTCTGTCATTCCAGAAGGTCCGCCATTAAAAAGCCGCTGGATGAACAAATGGCGGCCATTTTCCAAGATGGCCGTCAAAAACAATTGTTTTGGTTTACAGGACTAGCTTTATCGCCTGTTAACCGGTATTAGGACCAATTTAAATTTTCTAAATCGTTCTTATCTACTCCCTAATTGAATATAAAACAGTGCGTGATACATTCAAAATCAATTTATTTGACCGAATGGCCGCCATTTTCAAAATGGCCGCCAAAAAGTGTGTTTTTGCGAAAACTTTGCACTGTAACTGCTGTTAGGTGTTATTGGAACCGCTATTAACATTGTAACTTATACCTTGTAATGCATATCAATATGCATATCAATTATGTAATACAGATTGACTTGACAGCATGATAAAAATGGTGGAAATTTTCAAAATGGCCGCCAAAAAAGGCGTTTTTTCAACAATTTTCCATGTTAACAATTTTCCATGATAAGTGGCATTTGAACCACTTTTTACACCGCAAATTAATGCCATGATGGATACAGTGCAGTCTGCGTTTTTGTTCCACCGTAGACAACACTTGCAAACTCAACGCGAACGCAACGCGAACGCAACGGTTTGCTGTAGCGTTGTATACGTTGTTTAAACGTATAATACGTTTCGTACACGTGTAATACACATTGTCAAACCGTTTAGTTTAAAAGCGTTGTATACGTTGTTTAAACGTATAATACGGTTCGTACACGTGTAATACACATTGTCAAACCGTTTAGTTTAAAAGCGTTGTATACGTTGTTTAAGCGTATAATACGGTTCGTACACGTGTAATACACATTGTCAAACCGTTTTAAAGCGTGTAATACGTTTAGCTTCAAGGCGTATAACACGCTTTGGCGTATACATATGTAGCGAGGTGAAAGCGTTGAAACGTGTACAACGCTTTACCTGGAAGCGTGTAGCTATATGAAAGCGTTGAAACGTGTACAACGGTTACACGTTTTAACGCGAATACCTGTTCGGCCCCGATCGCTTCGAGGCGGCCTTGTTTCGTCCCTTTTAAAATATCGCGAATACATGTACCTGTTCGGCCTGGATCGTTTACAGGCGGATCGTTTCGCACCTACATGTACCACCATTCCGCACATGCGAATTATTGTAAGGCAGACTCATTTCGCCCCTGATATGGAAAATGAATTATACGGGTGTAAACAACAATACATTGCAGCTCCATTATAACGCGATGGTCGGGGTACGTTGTATAGTGCTCGCGATAGACAGACGCTTATTACAATGTATAATGCTCGCGATCAACAGGCGCTTAAAAGGATTAATTGTTAATAAATAATGGTCACGTGTCCTGCCTATTCATGCGGACGATTAGCTGTTGATACGTGCATAATCCCACCGAAATTCCGCATGAACTCTGAATTTTGTGTCAACTTTTCAACACCATTTACGGAAAATATTTTCGAAATCAATATCGGCGAAACATGGCGACAGATCTGCGTATAATCCAGTGTTTTTTTTGTAATCCATTCCTTTCGGAATACACATTTACGGGTATGAAATTATTAAATAATTTATTTTTATTTTTGTTATTTCTCAATGAAAGTATACGTTGTGACCACTCATTTGAACCGTCTCGACGAGACGGTTTAAATGGTGCTCGCGGCATATACTTCTGAGTGCATAGAAGGAAAATATTTTCCCGCAAACATAATCGTATCCTCAGCATGAAATGGGTTACTGCATGATTGCCCCATGAGTCACACGTTCGCGACGTCTGCGGAACATCAAAGGGCGTGTTGACCAATCAGTAACATTTCAAAACATAGCCTAAAGGAATGGTCACGACGCATTTCTCGTGCTGAATGATGTCATACAATAAGCACCTGTTAGTTGACAGGGCTTAGTGTTATCGATTTTTTTGCACAAAGCGACACACAAATCTCGTCTGTGTAATATCACAGGTTGAAGTAACGGACCGAGGTCTATAAATACATTAAATATGCCTAAAATCTTCAATTAATGAAGAAAAAGAATAATATTTTTTTTTATTTTACACCGTCCATATAAAAAATAATTTTGTTTCTTCATTCATTGATGCTTTTAGGCATATTTAATGTATTTATAGACCTCAGAAATGGCGAATCTAGGAACTCTCGTATCTTTACGCTGAAGCCAGTCTATTTCAGTCACTAATCCGCTATACACCTCTCCCACGCGTGTGTTAAGAAAAATCGATATATGGAGAAACTGAATACACAGCGAGCTGCACACTGGTTTAACAGGGATATGGCCCGCGGATATGTGTCATAAATTACTTGGTCAAAACCGGTAAATTTACAAGGTTTATAGCGAAATAGCAGCCGACTGGCAATTTTTCTCGGACCGATTTTTAAGACTAGTTTTCAAATCTCAATCGGTCTGAGAGTTCAAAAATCGTCCAGAACCGGAAAACTGAAAATTTTAGAAGCCCTGCAGTCTAGAAGTATATACACACACGAAGAACGATCTGAGCATGCTGCGCTTTCTACGCGATACACGGTTGGCATACCAAAACGTGTAATGCGTTAAAACCCGTGGAAACGTGTTATACGTATAACACGGTTTCATCTGTACGGTGCTGTGTACATGTAGAAGCGTGTAACCGTTCGTCAAAGAAAGCGTTAAATCGTTTAAACGGTTTACCTTAGCGTTGTATACGTTTACAACCGTTGTATACGTTTACAACCGTTGTAAACGGATTACACGCTTTTGAAACTCAATGCGTTGTTTACAACCGTTGTATACGTTTACAACCGTTGTACACGGATTACACACTTTTGAAACTCAATGCGTTGTACACGGTTTGCTCGACTTTCGCGCATGCGCAAGAGTGGGGAAACGCAACGCATGGCCGAAAACGTATTACACGTAGACGACACACGGTTTGAAACGCAACTAACGGAAACTCCACGGATACGCAACGCACAACACTTTGTACACGTATAAACCCGGAACATTTTGACAGAAACAACTGTATCAATATACATGACAATTGCGTAATATAATGTGTGTTTTATGCAGGGGTAGGTTTTCCATATTTGGCCCATGGCCTAATCTTATGACATATACGACCTATGGATGTCTTGACTTACACATGTATTGACATGCAGTCTGTTCTGGATCTAATATATTCAATAGAAATGACACTTCATAATATAGATTGAATAGCGAACAGCATGTGCCATTATCATACTGTCACATCTGGAGTTACACTGGTCTCAAATGTCTTTCGGTACATTTTGTCAGTCAACGTCACAAATTATCTGCCAGGTGCAGACTGAAGTCTGTTTGTAGAAAGATCTGCAAGCTTCCATACGCCAATAAAGCAACACAAACTCAAGACATTTGCAACGCTTGCAAAATCGGTGACACTTACGAGTCCACAGGAACTAGTAGCAGAACGGAATGTATTTGGACAGATCGTTTCCATTGCACTCAGGAACAACATTGACATGGCTAAAGTCTTCACTTACCCGTTAGGTCCAGTTCCATTGTCGCTTGCAACAGCTGATGGATCACCGGCAAGGACTGACAAAGCCAAATTGATGCACCAACTGGAAGGGCAGACGCATATGGTTGACAGGCCTCCGCTAGAACAGGTGAGCTGCATCATTGACGGAAATGCAATTCTACATATGAAAACTGCTTTGCCCAACACATTTGAAGATCTTGCGGAGAGTCTATATGACCAAATGCCGAAAGCAGAACGCGTGGATTTTGTAACAGACACGTACCATCCTCTGTCTATTAAAACCAATGAACGACAACGAAGAGTACCACAAACACCTACTTGATCAAGGGACCGCTGACAAAGGTTCCACGTGACTGGAAGCAGTTCCTCTCGAACGATGTGAACAAGACACAATGTGCAAACTCCTACTTAATGAATGGATGCAAGATAAATACGCACACAATGTGAAGGGAAGAACAATTGTGTTTATGTGTGAAACCAAATGCGTCAGATTAACTAGTATGTATGGCATATCAACACACACTGACGAAATAGCATAACTGAATTCGTCATAAGAGGAAGCAGACACACGGCTGGTATTGCATTGTTTGCACCATGCATCGCATGTATCGGAGAACAATACAATACAATACAATACAGATCTCCAGATACCGACGTGTTTGTACTGTTACTCAGGTTTACACAGCTGGTGAAACAGCGTGTGCTGTTTGACACCGGTGTCGGCAACAAACGACGACTGCTTGACATACACGGTATCATTGCTGAGGTTGGTACGCAGCTGTGTTTGGCATTGCCAGCACTTCATGCGTTCACTGGTTGTGACAGCACGAGTGCTTTCGTTCGTCGTGGAAAGGTGACACCGCTAAACTACTTCAGAGGCACCCATAATTCACTGACACATTCATGCAGTTGGGTTTGTCCCCTTCTGTAGAACCACAACTCTTCGAAGACCTTGAACACTTTGTGTGTCTGATGTACCGGAGTACTGGTACTAGTATTGCAGACATAAACAAACTGCGCATGGAGCTATTCCTGCAAAAGTTCAGTCCCAAATCAGGAGAGCTGCTGTCAAGTTACAATGGCGCTGATCTTATCATTATGCCACCATGCAGGTCATCGTTGAGAATGTATATAAGGAGAGCTAATCACCAAACCCTCATTTGGTGCAGCGCTGACCAATTGAATGCATGCATACCGCCACCAAATGGCCGTGGGTGGGAGGTCATAAACGGAACACTGGGGTGCAAATGAACAGAGGGGGATTGCCTGCCAACTGAAATGATAGATCTACTGGTAGAAGAAGAGGAAGAAGTGGATACGATGGATGTTGATGAAACAAATGCCCCTGAGCCTGACAGCTTACTAGATAGCATGTTTGATGCGGATGAAGCATTTGACTAGGTTGCTTCTCTTAAAGGCCCAACTGGAATATAAAAGCCACCAGATGGCGATGGGCAGGCTTTTTGATAATTTTATGCATGCTTCACTTCAGGGACACATTTTCAGATATTTTAGAAATACCACTGAACAAATAAGTACACTATTTCACACAGACATAGATAATACAACTTTGAAAGGTTTAGAAAAATTTGGATTTAAGAAAACAAATGTAAATGTGCTTTTGAAGTAATACAATGTACTCAACTGACAACTGATTCAAACTTGCCGGGCGGAGCGTAGCTGTTACATATGTAATTCATGCATAGATCTGAGTTCATGACCCGACATTGTAAACAACCCCACGTGTTTAGTGATAACGCTAACAGCTATAACTGCCTGTATGGTCAACATCAGACAGTGTACCAGCCGCACAACTTTGATTTTGGACAGTAATATCAAATTAAATGTGTGGTTGGTATGCACATAACAAGGTGAATGAAATAAAACCATGGTTTAATAGACCAACAAGAGAAATATTTCGCCTAGAACTTGATACAGTGGCTGTGAAAATGCAGTATATATTAATTATAAACAGCATATACTCGGGTTAGTATGCACAGTCACAAAACAGCATGTATGTGCAGACTGATCTGGAATTTACATGACTACATGAATTCAAGTTTGCCAGCAGCCTTATTTCCTGTATCCTAACACATACCAGTATGGCTATTTCAACACTGGTCTCTAATTAGCTGTCAGCATATATTATATCTGCAGCAATGCAGTTTAACTGGGACGGGGTTATCTGTGGAATGACATGACACAGTTACACATTTTTATAAAATACCGACTTATTACAAACACATATTCTTATATATTGGTTACTACATGTACTTACAAAATACATCGGAGATAGGAACCTTGTTCAGGTCCAGAAGCACAATATAGGTTTCACTATATATACATGACACACTCTAATTAAGTAACGGACACTGGACACGTTACGACATGCATATCCCCGGATCAGCTGGTGCATCCTCGCAGCCTCATCAGGATCTACACTGTTAAGTTTGGTGGTCATTCATGGTGGCTCTAATTAATGATGTAAACTGCATCATGCTATAGTCATGTGCTACATGTATCTGATTGTGAGTTAAACTGATCAAACACTCAATAAGCCCCATTTACTTATTGTGTGACACATGGAAAGGTGTTTCATTCAATTTTACTTCTTTCTATTTTTAATAATTTATATAATAGCATCAAAATACTCTTTGCTTTGAAATAGTAAGCAGCAAAATACTATATAAGTTTTAACACTTTTAGTAAATTCTCAATCATTTTCCTGCACAAATAAAACATACATATACTATTAGAGGGACTGGTATACACTGTATCATTTGTGTGTTTTATGGGACCACACGTTTGATAACAAACCTACATACCATATATTTAGATACTGGTCAGTATAGAAACCCCTACACTGGCTATCCAGCTGCCCCCTCACTGTTCTACATTGGGAGCAGACAACAAACATGTGCTGCTGTTTATGTATTCTATTTATAAAGCCAGTGTATAACTGACAGGCTGGGGACGCTATCAGTAATTGGATATGCCCCTCCTACTAAATTCGGTACCAGGGCACCGATTGTTGGGCCTTTAAGCCGGATTCACTAGATATGTATCTACGATTTGTACAGCATGTTAGGATAATACCTGAGCGCTGTTGATGTCAGAAAATATCGAAGAGTTTCGTACCTGATGCCGTGGGTATTGACTCCGCCACAGGTGCAAGAACAACGAATGCACATTATGTAACTGTATGTATGTCTATATATGCTGATATGAATATGTCAATGATATTGTGTACCATATTTTATTTCATCTGTTATTGTAAATATCAAAATATTTCTTACCTGGTGTCGAGGCTTTCAATCATGATTGAAAATTAAGTACCGTGTTGTATAATCATGCACAAATCAAGAACAATGAAAGGCCTGGACACATTATGTAACTGTGTGTATGTATGTCAATATATATGTGATGCTATGTAATTGTAAATTATTTCATGAACCATATTTGATGTGACGATGCAAATAATGAATAGTTTCTTACCTGATGTTGTGGGGATTGTCCCCGCCACAGGCGCGATGCTTCAAACTTTGATTCAAAATTAATTATCTTATTGCATAATCATGCACAAATCAAGAACAATGAAAGCCCTGGACACATTATGTAACTGTATGTGTGTATGTGTGTATGTGTGTGTGTGTGTGTGTGCGTGTGTGTGTGTGTGTGTGTGTGTGTGTGCGTGTGTGTGTGTGTGTGTGTGTGCGTGTGTGTGTATGCGTGTGTGTATGCGTGTGTGTGTATGCGTGCGTGCGCGCGTGCGTGCGTGCGCGCGTGCGTGCGTGCGTGCGTGCGTGCGAACAATGAAAGCCCTGGACACATTATGTAACTGTATGTGTGTAATGTGTATGTGTGTATGTGTGTGTGTGTGTGTGCGTGTGTGTGTGTGTGTGTGTGTGTGTGCGTGTGTGTGTGTGTGTGTGTGTGTGCGTGTGTGTATGCGTGTGTGTATGCGTGTGTGTGCGTGCGTGCGTGCGCGCGTGCGTGCGTGCGCGCGTGCGTGCGCGCGTGTCGTGCGTGCGATGCGTGAGTGTGCGTGCTGCGTGCGTGCTGTGCGTGCGTGCGTGCGTGCGTGCGTGCATGCATGCATGCATGCATGCATGCATGCATGCATGTATGTATGTATGTATGTATGTATGTATATATGTGACGCTATGTATATGTTAGTGATTTCATGAACCATTTTTGATGTGACGATGCAAATAATTAATAGTTTCTTACCTGATGTTGTGGGGATTGTCCCCGCCACAGGCGCGTTGCTTCAAACCTTGATTGCAAATTAATTACCTTGTTGTATAATCATACGCAAATCGGTCTACGCATGTCTATAACTGTTGTTGTGCATTATATCGATGTTCACATTTAACATGTTCTATTTCACAATATAGCATTGATCTTGTTGTAAATATCGAATCATTTCTTGCCCGATAATGTGATGCACTTTCATCATGACAACTCACGATATTTGGGGGTATGCAATGACGCCAGTGTCATGTTGAAGTAGTTGACTATTCATATGTACCAGTTAAAAGTAAATGTAAGTGGAGACAGTTAATGAAATTCAATATGTGTAAAATGTACATTGTAGATTTAGTGGGTGGGGTAACGGTTTCAAATTCAGTTGTGGTTAACTTAATATCATGTGCAGTAAGCATAAGAAAAACGGGAACTATAGTTTGCACATGTTTCATGAGCACATGCATGTATATTTTCCATAGTTACAATTTATAAATACCATATGGGAAGAGATGTGTGGCAATACATGTGTTACCATTGAAATGGAGTGGGTGGTGTAATTAAATATGCAAAATATTGGCTTAATAGGACCGGACGGTCCTTAATTGTGCCTAAATGCAAAGTATTGCTATAAACATCTCTCAAAACCTGTATAACAACAGCAGTTTCCATGTTTAACAATATAATTTTGTCACATATTTACAAAAAGTGTGATATTTTAATATGGCAAAAAGTTGCTGGGTGGTATACTTCAAAATGGTGCCATACATTCATCCAGCGGGTTACAGAGCGCAGACAAGTTGCATTAAACTCGTAATTGATTGTAGTTATCAGAAAAATATGTCTGCTTATGTACCACAGGGGGGAGGGTTTCCATATTTGGCCCATGGCCTATATATATAGCTGTAAACAATACGAGCAAGCAACCTGGAATATAACTGGATAAATACAATGTACATATTCAAGATGACAGTCACGAAAGTAAATTAGTTTCTCTGCCATAAAAGTAAAATTAGGCAGTAGAACCGATGAAACGGGGATATATATACACACGATTTATCGAGCATTCCAATACTATTCACTCAACCCATCTCGAGTCATCAGCAGGAACAGGATTCAAATGCGTAATTGGCACAAGTACTTGCAAAATCATGTATATAGTAAACATGTATAATTTGCATTCAACGATATTTATGTGTATTTTCCCATGCTGCATGTGATATACTGTAATGGGATGTAATAAAGCGTTTTTGATTTGATTTTCTGACATACTGACAACCAGAGACTAAAAGCAAATATCTGCATCTCTGCATTATCATTTATTCCTATAGAAACATGTGGAAATTTCACTTCTGCGTATTATAACCTTATGTTCTAGGTATGTTCTTAGCTGAGGCCAAACATGTTACACTTGCGTAAATTCCCAGAATAAGTGTTTTATACTTAGATACTTTTATACTCAACATACATAGAACAAACATCACATAGGCTACTACTTACTATATTACAGCGATAAAGAAATATATGTATCCGAAGATTTCGCATCGGATATTTGTATTGGAAGTTGCGTAATGTGGAATCTATAATGCAATTGAAACTTAACGTGTAAATTCATCTGAAAACTCGCTATTACATTTTTGCTGAGATTTTATTTTCTTTTATATTTATTTCGGTCCGTATGTGTTACATATAGTATTTTATTTACACATTTGCTTGTTTCTACTCTAGACATAAGAGCTTCCAGTTTTGGCTGTATGTCAATATGTTCTGGTTTTTTGTTTTGTTTTCTTTTCTATCCATAATGGACTTATGCTGTTTTAATATACATTTTATAAAATCTTTTTGTCTTATGTTGAATATTGTTAACAAATCAGTAACTCGTAAAAATGTATTTACATGCACCCGATAATCATATATATGTTCAATATACTTTATGCCCTTATCATACCAATCATTATACTATTTCATTGTTTTGGGAATCGTTAACATATGCCCACGCTTTCATGAAATTATTCAAAAACTTATTTTCTTCTGCGATATGTTTTACATCTTCTGTTTTTAAATTATATTCAAACATAAATGTTCCATCATATCTTCTAACTATTTTTACATAAATGTATTTCCATTTACTTAATTTATGTTTGTTGAGTCACCGATCCTTTTTACCAAAGATGTTCTTATTAAAGTTATAAAACTATCGATGTCGAGCAGTTTTAAACCCCCTTTTCATGTTGTTGAATTATGGTGTTTCTTTTAATTTTATCTGGCGTATTGTCCCATAAAAAGATATATAACTTATTGCAAAGCGTTTAATCATATTGTCAGGAGGATCGTGTAACACTGTTAAAGGGTATACCAATTTTGGAGCAGTTTAAGTTTCTTTGTTTCCAATTCTCAAGGCACCGTTCAATCTATTATTTTGGCATAATATTGTATTCATGAATAGCTGTATTGTCATCCCTAAAGTCTTTGAACTGATTGAAGTTCATTTAAAATTATTATTGGGGCAGTATGACACATTTGTATTTTTTAAAGCACCTACTCGCATTCCAGTAGATGTTTTTTTGTGTTAAGCTTGAGGCCTGATATTTTACTGAATTCGTCTATCATGAAATTAACTTTTCAAACGATTTCCGTGTACCATCAGTCATAAAAGTTGCATCGTCAGCAAACATCGTGTTTCTTTTTCAATTGCATGTCACCGATTTTCACGCCTGCTATGTTTCGTTTAAAATTCCTCTGGATAATATTGCAATGGCAGTAATAAAGAGATATTATGATAATGGACAGCCTTAACGCACGCCTCTAATTATTGAAAATAAGTCAGATAACAAACAGCTTTTTGCGTCAGAATAGGACAGTTTAACCCAATTCCAAATATCGTTACTAAGATTAAAATGATCCATACATTTCAAAAGAAAAAAAATGTTCCACAGTATCAAATGCTTTTTCAGTCTGCGAAAAAAAACCTGGTTAAACGGTTTCGTTTAAATAGTCCATTGATGTATATAATGTTCTAATATTTTCCCCTATGTACCTACCATTAAGAAATCCCGTTGTAGATGGTAATACGTTTTCAATTACATTTGCTATGAAATTGGGTTCAATTTTGTAGTCTACGTTGAGTATTGATATTGGCCTCCAGTTTGTAAGTATTGATAAGTCACTGTCTTCTTTTTTTGTATTAATGTGATTAGTTCATGCTTTTGCATTTCACTTAGTATTCCATGTGCTAAAGAATAGTTAAAAGAGTCAATATAATATCGTTTTATATCATTCCAAAATATGTTATAGAACTCAACAGTCATGCCGACATACCGGTACCGATCTACCTATGTGAGCTTGCACCATGTTCTGATTATGATACACTTATTTTGGCATACACATCAAACATTCTGCATTGTTTCGCACATCAAACACTGCTCTAAACCAAACATTACCATATATAAAAAAACGTTTCTCCATGGAGGTAAATGGACACACAATTGTCTCTTTTATAAAGTCCTGATGACTGCAATTGCTATTGTGACATTACTATTTTGGTTCGCTATTATTTTGATGAATTCGGGAGATATTCATCCTAACCCAGGTCCTGAGCATGTCCCCTCATCACCTATCAGCACTGCTGATACTTCTACAGACACACTTACATCAACTAGCAGTACACCATATTCATTAGACCTTTCCCATAATATATCACTGGTTCAATATAATGTACAAAGCATCATTTCCAAGCTGGATATAATTACAGCAGAACTACAAGCTTTTGATATATTAGCATTCAGTGAAACGTGGCTGAACAACAGTGTGGATAATAACAAACTGACAATACCCTCATATTGAGCCCCTGTTCGAAAAGACAGGGCCGATAGTCATGGTGGAGTGATGCTCTACATAAAAGATACAATATATTTCACCAGAAGACATGACTTAGAAATAACTCCATTAGAAAACATATGGGTTGAGCTATTGCTAAACAAAAAGAAAGTCCTTCTTGGCCTATTTTACAGACCACCAAACTCTGATATTAATTATAATAACACAATTGAAGACTCTATACACCTAGCCATTGACACAGATATTAAAGACATAATAATTACAGGTGATTTCAATTATAATACTCTAGCTCCGCCGACATCCCAGAAAGTTAATAATATCATACAACAATACAGTCTTCACCAGGTAATAACCGATTGTACACACTTTACAGAAACATCATCTCCTATTATTGATCTCCTGTTTGTATCAGATAAGAACACACTTGTAACTAGTGGCGTTGCAGACCCTTTTCTGAACCAGGAACATCGTTACCATTGCCCAATTTATGCTGTGTTTAAATTCAGAAAACCCAAATCAAAAACATTCAGAAGAGATATATGGTTATACGAGCAAGGGAACTACGAATTATTGAGAGAAAGCATTCAGTCCACCGATTGGGAAAGATGTACTGACGATAATATTTCCTGTTATGCCAAATCATTTACAGAAAAACTTATCGAAATAATGAAAGAGTGCATTCCAAACAAAACTGTTACATTCCGACCAAAGGAACCTCCTTGGCTTACGAAAGTAATAAAAAAGAAAATTAAGGAAAGAAAACGAGCGTATCATAAGGCAAAACGAACTCAATTAGACCGCCATTGGAATAAATTTAAACTAATTCGAAATGATACTATATCATTAATACGTAAATCGAAGGAAACCCATTATACTACCATGTCTGATAAGTTGAACAATAATGAGACAACATCAAAAAATTGGTGGAGTACCTTAAAAGCTTTCATGTCTCCATCCGCAAACCGCTCTATACCACCGCTGAATAATAACTCAAATATTTATGAAACAAACTCTGATAAGGCAAATATGCTGAACAACTTTTTTCGAGACCAAACTTTTCTGGAAGGTGCGAATAACGAAATACCCGAAATACCAACCTTTCCAGTAGATGAACAGCTATCGCAAATCCAAGTATCACATGAAGAAGTACTTTTAACTTTAAAGTCTGTACCGATTGGTAAATCCGCCGGACCTGATTGTATTGATAACCGCGTTTTACGCGAGGCATGCAACGAACTTGCATTGCCTCTATGCAATCTATATAATCGCTCTCTAAACGCAGGTATGTTTCCAGAATCTTGGAAAGAAGCACATGTATGCGCTGTGTACAAAAAAGGAGATCCAACGCTTGTTAATAACTACCGTCCAATCTCTCCATTAAATACCATCGAAAAAGTATTTGAAAGAATTGTCTTTAAGCATATATATAATTTCTTGCATCGTAATAAAATACTTACTCCTAAACAGTCAGGTTTTATACCTAAATGATTCTACAATAAACCAACTAACATATTTGTATGATACATTTTGCCACGCTCTTGATGACGGTAAAGAAGTGAAAGTAGTGTTTTTGGATATTAGTAAAGCGTTTGACAGAGTATGGCATAAAGGATTATTAGCAAAACTGAACTCAATAGGATTAACAGGTATTGTTCTCAGGTGGTTTAGTAGTTATCTACAAAATAGACGACAACGAGTAGTTATACCGGGCACCAAATCTGATTGGAATTTGATAAATGCCGGTGTGCCTCAGGGTTCTATCCTTGGACCACTTCTGTTTTTAATATATATTAATGATATTGTAGTGCCATAAATTCTAACATACGACTATTTGCAGACGACACTAGTTTATACATCGTCGTAGATGACCCTGTTGAAGCAGGAGAATTACTACAAGGCGATATAGACACAATTACAAATTGGTCAACGAAATGGCTTGTCACGTTTAATCCTGACAAAACTGAATCATTACTCATATCTCGAAAAATTATCAAACCCCAACATCCTCAACTTCACATGTTTGACCAACCAATAACTGAAGTAGAGAGCCACAAACATCTCGGCATATTTTTAGCAGATGTTTGTACTTGGAATAATCAAATATCATATATCAAAGATAAAGCGTGGACCAGAATTAACATTTTGAGGAGCCTGAAATTCAAACTCTCACGAAAAACATTACAGACTATTTATATCGCATTTATACGTCCAGTCCTTGAATACGGCAACATTATATGGGACAACTGTCTATCAAGCAAAAAATACGAACTAGATAAAATACAGCATGAAGCCGCAAGAATCGTAACAGGCGCAACCAAACTAGTATCATTGAACGATCTATACCAGGAATTAGGGTGGGAAAGCTTAGGTGAACGAAGACGGAAACAGAAATTAATATTGTTTTATAAAATGGTTAATGGTTTAACACCTGTGTACTTGTCATCACTTGTCCCACAAAATATAGGTGGCACCTCACGATACAATCTACGAAATGACAGTAATATTCATCCACCACATTCACGCACTGTATTATATACTAATTCATTCTTACCTTCAGTTATTAGAGAATGGAATCAGTTAGCGCTCCCTGTCCGTGAGTCTTCGACATTAACGACGTTCAAGACGCTCATCAATACACAGTCTACTGTGATACCAAAATACTACTATTACGGACTCAGGAAAGCACAAGTTCTTCATACCAGATTACGTACTAACTGTAGCTCACTCAATTACGATCTCTATCAGAAAAACATTTCAGATTCATCCCTGTGTCGCTGTGGCAACATTGAAAACGTACAGCATTACCTCCTTAACTGTCCATATTACCATGCTATACGACAAGATGTATTTCAAACTATCACCCAAATCCCTGATGTAAATCTCCAATTACTAATAAATGGTACAATAGACATATTATTATTTGGGTCAAACGAACTATCATATCAGGATAACACTAAGGTATTCCAAACCGTACACACGTATATTCTGCGTAGTAAGCGATTTGTGTAATAATATACGTACAGTTCGATGTGTATCTCATAAATTGTAACATTGGTGTGCCTACTTAGCCTCCTGCGTGGCGATGATGGACCCTCTAGTGGCACATGCATTTTTATTTTTTTATTTTTTTAAATATATCTTTGTTTTTCTTTTCATTTCCTTTTTTATTTTTTTCTAATTATCAATAAAAATTCAAACATTTGATAGAATATACTATTGGTTACGGCCAATATATTTTCTTTTCATGTCATCTTTTGCTTTTATGAGCAAAATTGACAGATGTTTCTCTTGTACACTTCGTTCAAGATATATCGAGTAAAATACTATTATTTTGCTTGATAACAATCCATAAACATAATAGTGTTTTGTATCTGCCATTATTACACCAACTGGTCTCATGCTGACAAAGTGACAAATGCGTGGTTTTTGTACTTTGCCAGCTTGTGACCCTAATTGCATTGATCAAGGAGAGGAACTTTATAAGATAGTAATCTTTCGTTCCAATCCTTCTATTCTGAATATTTGTTTATACCTGATGTAAATTGTTTATAATAAAATATGTTTATACCAACAGTTAGACTATCTGAACCCGAGCTTTTAATGTTTTTCATTTCTTTTAAGGACATACTACATTCATATTCAGGGATATTGCCTTCACACAATTGTTTACTGTCATCTGATAAATTACTTATGTTGTTATTATCTGCAAAGAAGTTGTGATGTGTATGTTGAATCTCCTTTTGTGAAAATATTTTATTATAATATTCTGTCTCTTCGTGTAATATTTCGTCATGGCTCGTTATACTATGTCCATTTGCATTTAACCTGGTTATTGATTTATTTTCTGATCTTTTTCTTTATAAGTTCGCAAACTATTGGTATTCTTTACCTCGTTCTCAATCCATTCAGCTTTTGATCTTAGTATAATCCCATTAACATTCTCTTCGTGGATATCTTGTAAATTGTCTTTTCTAGTGTTTACTTCATATAAAACGTTTTCCGACACATTATTTGAATACTCTGCTTCTAATTTATCATTTTCTTCTATTAACCTTTTTTCCATCGTTAGATATTTTTTTCTTTTCAATGGACGCATTTTTATTATTTCGTTTCTTATTGTTCCTATTATTATCTCCAATAATGTGTTTGGATTAGCGTTTTGGTTAAATTCCGCCATTTCAGCTGTTTACGTTTGATTATGTGTTGGTATTCTGTTTTCAAAAGTAAACTATTATTTAATTCAAAATAACATGGACCTATTTCGCTGTGTAATTAAACACATGAATAGAATGATCTGATTTAAATCCTGTATTCATTTAACTGTTTGTTATGCGATTACTTATATTTTGTGAAAATAGTCTACTAAACGACAAACTAATGGCGGCTTAATATTCGAATGCCATGTGAATTTCTTTATATTATGATTGAAGATTATCCAGATATAATTTAGTGCATACTTATTTATGATTGGCAATAATTTATCTTTTGTTCTTTTATTTGTATTTTTCTGTTATCCTTTTTGTCTAATTCCGGATCAAATAATTGTATTAAAGTACCTCCTATTATTAGTGTCTCAAGTTCGACCGGGTCTAAATATTTTTCTAGGTCTTGGTAAAATCGTAAAATATTTTCGTTCGGACCATGTATGCTTATTAGTGTATAATCTTTATTGGAAATGCATATTTTAAGGACCCCCGGGTCATTGATTATCTCCCTCTTTTCGACTTAGAATTTCACAATTTTACCTTGTAGCTCGTTTAACCCGTACTAGTTACATACCGGAAACTTGGTACGTAGCTTCCTGGTGGTGAGTAGATGCGCAAAGTTTATTTTGATTTTTGACACCCGAGTCATGGATTATCTCCCACTTTTCGACTTAGAATTTTGCCTCGTTTATATCAAAGCGATATGTGGGGCATCCATGTTCTATGAACACATTTTCTAGTTGAACTCGTTGTAACCCATATCAGCGTATGCAGGATACGACAATTTGTTACTAGACACAATGTATTCCACCGGTGTAGAGCTTGTTATTGGATAAATATCGCGATATTGTGGCGTATGTTACAGGACGAACGGACTTGGATCCCGATCCAGAGTCCAGTTGTTATCGACGACATGTTGACCGTCCGTCCGTCCGGCCATCTCACGATACAGGCGGGAGTTTCCGTCATCTTCACGTCGCCACAGGCGGGCATCCACGTCCTTGGTATTTGCATTACTGAACAACTGTCGAAACGTAACACTTACAGGCGTCCATCGCGATGCTACCTGCTTGAGTTTTATAAAGTAGAAACGCGAAAACACCTTTAAATTTAATAACCGTTCCGATTTTGTGAAATAAAAGGTGAACTCACAACACCAGCTTATTAAATATGGTATCCACATGTATATGATGTGTTCCATACTGAAACATCATGTGTGAAGGGGGTGGGGTGAAACAGTTTTAGGCCAACAGGACAACATTAATTTAAATTTGCAACCAACAATAACCAAATACAGCGATATCAGTTAACAAACAGATACACTACAGTCAGCAGTATATATTTTCGCAATATTACAGTTAACCGAAAATAAGATAATACCAATGTCAGTTTTAAGCACTGCTCCCATCCCAATCGTATGTAGGTATTGCGTTTATGACTATTTTATTTGTATTCTTGAGTCACGATTTTCATAAAGACAGCAACACTTGTATTTGTAAATACTAGTATACTAAATGTATATGATTTCCTTCTTTGGTAAGTTTAGCTATGAATTATAATCATACTGTTTTGTCTGTCTGTTATGTATGTATTATCGCATGAACCAGCTTTGTTTATTTTTAATAAACTTATGTTTCAGTGCGAACCTTGAATACTTTTCTCTGAACTGTCTCGGGATTGTGTAAGCCGTTTTCCATTCAGGTTGTTTCACTGTGTGTAAATATCATTCTGAGGTTATTTATCCAAGGATTCATCTGTACATGTACATATGTCTCAGACCATCATAGAAAACATAAGGCCGAACGTTACAATTAATGGTCGCCAACATGCGTTTAGCTTTGGAATTCAGTTCGCCGTCATGTTTTTATTCAGTAAGTCAACATATCAAATTAACTGAACTATATAGTGAAAGCTTGCCAACTTTGTATACACCTGTTTGAAAAAAAGGACGTATCATGTATTCACCTTGTACGGGCGGGCGGACAGGCTAGCTGCGGGCTGACGGGCTGGCGGGTGGACGGACGGGCGGGCGGGCACAGCTTGTCCACGCATTAAGTACTCGACAGATCGTAACGAAATTCGGTATATATATGTATCACGGCCAGACAAACAACCTTATTGATTGTCAGTGAGTTATCTTCCCTTGTTGACTGGCCATGCCTAGACGTGCCTCGATATTGTGACATTCGACACTCTTGTTAAATTTGCGTTAAAGTTGTTTTATTTGCTCACACAAATCTAATGACTTCTCACCCCTTGGAGACCATTTTTAGCTCGACTATTCGAAGAATAGTTAGAGCTTATGTAGTCACCCCGGCGTCGGCGTCGGTGTCGGCGTCGGCGTCGGCGTCACCGTCACGCATTGGTTAAGGTTTTTAGTCAGGCTTGTATATGGAATACTCCTGGCCCTACTTGGACAACTTCATCTCCTAGTGATGTACATCAATAACCCCTCAACTATATTTGACCTTGACCTACAATTCCTCTTGAATTAATTAGTTCATTCCCCTTGGTTAAAGTTTTTAATCAACCTTGGTTAAGGTTTTTAGTCAAGCTTGTACATGGAATACTATTGTGCATACAGACACCATACTTCGACAACCTTTTATCATAGGGATGTACATCAATAACCCCTGATCTATATTTGAATATTTGACTTTGACCTACATTTCCTCTTGAATTACTTAGTTAATTCCCCTTGGTTAAGGTTTTTAGTCAAGCTTGTATATGGAATACTCCTGGCCCTACATCCACCATACTTGGACAACTTCATCTCCTAGTTATGTACATCAACAACCCCTGACCTATATTTGACCTTGACCTGCATTTAACCTTGAATTACTTAGTTAATTCCCCTTAGTTAAGGTTTTTAGTCAACCTTTGTTAAGGTTTTCAGTCAAGCTTGTACATGGAATACTAGTGTGCATACAGACACCATACTTGGACAACCTTTTCTCATAGGGATGTACATCAATAACCCCTGATCTATATTTGACCTTGACCTACATTTAACCTGGAATTACTTAGTTCCCTTGGTTAAGATTTTTAATCAACCTTGGTTAGTTAAGGTTATTAGTCAAGCTTGTACATGGAATACTATTGTGCATACATACACCATACTTGGATAACCTTTTCTCATAGGGATGTACATCAATAACCCCTGACCTATATTTTACCTTCACCTATATTTAACCTTGAATTACTTACTTATTTCTCCTTGGTTAAGCTTTGTACTCAAACTTGGTTAATGTTTATAGTCAAGCTTGTATATGGAATACTCCTGAGCTTACAGCAACCATACTTGGACAACTTCATCTCCTAGTGATGTACATCAATAATCCCTGACATATATTTGACCTTGACCTACTTTTATCCTTGGATTACTTAGTTATTTCCCCTTGGTTAAGGTTATTAGTCAAGCTTGTATATGGAATACTTCTGGCCCTACATCCACCATATTTGGACAACTTCATCTCCTAGTGATGTACATCAACAACCCCTGACCTATATTTGACCTTGACCTACATTTAACCTTGAATTACTTAGTTAATTCCAGTTAGTTAAGGTTTTTAGTCAACCTTTGTTAAGGTTTTCAGTCAAGCTTGTACATGGAATACTAGTGTGCATACAGACACCATACTTGGACAACCTAATCTCATAGGGATGTACATCAATAACTCCTGATCTATATTTGACCTTGACCTACATTTAACCTTGAATTACTTAGTTCCCTTGGTTAAGGTTTTTAATCAACCTTGGTTAGTTAAGGTTATTAGTCAAGCTTGTACATGGAATACTATTGTGCATACATACACCATACTTGGATAACCTTTTCTCATAGGGATGTACATCAATAACCCCTGACCAATATTTTACCTTGACCTACATTTAACCTTGAATTACTTAGTTAATTCCCCTTAGTTAAGGTTTTTAGTCAACCTTTGTTAAGGTTTTCAGTCAAGCTTGTACATGGAATACTAGTGTGCATACAGACACCATACTTGGACAACCTTTTCTCATAGGGATGTACATCAATAACCCCTGATCTATATTTGACCTTGACCTACATTTAACCTTGAATTACTTAGTTCCCTTGGTAAAGTTTTTTAATCAACCTTGGTTAGTTAAGGTTATTAGTCAAGCTTGTACATGGAATACTATTGTGCATACATACACCATACTTGGATAACCTTTTCTCATAGGGATGTACATCAATAACCCCTGACCTATATTTTACCTTCATCTATATTTAACCTTGAATTACTTACTTATTTCTCCTTGGTTAAGGTTTGTACTCAAACTTGGTTAATGTTTATAGTCAAGCTTGTATATGGAATACTCCTGGGCTTACAGCAACCATACTTGGACAACTTCATCTCCTAGTGATGTACATCAATAATCCCTGACCTATATTTGACCTTGACCTACTTTTATCCTTGGATTACTTAGTTATTTCTCCTTGGTTAAGGTTTTTAGTCAAGCTTGTATATGGAATACTCCTGGGCCTACAGCAACCATACTTGTAAAACTTCAACTCCTAGTGATGTACATCAATAACCCCTGACCTATATCTGACATTGACCTACATTTAACCTTGAATTACTTACTTAATTTCCCTTGGTTAAGGTTTTTAGTCAACCTTGGTTAAGGTTTTTATGCAGGCCGCGGCCACCTTGTTTGTCAAGCTATGTGTACATCGACATCCCTCGTAGTCGAGCTATGCTGTTCTCCTACAGGTCTTGTTCATTGTCGAACTTCTGTATCATTGTCCATGCAATAACTAAACTTCTACCTGATGGATCGTAACCGAATTTGGTACACATGTCTATCTTGGGAAAACTCTATTCATTTTCAAAATTGTAGGATGCGTTTTCTCCCCTTGATATCCATTCTTAATAATGTTCCCAGTCTGTATCATTGTCCGCACAATATATAGACTTCGACTTGACGGATCATATCCACATTTGGTACATATGTATATCAAGGCAGAAGAAAGAGCCCTATTGGTTTTCAGTGAGTTTTATCCCCGTGTGAACTGGTAATGCCTCGACGTGCCTCGATAGTGTGTCATTCGACACTCTTGTTAAATTTGCGTCAACGATTTGTTTAAGTTTTTGTTTTTGAAGGGTTTACCGATTTCCTATTCCATGCAGTTATCCCCCTACTATACTGACTACACCTCGACGTGCGTATATTGTGACATTCCGCACTCTTGTTTGGTAATCAAACTTCATTTCTGGCCTGTGTGCAGAAGGGCTGACAGAGGTGTCATGTTTAATATTATCCTACTAGCACTGCAGCGTGCAGTATGTTGTGTGAAATTACTGTAACTTTTGCTTGTGAATTGTTTTGGCTGTGCCTAGTGGTAACATTATATACATGCATCACACTGGCTCTTGTTTTACACCCCTTACATCGCAACACCGATATTTATTTAGAAAAGATGTCTTATTCTTCGTAAATCAGCTCAAATTGACTAAACCTTTGAGAGCTTGTGTAGTTTTCAATTCCTCAAGGACTGCATTTGTTTTCAACTTTCAACATCATCTATGGAAAATATCGTACTGTAGCCTCGCACACAGACGCGTGGAGGAGATGGATATGCCGCTTTTTCCAGTCTCGTCGGCGGCGTCAACACAGTGTTTAAGTTCCATGTCTATCATTTATGTCTTTTGTTTTGACGGATTTTAACAATATTAACCTACAATGTGTGTCTATGATTGCTACTTTGTTGCACATATCCTGTCGTCACAAGGTTGCGAGCACTACGTTTGGCTATGAAGTACTTTTTAATCAATAACACTAAAGTCACCTTCCCTAAAACAATTATTTGATAAATTTTCAGAAAATATTTATTTTATGCGAAAAAACGAATTGTCTATGGGAATTTAACATGGGGCTAAATATATTTTTTAGACAATTTGTGAATTTGTAGAACGATTTTCAAAATCTAAATTGTATTATCTCAGTTACATCATTTCCAAGCTATCTCGCCTAGTTTAGGAGACATTTTCCAAAAATTGTCTTCGCAATACAATCAATATTTCATTGAATTTCATCAAATAAAAACATTGGGTAGGGTGGCTTTTTTGTTATTGATGAAAAAGTACTTACATTTTAATATTTTTTAGATTGAATGTGTTTAATAGCAAAAAGTACGTTGGCAGAAAAAATGTGGAGGCCTATAGTAGAGGCCTATATTCAAGTGTCGTGTTTAGCGTTCGTCAATAAATTGTATAACTACAATGTGTGTCTAGGCATGCTACGATGTTGCGCATTTGTCTAATTCCGTGTCATTCTCGTTTCAAAATCAATACCGTTGACATGCGACTGTGCGATCAGGGGTGTAATACGAGCTACGGGTCCATTTGCAATTTATTTTGTTGCAGGTACGCTGTCTGCTAACGGTATTGTTGGTGTTCCCGTGCTATTCAGTTCCAATAACCCGCGACTGTCGGCCATTGGTAGATGGCAGGGCATCCAAGTAACGGCAGCCGGTAAATCTGTTGTGTTTTGGTAGTCGGGTTAGCCGATTATCATGGATCGCTTTACTTTTACATGTTCTACCATTGTTTGATTGCTTCAGAGATACTGTGCTTTCAATACGCACAAGTTATTGATGAAATAAATTACATGTAGTAAAACTAATATATCTTCAGATTTAATTTTTTTTTTCTGAACGAAATTGTTACCAATCGCCTGAAAGAACGTCAGGATATGCAAAATAAAAATGTGGTTATTCCTGAAAATTTACCCTACAGCATGGGCATATATAATGTGATTTTTGTTTAGCGAATATTTTGTTGTTTTTATTGCGTTCACGGTTTTGAGGGGTACGTTGTTACTATTGTTTTGGTATTTACATAGCATACGACGACCACTTTCACGCCATCACCGGTATAGCGTGATATTTTTTAAAGCACTATGTACTTTTGCGAACAAATATTTAAAGGACTACCTTCATAGATAATGTAATCAATGCGATGCGACCTGTACCATGTGTACAAGTGAGGAATGTCACAAAGGCCAAAACCTGGCGACATGTGACGATTGTAATATGGGATGTACGTAGATCAGTCGAATGTTCAAAGACATACCAGTACACTAGAAACGAAAGAATAAAAGATAGCCCAGTTGCCCCTCTCAGTGCGAAAACTAGTGGAAATGTCGGATGTGTTGTAAATTATAAAGGAGGTTGGATAAGAAGCATGAAGAATGCGAATGCTGTGAATATTTATGTACATCCAGTGAAATGTAATGAAACATATGTTACACGAGGGACACTCCAGCCAAAGAAGCGTTTGCTCCGAAGTTTATTAGTTTCGACTTTGCATGTAGTCAGAATGAAATGCTTCAGAGCGAAACCAGCTAGACACTTTATAAAAGAAAACAAAACAACTGAGAATATCAATTGGCAATCCATTGAAACTCCTGTACAAGATGCATCCACTGCAAAACGTCATGATGAGGAAAATCTACCCGTAGAAAATCTATGGAAAATCTATCCATATCTAACCCGTTGCGAACAATGTGACGTGTACGAATACGACGTATCGGAACTATGCCTCGATACGTGCGGGTTCAGAGAATCATATTTGATGGAGAACATACGGCAGAAAGGTTTGGACAAAGACGCTTTCCTGATAAGATGCGAAAGAAAATTAACAGAATGTTGAAACCGACCGGCCTAAAATACTAAGGATATGACTTTGTTTTGAATCAAAGAGCGTGATGAATTTTTCGTATGGCATCAAAGCAAAACTGGCAAACAACTGTACAACTGCATTTTTATAATGCACGTAGGAAAAAACGCTTCAAATGTCCGACAATGTATATTCTGTTTAAATAGCGCATGAGTGTATGGGACTGCAGTGTTCGTGGGGCATCGTATGGTACTTATGTCAGCCGGGACTTTAGGTCTCTAAGCGACAAGCTAAGTATGAAGATGTGGGTATGAATGCCTCTACTTGTGTCTGTCAACACGGACTATACACATATATTTGAACTTTATAAGTTAATAAATCACGTAATAGTAAGAAAAGTAGTTACTATTACATTGCGTATCTATATACAATGTATATACTCTCGTAAGCTTATGTATGAATACAGCTGATATCACTGACTGCTATGATAACTCACAATTATTTCTGGTATAGAGGAGACAGACATACTCACTACTGTAAATTGTAACGTGCGAATATACATGGACCGCCGGGTGACAAAACGGACCTTATTTTAGCAATAATTATTAAATTAGTTTGCACATTTAGGCTATACAATGAGAATAGAATTACATTACCAGAATATAATCATGATGTTAACGGCAGGTAGTATGAGCTCTCCACTGATGTAATGGCGATCAATGTAGTCCCTAACCAGACAGCGCGGATGTGTAAACTGATCTGGGGATATGCTGATAGCATACATAGTAAGATCCATTTTGTCAACAGGTGCCCACGTGTTTATATTACACAATATCTGAATTGGCGATCCTCGTTCTTTTTGTACATGTCATATTTGTCTTCACATGTTATCGTTGATGCAACTCTCACTTACTTCCATCATTTCTTTATTTCTGTTCACATTTGGTGGACTCAACATCGTGGACCGGCGACCAAGATGTATTGTGCTTGCTTTACATAGATCAGATTTCTAATACTACTTTATGGAATTAAAACTAGGAAGCTTTAATCTTAAGGGTGTGGGATCAAAACACAAAAGGCTACACCTTTTTCAATGGATAAAGGACAATGATTACGATATATGTTTCATACAAGAAGCACATTTCACAACAAGTGACAAATGCCAGTGGGAAAAGAAATGGGGTGGTGACGGGTATTTTGGTGGGGAATATAGCAATAAGGAAGGAAGGTATAGGTATTTTAATAAAATCGGGGCTTGATCATAAAATGAAACATTATGAACAGGTCATGATCGGTAGAATTCAATCTCCTAAAATATGCATTTATGAAAAAGAGTATACATTGATTGATCAATATATATGGTCCAAACAAAAACAGTCTACGATTTTACCAAGACATCGATACATATATAGAAATAGTGGACGTAGATACTTTAATAATAGGGGGCGAGTTTAATATAATTTTAGATCCAGATTTAGACAAGAGAGAAACTATTGTCAATAATTAATACATATGAACTACATGATATCTGGAGAATTCTTAATCCTAATACAAGGAAATTCACATGGCATTCGAATACTAAACCACCAATATTCTGTCGTTTAGATTATTTTCTAATATCTGAAAATGTAATTAACAGAGTAATAAAAAGTAAAATTACTATAGGGTTTAAGTCTGACCATTCGTTAGTATATATTTTTTTTACAGACTCAATCTTATGAAAGGGGTCCGAGATATTTTAAGTTAAATAATAGTCTACTTTTAAAAACAGAATACCAACAACTAATTAGACGAAGCATTTCTACCATTCCCGAAATCAACCAACATGCTAATCCAAATACACTTTGGGAGATAATTAAAGAAACAATAAGAAATGAAACGATAAAAATTGCGTCTACTGAAAAGAAAACATATTTAATAATGGAAAATAAATTAATAAAGGAAATAGATAAATTAGAAGCAGACTACTCAAAAAATATATCGGAAGATATTTTAACAGAATTAATCACCAACAAAGATATGCTACAGCATTTATATGAACAGAAAGTTAGAGGAATTATGTTAAGATCAAAAGCCGAAATGATTGACGGTGGGGAAAAATACAAAATACTTTGCAAATTTAGAACGGAAACGGTCTGAAAATAAAACAATAACTAGATTAATGGTAAATGGTCTACATATTACGAGCAATGGTGAAATATTAAGTGAAGAAAAAGAATATTATAAATAAAATATATACGAAAAAAGAAGCTGAAAATACAAATAACAATTTTTTTTCAAATGATAATGGTGTAAACAGATTATCCGAAGAAAATAAAATTATGCGAAGGCAAACTTTCAGAATACGAATGCAGTAACTCTTTAAAGGAAATGAAAAACAATAAGAGCCCAGTCTCAGATGGTCTGACTTTGGAATTTTATAAAATATTTTGGAATGACATAAAAATATATTTTATGGATTCTTTTATTTTTTTATTAGCAAATGGATTACTGAGTGAATTGCAAAAAACAGGGTGTAATAACATTAATACCAAAAAAGGATAGCGATTTATCTATACTTACGAATTGGAGACCTATATCATTACTTACTGTGGATTACAAAATTTCATCAAAGACCATAGCAAACAGAATTAAAAAGGTTTTAACAATTATAATAGATGATTCACAAACCGGATTTATTAATGGAAGGTACATCGGAGAAAATATTAGAACTCTATACGCATTAATGGACCATTTGAATGAACATGAATTACCGTGTTTATTTTTCTTCGCAGATTTTGCAACGGCATTTGATACTGTTGAACATTCTTACCTCTTAAAAGTTATGAAACATTTACATTTTGGCAACGACATTCTAAATTGGAGTAAGCTTTTTTACTCTGATGCAAAAAGCTGTGTTACAAACAATGGTTATTTATCGGATTTCTTTTCAATAAATAGAGGCGTACGTCAAGGCTTTCTTTATCACCTTACCTTATTATTATCGCCATTGAAATACTATCCAAAGCAATTATAAATGAAAAATATATAATAGGGGTAAACATTTATAATATAGAAATTAAAAACACAATGTTTGCTGATGATGCAACTTTTATGAAAGATGATACAAGAAAATCATTTGAAAAGTTAATATACATAATAAATGAATTTAGTAAAATATCTTGTCTCAACCTTAACACAAAAAAAAATCAGCTGTAATGCGCGTTGGTGCCTTAACAATGAAGATCTGATTTTCTGTCTGGATAAGAAATTCATTTGGACTTTTCTTAGTGCAAACATGTTAGGAATTATGTTCTTAAATAACAATACAGATATCCACGAATATAACATCCTTCCTAAAATAGATGAGTTTGAACAGTGTCTTGATGTGTGGAAACATGGAAACTTAAGCTTACTTGGAACAATTACAGTTATTAAAACGTTTGCTGCTCCAAAATTAATATATCCATTTAAAGTGTTACACGACCCTCCAGACAACATGATGAAAATAATTTAAAACAAAATATTCGATTTATTATGGGACAGCAAGCCTGATCACATTAAAAGAAATACAATCATCCAATCTGACGGAAAAGGGGGATTACAAATGTTAGATGTATATAGTTTTATAACATCAATAAGAGCATCATGGGTAAAACGAATATGTGACACATCAAACAGAGGTAAATGGAAACAACTTTATGAAAACAAACTTGAAATATATGGTGGATTTTTGCTCTTTGAATGTAACATAAAAGCAGAAGATGTAAAACATGTAGCGGAAGATAATACGTTTTTAAATAATGTTTTAAAATCCTGGTCACATATTAACTATTCCTCCAAAAATGACACAGTATCAAAACAAAACAATATTTTTCAACGATTGGTACAATAAAGGCATTACATATGTTGAACATCTATATGACTATAGAGTAAGAAATTTTCTACGCTTTACTGATTTTACAGCAATATTCAATATACGTCTGGACGATTTTATAAAATATCAAAGTATTGTGAACAGCATAAGTCCATTATGGGCCGAGAAAATAAAAACCGAAAGCATCAACACAACTCCACAATCTACGTCGCTTATATCGAGAGTACAGGATAGCAAATATGTGAACAAATACTATATATACAAGACAAACACACAAACAAAATATAGAAGAAATAATATCTGAACAAAAATGGACAAATGGATTTCCTGATGATAATTTATGCTGGCAACAAATTTACACATTAGCTTTCGATTGTACAATAGACTCAACATTGCGCAATTTCCAATATAAATATTTAATGTGTATCATTGTGACAAATAAACTACTCTATCGTTGTAATATAGTAAATAGTAGTCTATGTGATTTTTTCTCTATGTATGTTGAAAACATTAAACACTTGTTCTGGGTATGTATGCATGTGCAATATTTTTGGTCACAGCTTCGAAATTATCTAAATGAAAAAGACTTAACATATGAATTAAATTTTCGTAGTGTTTCTCTAGGAATAACAAAAAAGGCACTGATGGTAAAACAATTTAATTTTATTATTTTGTTAGCAAAATACTATATTTTCAAATGTAAATATGAAAAGCATGATATTACTTTCGAATCTTTTGTAAGTTACTTGAAAAATAGAATACATATAGAAGAAGAAATAGTGACAATGAAGGACAAAAGAGAACAGTATATTATTAAGTGGGGCAGGTTTTATACATAAAGTTCTTATAGGCACCGCAAGCAAAATCAAGCACAGCATATCTCTATATTAAATATAAACTACACAGGTCCAGCAGGTGTGAACACAAAGAAAGAAATCCTTACCTTCTTCCTTTTTGTCATGCTCTGTATATCTCAACTACTTTACACTCACATACATTTCATTTTTTAATATAGTATGTAATCATTGTATTTCATTTAGCTATATTCTCTTGTAAACTTTATAAAATGTACATGTTGTATTTAAAAGTGGAAATAAACCATTTAATAACCAAATAACAAACTGGCAAACAGTTAGTATACCCCAGTATTAAACATATGTCTCTCTCTCACTAGTTACAAAGATCAAGCCAGTAAACCTCAATTCATAATTTGGAATGGATTGTGAAACAACACAATTTAAACACACAACATGCTCAGATTATGGGTCAATAGTGTATGACAGACACCAGAAACAAATTAAGCGGTCACAGCGAAGAAACCAATACGGATTACGAATAAAACGGATGTGAATTTCACGGCTGGCGAGATTATTTTCCGAAGGACCAAGAAGATACGTTTCATCCACTTACTGGTCAATCAAATGAACGAAGTTTATGCGTTGACACTAAAAAACGAAAACCTATATCCAGAACGTAGCAAAGAAATACGTTTCGATTTTGAAACAACAGATTAACGATAATCCAGAAACCGTCTTCGGTGGCAGAACCAACGCCAGTCAACTATATTCGGACTAGGAAAAGTCAAGATCGCTGTACACCGTGGACTCTACTGTCATGTCCTAGCTTACATATCCAACATACCATTGAAAGCCACCCTATGCAGATTGTGTCAGAAAGACAAAGCAATTGCCAATGATACGATGCTCAGAGACCGTTCATTACGCAAACACGTCTTATTTGGAATTAATAAATCACTGAACTACTTTCGGCAAGGGAGATAATCAATATCACGCGAACTATTTTCATACGAGCCAAGCGGATTGTTCATTTATGATTAGTATATATAGTTTTAAGCTATCTCCTGTGATATATAATGATACATTACTTTGCTATGTTATGGGTACTAATACATGTTGTTTCAATAGCGTATCTCTGTAACGGTATCGTTGTAGATGGAGTTGCAAATAATTTAATAATTATTACGTTCAAATGGTTGCGTAATACTGATAGCACTTCTGTATAACTGTGATTCTCGTAAATGGCGCAATAGTCGTGAGGTTAAGGTCGCCGACTTCAATGATTTAATTACCGATTCCCGAAAGGGTCGGGGGTTCAAACGTCGACGTGGTATACTTTTTTTTCTCCATATATATTATTTTTGTGATCTTAATATTTTCACAATTTTATTATTTTAATAAAAATACCTATACATTGATAGAAACTTAACAACAATGAAAGTGTCTGTCTTTAAGTAATATATACACAGACAGTTTGTTACTGTTTTTCTAAGTTTAAGTAATATATACACAGACAGTTTGTTACTGTTTTTTTTTAAGTTTGAGGTACTGTCTATACCATATAATGTTTCACTGTCCCAAAATCAATTTTTTTGGCTGTCACAATTAATTAATTTTCGGACAGGAAACATTTTTTTATGAATTTGAAATAATTATTGTCCTCCATCTGCTCACAACACTGTTCGAACTGCGCCTGTGGCTACCACGACCAGAATTCACTGGCCGCAAACACAGTAGCCATCGGCGTCTATTTATTAAATTATTATTTTTTATTTTATTTGAATTCCGCGTGAACGCTGCATTTTGTGTCAACACCATTTACAGAAAATATTGGTGATTTTCTAAACGAATATCGGAGAAATGCGGCTATATATTTTGTCAATTTTCAACACCATTTACGGAAAAAAATTACTGATTTTTTAAAACAATATCGGCACAACTAAATACGGTGATAGAATTTTTGTCAACTTTTCAACACCATTTACGGAAAATATTACTGATTTTCTAAAAACAATATCGGCGAAGGTGTACTGAACTACTCTTTATTTTAAATAACCAGCCGTCTAATAGGTCTGTGTATAATCGAGAGTATATCGTTAATTGTCATGTTGTCTCCGACAGTGAGGTGTTGCGGCACACATCAAAACGACACGTCAATTGCAAAACATTGCCTAAGGGTCACAGCTGTGTGGTGTCATCAGATCAACACCTCGTCACACACAACTACGCATTATCGATTTTTTTTTTTTTTCCCCACACGAAGCGACGTGTATTTACAACTAGATCTGTGTAATGTGTCGGGTGTAGCCAAAGACCATACATAAATTCGTAATTAGTCACAGATTTAGCCTTAAAATATAATCGATTTCCTTAAATTACGTCCGCAAGGTGACAGATATTTCAGAGCAGACGTCATCGTAATATGCCGTTATTTATTTCCAAAATTAGCCATATATTCTGTAAATGGCGTTGAAAGTTGACAATAAATTAAGACCAGATCAGTACGTTAAATCGCTATCGACGACAACTGACGATCCGATGAGAGAGTAATACCGTTTACGCGTATCCAATGTTAAATATACATCGTTATTTTGTATGACTTTCGTAGTTTTTACCGAGAAATTCAAACCGTTTCCAATTATTGGGGAAAATAATATAATGATTAGCACACCGTTTCACTAAGCAGCGGCTACTCAGGGAATGGGATCACACGGTCTATTGTTTACACTGATTAAATGGCGGCCCCCATGAGGTCTCGGGTAAATCTTATTTTTAAATAATACGACTGTGGTTTCTTCCTTTTAGTGATGACCATGTTGCAGCCGTTAACACTTATTTAGCAGCATTATTTATGTCTGAACATTCTGCAGAGAAATTTGAATAGGACGGAATCGAGCGTTGTTTAAACTTAGTCCTGTTCATATGCACAGGTCAAAATATGAACTGAAAATGGCGCTTTGTGTGACAGAAATCCGTACGCGGACGAATACAAAAAATATTTTGTTATAAATATCACATATAGCGAAACAGCGGTAGCATATACTGTTTTAATAATATGCATACATATTGTAATTAATGTTTAATAGTGATATACAGATGAATAATATACGATACTATGGTTTATACTCCAGCACTATGTTTTAAGGCTGTGTGATTTGCCTCAATATAAGCTGGATTAATTAATACTTATATTCATGCGCTTCATGAGAACATCAATACATTTAAAATATACAAATATTACTTAAAGGGGTATCGATATGATACATTTTAATAATATAAATATTGAAAATACACATTACAATCGCTTACAACATAAGTTATTGATCTAAAATAGTCACTGCATCGTGACCTATTTGACTACATTACCTATTGCGCGGCTACCTCATCATACCCTTGTTTACATAGGTAACTGGGGGTATAGTGAGGTATGCTCGCTAATACAATGTTTGCGTAATGTTGATTGGAACTTTTTGCATAACTTTAAATTCAGAAAGGGCTGTACATTTAGAATGAAAAGTTAGCGAAGTACACTTCGGCTGTGTTTATCCCGGAAATTCAAACATTTGTGCATTTAGGATATAAAGTTAACAAACAAAGTATCTGTTTCCTTTGATAGAACTTATGGATATTTGAAAAACGTATTCCTTTGAGGGTCGTGTATAATGCTGTGAACATTTAGTAATCCCAAAGTCAATGTCATGGAATTTGTGCGCTAAACAAGTATAACATTGAGAACGCTTTCTTATAATAGCGTGTTCATAAGACTTCACGCTTCCTTTGGTAGAATGTTCAGGTATTTCACTTATGCAATCGTCTGATTTTCATCCATCATGCCGTGACAACTCCACAATATTTCATACCACAGCGGGCGGTTAGTTAGGAGCATGCGAATATAATTTAAAGGTGCTATTTATCCTTACCGGAACCATCTCGATATCCATCGTTTGGCCCTCATGTACATATTTTGACATTCTGGTACATGATAGTTGAATTGAGTTAGATCCGTCATGAAAGTAGTAGGAATAGTACTAATTCCATCACTTTATGGTGATCGGGCTAAGTAACGCCGTTGAAGTGAGGACCTGGCACCAGATCAGGTTATTCTAATTTCATGCCTGAATATATATGCCTTATATTCAGTGCTTCTTTTAGAATCCCCCACCCTCATCCATAAAGGTTAAATACGAGATTTCAAAATTCCTCTTCACATTAAAAGTTATGGTCCATGTGTGAAGCATTTTCAGATTTGTTAAAATGGAGGTCATCGCTAATCCAAGATGGCCGCCGTCTAAAAATAGCATAAATTCTTAAAAAATCTTCTTCTCATGAACCGCTAGCCAGATTTCGACGAAAATTGGTAGGAATGATCGATGCACAATGCTGTTTCAAAGTTGTTAAAATGGCGACACCGGGGTCAAAAATGGGCGTGGCCCGTGGGGTCAAATTTTATTTTTGACCGCTGGTTCAGATTCCTTCAAATGGTGGACTCCGGGTCAAAAATGGACGGGGCCGGAGGGGTCAAGTAGGGGTCAAATGTCACATTTGACCGAATATGGTTATGTCATATATCAAATCGAAGTTATCGACGAGACGGTCACTCTGGAGCTATTTTTGTCGAAATCAGGTAATTACGTCATCCGAGATGGCCGCCGAAAGGTCAAAAGTTCGTTCTTTCAATATAGATTACAAACGTCTTTTTATCGTGAACCACTTGGCAAATATTGGCCAAACTTCACAGTAATGGTCAGTGGGACAAGCCTTTTCATTTTTGTTACAATGATGGTCATCGCGAAATCCAAGATGGCCGCCGTTGAAAAGTAGGTCAAATTCTCAAAAAATCTTCTTCTCACAAACCGCCAGGCCGATTTCGACGAAGCTTCATATGAATGATCGATAGTTAACGATGTTTCAGATTCCTTCAAATGGTGGCCCCCGGGTCAAAATTCACATTTGACCAAATATGGTCATGTCATATATCAATTCGAAGGTATGGACGAAACGATCACCTAGGAGCATTTTTTTGTCGAAATCAGATGATTACATCATCCAAGATGGCCGCCGAAAGGTAAAAATGTCGTTCTTTTATTAGAGATTTGAAACGTCTTCTTCATACAAACCGCTTGGCCATTGGTAGCAAACTTCGCAGTTATGGTCCATTGGTAAAGCCTTTTCCAGTTTTGTTAAAATGGCGGTCATCGTTAATACAAGATGGCGGCCGTCTAAAAATAGGACAACCTTTTAAAAAATCTTCTGCTCACGAACTACCAGACCGATTTCTACGAAACTTAGCATAAATGATTGATGTACAATGCTTTTTCAAATTTATTAAAATGGTGGACCCCTGGGTCAAATAGGGGTCAAATTTCATTTTTTACAGAATATGGTCTTGTAATATATCAAATCAAAGGTAATGATGAGGCGATCTCTGTGGTGCTGTTTTCATCGCATCGGATGATTACATCATCCAAGATGGCCGCCGAAAGGTCAAAAGGTCGTTCTTTTATTAGAGATTTCAAATGTCTTCTTCATACAAACCGCTTGGCCATTGGTGGCCAAACTTCGCAGTTATGGTTTATTGGTAAAGCCTTTTCAGTTTTGTCAAAATGGCGGTCGTCGTTAATCCAATATGGCCGCCGTCTAAAAATAGTATAAATTCTTAAAACGTCTTTTCAAGAACCACCAGACCGATTTCGACGAAACTTGACAGGAATGATCGATGGACAATGCTTTTTTAAATCTGTTAAAATGGTGACCTCTGGGTCAAAAATGGGCACGGCCCGGGGGTCAAATAGGGGTCAACTTGTTTACGGAATATAGTTATATAATACATAAAATCTAAGGATTGTAATAACAAGTAGGCTGGAAGCATCCTTCATGGTCATGGTCCTTAGGTAGGGAGACAACTCCTACCCTGGTGACTTCTCAAGTTTGTCGCATTGACATTGTGTGCCTGTCATGGGCTTATTTTTATGTATATGTAGTGACAACTTTACATACCACTATTTGCTTGATTTGTGTGACTTTGCACAGGTGAGCGATATATAGAGAATAGTAGGTTAGTGCCGTGAATGGGAAAACATATCTGGCAAGGCTTAGGAAACGGGATGGGCGAGGCTCTGCCGAGCACATCCCGTTTTCGTGCCGCGCCAGATATTTTTCCCATTCACGGCACTAACCTACTATTCTATTTATCCTGTCAACATTAAAAATAGCTTTAAAATGCAAAATACTAGCCCCAGCCGCATCTCCAAATCGTATTGACAGGATATCAAACATGTTTCGCGGCACATACGCACTGTGTTGACGGGATAAATGGCCATCATGGCCCTCTTGTTTCATATTTCTTTGCTATTTCTCGACAATGCTAAATTCGCTGAATAATATACTGTTATACAACATTATAGATACTGTGCCTCAGATATCCGTCTAAAGTGATGAAACAGATTAGCAAAACAAAAAACGATTAAAGTTTAGATTTATACCATATTTATGAACCTAAATGCCCTAATAGTGTAGCAGCAGCACTTAAATAAGTGCTCTAGTTAAGGAGATGAGTCAACCGGAAGTACCACATTAAGTGTCATATATCAAAATGTTCGTCTTGGTGTCAGGATTCTGAAAACCAATGTTGCCATTGCGGCAATTTTGTGCCGGCTGAGATTTTGGGGTAAAAAGACGGAATTTTAGATAAAAAGTGGAATCGACAAATATTTCGAAATTGTGATATTGTACAATATAATTAAAGCATTTTCTGGCATATAAACCATACATTTTAGTTAACCGTTCCAAGGTGGTCCCCATTTTCTCACTTTTGCAGTGAAAATACAAATAGGTATGGAAGCCAATGATGACAGAACATTTTCACATTTACATTTTCAAGTACAGGAATGAAATTTGTAATATAAAGTGTATTTACGCAATATCTTCAATTGGTCTTGTGTTAATTAGTACATAGCCGGTACCATCTCTATTAAATATAAATGACTGTCCTCTATTCTATATTTAATAAATAAATACCTCCTTATCTGTACCAGTGAATTATCTGTTGCGGTTGAAAAAAAGTGAAAGTGGCAAAGTTTTAATTTAAATTCAAGCTCCTTCTACCAGGTATTTATCTGGGACAATACATACCTCTATGGAGGTATTTACTTATTATATAATATGGTTTAGTGATCTGAAAATATGTGAAATTCATGAAACAAAGAAACCAATTCAAATTCTCCTGCTGACTGATTCATTAATATACACGAGACCTAGTCAATATTCATGAGTCAGGTAACTAAATTTGTGCAATTAAATGGTATAAACGTACATTTGGCGGAACGTCATCTGTGACGTCGCCAGATGCAACAATCAAAACATCAAACATCGTTGCGTCATATGTTCTACCAAGAGATATATAGTGTAAATAGTAAACTCTGAATGAATTTAGTGTACATGTACATGATTCTTCAAACCATACCTTTGTGTTGCCACAGAAGCGTTTTGAAGCCATATTAGATTACATCTTATTACACGTATGCATCATGATAAACGGTGCTAATTATATTTTAGACCAGTGTAGCACCTGTGCAATATTTCCATTTGCCATGACGTGACACAATACATTAATACACATGATGGTGAAGGCATACACTAGTAAAAACTGAGATAAGCTCGGTCTTGTCAGATGTTCATCATGTTAGATACTATATACTATCTACATAAAGTTAATGTTAAGTGTTCCAATATTTGTCTAATGTTTGATTTGCACCAATTACATTATTAAAATATAAGTTGGATTTATAAAACAGCTTATTTTGTATTTCTAAGCGAATTTCTAAGTGAATGTGATATTTTCAGTTAGAAATATGTGAATACACTTGTATTGCATATGTCATTCATGAGATATGAATACAGTAGCCAGTATGCATGTTTTTCTGTCCAGTCATTTCTTTGCAAATACTCACTATATATGTCGTGAATCCGCACATTTAGCAGTTCAAACGGTTCTGTTGTCAACGGATTCGAACACACACTATCTTCTAGATCGTCCACTTCACACCTTACGCGCCTGATCGCTGTGTACGCACGTGCATCCTTCTGCACCGGAGTTTGTGCATTCATAAACTAATTATTGAAAAGCTCCGATGCTGCAGGCGATTGACTCATTAAATGTGGCTGAAGTGTGCCCCTTTCAGTGCATTCATACCCAAATCCAACAGGGTCTTGCACGGCAAGATTTGGAATGTTAGCTTTGCACCATATCATGCGTTGATACGACCACATGCGGACAAGGATACCAAATCTGTTTTCCGGTGGAGGCAGCATTTTTCCAGTGAATTTTTTTCTGTTTTCTCACGCAACATATTCAGTGAAATACAGTCATTTCTTCCATACATATCCCAGACAAACATCATACTCTGAACAAATTGAGATTTGGACACTCCCTCAGTAGTTCATAATGTTGCCAATGAATCATATTCAGCTGACTTCTGTTTCTGTTTCTGTACGGAAGGCCAATTTCTTTCCATGACCAACGAATGAGTAGTGTCACATCCTGCCAGACAATACAAGTAGGTTTCGCTGTGGATGAGGCATGTTGTCATAGATTTCATGACCAGGAATATACCGCACTAAATGTACGTCCTTCCCAGTACGACCTGTTAAGAAGACGAGTCTGCTTGCAGCTATCTCTGGACGATGGTGAATGAGGAGGACAAGAACGGCAGTATCTGGACTGCATACTACACTTTCTGCACCCATCAGATGCTTTGACACAGTGTAGTATCATTCTCGTGTCAGCTTCTTCTCGAATGGACTGTAGCTCTGGGACTCCACTAACGGTGGACGGCGTTACTTTAACAACCTTATATTCCTGACCTCCGCTGATAAACAGAACTTGATTTTCAGCAAGCAAGGTACAATTATACCTTGTGTAACACTGTACAAGCGCAGACTTATTCATGCAATTACTGATAAATTGGGTTCAGTTTGGTGCGATCCGGACTTCTGGTCGCACGTTTATATCACTTCCTTGCACGCCCCATGTTCGTTTCTCACGCGTTTGGTCCTTGATGCTGTCGTCAAAATACTTGTCGAACACTACATGAATTTGCTGAACTGAATGCCAATGTTAGAGACTCTACTGCGATTCAAAATAAAATTAAAGAGCCCCATCGCCATTTCTTCAATGTAATTGTGGCAACATGTCGTGTTGTGTCATTCATCATCTGAATGCAGGCATGTCCATCAAATACGATGATTTTCACTCTTTCAGATGTTTATTCCTTCCAGCCATGGAATAGACTGTGATTTTACTGTTCATACCATCTTCTTACCATCCTCAGTAAACTTGCTTAACGGAACGGGCGCATTTTCATACGACATGTTTCTTGCTAATGGAACTTTTTTCTTGGCTATGACAGCCAAAATACATTAGTTTTTCGTCCATACTCAGATTCTTCTTCTTTACTTTAACTGACTTTTTGATTTCAGACATTGCTTTCCGAACTGACCGCGGTAATGTGTCATACAGGCTTTTTCGAGTTGTTTCCATCATCTTGAGTCTGGGTCAGCAAGCCTCTCTTCCACAAACGTTGTTAACTTCTTGATCTCTTTTTCAAGTGTATTTACCGGACTATCCTCATTATCTATGGCCCCGCTTATTTATTGCAGCACAGAATACAATTTGGGGTACGGTATGCGAATTTTTTTGATTTTCTTGTTTAGGGCAGGGCAGGCATATGGACACCCCCGTTGTAATCCGCGCCTGGTGTGGTGATTTCATCTCCCAATGGTGAAACCTTTAAGTTTGCGTCCAATATAGTCTATTGCAATACGAACGACATGTATATATACAAATATCGTACAGTAATCGTATACATGTGTGCGTCAAATAACCTGTTATTTTGAAGTACACTTACCAGCAAGGAAACTAGTGCTATCTTGGAACGGTCACTTGCCAATTATGGTTTATATGTTACAGAAGGTTGTAACGTAATTGTTATATGTCAGTTATACATGTTATAACCCTGTTTGCATAAACAAGTGTCATGTATTCTCAAAAATTGCGGATTCCATTTGACCCAAAAATCTCAGCCGGCTCAAAGTTGCCACAATGGAAACATTGGTTTAGTAATTCCTGACATCAAGACGAACAATTTGGTATATAACATGTAATGTGGTACTTCCGGTTGACCCCTCTCAAAATTTGCTGGGAGCTGCTGCTCTACTGTAATGTTTTGATGAAAATACATGTTTATAATACTTAAAAGAAAGGTGTCGAGTCGACAATAGGAATGCAAGGTAAGAGAAAAGTATAAATACATGTGTATTTTGAGATATTTCCTATGGTAAAATTATCAATTTATGCTGGTATCACTGTACTTTCCTATAAGTATATGTGTATATCTCTAGACCGACTTTCAGCCAATAACATGTCAAACATTGTCGAGGTACGAAAGGGGAGTAGACATAAATCAATGTTGCATATAAAGTCAGCGCTAAACTTCAATTTAACAATCGAAATTTGTCACAGGTCTTTTTTGAATTTTTGTGACCCCTTATTAGCCATATTCAATTGCTACCCCTCATTAGCATTTTCGTGTTTTGTGCCAAAGCACGGTCGAATCTGCATATATGTTTTTCATTTTGTTCTCAACATCTTCTAGTATTAGTATTGTACTATGACTGCGTGCCAGTCGTGCACCATATCCTCCCAGCTATAATAGCAGTTTTCCAAGGAATTGTAAAATGTGACCCTTCTTAGCTATTGGGGTTTCGGTCCCGCACGTACGCGGTTTCACTTTTATACGAAATAAGGCCGTCTTTAGCCTTAGAATAATGAGCAGAGTTTGAGTTTTTCAAATGGCAAAGTTCTCGCTCACGATTTCTGTTACATTGTATTTGAATAGGTTTACTGAAAGTTATTATAATCAATCTTACCTGAATTGGGCCGATCCGCCATTGTTTTTCGTGCCCCAGCTTAGCAAAATGTCACGTGGTACCCGCACCGTGATAATGGGACATTAAATACCTTAGACTATCTGACTTGGGGTGGCGCTAACTGGACATGGCTTGGTGTGGGAACAAGACTCCAACTCCTATTGTGGCTTGCTTCGTTCCTTAATTTTTCCATTTCGTGTATCACGTAATTGATTGTATAGAACCTATTGTCTGTACATTTGTGTCAATACTATATTTTTCGGAAATTTTAAATTTAATTGCTTTAATGTATTTGCCCTGTATCAGAGGATGCTGAAACCAGAACAACTTATAATCCAGAAAATATCAATTATCACAGAATATAAACTTTCCTAAAACTGATGGCAGGAATGTCTTGGTTTCGGCATCCTATAGTCAGATGTAAGGGAGAGGATTTAAATAAGCTTGCTTTCTATCCAATCCCATTTTTATAGTACTGTATATAGTAACATTGACATTGACAATGAAATTTAAACAATATGCAAATAAAATATGTTTAAGCTAAATAACATAGACAATGATGAGTATCGTGGTTCCGTCTAGAGCAGCGGCTCTATCCTGTATGATTTTACACACGAGTACATTGTGCATATTTCAGTACCTTTTGGTTATATTTAATCTGACCGATGAACGTGGTCTGAAGGCCACCACGTACCAATACCCGTCAGCGAGCGTCAGCATCATGAGATGCGCATTATATGCAATTATTTGTTGATGATTCTTTATAAAAAGCCGGCACGCACTGATCACCAATACGTGTATGCAAACGAGTTATTATTTATACTAACACATGGGCATGCGCCGTGTTTCATGTATGCAGATAAACCAAGTTTGTGGAGCTCCTGGTCAAGCGGTCTGAGGCGTCGGACTGCTGATATTACGGTCGTGTGTTCGAGCCTCACCGGAGGCGTCCGTTGTGTTCTTGAGCAAGACGCTTTATCCACACTGCTTCAGTCCACCCAGTTGCAAATGGGTACCGGTTAAATACCGGGAACATCGATTGTATTTGATTGTATGTACACGTACTTATGAATAAAATATGATCATATCAATTAAGGGTAAACACTACTAAAAGGGTCTAAGAAACTTAAAAGTTTATATAAGCAAATGCTTATATCCGGTCTCTAACACTGTATGAACTGTATGCAATTTATACTTCTATTTATTGAGATTCAGATATTCATGTATGCTATTGTTCTGCAGGTCGGTTGAATATATCGACAAGTGTTATCCGGCAGGCCGTATCCGGGATTACGGGAGCGGCGAACGTCACTACGATCGCCGATAGCATTGTCTACGCATGCGGGGCAGGCGTGAGGATTTCAGCCGGAATTGCTAGTGAGGTTCCTGTGACGTACGTGCTTAGCGGATCGTCCTGAAGTACAACGGACTGGGAATCGTTGCTCATGGAACGGTTGCCGCGCCTCACGTAAACATACGAGCCTGTGAGGTATCGTTCGGCGCGGAACACGGTATAGTCATAGAAAACTGGGACGGACAAACGTCAGTCAACACTGAGATGCATATTCGAGACTCGCTGATCAGCAATAACTCACGAAACGGTATTAACATACGAGGGCGAGTGTCGGGCCAAATAGGCATTAACAATTCTTCATTCATCGGCAATGTGCAGCATGGAATCTACGTCTCCCATCATAACAGGTACAACCTTTTTCTTAACCTCACGGTCGTCTCGTCCGTGTTTGACAGTAACGGCATTGATGCAATCGATATGGTTTGTTACGACTGTCCCAACCAAAATATCACTATAATAGAAAATGTATTTAGATATAACGTCTATCGTGCTATACATATATTATTTTATTCGTATGGTATTGATACCAGTGCGTACTTCAAAATGACCAGCAATGAAATAAACGGACATACCAACAGAAGACCGGCTGTCGAGCTTGTTCATTATAATGCCTATGTTTATGAGATTACAGGCAACATGTTTCACGACAATTATGGTGGGTTCTCTCTATCCGCTCCTGTCCAGCAGAATGCTAACGTCACAGCTAATATATTCGCTAACATACGCGGACATTCGCTGCCTGTCGTACACGTAAAAGACGGATTGACGTTGAACTTCACGAGGAACCATGTGTACAATTGCTCTGCCTCCAGTATCGTAGAACTAGCGACTGGCACGAACCACGTTATTGACTATAACAACTTCACAGACAACCACCTGGTACCCTGCAACTTGCAAGTAAAATCTGTGTTCGACAGGGATCGTTCTATATCGGCCAACTATAACTATTGGGGAAGTAGCGCCATTGCTGACGTTAAATCTAAGATCTGTGATTTCTTTCTGGACGCGGCACGTGCCAGAGTTCGAGTGGACAACTACTACCGGACCAACTCAATGGAGCTACACACGGCGGTCCCGCAGTCGGCTGACGATTTCACCTACGACTACAATACCGACCTGGGCCTGTACATCATTGGTGGCGTCATTCGGACACAGATGGCCGCCGATCAACTCTCCGGTAAGACCACAGGCATTCGGCGTGTTTCGGCTTTCATCGGTATAACTCTATAGATATGAACAGTGCTTCTAACCTTGGTCGGACACGACCTCGTATCATAACAAAATAACATGTTTAAACTTGTAATTTTCTATGCATTCTATGTATTTCTGCAGGATATCGATAATTCTCAAATGATCATATTACATTGCCATTACAATATTGACGTTAGAGCCTTAAACACATTCTTTCATTTGTTATGATACGAGGTGGTGTCCAACCTAGGAAAGGAGCTGTAATGTTATTTTAGCAAGATAACAATACATTTCAAATGAACATGTGCACTTTCCGCCAAAATATTCATATTAGCGTTAATAAAATCGCAGAATGTGTTATGATACGAGGTCGTGTCTTGCCAAAGTTTGAAGCCTTGTTCATATATATATAGAGTTATACCGATAAAGCCGAAACACGCCGAATGCCTGTGGGCAAGTCGGGTAAATGGTACAATGTAGAACATTGACGACTTCTATTGTTTGAACCAAGTTGGCCAGGTTTACTGCATTCTGGTGTATTTCACACACTTATGTTAGTTGAATACGCTTTCAAAAATAGGGTTACAAATCACTCCCAATAAAACAATACGTACGACACACGGCAGTACATTTGTAGCGACGTAAGTATTATATAAACATGAGTGTCAGTTGGCACAATTGACAATAAAATCATATCGAAAATACCTCACAAATACGAAAAAGAAAAGTTAACGCTATCAACAATACAGCAATATTTTCAAGAAATAAACATGATAAATCGTACATATATACGATGTATGTATTTGCATTCCACTGCAAAGGCAAGGAAAGTACCAACTAATAATAAATGACCGACAACTGCAGTGGTTCCATTAGAAAAAAAGCGTACCACGTTCACGATCATAACAGCAAAGACATTGTTTTGGTATGGTCAATGTACAGAACGAGTGCGACGAAGTTGATTGAACTACATGTATGTCAGCATGCCACCGCAAACCTCACGCTGACTATATCTGTATTATCGGCAACACATATTGACACTTGAAAGAAATAAACGATTAAAGCTGATATTACAAAATATCAATTAAGTTCTTCCAAATGCTCTAGACTAGAAACAACACAAGCGAGTATAATAACCGATTGCCGGTTCATTTATATTTTTCGTGATATTGCGATTTCTCATAGCGCACTCTTTCTGACACCGCAGCTGAGGCAGCCAATGAATCAGTCATCGCTTATCTCTCCTGGGTAATGTGACCGACTGGCGCTGTAAAATAATCGCTATGACGTATGCGTAGTACAGCGATGTGATTCATACACACTATCGTTTGAATTTAGCGACATTGTTTATTTAAAACACATTTTCTTCGTTTGTATGCCCCCTATGTGATAGCAAGTGGGCATATTGCGTTGCTCTTGTGGTTCCGTACGTCCGTCCGTACGTCCGTCAGTCCGTGTACATTTACGTCGAAAAGTTTTTAAGAGTTTTTCCTACATGTAATATCTTCAATATTATGCGAAGGATTGTTTCAATACTTGGACACTTGAATCACCTGAACATTTTTCAAACACTCGCGCCACCATTAACATGGGTTAAATGGGTTAAATAGCTTTTTCATCGAGGCAACTGCCTCATGAGCACACATGCATGACTATGGTATAATATAAGTACAATGCAAGATGACGTACATGGGTAAACTACTGAATATAATCAATGCAGAAACACCACGATCGTGGCAAATAGGAAAATAGATTTCAGACCATGCCGCGACTACTAATACATATATCTGCACTTGTATCATACACTCACGTACATCGCACAATCTCCGTTTACTGATCATAGTGTGTACTAAGTGTTATATCTCGTATTATTGTTAACAATAAATGAGAAATAGACATACATATACATACACATAGACATACATATGTACACACACATGCATACATGCAAATACATGTACACACATATACGCACATAAACGTACCCACATATACCACGTACAATTCTTCTTTTCTAAATGTGGTATAGTATTACATGTATGATATACGTACATATAGACACACATACATATGTGTACATACACATACATAAAACAATGCATCAGTGGTAGCGTCATGGCATGAACGTTCTTTCCCTCAAACAGGAATACTTTGATCATACATTGTATTCCAATTGTCGTTTTAAAGTAATATTGCTCAGATAATACATGTATCTACGTTCCACACGAGTATATGATAATTTAACGAAGCAAAGCATACAAAGCTTACTAGTAGTTAAATTATTTTTAAATTTCCGGAGAGCTTTTGTTTTTGGCAAATGCGCTTTAAATCAGCATCAAAATAGCGTAAAACTAGTCACATGAATAATACAGTCATGTACATTCACATCTAATACATGTCATAACGTAAACAAACGGTATATGATTGTATGGTAGGAAATGACATAAATGCACATGTCGACTTGGCGATCCGCGTAGTCCCAGATCAGCCTGCGCATTCGCACAGCCTGTACTGAGACTATACTGTGCATTTTATATAAATATATCTATCAATAATTATGCACAATTTCTTTCCAGTTATTTCTAGAATAAATTACTACATATATCTGTTTTGCTGAGATATAATTTCGTTACGTTTCTCGAACGACATTGACATTGGTCCCTTCGAAATGTCGCTGAAACACTTAGCCATTTTGTTACATCGAAAAGTTTGTAAGAGTTTCTCCAACATTTAATATCTTCAATATTACGCAAATGATTGCTTCATATACATGTACACTAGAATCACATGAATATTTGTCACACACGCATGCCACCATTACCTTGACATTGACATTTTGTTACCGTCACCAGGTCGCTCAAACACGGTTACGGTCAAATATGCCAAGGGGGCATATCCATGTTTTACAAACATACACTCTAATTATCTGTTAATGTGTAGTAACATGTCTTACTAGTTTGATTATTTTAATCTTGATAATTGTCAATGATGACGATCTGTACTACAGTAGGTTGTAGGGGAGTCGACAAAGAATATAGTAATTAATAGTATGTGCGATGAGCTTGAGAATAATGGTAGATCGGATTATTGTGAATTTTGTTTTAAATATTTTAATAGGGACCTAAGGACGTTAAGTAATTATGTTTACATTACAGACAGAGTCAGAGAAATGAGGAATTAAATGTTAAATTGGCATTTGTTTACAACATGCTAGCATACAATGTATCCGATATTTCATAAATGTACATTGATTCTGCAATGCTCTGCAGATATGTGTCAGTTGGGCATACTTGTGTTGTATGCAATGTTATCTTTTTTCTACTTTACACAACTCTACCTAAATTAGCATACCTGTTTATCACAACAAGAGGAAGACATAATGCTATATATTTTCAAATTCACATTAAAGTTTCGTGCCTTGGTGACAGCTTCACATTGACTTACGGCACTCTTGTGTAATAATTGAGTCAACCCGAAAACCAATATACTATTTTCTTTATATAAATATATACATAGTTTGGTTTTGTAAACATCTGCGTCTAATATGCTTATTTTGGCACATTACCTTTGAAGATGTCGACCTAAGACTACAAGAAACAGCGACATTCAGAACGAATATGATGGTTTCACAATATACCACTTTCCTGTGGTATCACCCATCCTCATGTTTGCTATCTTCCGAGTCGAAAGCAATCTGCCATATTTTGTTGAATTGCTGCAACACAGCTGCTGTAGACTGTCGGCTGTCGGAACTAATAACTCCCCACTGTAACCGATTTCCCACACCGTGATACTATGAAAGAAAAATGTCACCAAGTTTAGAGAAATTTAATCAATTAAGCTTGCCCAGTTGTGCAAGTGCATTTGACTTTCCAACAGGGGTTTCAGCTTAACCCGGACAGGCTGGTGATGTATGTGGTTATCACTGATTGCCGATTGTCTATTTATCGCTCTAAAGGTTCGACGCTGCTCGTAAACCGCAGCGTAATCGTGGACATCGGCGGCTCTATACACGTGGCGGGAAGCAACATCAGCTTCGCCGAGAACCGAGGGGCCGCCATATACGGTACGTCAGTCGCACACTGTGGAGATATATGGCTTATAGGCTGTCAGCCGGAAATGGAAACCCTCCCCCTGTGCGATTTTTGCAGACATATTGTTTTCTGAAACTACATTCAATTACGAGTGTTATGCAGTATGTCTGCGCTCTGTACCCCACTGGGTGAATTTTTGGCACCATTTTGATGTATAAAACATTTTCGCAATTGTGAAAAATAGTATTTTTCATTGAAATTCGATTGTTTTTTTTATCGTTAGAAACAGCTGATATGGCAGTTTTGTATGTTTTCTGATGTGTTCATAACTCTACAATGGAATAAAGTTCAATTAAATAATATCTTCTAATTCAGAAGAATTGTGCATGTTTTATTACCCCACCCACTGAATGTCAATGGCAAAACATATACCTTAATAATTCCATAAAAGTATGGTACATTTGTACTTTTGTATTGTCTCTGTGTCAATGGTACATGTACCTAGTAGTGTTCATTACACATGCTAATTGTATATATGCCAATTATCTGATGTCTGCAGTCTATGATACAATATTAAAAACAAAGTAGTTTTCACCATTCCCCACCCACAACTTTTACAATGGGAATTTTACATGTAATGACTTTCATTTATGTTATGCACTACCGCATACGTATAAATTGTTTAAATGCATTTTGCAACTAGTTATGCACTACTAATAGCATGCCGTGCACACTTCACATACAGTGTGTCCAAGTGTTCGTCCGTATGTCCGTCCGCTTCTTATTATGCAAATCTCTATTAGTGACTATTAATTGTACCAATGACAATTGTTCTTACTATTGTTTGCAATATATGCTTAATGCCCATATTCTGATTACATAATGTCTACAGCAGATGATGCAATGTTATAACAAATTAGTTTTAGCTATTCCCCACCCACTGAATTTACAATGGCCCTTTTACATGTAATACTTTTTCTTACTTTATACTTATGTACATATACGAATAATATGATTATTCGTAATCCTATTATTTTTAGGGGAAGGGGCCTAGTGGCTTTGGTGTAGTATGGACATGGCACCAAGTCAGGTTGTTGTATTTTCATGGCTGAATATATACTTTTTCGATGTAAATATTACGTTCTGATTTTAGGACCCCCCCCACCCCCTCAATGTAGCGGGTTGAACACGGGATCGAACCCGTTGGCCCTGCCTTAAATGACATTATATGTTGATAGGCCGTTAAATACCAAACAAACAAGCAAACAAACTTACTTTATAACTACCAGATACTTATGAAAGGTTCACATGAACGTGTAGCTATTAACACCTGTATATTAGTTATCCACACACATTCCAGATACAGAACGCATGTCGGTTCATCTCTATATATGCCTATTTCATATTCATGCAAACGTGACAATTACCATGATTACTATGTTGTGTATTCCAATTTGAACGTCTCTAATACACATACTTAATACCCTCAGCTGTCGACAGACCGTTAAACACCTTTAAGTAAAATAAATAAATACATACACTATATGTGTCATACGAGTACGTGTGTGTTCCAATGTGTATGCCTGTCATCCATTTCCAGTGTAAATGCACACCAGTGCATACATCATTGCCATTGCCTAATACATGCAGGTATATTACTCCATTAGTGTACAATCTCATTTGAGGGGCACTCATTACAATATTGTCGTTTGTAAATTAGGCATTGTAACTAAATATTTAACCATGACATAATAGTGACATTTGATAACCTGTAAAGTTGATATACTATTTCATAATTTTCATAAAAACAAAGAAATTGAAGGTGCATAATCTTTCTAAAAGCATGCATATGCTCTTCAAATATATATTCACTATATTCATATAGCTGCTATGTACGCATACATAAACTACTTTCTCTAATATGTTTCAACAGTTGGTGTTTATTACCAAAACCAAAAGGGATGTCGGTTTGTAATCAACTTGTAATATTTTAGATTGGCATATATCTGCATAACATTCGGATACCAGCATCATTATATATTTCAAATATACAAGTACATCGCTGAAATGTGGCTAAAAGTATGTTTGACTTCTGAAAAGATGTATATGTCCTCCAAGCCTATGTATATAAGTATATAACTATATATGCCAGCCACAATCAGTTTGTATGTAGTCTGAAAAAGCCATTCCGATGTATTTAAAATCAATTTAGTCCAGTTTAAGAAGTATGCACATCTGACCTACATACACATAACTACAAATACAACAGTATACAATGTTTTGTGGTCTTGTTATTCCAAAGGTGTTCCAGATGGAAACCCATACATCAGTAGGACAATACTATTATAAAAAGGATGTTAACATTGTCAATAAGTCCCAAAATTGATAAACTTACAGCAGTCACATTATTTGTATTGCACAAGCTCATGTGTAACCACGTGTTGTCAAACACACACATAGGACCACCAATCTACGTTTATATCCGCATAAATGATAAACTTATATCCACAACATATTATGCAATAGCATCTAATCAATATTACATAGACTCATAGCCTCTATCGAGACACATTAAATTTAGATTGTACTATTCAAAAGAACTAATGTCTACATGGCATTACACTATCTATCCATGCGGTCAGGATCAAATTGTGGAAGGCGTTTTATGCCGCATTGTACCACAGTGTATTTTGCTGGCTCTTTGGTATCATCTGAATATCTATTTCTCTATTTGCCAACATATAATGTCATTCTAATGACATCACAACTCTATAAACATGTACCACGTGAATATTTATTTCCTGATTGCAGAATTATATTTACCTGTTTAGCATATACATACTACACGTATGTTTTTGCGACATATCTGTGCATACATATACCCATATGTGGCATTGAATACACATAACACTTCCTATGGTTGTCTTTCATATTTATTACACCCCTGATGGAAAATACATTCCATTACTATAGCAACCAGAGACATGTATTCGAGTATATGTCATGGGTTAGCACATTTTGGTGTCATCGCAAGATGCGAGACCTCCTTGGGATAAGGGTATTATCAAATATTTTAAGAAATTTAAGCTATATTAAAAGTGTTTTTAATATCACATTCTAATTGCAAAAGCGGCCATGTTGATGGTCATCTTGAAACTGACAGTCAGTGTGACACTGTATATAATTAAGTGTTGGGTATTCATTTCAATACTGTTTAATTAGAAACATTAATACAGCACATGTAGTGTTTAATTTAGAACTGATTACACCAGTGACTGTATGTATTGTATTTATTGTTCAATGTTTGCAACGCACGACCAAGGGTACATTTAAATTATTGGCGCATGTGAAGACATATGTGGGATCCTTAATGTGGGAGAAATCCATGCATATTTTCAATGAGCATACCCAGTATGCTTGCTTTAATTGTGAGAAGTGTGCTCGTTACCAATCACATTAACTAGACAGCCCAATAATACCATTATATTCCTTGTCAACAGTCAATCCATTTTGGAAACACTTGGAAACTTTTCTTCCATACTCAAAATGACTGACATGCATACGTATTTGTCTTTGAAATAAACAGGATTCACAATATATACATAACAATGCTAGTGTTGTTTAATTACTGAAAACTGCAGCTTCATCAGCAATATTATTGAACATCTGATCATTTTGGCGGCCATTTTGAAAATATAATTATAGCATTGTATACCTGGATATGTATAATTTATCACATTATTTGATTTGTATATCGAATTGGTATGGATACATGTAATATGTACATGAAATGCTGTTTATAAAGTAAAGAATATAACAAAACAAGAACATTTGACCGTTTTGACTTTTACGACAATTGTGAAAGAACATTACATCACTATCTCCTTTATTTTCCATTGATTTGTGAGGGAAAGCAATGTATATGTGTTTCAACAGCACACGATTCGCAGAAAAATGTCGTAAAACAGCCTATTTCGGCAGCCATTTTAAAATCTATTGCCATTTGCTGATGTAATTAAATGTAAAATGTATTCTAAATCACTTTACATTCAGATTGTGACTTAATTATAGCAATTTACCCGGTTAATATTGACCGGACTGATAGTTAACAGTCCACAACAAAACGAAACAATATAATAATGTTCGGCGGTCATCTTGAACAATGCCCGCCATTTGTTCATCCAGCTGCTTTTTGAGCGCAGCCAACCAGGTTTGATAGACAATAGGTTACTGAATCCGAAAATCATACGCACCAAAAATCCCACATGGGAGGGGGGAGGGGGGTTATTGTTGGCTTAAGGTCTATTATAATGAGCCATATTTATCCAATTCATGTTGTTCTTCTGATCATCTCAACTGCTAGCGGATTCATGCAGACAGGCAAGGACGATACAGTTTGTCTGACTGTATGACAAACAATATAGACCCTGATCGGACTGCTCAGATGCGCAGGCTGATCTAGGTCTACACTGGTTTGAATGGCTACATCACGAGTCAAAGCTTACATGCCATGTGCGACAGCATTCATCGAGGGTGACAGCAGCAGGCGCGAATATAGTCGGTGTTTTAATGTCGTCCGCTTCGTCGTCGTCCGCGTCCACAGTCTTACATGTAACATTGGGGTCAAATCCTAACTTATGTTAAACTTTCCTTATTCTCAACATCTTGGTAGTTCATGAATGCATTCCTACATGTATGATGGTGGTCTTTCATTCTCTGAAAAATCCATGACCCACCGACCTTTCTAGTCCCAATGTCAAGGTCACAGATGTAGTACCTTTAGCGTATTTACAATACATACCTTTGAGATATATTACTAACTAAACGTTTGAAGGCGCGACTTTAGGCGCCGCTTTTTACCGTCGTCGTTGTCGTCGTACGCGTCTTCGCCGTCGGCGTCAACAAATTCCAAAAAGTTTGTTATACAAGCGTCTTCATCATGGTATAACTTTAATATCACTGACGGATTACTTCAATATTTGGACACTTGATACATGAGAGCATTTGGAACACACTCATACCGCCATTAACATGACCTGGACCTGTTTTTCCTTCATATATTTACGGAAAGACACAGCCATTTGTTTGCGTCAAAAAGTTTGTTCAAGTTTCTTCATCATCGTATAGCTTTAGTTTTAATAGATGGATCGCTTCAAAATTTGGACACCTGATATATGTGAGCATTTGGAACACATTCATACCGCCATTAACATGACCTTGACATGTTTTACCTTTACCTTTTTGCTGAAACTCTTAGCCGTTTTTTGTTGAGTCAAATAGGGTATACACGTTTCTTCATCATGATAACTTACTTGACGGATTGCTTCAATATTTGGATACTTCATACATGTGAGCATTTGGAACAAACTCATGCCCCCATTAACATGACATTGACCTTTTTTGCGTCAAAAAGTTTGTACAAGTACATGTATCTATATCCCGATATTTGTGACTCACAAATGGCCGTCTATATACCTATATGTGCGACTCGTACATGGCCGACATATATCCCGATATGTGTGACTCACACATGGCCAGTCTATATCACTATGTGTGTGACTCACACATGGCCAGTCTATGTCCCTATATGTGTGACTCACACATGGCCGGTCTACATCCCTACATGTGTGACTCACAGATGGCCAGTCTATATCCCTATATGTGTGACTCACACATGGCCAGTCTACATCCCTATATGTGTGACTCACACATGGCCAATCTATATCCCTATATGTGTGACTCACACATGGCCAGGCTATATACCTATATGTGTGTCTCACACATGGTCAGTCTATATACCTATACGTGTGACTCACACATGGCCAGTCTATATCCCGATAAGTGTGACTCAAACGTGGCCAGTATGTATCCCGATCTTTGTGATTTACACATCGCTGGACTATATCCCGATATGTGTGACTTACACAAGGCTGGACTATATCCCGATATGTGTGATTCACACATGGCTGGTCTATATCCATATGTGTGTGACTCACACATGGCCAGTCTAGATCCCTATATGTGTGACTCACACATGGCCAGTCTGTATACCGATATATGTGACTTACACATCGCTGGACTATATCCTTATGTGTTTCTCACACATGGTCAGTCTATATCACTATATGTGTGACTCACACGTGGCCAGTCTATATCCCTGTATGTGTGACTCACACATGGCCAGTCGATATCCCTATATGTGTGACTCACACATGGCCAGTCGATATCCCTATATGTGTGACTCACACGTGGCCAGTCTATATCCCTATATGTGTGACTCACAGATTGCCAGTCTATATCCCTATATGTGTGACTCACACATGGCCAGTCTACATCCATATATGTGTGACTCACACGTGGCCAGTCTATATCCCGATGTGTGTGACTTACACGTGGCCAGTCTATATCCCGATCTTTGTTACTTACACATGGCTGGACTATATCCCGATATGTGTGTCTTAAGCATGGCTGGACTATATCCCGATATGAGTGACTTACACATGGCTGGACTATATCTCGATATGAGTGACTTAAAGATGGCTGGACTATATCCATACATGTATATGTGTAACTTACACATGGCTGGACTATATCACGATATGTGTGACTCACACATGGCTGGACTATATCCCGATATGTGTGACTCACAAATGACTGGATTATATCCCGATATGTGTGACTCACAAATGGCCAATCTATATCAAGATGACTGACACACGACCGTCTATCTCCAGATCGTTGTGACTCCCACATGGCCAGTCGATATCCCTATATGTGTGACTCACACATGGCCAGTCGATATCCCTATATGTGTGACTCACACGTGGCCAGTCTATATACCTATATGTGTGACTCACACGTGGCCAGTCTATATCCCTATATGTGTGACTCACAGATTGCCAGTCTATATCCCTATATGTGTGACTCACACATGGCCAGTCTACATCCTTATATGTGTGACTCACACGTGGCCAGTCTATATCCCGATGTGTGTGACTTACACGTGGCCAGTCTATATCCCGATCTTTGTGACTTACACATGGCTGGACTATATCCCGATATGTGTGACTTAAGCATATGGCTGGACTATATCCCGATATGAGTGACTTACACATGGCTGGACTATATCTCGATATGAGTGACTTAAACATGGCTGGACTATATCCATACATGTATATGTGTAACTTACACATGGCTGGAGATGTATCACGATATGTGTGACTCACACATGGCTGGATTATATCCCGATATGTGTGACTCACAAATGACTGGATTATATCCCGATATGTGTGACACAAATGGCCAATCTATATCAAGATAAATGTGACAGACACACGACCGTCTAATCTGCAGATCGTTGTGACTCCCACATGACCGGTCTATATCCCGTTAAGTGTGACGCGCACATGGCCAGTCTATATCCCTATATATGTGACTCACACGTGGCCAGTCTATATCCCGATATGTGTGACTCACACAATGCCAGTATATATCCCTATATGTGACTCACACGTGACCAGTCTATCCCGATATGTGTGACTCACACATGGCTGGATTATATCCCTATATGTGTGGACTTACACAAGGCTGGACTATATCCCGATATGTGTGACTTACACAAGACTGGACTATTATCCCGATATGTGTGACTTACACATGGCTGGACTATATCCCGATATGTGTGACTCCACATGGCCAGTCTATATCCGATCCTTGTGACTTACACAAGCTGGACTATATCCCGATATGTGTGACTCACACATGTCCAGTCTATACCCGATCCTTGTGACTTACGCCAAGCTGGACTATACCCGATATGTGTGACTGGCACATGGCCGGTCTATCTCTTGATCCTTGTGACTCACACATGGCAAGTCTATATCCCAACATGTGTGACTCACACATGACCTCTATATCCCGATATCATATGATGTGTGACTCACAAGGCTGGACTATATCCCGATATGTGTGAACTCACACATGCCAGTCTATATCCCGATCCTTGTGACTTACACAAGGCTGGACTATATCCCGATATATCTGACTCGTACATGACCGGTCTATCTCTCGATCCTTGTGACTCACACATGGCCAGTGGATATCCAGATATGTGTGACTCACACACATGGCCGGTATATATCCCGATACGTGTGACTCACATATGGCTAGTCTATATCCCGATATGTGTGACTCACGCATGGCCGGTATATATCCCGATACGTGTGACTCACACATGGCCATTCTATATCCCGATATGTGTGACTTACACATGACTGATCTATATCACGATATGTGTGACTCACACATAACTGCTCTATATCCCGATATGTGTGACGCACACATGGCTAGTCTATATCCCGATATGTGTGACTCACACATGACCAGTCTATATCCCGATATGTGTGACTCATACACAGCCGATCTATATCCCGATATGTGTGACTCACACATGACCAGCCTATATCCCGATATGTGTGACTAATACATGGCCGATCTATATCCCGATATTTGTGCTCACACATGACCAGCCTATATCCCGATATGTGTGACTAATACATGGCCGATCTATATCCCGATATTTGTGACTCACACATGACCAGTCTATATCCCGATATGTGTGACTCACACATGGCCAATGTATATCCCGATATGTGTGACTCACACATGGCCAGTCTATACCCCGATATGTGTGACTCACATATGACCGATCTACATCTCGATATCTGTGACACACACATGTCCAGTATATATACCGATATGATTGACTCACACATGGCCAGTCTATATCCTGATAGTGTGACTCACACATGGCCAGTCTATCTCCCGATATGTGTGACTCACACGTGACCAGTCTATATCCCGATATATGTGATTCACACATGGCTAGTGTACATACCTATATGTGTGACTCACACATCATGGCCAGCCTATATCCCGATATGTGTGACTCACACATCGCCAGTCTATATCCCGATATGTGTGACTCGCATGTGGCCAGTCCATATACCGATATGTGTGACTCACACATGGCCAGTCTATATCCCGATATATGTGACTCACACATGGCCAGTCTATATCACGATATGTGTGACTCACACGGGGCCAGCCTATTTCCCTATATATGTGACTCACACGTGGCCAGTCTATATCCCGATATGTGTGAATCACACAATGCCAGTATATATCCCTATATATGTGACTCACACGTGACCAGTCTATATCCCGATATGTGTGACTCACACATGGCTGGATTATATCCCGATATGTGTGACTTACACAAGGCTGGACTATATCCCGATATGTGTGACTTACACAAGGCTGGACTATATCCCGATATGTGTGACTCACACATGGCTGGTCTATATCCATATGTGTGTGACTCACACATGGCCAGTCTAGATCCCTATATGTGTGACTCACTCATGGCCAGTCTGTATACCGATATATGTGACAAAAAATAAACACATCGCTGGACTATATCCTTATGTGTTTCTCACACATGGTCAGTCTATAACACTATATGTGTGACTCACACGTGGCCAGTCTATATCCCTGTATGTGTGACTCACACATGGCCAGTCGATATCCCTATATGTGTGACTCACACATGGCCAGTCGATATCCCTATATGTGTGACTCACACATGGCCAGTCGATATCCCTATATGTGTGACTCACACATGGCCAGTCGATATCCCTATATGTGTGACTCACACGTGGCCAGGTCTATATACCTATATGAGTGACTCACACGTGGCCAGTCTATATCCCTAATATGTGTGACTCACAGATTGCCAGTCTATATCCCTATATGTGTGACTCACACATGGCCAGTCTACATCCTTATATGTGTGACTCACACGTGGCCAGTCTATATCCCGATGTGTGTGACTTACACGTGGCCAGTCTATATCCCGATCTTTGTGACTTACACATGGCTGGACTATATCCCGATATGTGTGTCTTAAGCATGGCTGGACTATATCCCGATATGAGTGACTTACACATGGCTGGACTATATCCCTATATGTGTGACTCACAGATTGCCAGTCTATATCCCTATATGTGTGACTCACACATGGCCAGTCTACATCCTTATATGTGTGACTCACACGTGGCCAGTCTATATCCCGATGTGTGTGACTTACACGTGGCCAGTCTATATCCCGATCTTTGTGACTTACACATGGCTGGACTATATCCCGATATGTGTGTCTTAAGCATGGCTGGACTATATCCCGATATGAGTGACTTACACATGGCTGGACTATATCTCGATATGAGTGACTTAAACATGGCTGGACTATATCCATACATGTATATGTGTAACTTACACATGGCTGGAGTGTATCACGATATGTGTGACTCACACATGGCTGGACTATATCCCGATATGTGTGACTCACAAATGACTGGATTATATCCCGATATGTGTGACTCACAAATGGCCAATCTATATCAAGATAAATGTGACTGACACACGACCGTCTATCTGCAGATCGTTGTGACTCCCACATGGCCGGTCTATATCCCGTTAAGTGTGACGCGCACATGGCCAGTCTATATCCCTATATATGTGACTCACACGTGGCCAGTCTATATCCCGATATGTGTGACTCACACAATGCCAGTATATATCCCTATATATGTGACTCACACGTGACCAGTCTATATCCCGATATGTGTGACTCACACATGGCTGGATTATATCCCGATATGTGTGACTTACACAAGGCTGGACTATATCCCGATATGTGTGACTTACACAAGGCTGGACTATATCCCGATATGTGTGACTTACACATGGCTGGACTATATCCCGATATGTGTGACTCCACATGGCCAGTCTATATCCCGATCCTTGTGACTTACACAAGGCTGGACTATATCCCGATATGTGTGACTCACACATGTCCAGTCTATATCCCGATCCTTGTGACTTACGCAAGGCTGGACTATATCCCGATATGTGTGACTCACATGGCCAGTCTATATCCCGATATATGTGACTGGCACATGGCCGGTCTATCTCTTGATCCTTGTGACTCACACATGGCAAGTCTATATCCCAACATGTGTGACTCACACATGACCAGTCTATATCCCGATATGTGTGACTCACAAGGCTGGACTATATCCCGATATGTGTGACTCACACATGGCCAGTCTATATCCCGATCCTTGTGACTTACACAAGGCTGGACTATATCCCGATATATCTGACTCGTACATGACCGGTCTATCTCTCGATCCTTGTGACTCACACATGGCCAGTGGATATCCAGATATGTGTGACTCACACACATGGCCGGTATATATCCCGATACGTGTGACTCACATATGGCTAGTCTATATCCCGATATGTGACTCACGCATGGCCGTATATATCCCGATACGTGTGACTTCACACATGCCATTCTATATCCCGATATGTGTGACTTACAAACATGACTGATCTATATCACGTTGATGTGTGACTCACACATAACTGCTCTTATATCCCGATAGTGTGACGACACACATGGCTAGTCTATATCCCGTTTATGTGTGACTCACACATGACTCAGTTATATATCCCGATAGTGTGACTCATACACACAGCCGATCTATATCCCCGATATGTGGTGACTCACACACCATGACCAGCCTATCCCGATATGTGTTACTAATACAATTGGGCCGATCAATATCCGATATTTGGTGACTGACACATGACCAGGTCTATAACCCCGATATGTGAGACTCACACATGGCCAATGTATATCCAGGATATTGTGACTCACACATGGCCAGTCTATACCCCGATATGTGTGAACTCACATATGACCGATCTACATCTCGATATCTGTGACACACACATGTCCAGTATATATACCGATATGATTGACTCACACATGGCCAGTCTATATCCTGATATGTGTGACTCACACATGGCCAGTCTATCTCCCGATATGTGTGACTCACACGTGACCAGTCTATATCCCGATATATGTGATTCACACATGGCTAGTGTACATACCTATATGTGTGACTCACACATCATGGCCAGCCTATATCCCGATATGTGTGACTCACACATCGCCAGTCTGTATCCCGATATGTGTGACTCGCACGTGGCCAGTCCATATACCGATATGTGTGACTCACACATGGCCAGTCTATATCCCGATATATGTGACTCACACGGGGCCAGCCTATTTCCCTATATATGTGACTCACACATGGCAGTCTATGTAGTCGATATCCCTATATATGTGACTCACACATGGCCAGTCTATATACCGATATGTGTGACTCACACGGGGCCAGCCTATTTCCCTATATATGTGACTCACACATGGCCAGTCTATATCCCGATATGTGTGACTCACACATGGCCAGTCTATATACCGATATGTGTGACTCACACGGGGCCAGCCTATTTCCCTATATATGTGACTCACACATGGCCAGTCTATATCCCGATATGTGTGACTCACACATGGCCAGTCTATATCCCGATATATGTGACTCACACATGGCCAGTCTATATCCCGATATGTGTGACACATGGCAGTCTATATCCCTATACGTGTGACTCCCATTTGGCCTGTCTATATCCTGATATATGTGACTCACACATGACCAGTCTATATCCCTATATGTGTGCCTTACACATTGCTGGACTATATACCGATATGTGTGACTGACACATGGCTGGAATACAACTATATCCCGATATGTGTGACTCACACATGGCCTGTCAATATACCTATATTATGTGACTCACACATGGCAGTCTATATCCCGATATGTGTGACTCACACATGACCAGTCTATGTCCCTATATATGTGGCTCACACATGGCAGTCTATATCCTGATATGTGTGACTCACACATGGCCAGTCTATATCCCGATATATGTGACTCACACATGGCCAGTCTATATACATATATAAGTGACTCACACATGGCAGTCTATATCCATATATGTGTGACTCACACATGGCCTGGCTATATCGCTTTATGTGTGACTCACACATGGCCAGTCTATATCCCGATATGTGTGACTCGTGGTCAGTCTATATCCCGATATGTGTGACTCACACATGGCAGTCTATATTCCGATATGTGTGACAAACACATGGCAGTCTATATCCCGATATGTGTGACTCGCACATGGCCGGTCTATATCCCGATATGTGTGACTCACAGATGGCCAGTTTATATCAAGATAAATGTGACTCACACATGGCAGTCTATATCCTGATATGTGTGACTCACACATGGCTAGTCTATATCCCGATATGTGTGACTTACACATGGCTGGACTATATCCCGATATGTGTGACTCACACATTACCGGTAGATGACCCGATATATGTGACTCACACATGGACATTTTATGTCCCGCAATGTGTGACTCACACATGTATGGACTATATCCCGATATGTGTGGCTGTCGCACGGCGTGTCTATATATCGATATGTTTGGCTCACACATGGCAGTATATATCTGGATTTTTGTGACTCACACATGGCTAATCTATATCCCGATTCATTTATTTGACTCACATTGATAACAGTAACAGTTATTTTCATTATTCAGAGAATATGCTAAGAAACCATGTGCAATTGACGGATATTTAATCATTGCTGGTCCTGATCAACCAAAATCTTTCGAATGGCACATACTTGTCTATGCAGGTCGCACACTTCGTAATGGCCATTTTCCGAGACGGATCTCCTTTATTTGTTTTTCGATTTTTCGTTACAGGATCGCTGCATGTTGGAGGTTTAACCGCCAAGCTGACGGTCCTCCGGTCTCACATCGAGAATGAGTACTGGCGAGGCTTGTACGTGCATGAAGGAGGTACGTGTTCGTGCAGGGGATGGGTGGTGTATATAAATGATATGTCATTATATATTCTCGGAATCGATGGATGATGTGGGCTAATACATTTGCCAAATTATAGTCGAAGCTTCTCATACCGTCAAATGTATTTGTGATTGATACACTCCCGTGCCCTAGGCTGTAACGTAAATAAAACAGAAACATATCAAATTATCTGTTACGATCGTACATGTATATGCACGTGTGGAATAGAAGCCGGTGGGTGCGGACGGGCGGGGACATGTTAGGGAATTTGGCCCATATGGTCGGGACTACTTGTTGTCACATTCCGGGTATGTTATGGACAGTCATTTTGGATATGTAAGATGCATGCCTCTGTGGATATTTCGCCGTTTATGTTGTCTCGTGGTGCCTGTCACCTCCCATACACGCCACCACGTGCAGAGGAAATATGTACTGTTTCATTAGATGAACACTGGAATGATTCGCATAGTATAAGGTATATGTCGTACGTGTCTGTAGATCCCTTTCAGTAGCTTCCACTGTAACAGCATCCAATTTGCGTTTCGTATTATGATACATGCCGTCGTTAAATATCTCCCTGTCAGCCTTGCTATCTGGAGGGCATACACGACATCGATCGATTGATTGTATAGGGACTGACGTCTCTTCAACATATACATATGGTATTACACGGTATTGTAGGAGCATTGCATGTTCAACGCTGAAATTACTATAACTTGTCTAGCACAGACGAACCGGCATCCTTATAGGTTGCCAGGCACCGATACATAAGACACAAGATCAGTTGGGCTCAGGCGTGAACCGGAGTTAGAATCGACGTTAAGATATAAATTCATTGAAATGATGCATCGTTAACGTACGAGTACCCTCCCGTCCTGCTAGCCAAGGACCGCTTCTGTTTCTCAGATGATAATTCACAATCGCATATTTACCTACTGTCTTTGAAACCAGCGCCGAATTACGAAGCAAAACTGACAAAGGCGGTATTTTATTGAACCACCAACAGCTAGCAATGGCTGCATCTTACCCTGCCCCACCCCACAGTTCGCCGCCCGGGTAAGAGGCAGACACACTGATAGGAATTAATGTATTGTTGCATCTAGTTTTTTGTACGCTCCCGCCGACCCAAGACGTTAACTGATATACTGCACCACATACAACGATAATTGTATATATGACCACAATTAACATTCTATTCTAATGCACCGAAAATAGAAAGCAGGTATCTGATTGGTCAATTGTAATTACAGTCTATAAAATATGAAACATCACAGCATATACAATCTCAGTTTTACCAGTCTGCGTTTTACAACTTGACATATGTATGTATCCCTACGCACGTTTGTAAACAATGGCCAGCCAAATTTTCCCCAAATTATTTTTGGCATATCCATGGTTATCCATTCGGGCATCTTGACCTGTACAATCCAATGCGGAAAAATAGAATCGACTAACGACTGACGAACATGACTTCAGATTGGTCCTTCAACAAATACATGCATACCGAAGAATCTAGTGTATACTCAATAAGCCAGTACCAGCCTATACTTTTAGGAATTCCAATGTGCACATACATGCCTATGCATAATAAACTGTATTGCAGATGGGTAATCACCTGATTTAGGAGTAAATACTGGGAAATTCTGTTGACATATCCGTTGTAAAAAGGCACACGAACCAAATAGTTCGGTAGCAATGTTGGCATGTTTTTTTAAATGAATGCAAACAATTAAATGTTGCAACTACACATAGAAAGCAATACAACTGTTAAAATAAACTTTACAGTAGAGTACATGTATACATGTGTTTGAAAAGTCCCGTTAATCTCAATTTGAAATAGGAATATTATTAGGCGAAGTTATATTTCTTCCAATTCATTTGATGTGAGGCGGTTATCGATGACGTCGACAACCAGCTGACGTGTTGAAAAACATCTGTTCACTGTTCATGATATGCTCCAACGTTTCATAAAGCTCACCATAATGTATTAGCATGGGGATAACGCGTCGCCGTAAAACTGATTCTCAGAACATAAAACCTCACACATACCACTCCAAATCGACAAACAACGCATGGTTATCCCCCATGTCTATTATGTAGGACCTGAAGTTTGACCCATCGGTGCCACTAAAATTTCTAAACTAATGTACATCTCTAGTTTACATCTCAGTGTGATAGCAGCTTGAAAGTGGTAGCTTAACGTTGAAAGTTTGATCTTGAACACCCCACCCATTGAATATACAAACGATAAGAAATGTTGATAAAACGTCGCTTCTGTTATCAGATTACAGCTCGAAATATTACTACACCTGACAAATATAGATCACAACCATCGTTAAAGATACAGACACATGTGATATTACCATGTGGATTGGCAAATACTTTGGAAATTGATGATACAGACCTTTCAATGAAATAATGAACATTTACAAATTAAAACCGCAGAAACGGTTAAAACTTCTGGACTGCAACGCACAATGTGTGACAGTGTTAATAGTGTGTATTGATTATGCATTAAACTTTATGCATAAAATCATTATACGTGATAGTTACAGGAACCAAAATACAGAACGTATAGCTTAAATAAATGATTATTAAGTACACATACCCGGCGACCATTACTTCATTCATACTACTATACCGACAGGCGTGTCTATAATCCTAAATCTACATGTATTTGCTATATACACATTTATATTATGCCTAGTAATACAAATGTCGACCGCTGTTTAAACCACATTGTATAGAACAAAACAGAACATACATGACATAAGCAATTTGGAAGGGCTGTTACAGTAACTATTTGTGCTAAAACTTGTAGCACAGTCAGTTTTCTTTTATTAATAGTAAAGTTTATACATGTATCTTAAAACTACTGTATACTGTCCGAATAGATCAACACGATATGTGTAAATCAAACATAATTGGCATACATTGCAAGGGACTGTTGTACATAGTAAGACGTTACTATCTGCAATGGTATGTTTATTTTAATTTGAAAACATAGTTCATTGCATGGCGTTCTGTAATACTGGCATTGCAATTTAAGTTTAAGTATGTGTAAATCCCATGCAAAATAACCTATATGTGACACCCATATCTCTCAAAATTGTGTAGTGTTAGTTCCGCACGTAGCTGGCATATATTTAGAATTTAGACGACATTATATACTTATTCAAAATATACATGCGTCGGTACGTTCCGTCCGTCTCAAGTTTAGTATAACACTCGGGTAAATGTATCATAATTTCTGTTATTTTCCAAGTAACTGCTTGATATTTCACACATGCTTTCCTCTGATGGTCCTTTACCGTGATGTGACAAATGCATGATTCTCGGGCCCCCGCTAAACCTAAGGTCAAGTTCACATAGTTACTTTAATGCTCGTATTATAAGTTATGCTGCTTCTCAAAGACATGCTTCATCTTTCACACGTGCATTTCTCTGATGGTCATTTATAATGCTGTGACAAATCTGCGATAATTGTACTGTACTGTCCTTATATAGAGAGAGACACAGTAACAATAGCGTGCGACTTGCCATGATCCTCAATTTACATATCTTATGTCGTGCACCATGAAACAAACGACTCATAAGCGTTAAATACGACATATCTCCAGACCTCTAAATACACTATTTTAAACTAGGCAGTACCCGACTGACAAATAAGTATAACGAGTGATAACGAAAGCTCACTATAGCCATTCTTCTCATTGGGTACAGAAGAAGTCACATATTAAGCGTACAAGCTTGTTTTCTATTCCTGTTTCAAACTGTATGTATTATATGTATGTATGTCACGTATCTTTGCAATAACTATTGATTTAACTAAGTGTGCTAATGTTTCTCCAAGCAGCCACCAAGGCCATTCGCGTGCTGACAGGCATCATTTTCGTGGTATTCACCCGATATAACACATACTTGTTTAGTTACGACACATTGAGTTTGTTGTCAGTTTTGTGTCCACCAGCTAGTTCATATACTTGTTCATTATGCATTTCTATATTGCTTTCAGACTTTTCAATGACAAATACACATGTAAGCGATTCAAAGGGTGTCGTCAATTTGCAAACGACGAATAGAGTTGTCATGAAGAAGATATATGCTAACAAAGTAGACAACTTTATAAACGCATTGATGTTCAACGGCAACGTATCCATCAGATTAGATCATTGTAATATCGACGCGAGACAAGGGGCCGTCTTGGTGGAGCTAAACACGACAAGTTCGGTCTCCGTGGATATTCAGGACTGTATCATCCACAGCCAGAAGGCCTACGCTGTAAACGTACGGCAGATCAGGGACCAGGACAGACAAGCCACCGTCACCGTCGTTGTGAATAACACACAGACAAGCAACACTAATGCGGCTTCATGGTTTTACTTCAACAGCTGTACGAGCCATTTAATAGCGAACATTACCAACTCCTCTTTTGTCACCAGGAGCCAAATCATTTTTAATATTCGCGCAGAGTCGGTCGACATAACTGCCCATAATAACACATTTGTAGAGCACAAGCGCGCATTTTACCTACAGATCTGTAACCGACGGTTTGAGGGGAATTTCAGAGGTAGTAGACAACTCATCTTATCTAACAACACGTTCCAGAGCAGCCAGTATGGCGAAGACATCTACATGTATAGCTGGCACGGCAAAACGTGGCGACACAACTTTTACGTTGTCAACAATACACTTACACACCCCGACACCACCAGAAGGTATGGCATGTATATAGAGTGGTACATGGACTACAGTGATCACTCCAATTATAACACATATTCATTTATCAATAATGCATTCGCCATGACCGGAAAGGCGATACACCTCCTTGGTGCAACGGCTGGCATTGTAATACATGAAAATTACTTTCATAATAATACACATTCGATATATATCAACAGATATGTTATGGCCTGTCCTATCAATATAACGGCAAATCGCTTTATCAATAACGACGGGGACGGAATCATAGAGCTGTTTCAGGCGCCATCCCTTGAGTACAACACGTCAGTAGCCGGCAACCTGTTTGTCAACAACACGGCCACGGCTCTCAAGGTGGCAGGACCATTTGTGAATGTGCGCAACAATTTTTTCGAAAACCCTGATAATCTGTATAACGTGCAGATATTGCCGCATGACAGCAAGTACATTCACAACCCAGTGAATGCATCCCTGAATTATTGGGGCACAACAGACGTCAAGGCCATCTCAAAGAAAATCTACGACTCTGGATATGACGAGAATCTCATACAAGTTATATATCGGCCATATCTCGGCTCCAGGAACTCATCTGGTAAGTATGCGGACCCAGGCCGGGAAAAGGTACATTATGACGTGTACGACCAACATAGCTCCTGTCAGAATGCGTGCATGTTCCGGATCAGGGTGGCTTATTTCCGTCAACAAATGCTGCCATTTGGTGCAGCCATCGAAGTGAACAGAATGACAAGAGCCTAAAGGTGTTACAAGTCATAAGGTTCTTTCCGCTCTCTCCGCTCAGAAAAAGAAAAATAGTTTATAAAAGTAAAGAAAATAGTATATATATTATATTTTCATACATATATATATATATATATACTGACGAACAGATGAACATATATCAGTATGCCGGGGTTTTAATATATATATATTTTAATCTTTCCGTACGTACGTATATTTGTTCATCCGTGTATGCGTTTGTCAGTCCATCCGTATGTCCGCTCCTAACACCCAAGCCTAGAATTTCGTGCATGTGTCCTTTCTCTTATCATTCATGGAATCTGGTCATACTTGTTTGATGTATTAGAACATCATCCTGCATCATTCAGCGAAAATGCACTACGCTAACCCCGCTTTCAATCGAACATGTAATTCTCTTATGTATTTTTGCTTGTAAACTAATCATATTTCATAGATTTGCCTGGTTTGTCCCTCATGTATGTTTTTATCTTGGGCTCATTTGTTACATGGGAGTTGAATTGGGTTATTGCCCATTATAAAAGTAGTAAGATTAGTACTGATCCTACTGCTTTTGGGAGGGGCCAAGTGATGTGGCGAGGACCTGACATCAGATTAGGACTATTCTGATTTCAGGGCTGAATACATATTTTTTTTATTGTAAATATTCAGTTCTGATTTTGGGATTTTCCCCCCATTTGTAGATGTACTTGAACATGTACATTTACTTGTACAGGTAATATATGGCATTTAGTACTAAACCCATTGACCCGGCCTTAAATTACCTTAGCTGTTGATAGGCCGTTAAACCCCAACATACAAACAAACGTTAATTTTTCACACATATTGTTTGATCAATAGATATCCGAGACGAAGAGTCGCCGTTTGTCAGTCCGTCTGGTGAGGTAGGCGGTGTCGTACGCAGTCACGTGACGCTGTCCATTGACGGCAGCCCGTACAGCGTCGTCGCCAATATAGAGGTGTCGGAGGCCGCCAGCCTCACACTGGAATCCGGCGTAACTCTCTTCTTCAAGGCCAATCTGGGCATCACCGTGCATGGTAAGATGTAATATATGTAGCTGTGTCTGGAGAAATGTGGCTTATAGGATCTGTGACCATTGTAGCCTCTGATCAAATAATATACTCCTGTAGCCTGATAACGATATATATTCCTTGTTAGAAGTAGGACGGGTGATTCATTGATAGAATGGCGAACCATTCTGCAGTGTCTTCTACAGGTATCAGTTTTATATTTCGCTGAAAGCCGCGTGTGTGCACGGCAAGACATGTTTGTGTGCTTTGCAGTCATAAGAAGACAGGGAATAGAGAGTACCAGACTACTGTCTGTTCCATGTTTTGCTGCCGACGAACATATGGCTATTAAACAAATTACATCACAATATTTAAATGTAAGTACTTTTTTCATCAATAACAAAAAAATCACCCTCCCCAAAAAAAAATATTTGATGAAATTCCATCAAATATTGATTTTATGGCGAAAAAATGATTTTCCTATGGGAATTTAACATGGGGAGTCAATTTCCAATATTTTTCGTTTTTTGATCTCCGAAGCCTGGCGAGATAGCTTGAACATTATGTAAATATAGCGTTCAATTTTGTTTATAAAGGCCTAAATGATGGAATGGCTAACTACCTCTATTGTATGTGCTAATCTGCGGTCGATCTTTGCGGTTTTCTGCAGGCTTCGTTAATTATACGTTTGCTCTTTGCTGATGACTTTGGACGGGACGCTAAAAATTAATGTTGAACGCCCCCGGGTCAGTTCGTCCCTTAATCCCACCACCACACACCATCCCACACACACTTTATCTGAAAAGAGTGGGATTGGGAATGCATTTTGGGTAACCCGTCCAAAACTCTGAGAACAACCCTGAATAAGAGATATCGGGGTGTGGCAACTAGGATATTATCCCGCCCAAACAAATACTCAGTTCACTACAGACGTAGAACGTCTTGTAGCTCACCTATATTACATAGGATAAAAAAACGGTATAACTGAAAAAGGAACAGCTGCGTGGAATGCAGTGGTTTGCTCGAAACTCATTATAGACACAGGGTATGTAGCCCAAACTCTGTACATTATATATATTGGACCCCCTTGCGTCGAACGCAGTACTCGTCCCCTATAAAACTAAGAATAATGCCTAGAAAATGGAAAATAAATTGGTCGGATGATGATTACATCCCCCCCCCACACCCAATCCCCAAAGAATGTACATCGAACGTACAAAATAATATTGGAAATGCGGTTAGGGTGGGAAAATAGGACAACTCTTTAACACTCTGGAGATGCTAGGCGTTGAACGCACTTATCATGTTGGTGTGGAATACTCTTCACATGGTTTTTGTGGGAAGAACACACTTGTTCTTTGGGGAAATGGTAAGGGGACAAGCCTTTAATTTTCTCTCTTCTCTCACTGGAAATGATTGGCGTCGAACGCACATATCAAGTCAGTGGGGGAAATTCTCTCTTTCTGCCTCCTCGCTTGGTCTCATTCGCCGTACATCCGGAGCCCGGTCTCCACTGCTGCCTGCAGGACATCCTCCGTAGACTCTCCCCGTATCTGGGCCACCATCTCCGCTACCATCTTCAGGAAGTTGGGTTGTACCCACGAATCGCGAAGTACGGCGCGTCGGTTTCCAGAAGGATCTGGCGGCGGTCCAGGGCGCGTAGTGCTGACTTCTACTCCGGTTCGAAGAGTCGAACCATGGCGCTGTATTCAAAGTGCACATTTGGGAACTTCTTTGTCCAACGCTCGATGGTCCGCGACGTTCCGGAGAAGCAGTGTAGGTGGATGGTCTGCGCTGGTGGTACGACCCCCACACAATGGTATAGCAAAGCGGAGTAGGCCTCGTCGCTGCCTTTCCCCTGCATTCCCCAACAGTGCAACATCAAGGTGTGGCGCACCAGCTGCAGACAGTCGTGGAGGAGGTCATACTGCCTGGGCCATTCATCCGTGGAGACAAAGTGGTCGATGCCAACTACCCCCACTTCCACGACTTCCGGGTTGGCGACGAGGTTCGCGAGATCCCTCATGGCAGTAGCGGTGGTGTGGTGCGCATGCTTCGGGTGGATCCCAACGGCGGTCCGGATCCACTGGTTCCGGAGGTTACCGACAGCTCTCGCATCTAGGTACGTGCTCGGGTCGCAGAAGTTGGCGATAACCCCGACGATGTGGAGGACGTAGCTTTCATCCGGCTGGAGTAGCGAGTGAAGGTAATCCAGTGTGGCGTTCCTCACGCCCAGGGCTGTTCGCATACGATCCAGATGTAAATGGCTGTCGAACGCCTCCGGAGGGCCATCCAGTTCATCGACGACCACCCAGTTCGCAGGGTCTTCATCCTCGCTCTCGGTTATCGAACAACCAGAGAACGAGACGGTCGGAGGGACCTCTGTCGCTGGCGGCATCCTCTGCTGGACGTCCTCGGATGTCGGGTTGAAATTTTGTTCAAGCGTGGCATACTGCTGGGGAGTGAGTCGGAGTAGAAGCTCCTCAAGGACTTACCAATGCAGCAGCATGCTCGCTCTCGACAATGGCCTCCCGACATCCTGGCATCCGACGAGGGCATCCAGTTCCTCGACGACTGTCCGCATTCGCGTGGGTGTCCGCCAGTTCTCGATGGTGTGGAGCCAGTCGGTACCGTTTAACATCTGAAGGAATCCCTGGAGATGTCGTCCCCCCAGGATGCCGCGATGTGCTCGAGGGCCTGCTTCCTCGCTCAGGCGGCTAACGGACTGGTCACCTGGACGTGGAGATCCAACGGGATGTGGGAGGCATATATGTGGCCCTTCGGATAGTTGTACTTCTCCACGGCCTGACACCACTCGATCGGACACCCATTCGCCCTCCTTCCATGCACCATCCTCGGTCTCTTCGGTGGGGGACCTGTCGAACAGGGTCGAAGCTCCTGATGAATGGTCCTCGTTATCGACGTCCGCGTGGGTGCGGCTGGTCTCTTTGGTTAGTCCCGAGGTCGTGGCCTCTCTGCTCCCTGGACTCCCACTATGATGACGGACGACTTCAGTCTCCGACGCCCACGGCTATAGGAGGGCTCATCTGAGTTCTCGACAGGCGGTGGGCTGGATGGAGAAGGTGTTTTCTCGTCCTGTCTGGCTGGGGCTTGAGGTGGTGGTAAGGATGGGATGACGACGGGTTCCAAGGGCGGGGATGGCTACTCATTGTCCAGGTCAAGGTCGTCCTCGTAGTCCAATTCCTCATCTCCGCGTGTTTACATCAGCTGCGATACACCTTCCAGTATGGTGAACTGGTCCTGGGCGTTGTGCCGGATACTGGTGAGGGTGGGATCCGTCTTCTTACGGATGTCGACGAAACACGCGGTAGACTCCACCACCTTCGGGGCCTTTCGCGTCAGAGGGCACAGGTGCTGGTCAATCCAGGAGGGGCTAGCGAACTGGTAGTCCTCAGCTGATCGAGTTCCGTCTGTCCTTGGAGGGTGGCCAGCTGCTCTGTCGCTTTCCTTTGGTGGCACATCATGATGTCCCACACCAGTCCGTTGATGGGCAGCAGCTTCTGGACCCGTGTCTTCTCGCACACCCTGTCAACTGCGTTTGGCATGCTGTGGATATGAACGGGCATATTTACAAGTATATCACAGTCGAACTATGATATTCATGACGACACAAAGTTACAGACGGATAGAGCCGGTATGCCCGTTCAATTTCAATTATCATGTTATCCCTACGGTCGGTTCACAGTTAATTGACAGTCGAACTATCACAATTAAAGAAAACATAACCCCCCCCCCCGCCCACTGTTTTGTCTGTGTACACCCTGGGCATTTATATTTGTCGATGTTGAGCGCGTCTGATGCCGTGACGTTGACACAGGATCCAGGAAACCATTCATTGCAGTGATCACACATGATCATAAATCTCCCTTCCCATGGTTTCCGACAGCTGCAATAAAGCGTATCGTCTGTCTCCCCCACCGCCTCTTCTCGATCTTCAGCTTGCCAGTCCTTAATCCACTTCGGTAAAAGCCGATCCCTACAGCGTGTTAACCTATCGTGGTTTGTTGTGAACATAGAGTTGTTTAGCTTTACTCTGTAGATGCACGCGAAGATCTTCTTGGTGATGATCCATAGTCCCTTCCACGGCGGACTCAGCTTTTTCGACTTCCCCTTGATGACTGCAGTGTCCAGCAGGTGTACGATGTCGCCCTCTTCGTACGCCTTCTGCAGGATTCTGAGGTCATAGTTTCTCTTCATCCGTTTCAGGGACGTTTTCAATGTTCTTCGGGCAGTATCGTGCGCGCGATGAAGGTTTTGTGCCAGCTTCGCGGCGTAGCTCTCGGGGTCGACATCTTCGCATTCGCCACCACCTCGTCCTGGTGGGAACAACAAATGGGCTGGCATGTTCACTTCTCGGCCCAACATCATCTTATTTGCAGTGAAACCCGTCGAACGGTTCACTGATGCCCGAAGCGCGCCCGCGATTTGTGGAAGCTCTACATCCCACTGGTTTTGCGATTTCCCAATGAAACATCGGACCGCATCCATCAATGTTCGATTGTATCGTTCGACTTGACCATTGGCTGATGGTCGATACGGGGTCGTACGCGTTTTGTGTATGTGTATAGCCTTACACACTGCCGCGAACAATTTGCTTTCAAAATTCCGACCCTGATCAGAGCATAAACCAAACGGTAGACCGAATTGCGAGAAGAATTCATTCACCGCTGCTCTCGCGGTCACTTCTGCTACTTGGGATGGCAGGGGAATGCATTCTACACATTTGGTGAATTAATCCACCATTATTAGAATGTGCTCATTCCCCCGAGGTGTCTTCGGTAATGGACCTAGAAAGTCGATATGCACGCGCTCCATCGGCGCCCCTGCGTGGAAGTCAGTCATTGGGAATTTCCCTCTTCACCACACTTCAGGATTGTCAGTTGTCCCTCCCGTATCATTAGGTCAATGTGTACTACGGGTATCACTTCCATTGTGCAGCCTCCCTCTTCCCACGGCATTACCAAAGGTTTAACTAATTTGGGAAGATTGAATCCGCCATGTGGGCACTCCTTTTGCCCATGTTGTCCCTCTGGGCTCTTCTGTAGCCCGCATAGTCCTCCTGGATGGACAGTTGTCGTCGGTCCAGACGTCTCCTTCTGACACAACGTCATCATCCATCGTGTGGACCCTGTTGGTCGCTCTATTGGCGCCATTCCCTCTGGACACCCTAATGGTAACCGTTTCTCTGGTCTGACTACTTGCGACATTTTGCCTGGGTACCCTAATGGTAACCCTTTCTCTGGTCTGATCTCTTTTGACCGTTTCTCGGGATGACCAATCCGGGAGGTCACTCTGTTCTCAGTAGGTTCAGAGTATGGGGCTTCTTTACCCACTAGCATGGATCCCTGTTCATCAGTATCTCTATTTGGGTGAACTTCCAGATGCACACTAGAAGTCACCGACTGATTCCGGCAAGACACTCACTGCACCGCGGGCCGCTCTGTGCTGAAATTTAGGGGTCAACCCCAGTTGAAACCCTTGTCATAAACGTGTCCTTTAATCCTATGCTTTTCTCTCTCCCTTGCAGATCAATCTCCACTATGCCTTTATCGACCATAGACACCAATGGTACTGCTTCATCTACTTCTCTAGTAAATGTTCCCCGATTGTTGTATGCCCGCGTGCAATATGTGCACCCTCCGCACGGTAGTTCCTCCGGCCTCACGTTCAGCGTGAAGGTGCTACACGGGGTCTCGTTAGTTACCAGTCTCGATAAGGCATCGGCATTGGTATGTTTCCTACCCGGTCTATATCGGAGTATTACGTTATACTGTGACAGCTCCTCCATCCAACGTGCTAACTGACCCTGTGGTTCACGGAAATTCAAGAGCCATGTCAAACTGGCGTGGTTCGTGCGTAGAACGAACGGCCTCCCCAGTATGTAGTGACGGTATTGTCGATAAAATCGAACGACCGCCAATAAGTCTCTTCGCGTTACAAGTATTGCTTCGACGCTTCGAACATTCCTTTCAGGTGTTTCGGAACTTGAATGGGGTCTTCTGATATGTCACTTTCGACGGGTATTCGGTGTCGAACACCGCCTGCGCAGTCTTATCCAACTCGGCCGAGTCAAACCTTCTGTCTAGTCGCTCCATTAGTTGGGTAGGGGACAGATCTCTACCCCTCTATGTGATTGTCGCATAGAAATATGATGCCTTGCCACAGAGACTCCAGCATAGGCATCGCTTACAGTCTTCATTTGTCCAGTCGTACGCGTCAGCGTACGTATAGAATTGTTGTCGGAATGCCGAAAAATTGCACGTTCCTTCATATGTCAAATTTTTCGACAACACCAGATTTCTGTGTCGCAATCTGTCCACGTACCGTGTTTCTCCACCCTCATTTTTGTCGCCTAGGCCAACCCCACTTCTGTAGTTGCTGGACTTCTTCGGCGTATATATTGGTGCGTCCAGCGCAATTCTGTGCGAAGGGGAAATCCTATTCGCGCTATCCATTCTGGCTGCGTCAGGGAATTCTGCTTTGCCATATGTCTTGTAACGACTCGAACCCAACTCGGCCTTGTCCCGTATTCTTGAGTCCTCCCTTGTATCTACATCTCTGGGGTAATCAAACTCTCCATGTTCCACACGCGGTGGGAAAACATATCGCTCTTCAGACTCCCTATATGGCATGGGACTTGCCGCGTCCCTTCTCATGGGCGGTAGACCCATAGACTCGGCCAGTCGTTCGTTCGTTCGTTCGTTCGTTCGTTCGTTCGTTCGTTCGTTCTGTTCGTTCGTTCGTTCGTTCGTTCGTTCGTTCGTTCGTTCGTTCGTTCGTTCGTTCGTTCGTTCGTTCGTTCGTTCGTTCGTTCGTTCGTTCGTTCGTTCGTTCGTTCGTTCGTTCGTTCGTTCGTTCGTTCGTTCGTTCGTTCGTTCGTTCGTTCGTTCGTTCGTTCGTTCGTTCGTTCGTTCGTTCGTTCGTTCGTTCGTTCGTTCGTTCGTTCGTTCGTTCGTTCGTTCGTTCGTTCGTTCGTTCGTTCGTTCGTTCGTTCGTTCGTTCGTTCGTTCGTTCGTTCGTTCGTTCGTTCGTTCGTTCGTTCGTTCGTTCGTTCGTTCGTTCGTTCGTTCGTTCGTTCGTTCGTTCGTTCGTTCGTTCGTTCGTTCGTTCGTTCGTTCGTTCGTTCGTTCGTTCGTTCGTTCGTTCGTTCGTTCGTTCGTTCGTTCGTTCGTTCGTTCGTTCGTTCGTTCGTTCGTTCGTTCGTTCGTTCGTTCGTTCTTAAACTTAACATCAAAGAAAAATTGTTACAACTTCTATTTCCTTCATCTAAAATGCTTCATATTTCACACATGCATTCCTGTAAGGCTCTACTACCATGCTGTGCCAAATCCACGACCGTCCAACACCCGCTGATTCCAAGTTCAAGGTTAAATACTTAGTATCTTTACAAATCTTAAAATCAGAGAAATAGTGTTATAACTTCTATTTCCTTCATCTAAAAATCTTAATATTTCACACATGCATTACTGTAACGCTCTACTACCATGCTGTGCCAAATCCACGATCGTCCAACCCCCGCTGATCCCAAGGTCAAGGTTAAATACTTAGTCTCTTTACAAAACTTAACATCAGAGAAATATTGTTATAACTTCCTTCATCTAAAATGCTTAATATTTCACACTTGCATTCCTGTAAGGCTCTACTACCATGCTGTGCCAAATTCACGACCGTCCAACCCCCGCTGATCCCAATTTCAAGGTCAAATTATTAGTCTCTTTACAAAACTTAACATCAAAGAAATATTGTTATAACTTCTATTTCCTTCATCTAAAATCCTTAATATTTCACACATGCATTCCTGTAAGGCTCTACTACCAGGCTGTGCCAAATCCACGACGGTCCAACCCCCGCTGATCCCATGGTCAAGGTCAAATACTTAGTCTCTTTACAAAACTTAACATCAGAGAAATATTGTTATAACTTCTATTTCCTTCATCTTAAATGCTTAATATTTCAACACATGCGTTCCTGTAAGGCTCTACTACCACGCTGTGCCAAATCCACGACCGTCCAACCCCCGCTGATCCCAAGGTCAAGGTCAAATACTTAGTCTCTTTACAAAACTTAACATCAGAGAAATATTGTTATAAATTCTATTTCCTTCATCTAAAATGCTTAATATTTCACACATTCATTCCTGTAAGGCTCTACTACCACGCTGTGCCAAATCCACGACCGTCCAACCCCCGCTGATCCCAAGGTCAAGGTCAAATACTTAGTCTCTTTACAAAACTTAACATCAGAGAAATATTGTTTTAACTTCTATTTCCTTCATATAAAATGCTTAATATTTCACACATGCATTCCTGTAAGGCTCTACTACCATGCTGTGCCAAATCCACGACCGTCCAACCCCCGCTGATTCCAAGGTCAAGGTCAAATACTTAGTCTCTTTACAAAACTTAACATCAGAGAGATATTGTTATAACTTCTATTTCCTTCATCTAAAATCCTTAATATTTCACACATGCATTACTCTGACGGTCTACTACCATGCTCTGCCAAATACACGACCGTCCAACCCCCGCTGATCCCATGGTCAAGGTCAAATTCTTAGTCTCTTTACAAAACTTAACATCAGAGAAATATTGTTATAACTTCTATTTCCTTCATCTAAAATGCTTAATATTTCATACATGCATTCCTGTCAGACTCTATTACCATGTTGTGCCAAATCCACGACCGTCCAACCCCCGCTGATCCCATGGTCAAGGTCAAATACTTAGTCTCTTTACAAAACTTAACATCAGAGAAATATTGTTATAACTTCCTTCATCTGAAATGCTTAATATTTCACACATGCATTACACATGCATTCCTGTAAGGCTCTACTACCATGCTGTGCCAAATTCACGACCGTCCAACCCCCGCTGATCCCAAGGTCAAGGTCAAATACTTAGTCTCTTTACAAAACTTAACATCAGAGAAATATTGTTATAACTTCTATTTCCTTCATCTAAAAATCCTTAATATTTCACACATGCATTCCTGCAAACGCTTACATACCATGCTGTGCCAAATCCACGACCGTCCACCCCGCTGATCCATGGTCAAGGTCTAATACTTAGTCTCTTTTACAAAACTTAACATCAGAGAAATATTGTTATAACTTCTATTTCCTTCATCTAAAATGCTTAATATTTCACACATGCATTCCTGTAAGGCTCTACTACCAAGCTGTGCCAAATCCACGACCGTCCAACCCCCGCTGATCCCAAGGTCAAGGTCAAATACTTAGTCTCTTTACTTTAAAACTTAACCATCAGAGAAATATTATTATAACTTCTATTTCCTTCATCTAAATCCTTAATATTGCACACATGCGTTCCTGTAAGGCTCTACTACCATGTTACTGTGCCAAAATCCACGACTTCCAACCTCCGCTGATCCCCAAGGTCAAGGTAAAATACTTAGTCTCTTTACAAAACTTAACATCAGAGAAATATTGTTATAACTTCTATTTTTGGCCTTCAATCTAAAATGCTTATATTTTTAGGCACACATGCATTCCTGTCAGACTCTACCAACATGTTGTGCCAAATTCACGACCGTCCAACCCCCGCTGATCCCATGGCCAAGGTCAAATACTTAGGTCTCTTTACAAAACTTAAACATTAGAGAAATATTGTTATAACTTCCATCATCTAAATGCTTAATATTTCACACATGCATTCCTGTAAGGCTCTACTACCATGCTGTGCCAAATTCACGACCGTCCAACCCCCGCTGATCCCAAGGTCAAGGTCAAATACTTAGTCTCTTTACAAAACTTAACATCAGAGAAATATTGTTAATAACTTCCTTCACTTAAAAATGCTTAATATTTCACACATGCATTCCTGTAATAAGTCTCTACTACCATGCGGTGCCAAATTCACGACCGTCCAACCCCGCTTGATCCCATGGTCAAGGTCAAATTCTTTAGTCTCTTTACAAAACTTAACATCAGAGAAATATTGTTATAATACTTCTATTTCCTTCATCTAAAATCCTTAATATTTCACACATGCATTCCTGCACAATGCTCTACTACCATGCTGTGTCAAATCCACGACCGTCCAACCCCGCTGATCCCATGGTCAGGTCAAAATACTTAGTCTCTTTACAAAAACTTAACATTAGAGAAATATTGTTATAACTTCCTTCATTCTAATAAAATGCTTAATATTTCACACATGCATTCTGTAAGGCTCTACTTACCATGCTGTGCCAAATTCACGACCGTCCAACCCCGGCTGATCCCAAGGTCAAGGTCAAATACTTAGTCTCTTTACAAAACTTAACATCAGAGAAATATTGTTATAACTTCCTTATCTAAAATGCTTAATATTTCCACACATGCATTCCTGTAAGGCTCTACTACCATGCTGTGCCAAATTAACGACCGTCCAACCCCCGCTGATCCCATGGTCAAGGTCAAATTCTTAGTCTCTTTACCACACTTAACATCAGAGTATATTATTAACTTCTATTTCCTTCATCTAAAAATCCTTATATTTCACACATGCATTCCTTCAACGCTCTTACTACCATGCTGTAACCAAATCCACGACCGTCCAACCCCCGCTGATCCCATGGCCAAGGTCAAATAATTAGTCTCTTTACAAAACTTAACATCAGAGAAATATTGTTATAACTTCCTTCATCTAAAATGCTTAATATTTCACACATGCATTCCTGTAAGGCTCTACTACCATGCTGTGCCAAATTCACGACCGTCCAACCCCCGCTGATCCCAAGGTCAAGGTCAAATACTTAGTCTCTTTACAAAACTTAACATCAGAGAAATATTGTTATAACTTCCTTCATCTAAAATGCTTAATATTTCACACATGCATTCCTGTAAGTCTCTACTACCATGCGGTGCCAAATTCACGACCGTCCAACCCCCGCTGATCCCATGGTCAAGGTCAAATTCTTAGTCTCTTTACAAAACTTAACATCAGAGAAATATTGTTATAACTTCTATTTCCTTCATCTAAAAATCCTTAATATTTAACACATGCATTCCTGCAATGCTCTACTACCATGCTGTGTCAAATCCACGACCGTCCAACCCCCGCTGATCCCATGGTCAAGGTCAAATACTTAGTCTCTTTACAAAACTTAACATTAGAGAAATATTGTTATAACTTCCTTCATCTAAAATGCTTAATATTTCACACATGCATTCCTGTAAGGCTCTACTACCATGCTGTGCCAAATTCACGACCGTCCAACCCCCGCTGATCCCAAGGTCAAGGTCAAATACTTAGTCTCTTTACAAAACTTAACATCAGAGAAATATTGTTATAACTTCCTTCATCTAAAATGCTTAATATTTCACACATGCATTCCTGTAAGGCTCTACTACCATGCGGTGCCAAATTAACGACCGTCCAACCCCCGCTGATCCCATGGTCAAGGTCAAATTCTTAGTCTCTTTACAAAACTTAACATCAGAGAAATATTGTTATAACTTCTATTTCCTTCATCTAAAAATCCTTAATATTTCACACATGCATTCCTTCAACGCTCTACTACCATGCTGTGCCAAATCCACGACCGTCCAACCCCCGCTGATCCCATGGCCAAGGTCAAATAATTAGTCTCTTTACAAAACTTAACATCAGAGAAATATTGTTATAACTTCCTTCATCTAAAATGCTTAATATTTCACACATGCATTCCTGTAAGGCTCTACTACCATGCTGTGCCAAATTCACGACCGTCCAACCCCCGCTGATCCCAAGGTCAAGGTCAAATACTTAGTCTCTTTACAAAACTTAACATCAGAGAAATATTGTTATTAACTTCCTTCATCTAAAATGCTTAATATTTCACACATGCATTCCTGTAAGTCTCTACTACCATGCGGTGCCAAATTCACGACCGTCCAACCCCCGCTGATCCCATGGTCAAGGTCAAATTCTTAGTCTCTTTACAAAACTTAACATCAGCGAAATATTGTTATAACTTCTATTTCCTTCATCTGAAAATCCTTAATATTTCACACATGCATTCCTGCAACGCTCTACTACCATGCTGTGTCAAATCCACGACCGTCCAACCCCCGCTGATCCCATGGTCAAGGTCAAATACTTAGTCTCTTTACAAAACTTAACATTAGAGAAATATTGTTATAACTTCCTTCATCTAAAATGCTTAATATTTCACACATGCATTCCTGTAAGGCTCTACTACCATGCGGTGCCAAATTCACGACCATCCAACCCCCGCTGATCCCATGGTCAAGGTCAAATTCTTAGTCTCTTTACAAAACTTAACATCAGAGAAATATTGTTATAACTTCTATTTCCTTCATCTAAAATGCTTGATATTTCACACATGCATTCCTGTAAGGCTCTACTACCAAGCTGTGCCAAATCCACGACCGTCTAACCCCCGCTGATCCCAAGGTCAAGGTCAAATACTTAGTATCTTTACAAAACTTAACATCAGATAAATATTGTTATAACTTCTATTTCCTTCATCTGAAATCATTAATATTGCACACATGCGTTCCTGTAAGACTCTACTACCATGCTGTGCCAAATCCACGACCGTCCAACCCCCGCTGATCCCAAGGTCAAGATCACATACTTAGTCTCTTTACAAAACTTAACATCAGAGAAATCGGTTATAACTTCTATTTCCTTGCTCGGATCTGCTTCACATTCACGTTCGTGCCGCCACCGCTAAGCCCAGAGTCAAGGTCACAAGCCCACACACTTGGAAAATGTTACATATTTAGAGGTACCTGGGCTCACGCGGGGGTATTCCGCAAGCTTCGCTTACTGACCAATCTAGTTATGTCCGAAAATAAATAACAAAACAACACGTATATATTCAAAGTTTATTGTTTATTCATCCAATAATCACAAAATGATACAATACAAAACTATCCAAAATATGCCGGGGGGACCTAGTTAATTATCGATTATAAAAACATTCAGGATTTGTTATTAAAATTACTACTCAATAACTGTTAGTTTAAAAATACAGTTAAGCCCACTGTTCTCACATAAACTCTAATTTTGCAAATAAACCGGAAATATTTTTTGTATTTAGCACATTTTTTCTCTAATTATGGAATGCAGAATAAACGCGAAAACACTTAACATATATAAGTTTAATTGGCCGAAAATATTGGACGCGATATGTTTGAAATAATAGACGACAGATACACCATAGTAACATACTAAACATATCGCGTCCAACAGCGCAGACACCAGAACATAGACATAGCAAGCATGCTTAATATTCACACAATATATTGAAGTCATGCAAACATGGGAGGGTGGGTGGGTTTTTATTTTCTAAGCACAAATACGTCCACTGGTGACAAGCAATGAATTCAACTGACCACCCATTATACAAACAAGTAAGGCGAAAATTACACGTACATTGAGTGACCGGTCAGTTATGGATCGTTACGCACGGTAACTCAACATACGTGTGACAACGTCGAAAGATTAAAGGGTCAGTGCATATAATTATAACATTTTCCTTGTGCAAAATGTCTTAAATTATGGAATATATAACATATATAAGTTTATTTGGCCGAAAATATTGGACGCGATATGTTTGAAATAATAGACGACAGATACACAATAGTAACATATTAAACATATCGCGTCCAACAGCGCCAAAACAAACGGCCAAACAAAGTAGACTACACGGTCAGAGCACTGGAGACGCATGATGCAGCACGGACCAGGGACGCCTCAGACAATCTTATATAGCGAAGATAACAATCTGAAGCCCAGTTGCCATATAACTGAATAATTTCACCTGGGACCCCAGCTGTGAAATAAAACGAAGCCCCGCCACGACGAAAAGAGTGCATGGTATAGTGTCCCGAAACATTAATCCGCTCTAACAGACGCTTAAAATTCAGATCCAAACATTTAGCATCAATAGGCACCAGTCTGCCTCCTCGTGAAATGCAAAAGGCGGGACTGTCTGGGTCGGCGGGAACCAAATGACACATGTTGTGGTAGGCGGCAACCGGACATAACTTAGAGGATGGATTCTCCATGAGAGGCAAAGTGATGTTTTTGTTACCAAACTGATTCTTCTTCGAATACTTTATCGTAACTCGTAAACCATGGGGAAAAAACATAATATCTCGACGGCACAGATATTTACTTGAGTCGAAAGTGGCGGTATTCGGCGGTGCGATACTAGATTTCCTAGCCATAGTGTAAAAACAGAAAACAAACATGCACCACAAAGTAGCATGTACTTGACTGGTGTGATTTAGGACGTCGTACAGACGCCGTAACATATCTGGTGTGATCGGTTCAGCTTGTCTTGGTGCATGAAACAAGTGTTTGTCAATTCCGCGCATACCAATGTGTCAACTGATGGAAAAGTTAGTTTGACATCTTCATCCAAATATAGATTTTTATTGATGCCGCTGTTCACTGACGTTGACGTCGGCCAACTAAGGTCAACAATTACCCGACGTGATGATTCATCTTTTTCAACAGTACTCAGTGGAGATATTGCTATATCACAACACAGCGGATTCGTTTCAAATGGACCTATTATAGCACCATATTTCATTTCAGTTCGAATGTACTCGTCAACAGCAGCCGGGAAATCACGTGCGCCCTTGTGATTTCTCAAATCTGATACCGGAAGCTCCGATTTAATGTAACCTACCGGAAATCCGAACTCAAGTAACTCACAAATATCTCTGTCCTCGTAATCAACTAATACCGATCTGAGAAATGGAATATTCCATGGTGTTTTCAGAGGAATTTTTGCTTTGGGAAAATTAGGTTCGCCGGATTTGTATACTATTTCATGTGCCTTAATTGGGTCACAAATGTCATTGACATCAAACAAGGTGCATTCATCTACACGACAACAAGACATATGGACGATGTCTTGCGAGTCACCATAATGTTCGTCAACGATGGCGTCATATAACGTCACGTTGACGTCACCGGAGGCCGATATATCATCAACGGCTCCACATGATGTATCGATTGTTCACACGACATAGAGACGATGTCGTGTTTGTCAAAACCAGTATTGCCAACAGCGGCGTCAAATACAGTCACATCACGTTCGTTCACGTCACACGTCGTGTCGTCGGCACCGTCACACGACGGCGGAATAGACGACTCTAAATCACACGAGTTGGGGATCACACTTGTAACCAATGGCGGATCATATAGTCATTGTTTATGGGGACAGTCCGCTGATGTTTCTGCATGCTCAACTACCAGCTTTTCTTTTAAGTAGCACGTTGCGCATATGTGTTGCACAGACTTATTCTCATTGCCGATCATAGCGTTGTGTGGGGACGATTTGGAGCAGCCACCCTTCTGGAAATTGGAGCAAAACCAAACGCGTTTATTGTACTCGGGTCGTTTCCTCGTGGTCGACTGATTCGTGTGAGACTTGTCCAATAACAGGTTCAAACTTTCAACATCCGAAAAATTGTCACCCTAGGAACGACTACCGCGCTCAATCTCCGTCAGCACTTCCTCGTGTATGTTCAGAATACAGTCCCAGTTATACGCATTCGCGAAACACATCAGCGATTTCAGGTGTATTAGTCTCTGTTTCACATGTTCGATGTCTGAAGTGGCTAATAAATGCAACAGAATTCCACTATAGCCGGCTACGAACTGAGAAATATTCATGTCATTATAGTCAATGGTGGAATGGCCGCTAAGTCTGCCCGGGACAAAGGAATGCCGCCAAAATTGAGGTTTTTTAACCAAAAGATCAGTAGATTTGGCAACTTTCCCCGACTTCATACGAATACATGGATTGGCGGATAATGTGTTACCTGGTATGATATCAGGCTCGAATAGAGCAACAGGCATCGCGCAGTCAGCAGCTTTATTAATCTGGTCCATGGCACGGAGATCGTTCAACGTCACTGACGAGGGGGACCCATCATGTGGATTGTAGGACGGCGGCACAGAATGGGTAGGAGCACCACTCGCATGTGTATAATTGTCCTCATTACTCAAACTGGTAGCGTCTAGTTGTGCCCTCAATTCCTCAATTTCACGGACTAGCCTTTTTCTCTCGAGGTCACTTCTCCGTTGTTCTACTTACTTCTGCAAGAGACGGCGCTCTCTCTCTGCAGAGCCTCAATCGAGCTAGATACACTGTCCATTTTGGGTGTCAGTCTCTCTAAATCCGATTCCATGGAACTTATAACATCCCCCATCATTTTCTTTTCTTTCGACCTAGCCCCCTTTTCATATTTTCTAAGCACAAATACGTCCACTGGTGACAAGCAATGAATTCAACTGACCACCCATTACACAAACAAGTAAGGCGAAAATTACACGTACATTGAGTGACCGGTCAGTTATGGATCGTTACGCACGGTAACTCAACATACGTGTGACAACGTCGAACGATTAAAGGGTCAGTGCATATAATTATAACATTTTCCTTGTGCAAAATGTCTTAAATTACCTCCCCTGTATTAATACATTTCAGTGTGAACCAACCGTATGGGATATTTATTTGCGCTTAGAATGATTGATTGCTCGGGTGTTGTATCTACGCTTATTGATTCTTTAAATTAAATTTATCGAAAATTGTTGAAATGCCAATCAGTCGTCGAACGAGCTGGATTGGTTCCGCATGGCGTTCGTACATGTAAATCGTCGAACGATTTATTATACCTGCTCAAATGTCTTCTTTTGGCGGACTGGGTACTGTCTCTATTTCTCAGTCTGGTCAGTGGCTCTAGCTTAAAACAAAACTATAATTTGTCGACTATTGGGCAAAACTTTACTTATCTGGGGCACGATTACAAATAATTGTGTATCTGGACAACTGACACAAATGATAAATAATGTTCACTAATATTGTTAAAAATAATCAGTGGACTGTCACTACTTGGAAAGTTATTGTTTAATTTTCAACCAGTAACCGACTGCTTTAATAATGCAAAAATAATAGGATATTTAAAAAATAAAGTATTTGAATAACACTTACAAAATTACCCTGTTACTAAAATATCAAACATTAAATTATTCCATTAAATAATATAATATTCAATCACTGTTCTCGAGACGGTTCTCATTATCGCACTTAAATGGAAAAACAAACACACAGAAATTGAGGACGGTTCGAATGTATGCATACAGCCTTATTTGTCAACAAACAATAAGAATTATGGGCTTGCCTCTCGAATAAAATTAGTTAAAACAAATTATGTAAACCGACAACTCAGTTTAATTGATTATCGACAAGTAAATTCAGATAAGTAAAGAAAATACTGAAAATAACTCGACAGTTGATGGCGTTATTAACCGTAATTCTAATTTGCTACATTATACACCGTATTAAACTGCGGTTATCACCGGTGTAATCCCACCCTCCTTCTTAGTTAACCCTTTCCGCACTATGTGCACATACTTGTATATTGGCATAGACTAACAGTCTAGATCCAGATCAGCCGGCTTGTCACGGGTCGTCTCATCAGGAGCTGTACTGCTTGCAAGTAATTTTCATATTTTTGAAAACAACAACACCCCCATTTAAGAAATGGACTATTCCGAACAAATTTTGTGAAATATTTGACAGTTGGTTAAACACTGGTCATTCACAATAACATTTACAGCTCAAATACTCTGTTGAACAAAATATCTGGCCTGCAAATTATTCAGTTAAATTCATGCTTAATTTACAGAAAATGGTTAATTAAACCCGCATCTTATAATCTGCAGACTCGACAGGGGTGCCTAAAATCGACCACAGAGCAACAACAATCCACACGCCCTTCAGTAGTGTTATGGCCCAAATATAATTGTTAAAAAGTTGATAAAGTTGTTGGCTCGTCGAACAAGCCTAACTCCATAAACCTGTCAACGTAAGTTTCAGCGCAAGGTTACTTATTAGCCATTCCCTCTGCTATGAGTAAATGATTCACCCAAATAAAGTGCCCACTAAAAGTTTTCTCAGTCGAAATTCCTGGATTTTTTCTTGCGAGAAAACTCCAGATTAAATCGCATTTATTGGGTGAATCCTGCCGAAGATCGCCATTTATAGCGTTCAATTTTGTTTATAAAGGCCTAAATGGTGGAATGGCTAAATACCTCTATTGGATGTGCTAATCTGCGGTCGATCTTGGCGGATTTCTGCAGGCTTCGTTAATTATACGTTTGCTCTTTGCTGATGACGCTGGCGGATCTCTTCTGAGGCGGGAAGAATCCTTTGTTCTCCCCCCCCCCCCACTACCGGTATTAATACAGACCGGTTCCCTAAGAATTATTGGCACTTTGGACGGGACGCCAAAAATTAATGCTGAACGCCCCCGGGTCAGTTCGTCCCTTAATCCCAAACCACAACATAAATAAGAAAACAAGAGTTAAATATTGAAAATCGGTCCACAAATAAAAAAAAAATATTTAAAAAAATATCTATTTTTAGCCCCCATTTTAAATTCCCATAGGAAAATCGTTTTTTCGCTATTAAATCAATATTTGATGGAATTTCATCAAACAAACAAATTTGGGGAGGGTGACTTTTTTGTTATTGGTGAAAAAGTACTTACATTTAAATATTTTTTAGATTTAATGTGTTTAATAGCCAAACGTTCGTCGGCAGGAAAACGTGGAACAGACAGTAGTTTACTTCCGTGCATGTACATGTATCAAGCTTATCAGGCAAGACTAGAAAACGCCTCGGAATTCCGACGTTCGCCGATGAAATTCTAACGTTTCCGATCGGAGCCTGATACACTTTATATCAAATGACACTAGCAGTGTACTCTATTCACCTGATACCATTTTATGCTAGTGGATGGACACATGTACATATAACATGTCTTTCGCTGAAATAATCGGCAAGTCACGTGACGCTGTTCATCCAATTAAACATCGGGGAAAGTAGTCGGGATCCGGATATGAGTCTATAATCAATGCAGTATACGTCAGTTTGTCACTGGTAACGTGTATTATGTCCATGCATACCGTCTTACATGTATATAATCAATGCAGTAAACGTCAGTTTCTCATTGATCAGCGTGTATTCGGTCAATGCATACCGTCTTACATGTATATAATCCATGCAGTATAGGTCAGTTTGTCATTGGTTAGCGTGTATTCGTTCAATGCATACCGTCTTACATGTATATAATCAATGCAGTATACGTCAGTGTGTCATTGGTCAGCGTGTATTCGGTCAATGCATACCGTCTTACATGTATATAATCAATACAGTATACGTCAGTTTGTCATTGGGGAAAGTGTATTCTGTCAATGCATACCGTCTTACATGTATATATTCAATGCAGTATACGACAGTTTGTCATTGGACAGCGTGTATTCTGTCAATGCATACAGTCTTACATGTATATAATCAATGCAGTATACGTCAGTTTGTCATTGGTCAAAGTGTATTCTGTCAATTAATAGATAGATAGATAGATAGATAGATATTCTTTATTTATAGAGGGTGACTCGGTTGGTCGGAACCAATCTTCCCCGAGGCCCTCTTCAGAAGTGCATATACATGTACATACATAAATATACAATACATATTGAAATGATTACATGATGTATGCATACGTGAATTGAACATGAATAAATAATAATGATGAGCCATAACGAAAAGTGGTATATGTGTCCCGACAGTCCCATATCAGACTGCGCATCGACGCAGCTTGAACTGGGTTTAACACGTTTATTTCTCAGTGATAGTTTCAGTTTTTGCTATAAGACGCTAAATTCGTTCTCGTGCGCCTGATATATAGTAACACGGTCGCTAAGCTCCACAAGACCAATTTTATCATGGCAAATCAAACACTCGGTCATTGTAAACTGTATACCATACATCGTAATTTCGTGATTAGTGACGCTGGCGGAGGGCACAATTAACAAGTTTATATTGATTGATAATACCGCTACTTCAGCCGCTATCGACCCTTCATTCAGTTAAGACAATTATGGGAAAATGTATTTAACGACGTGGAACGTCTTATGTCAATGGAAATACTATTCCAGATTAGCGCGCCCGAGTATGAAAAGCTGTTTTTAAAGAGATTAGTTTTAGGTTTGGGAACTTCGTAATTCATATCTGTGTCAGACCTTAATACCATACTCGTATTTTGTAAGTGATTAGTGTGCATTTAAAATAATTCACATACATACTGGGGGTCATTTTATTAGTTATTTTGTACATAGTTTTCGCTTTTTGGAGAAATACGCTTTCGTCAAAGGTCAAAATGTTGAGTAATTCTAACGAGTTTTGCAAATCAATATATTCGTTTCCCAGAATGATTTTACTTGCTCGCCGTTGAAGTTTGGTTATTATGTACATATTTCGATTTGACTATTTTCCCCATACTATATTGCAATATGTGAAATGTGGCTGAATATAGGCCTTATAGAATAATATTCGGTGTTCAGTAGATAAATAAGGTCTGATTTGATATATGATGAAATCTTTTTTGAGATACCATTAAATTGGTCATTCCACTGGAGATTTTCATCTACATGTATAACCAAAATTGTATTAACGGTAGTGATATCGAGGCTTACATTGTCATATTTGAGTTCGATCATTTTGTCTCGCAAACATGTTCGTTTTTGTCTACTTGTTAATAACATGATTTTGGTTTTTCCTTTATTAAGCAGCATGCCGTTAGCCTCACACCATAATTCTAAGCTGTCAAGTGCTTGTTGTAAACGGTGTTTTAAGTCCCCTACAGTTGATTGCATGTCATAAATTATTGTATCATCTGCATACAGATCGGTTCCTGTTACGTGTTGACGATGAATAAGTGGCAAATCATGTATAAACAAAAGAAAAAGTGTCGGTCCAAGAATTGACACCTGGGGTACTCCACAGTTGATAGGTAGAGATTCAGATGTTTCTCCATTTACAGAAACAAGTTGTTGCCTTTGTTCCAGGTATGATTTGAACCAACCCAGGCTTACGTTACTGCACTTGTATAGTCGAAGTTTATCCAGGAGAATTTTGTGATCAACAAGATCAAAGGCTTTACGAAAGTCGACTAAAATACACCCTACTAATTTACCCCCATTTATTGCTTGTAGAAAGTTTTCAAGAAGAACAATTAACGCTGATTCTGTCGAGTTACCTGTACGAAATCCACTCTGGGTGTGATGCAATAGTTTAAACGTTGTTAAATATTCCATAAAATGTTTCTGAACCCATTTTTCAATTAATTTTGAAAGAGTCGGCAAAATTGATATCGGACGATAATTATTTACTTCGTCTTTTGCACCGCTTTATTACAGGGGATGTACTTTTGCTTGTTTCCATGCACTGGGGAAGATAGAACTAGTGAAACATTTACTACATATGTAATACTTTTCGAGATAGCGGTGGCAGATAATTTTAACAATCGTGGCCCTATTAAATCTAGTCCTGTAGATTTTGATATATCGAATGATGTTAAATACCTTTTTACGAATATTTCATTAATCAAAGGAATGTTAAAATTATAATTTTGCGGTGTATGTTCGTTTACGAAATTTTTAATATGATCAAAATTTGATTCTGGAATGGGACCTTTAAGATTTGATGCTATAGTGGAAAAATATTCGTTAAAAATATTCGCCATATGTGTATTTTCTGCACGTAGTTGACCAGTTAGACTGTTTATACCTAATAACTGTTCCGATTTACCATCATGTTTTGATGCACCAATTTCTTTGAATAATTTCCAGATAGTACGAGGGTCATCCTTGCCTTCTTCAATTTTAGATTTATACGAATCCGTTTTATATTTTTCTATTAAAGCTGATACTTTATTTCGTAATAATTTGTATTGTTCATAATTACCGTTAATTTTACACTTATTTCTATCTTTTATGCAATCTAAAATTTCGGATGATAGCCAATCAGGTTGTATTTTAGTTTTAATCCTGTGTGTCCGCAAAGGATCGTGAGTGTTAACCACATTAACAAACAGTGTCGTCCATGCGTCAAGAATGTCATCAATATGATTAAAATAATGTACAGTTTCCCATTCAACGGCGTTTAAATCATTAACAAATGCTATTTCATCAAAATGTTTAAATGATCTATACTTGATTTCATGATGCGCCTGTTTTCTAGGTATGTAATTTGGCTTCCGATTACAGAAAATTGCACGGTGGACACTGATATTTAATTCTTTAACACTAATTTGCGAAATATGTTCTTCATGGGTTACGTAGATGTGATCAATTAACGTGCGTGAGATATCTGTTACACGAGTAGCCTCACTAATTAACTGGCTAAGGCCCAACGCGTGAATGTAATTTGACCATTCTCTATTAGTGGTATCGCATACCAAGTTTTTATTTACATCTCCTAATAAAATTATTTCCTTTCCTACGTTCATTGTATTATCCATTAATTGTTCAAACCTGTCAGTCCATTCATACTTTGGAGTGCGGGGGTCTGTATAAACATCCTACTAAAAATGACTTGCTTTTTTCGGGAGTAATTTCCAGCCAGATACATGATATATTAAACATTTCTAAGTCATCCCTACGCTTTACAATTACACCATCACGAACATAGACCATTAACCCCCCACCTGCATTGTCAATATTGTCTTAAAGGAGTTTGAAATCCGTCTATCTTAAATAAACCTGTGGTTTTGTGATCTTTCAGTTTAGTCTCACTTAAGCCGAAAATATGCAGATTTTCATTTTCGTTTGATTTTAACATATATTTCAATTCTTCAAATTTGCTAAGATTCCGCGCACATATACCCTGTATATTTAAATAACCAATGTTAAACCCTTTCTTGCTTAAATTTAGATTAACTACATTTGTGGATACATTTTCCTTGTTGTTTTGCATATACGATGGCGAGCGTAATGTATTTGTAGAAACATTATCACATATATTGTTACCGCATGTTTTGACATGTCGCGTAATTTCACAAACGTTCATATGCTGTGCTGAATTACCACCTGATTGACAATCATTGGTAATTGTAGGCGTGTCTAATTCATTTATTTCGATAGTGTCCAGGGAAGTGTAGCCTATATATACTTTATTGCAGGTGCACCTAATTTCATTACACACGGAGCACATTTCATGTAATTGAGCAAATCTATTATGTAATGTTATGTGTCCGCTTGCATTCCACGACATGGCATTAATGCCTAAATGCTACCGATTTGGACAGTCTGCAATTTTGTGACCAGCTAAACGACAATAGTAACACAAGCCGGCCCTCACATTGTTCCCATGTCCATTCTGTCGTGAACCACGGTTCGTGTTGTTTCGACTAACGTTTTGGTGATCACGAGTTCCTCTGGCTCGTCTATCGTCAGACCCTCGTTGGTGGCGTACGAAAACACATGTTTCGTAGTCTGTAACCACGGCGATGTGGTTGTGTATTGCGTGCAGCAAACACTTTATCCCGGGAAATGTCAGATGGATTCGGTCGCGGTTGAAATATCGTTGTAGCAGCATCTCATTCTTATCATAAAATAATCCGTTGGTGTCTGTAATACACTGCACATCCTTGTTCGACCAGTAGACGGCCAATCTGTCTATGCTGGTCTTTATGTGGTCAACGTTAATATCTCCTCTCGGGGCGACGCTGCATATGTATATATGGCAGTCACTATTTGCCGCCTTAATTTTCGCCAGTAGTTGATCGTACCTCTCCTCGAACAGCTCTATGTCGGTGTCGTTTGCAGCATCATTACCGCCATAATATATCATTACATTGGAGAATGAATTCAAATCATTCTGGCGAGAAGTTCACTGAACAAGGCGTAAGATGGTCATTTGACCGACGTGTAATACGTATGGCAATGTCGAGACTGGGTATGCCCTGACTTGCGTCCATCGGGGAAATCCTCTGATGTTGCTGTACAGACTGGCGATTTGTAACGGTGTCTTTTACAACTGGCCTATTTTCCGTACAGCTACTTGGCATAATGTCCACTCTGCGGGCAGTATGTTCTCTCCGTTCAACGACAGGTTGTGCTGCAACTTCGGAATATAACCGAGAAGGTGTTAATTTGTCCATACAACTGATCAAAGTAGCTTTCAGTTGGGATAGCTCTTTGTCAATTCTTCCAGTTGTTTCCACCAGTGACCGGAGAATCCGCCCATTTGATACGCTATGATCCGTATGGGTAATATAATACCGTCTTACATGTATATAATCAATGCAGTATACGTCGGTTTGTCATGGATCAGCGTGTACTCGGTCAATGCATACCGTCTTACATGTATATAAGCAATGCAGTATACGTCAGTTTGTCATTAGTCAACTTGTATTCGGTCAATGCATACCGTCTTACATGTATATAATCAATGCAGTATTGGTCAGTTGAAACATTGGTCATCGTATATTCTGTCAATTGATACCGTCTAACATGTATATAATCAATTCAGTCTACGTCAGTTTGTCATTGGCCAACGTGTATTTGGTCAATTTATACCGTCTTACATGTATATAAGCAATGCAGTATACGTCAGTTTGCTATTGGTCAGCATGTATTCGGTCAATGTATACCGTCTTACATGTGTATAATCAATGCAGTATACGTCAGTTTGTCATCTGTCAGCGTGTATTCGGTCAATGCATACCGTCTTACATGTATATAATCAATGCAATATACATCAGTTTGGCATTGGTCAACGTGTTTCCGGTTAATGCATACCGTCTTACATGTATATAATCAATGCAGTATACGTCAGTTTGTCATTGGTCGACTTGTATTCGGTCAATGCGTACCGTCTTGCATGTATATAATCAATGCATTATACGTCAGTTTGTCATAGGTCAACGTGTTTCCGGTTAATGCATACCGTCTTACATGTACATAATAAATGCAGTATACGTCAGTTTGTCATTGGTCAACATATATTCGGTCAATGCATACCGTCTTGCATGCATATAATCAATGCAGTATATGCCAGTTGGTTAGTGGTCAACGTGTATTCGTCAAAGCATACCGTCTTACGTGTATATAATCAATGCGGTATACGTCAGTTTGTCATTGGTTCACGTGTATTCGGTCAACGAATACCGTCTTACATGTATATAATTAATGCAGTATACGTCAGTTTGTCATTGGTCAGAGTGTATTCCGTCCATGCATACCGTCTTACATGTATATAATCAATGCAGTATACGTCAGTTTGTCATTGGTCAATGTGTATTCAGTCAATGATACCGTCTTACCTGTATATACTTAATGCAGTATACGTCAGTTTGTCATTGGTCAGCGTGTATTCGGTCAATGCATACCGTCTTACATGTATATAATCAATGCAATATACGTCAGTTTGTCATTGGTCAATGTGTATTCAGTCAACGCATACCGTCTTACATGTATATATTCAATGCAGTATAGGTCATTTTGTCATAGGTCAGCGTGTATTTGGTCAATGCATACCGTCTTACGTGTATCTAATCAATGCGGTATACGTCAGTTAGTCATTGGTCAGCGTGTATTCGGTCAATGCATACCATCTTACCTGTATATACTCAATGAAGTATACGTCAGTTTGTCCTTGGTCAGCGTGTATTCTGTCAATGCATACCGTCTTACATGTATATAATCAATGCAGTATACGTCAGTTTGTCACTGGTCAGCGTGTATTCTGTCAATGAATACAGTCTTACATGTATATAATCAATGCAGTATACGTCAGTTTGTAATTGGTCAGCATGTATTCTGTCAATGCATACCGTCTTACATGTATATAATCAATGCAGTATACGTCATATTGTCATTGGTAAACGTGTATTCGGTCAATGCATATCGTCTTACATGTATATAATAAATGCAGTATACGTCAGTTTGTCATTGGTCAGCGTGTATTCTGTCAATGCATACCGTCTTACATGTATATAATCAATGCAGTATTCGTCAGTTTTTCATTGGTCAGCGTGTATTCGGTCAATGATACCGTCTTACATGTATATAATCAATGCAGTATACGTCAGTTTGTCATTGGTCAGCGTGTATTCAGTCAATGATACCGTCTTACCTGTATATACTCAATGAAGTAGACGTCAGTTTGTCATTGGTCAGCGTTTATTTGGTCAATGCATGCCGTCTTACATGTATATAATCACTGCAGTATACGTCAGTTTGTCATTGGTCAGCGTGTATTCTGTCAATGCATACCGTCTTACATGTATATAATCAATGCAGTATATGTCAGTTTGTCATTGGTCAGCATGTATTCTGCCAATGCATACCGTCTTACGTGTATCTAATCAATGCAGTATACGTCAGCTTGTCATTGGTCAGCGTGTATTCTGTCAATACATACAGTCTTATATGTATATAATCAATGCAGTATACGTCAGCTTGTCATTGGTCAGCGTGTATTCTGTCAATACATACAGTCTTATATGTATATAATCAATGCAGTATTCGTCTGCTTGTCATTGGTCAGCGTGTATTCTGTCAATGCATACCGTCTTACATGTATATAATCTATGCAGTATACGTCAGTTTGTCACTGGTCAGCGTGTATTCTGTCAATGAATACAGTCTTGCATGTATATAATCAATGCAGTATACGTCAGTTTGTACATGGTCAGCATGTATTCTGTCAATGTATACCGTCTTACATGTATACAATCAATGCAGTATAAGTCAGTTTGTCATTGGTCAGCGTGTATTCGGTTAATGCATACCATATTACATGTATATAAGCAACGCAGTATACGTCAGTTTGTTATTGGTCAACGTGTATTCGGTCAATGCATAGCGTCTTACATGTATATAACCAATGCAGTATACATTAGTTTGTTATTGGTCAACATGTATTCTGTCAATGCATACCGTCTTACATGTATATAATCAATGCAGTATACGTCATATTGTCATTGGTCAGCGTGTATTCTGTCAATGCATACCGTCTTACATGTATATACTCATCCGTATCAGAAATCTTTTATATAAATACAGTTTTGGATTTATATGGATTTGTCAAAATGTAGGGGACGAAACTATTTTTTTATACCAATTTAAACAGCGTGTTCTTGATTGTTGTAAACAAAATTGGCATAGCGATATCGACAACAGTGGTAAATGTATTCACTACAAACATTTTAAAACCCTTCTAAATGTTGAAAAATATATCATATATTCTTTACCTTTTCACTTAAGAAAAGCGATTGCAAAAATTAGATGTTCTAATCACAAACATAACAATAATAGAAGTCGGAAGACATCCTTGAATACAGAGGGAACTTCGAGTTTGTCAATATTGCCTAATGCAGACAAATCTAGAAGTTCTGGAAGATGAACACCACGCTATTTTCTATTGTAAATTATACGACGATATTAGATTGACACACTTACTATCACATATGTCTTTGGATAAATTGTACAGGCTTATGGGTTCCAGTAACTATGAAGCGATATACACACTTTCCGTTTACATTTACCCTTTGCTAAACAAGCGCAACGCAGTGTAATTCTATTAGATACTCATTATTATTTGTTCGATTGTACATGTTATGTTGCCGGATGCCTACATCAACAGAATAAACTATTGTATTGTATTTGTATTGTAAAATCAATGCAGTATACGTCAGTTTGTCATTGATCAGCATGTATTCTGTCAATGCATACCGTCTTACATGTATATAATCAATGCAGTATACGTCAGTTTGTCATTGGTCAACGTGTATTCGGTCTATACATACCGTCTTACTTGATACATTCCAATAAACAACACTTGTATTGAACCCGTATAAGCATATCACATTAAGTTATACTGCAGGGAGGGTTTTTGTTTCCGTCTTTAAATGAGGCATCCACATGTATATGCCAAAAACGTATTGAACGCGCAAACATTATTCAGAAGGACGCATTGACTAACCTGGGCACGCATAGCTCCATACCTTATACATCGTTGTGTTATTGGTTTCATAATGACGGACCTTCTTTGTTCATTAAATTAGCTACTGACAACAATGGGCTTCCGGAACCTGTTGACTCAGCTAATACTGCGTGACCAACAGAAGCTGGTTTCTGGGGGATAATTTACTTTAAACGTATAAAAGAATAGTGAACATAGATATTCGCACATTGCCAAAAACTAGTTCTATATAGGCCCTTTCAATGTTCTGAAAACTATTTATTGAAAACAGTACACTCCTGCGAACTGTTTTCCCTTTATTAAAGTGTCTCTGTCTTTCTTGAAGAATAACAGTTGGAGCATAGTAGTTGATTAGCTTGTGAGCTAACGGTGATATTGAAATTAATGTTACAAGAAACGGAATGTCTTGTATCGAGGGTAGCGACTATAACTTATAACAAGTTTGTTATCTGCACACATTATATGCACGACAATTTATCAATTTATTGTGACATAAGTATTGCCTTTTTGTTAGTGACTCAGTTAGATCTTGTTCCTTAGTGACCCATGTCCATGTTGTTTCCCTTTGTCAGGTTCGTTGGCTGTGAAGGGGACGGCAAGCGAGCCGGTGTACATGTTGCCGGAGGAAGGCGGGCGCTGGCGTGGCTTGGAGATCAAGTCGACTAACAGTAGGTTCAAACAATAAAGGCATATCAATTATGCAGGGAAAGCGGTGAAACAGATTATGCTTATTGGCGCCACAGTTTGTTATTATCTCTCGCCGATAGGCAATACTGGGTATAGCGTTAGTCCGTGTACTTACGTGTACGTAGCACCTTAAGGTTGTTTCAGCTTTCAATAACCCAGGAGACGCTACACAGATTTTGATAATATTTGGCCACAACGTGTGTCTAGGATTGTGCATTGTTTGTCATACGACCCGCGTCCGACCGCCCAAGGTCAAGGTTACGAGGGACTTATGTTCGCCTTGTTTGTAATGCAAATGAGTTAACGTTTTTTATTATTATCAAGGCTGCCATCGAGGGTATTAGCTTAGTGATAACGACGCCCTTGTTAGCAATGTCCCTTCTACTGTAACGAAATACCTAGTGTGTCTATATAAATAAATATTTTCATTTTATTAAAATATTAGAACCACTTAGTATAGGAGATATTCCCGTTCGCTGTAGCAACTAACTTCCTTATTCAATGTCTCCTGCTTGCACTAAGACATGCTCTGTCTGTTGTATATGTGTCATCTTAAGCCTTTTATCTTGGTCCACGGTTTGTTGTGCTGTCGTTGATATGGTATTTGTTTGCGCCTCTTTCATTTGTCCTCTGTCTGCTCACTACTCCTCTCCGCGTGTTGTCCGTGTCAATGTGCATATTGCCGCCCTCTTCATTAGACTGCCAGAGCCTCATACCTTAATTACTGGCTGTATCGAATTATGTTTCTTGTCAAATTACATTGTGAGATCGGTGACCGATTTTCTAATACTTGTATCATGTTTATCTTGTTTATAGATGAATTCGTCGTGCCGTGCACTAAGCAAAATTGTTCATCAGTGTCAGTATATAGCGTGTATATGCCCATCATTTATTCCAAGTCGTTGCACTCTGGCGTCTGGCTAGTTGCTGGGACCAAGTCTGGTGTGGATAGCTGCATACGACTATATACTGTAGTACAAATACATGAACTGTTTAAGATTCGAATAGCAATGAACAACTGGGCTAGATACTGTTTTGTATACTTACAGGTAGCAACGCGTCATCACTGTCATATCTCCGAGTCAACACCACCCAGCTGGGCATTCGGCTATCGGCCCATGTAACTCTGAACGACGTATGGTCATCTCACTCCGAGATGACCGGGTTCCTGGTGACAATAGACGCCAACACGGCCCATCAGACGGAGAGTCCGATCCGAGTGGCCAGAGGAGCAGATACCCAGACGACACAACCAGCTGGGGGCAGTATGACGCGTATCACGGCCGAACACAACACCAATAGTGGCGTTGAGATAGTGCTTACAGGAAATCCGGACGCCTCGTTGTCATTTCATGTGGACAGTTGTTGGGTTTCGGACAACAATGAGCATGGATTTATCGTCATGGCAAATGTAACGGTTGTCATATCCGACTGTTATATCGACAGCAATCGTCTCAGTGGCGTGTACGTGTCTCAGAACGAAGGCGGAGAGACACATATAGTAACATCAACGCTCAGCAACAACCGCCAGTACGCCCTGCATTCGTACTTGACGGAGGACATACGATTGGAGTCGTGTCTCATCTACAATCATACATACGGCGACTACAAATACTGGGGTAACTGGAACTCACGCGAGTATGTTCTCGTCATGAAACACGGTGGGGACGACTTGCATGTGACAATTAGGAACAATACGTTCCTGGACAACGTCGCCGATGGTATCGTCATATCGCTGGAGAATAACGCCAATGGAAACAACTATGTCACACTGGAAGATAACTCCTTCGTTGACGGTAACAGAAGCCTTTTTATCACTGACCGGTCTTATTATAATCCGACATTATTCTTATCAATTAGAAACAATACATTTGAGAATAACATTGATTCAGTTGGTGATCTCATGTCGTTTAGTTTAACTACTGTCGGAAACTTATCTTTTTCTCACAACACATTTATCAATAATACAGTTAACAGGATTGTGACCTTCGTTCAAGGTACTGGATCAATGCATGCATATGATATGTTGTCAATCACGAACAACACGGTTCAATATAATACGATTTCCACTGTCGTGATTGATATAGAAACAACTCACAATTGGTCCTTGTCCAGAAATGTATTTAACAACCCATCCGCCGAATGCGAGTTGCGAGCACCTGCGTTTGTGAGTGCGTTGTTCATTGAGGCAAGCCACAACTACTGGGGGTCAGCAGAACTCAGGCGTGTCACTGAGCGGGTGTGCGGCTTCGAGAAGGATATGCGTCTGTCACGAGTTTCGTATATACCGTACTACGTGGACGTGACGCGGTCGGGGCTCGCTACTCCGGACGACAGTGCGGGCCCGGGCGGACAATTAACGGGCGTCACACGACTGACGGCGGCCGGTGCGCCCTATCACATCTTCCGCTCATTATACATAAGGTACATGCAACGTGAAGCGTGAAACCAATGTGGCGGACTTCAGTTACATTGTTTAATTACTTTTCGATGACTAGGTAGACCAGTATAGACGGGCGGTAGACTGAGTAGAAATTTCATTATGACAATTGTAAATGCTAATCTTCTGTGTACACATACAGTGAATATGTGCTGGACTATACTGGTTGCAGTCGTCGTTCATTTCCTTTTCTCAGCCCAGGCCTCGTATATTCTATATAATTGGAAAGCAATGATGTCAACGTAGGGACATATCTACATCAACCGGCGAAACAGCCCTCCTACTATGTTCAGGTTGCACGAGGGTGCTAGCAGGTCAGGGGCTACACTGGGCACAAAAGTAATTTGCATATTTTACCAGTGACGGTCAACATTATCGGTTACAATTATATATAAGTAGGAGGACTGTTTCGCCGGTTGATGTAGATATGTCCCTACGTTGTGATCGTTGCTTTCCAATACCCAATCAAGAAGACTGTAGGCATAGGTCAGTCGGAAACCTGGTAAGCGACTGTATGACATTTGGATGGCAGAAATTGTGTTAAATTGCGCATGCTATATCCCCCCCCCCCACTTGGCAAGTGTGTCAATGCCATTGTAAATAAAAAGGCTATTGAACGGCAATGTCACTGTCAGGTTCTGACGGTATTCAAAACTATTGGAGATATACGGAATGTATCTCACACATGTCTCATATGTCCTCACAGAGCTGTGTAAGCCCGTCTATTATTTTCCAGTAACGGATCACGGCTGGAAGTGGAGGCCGGTCTGGAAATGCTCTTTGAGACCAACCGGGGAATATACGCAGAAGGTGCGTTTGCAAATGATTGTCGGGATTTCCCAGGGAATTATATCGAGGACCCTACACGACTGATGATTTAGTATGATGTGCATTAAACGACTTGTATGATTTCAGTCAAGTCCTTTAATGACAGAGGATCTTACATAAGTCACGATTTAATATGATATTTATTGAACGAGTTTGGCTGCTTTTTGTCGCGCCCGCTTGCGGACAGCGCGATATAGTCGGCCCATTGGCGTACGTACATCCGGTTAAAGTTTTTTGTTAACGTTTTTTGGATTTAGATTACTTTTTGTCGCGCTTGCTTTAGACCATAGTCGCCGATTTTTCCGTCGTCGTCGTCGTCGGCGTCGTTGGCGTCGTCGTCAGCGTCGTCGTCGTCGTCGTCCGATGTTTGATGAGTATTATTTTCAGATTCAGTAGCCTATTGTCTATCAAACCTGGTTGTCTGCGCTCAAAAAGCCGCTGGATGAACAAATGGCGACCATTTTCCAAGAAGGCCACCGAACATTATTATATAGTAAATACATGGTTAGTGCCGTCGAATATAAAATATATTCGGTTGAGCCTTAGACAGCTTTATTGGGGCGAGCTTTAGCGAGCCCCTATAAGTTGTTGGAGCGAAACGGAATATATTTTATATTCGACGTTACTAATCATGTATTTAATTTATACCGCATACTAAACTTAATTCTTTGAACGTGCGTGACGTCATGTTTTGACGTCATTCCCTCTCCATACGTCACAAATCTATCGACGTCATTAAAAGTAAAATGGCGGCGTCCACACTAGGTAAATTCGGTATTGCATCAGATTAAATCTCCGATTTATTTACTATGACCTTCAATATTGGTTGGTTTTAGACTACACAGTTGTCATAATAAGCTTTGCAAACCTAATGGACATTTCCATGTTGTTGGTTACGTCGCATATACTGTAAAATGGACAAAATTCAGCTGAACCGACAGCGATTTCGATTTTAAAATTCGCCGCCATCTTGAATTTCCTGTTGAGACTGACCAATCATTTATTCAACCCCCTTTATTATGCTACATGGATCAATGGTTGCGGTATAAATTGTTTATTAAGGACTGTTAAAGCCCCAATACGGCTCAAGTTGCCGAATTTGGCCTCCTATTGTGTTTTCCCACACATAAATCCAACAGGTTTCTATTTACACACACTTTGAAACTGTTTGCATTCATTTTGGTACACAAATGAGTTTGTAGTCGATGAAAATATCAATATTTGTTGATAAACAAACAGCAGGTGCGTGTTCAAAGTCCGATAGATTTTCCGATAGAAGCTCGGGTTAACTGCCCAACTACCTGATTCGCGGTCGATGAATTCCGATAGCCGGAGTTTATCGACTCGCTTCCGAGCCGAAGCCGTTGGGTTACGGGAATTAATTTGTCAATAAGTGGTACACAAAACAAGTTTTTGTTGTCTTCACATTGCGATTAAGATGTAAATCTCAAGACTTGACATGTATCTATTAGGCAGTATATGTTAGTTTTGTGTACTAAATCAGTTGCCAAACATGTTTTTGTGTTTAAAAAAATCGGAAAATTGTAATACTGAGCCGTTCAGGGCCTTTAACGTCCAGTCTGATCAGTATTAACCGGACAAATTGTTACAATTAAGTCACAATATGAATGTAAAATGATTTAGAATACATCTTACATTCAATAACATCAGCAAATGGCAATATATTTCAAAATGGCTGCCGAAATAGGCTGTTTTACAACATTTTTCTACGAATCGTGTGCTGTTACAAACAATTACATTCATAAAGTTGAAACACATATACATTGCTTTCACTCACAAATACATATAGCCGAAGAGTATTAGATCAAAATATGACGAAGATCGAAAAAAATAGCTCAAAGCTGAATTTTTCTGTATAGTTTGTAAATATCGTCAGCTGAAACATATCAAAACTCCCCATGAATCCGAATGGAGCTTAACTCAGAATTCAAGATGGCGTCCAAGATGTCTGCCGTAATCCGCCAGTGTTATAACTGTCACAAGAAATAGTGCAAACTGTATGTTTTTTTGCATGATATGTCAGCATATCATCACAAATACATTTTTTAACAAAATATTAGTTTGAACGGGCAAAAAATCTATAAAACGTAATAATAATAATAATAATAATAATAATAATAGTAATCTGATGCTGACCGTAGAAATAATAATGTAATTGTGTAATTGTGGCATGTCTAGCTCCGGGTCTTAAAGCGTAGATTTATAAGATGAAGTAGTATAGAGGGAGTCAAAATGATACCACCTACGGTGATATCATTTATAACCCTCTATACTACCCCCACCACCCCCGAAAAATCAAAAATTGGTTAACGAGGAAATTGTCTCCCGACAGCAAATTTATGAATTTGAAGAAAAGTCGAAATCATTAATATGCGTCCGCGCGTGATAGTTTATATTCCAACACGCCATTTTTCTCCTCCAATATAGCTAATTTATTTCGCAGATCAGCAACTAATTATACCAGCTCTAGTCTACCACGTTCACCTTTAGCCACCTGACAGCGCAGTTGCTGATGTCTACAAAGAGTTTGGGCACTAAAATCAGTGGCAAATATGTAAACGTTTCAACTACCACATCGAGATACGACATAGAATCCGGCGGCGCAGCTCCAGACCAACCCAACAGAAAGCACATTTTTGTGTGTAGACCGTGCCTGTTTCGACTACCAAACCATATACACACCAAAATACACCATACGGGGCCCCAACTAGGGTTCCAAATTTCAGACATTTCCACTACCATTTCAACTACTATTTCAACTAGCTTTTTCGGTTTTCAAAAATCATACTCCACCCACTACGTTCCACTACCTACAAAAACGCGAGAAAATACGAGAAGACACGTACGTGGCAAAAATACGAGAAAATACGAGAAAAATACATGGCAAAAATACGTGGCAAAATATATCGGAAAACTAGTAGTACAAAATCTGGTAGTCGAATTAATTATTTATTTTCAAAAAAAGTATGTGCAATTGAACATATATTTCAAATACTATACAATCCAAAACATGCAAGAAACTAGCAAATTCGCCACGGCAAAATACATGGGAATCCGATCCGTAGGAGAGAGGACGGACAAACACGTTCTACTGCAAAATATATACGGAAACAATTTGGCGAGCGACATATCCAAAGTTTGCTACACACCCACCGTAGAAGTTCCTGCGGGAACGGAAATTCTAGAGAATGGGCAGGGGTTTCGAACGGAACTAGAACCAGTTTCCGAAGTGTTCGTAGACGACATGTACGTTTGGGCACTGCTGGCTAGAGACCAAGTATCGAAAATACAAGCGGGTAGTAGAGCGGTATCCGCCGCGGGACCGATAGCAAAAACAATTATTTCCAACATTCGCGCACATGCCCACGTAGCTGGGTTGCCGGACGCACTACATGTACGCGTCGTATCCCTGGAAATATTCGGAATTCTGTGTCTGTCGGCAGATCTTCCAGTTTCTCCCCGCATCCCCACTTGTTCCCATATATAACTCGCATCTTGTCGAAATATTCTGCAGTATTGTTTGTGCGTATGCACGTCTGTTTCGTCTCCGTTTCCTCCTCGTCTAGTCTAGCCAAACGTTTGGCAAATCCTTTCGGTGCCACAATCACGCCTAGTATTGCTCGGCGGTATCCGTGTTGCCCAAATGGTATGTCGAATCCTTCCAGCCGGAACTCTAGTGGAAAGTGGGTGTCTCCACACAAGTAGAATGGAACTGCTCGAGCCGTATTTCCAGTGACTACCGTGTATTTTGCTAGTATTTGTGGGGTGGATAGCGTGTCTGTCAACGTTTTTGGTGCCCAACATAGCATCGGTGTCTGCTCTATTTTCATACCGGGATACTCCTCTCCGTCGTCTGTTGTTGCTAGAATGGCCAGAATTGTGCCCGAAAATGCCCTTTTTGTCGTTTCTGGAAGAATTTGGAACCCCAACACCTGTATCTTGGCTGGTACAAACGGTTTGGTCTTGTCCGTCCAGAGGTCCAGAAGTTTTGTAGATTTCTTGTGTGTGCGAAAGATGTGGGTAGCCTCTAGTAGCGGCTCTCGTAGTAGATCTATCTTGGTTTACAACGCAGTTTTTCTACCTACTGTCGTTTCCAACAACTCTTTCGCCTCTGTCTGTCTGCGAACTATTTCCTCCAACTCCAAACATTTTCTTTCCATAGCTTCCCCACGCTTTGCCTCTATGGATACTCGCCAATTATTCTCCTCCAGCAACAATTTCTCTTCCGCATTTCTAGCGGTTCTGTCTCTCGTGGACAGTAGACACACTTCTTTCGTGGTATCTATCTTTTCTATAGGAAATGGTATGCCAGTTCTGTTCCCGTGCCAAAATTTCTTGTTCCATTCCCACCGTACGAACTCCACGTCTGGAAGTGGGCGTATCCCTTCTCTAGGTTCCCCCACCGCTGTTGGATTTCTCCCGAATAGTGCCTTGCTCCTGGCAAGATACGTTCTGCCTTCCTTTTTTCTATATGTTTCTAGAGTTGTACCTACTCCGTCGTTGTCCTGGTCTAACACTACCGCGTGTATTGGGACTCCAACAAACCCGAAGGCGGATACCCACAATGGCAGATATGTTTTCTCCAATGTCTGTATGTCTTGGTCCGCGTATGTTTTGTATACCCCACACAGTCTTCGCGTACCCGAGTGTCCGCAATATATAGCTTACAGGGTGTTCATCTGTTTCGAGAGTAGAACCATGTTGCAATGTATGGCAGAAGCGAGCGCTTTCCATTGTTTCTGTAGAGACTGCTTCCAAAATATCGGTTCTCCAGAGGTTTTTCCCAGATTTTCCACGTGTTCCACAGCACTTTCTGCTAGTTCTATGCAAATGCCTTCCACACGTATTCCGTACAGAGATACTTCTATTCGGCATATACCGTTTTTTTTTTGCACTTTTGGATGCGCAAATGTTTCTCCAAGTCGAGAATCCGGGCAGTCGCAGTAGTTTACCACGTTGTTTCCCAAACTGTCTTGCAATCCGGCACATTCCATCTGGCACACGAATTTGTTGTAGAATTTTCCTCTCCAAAGAGAACCGGTAGGTGGAGCTGGTACGAGAAAAGACATACAATTGTTGCCTACGCTGTCTACATTTCGCAACACGCAGCATTCTTCCTCCAGCATTGTGTCGAGGTGTTTGGCCAGAAGATCTATATCTAGTGTCCCAGCATAGTCTCTCGTACAGTCGATCGCGTACAAGCCTATACCATCGTGTCCGAGGCCTCCCAAAGATTTTGGCAGATTTTCGAAAAGATCTCGGATTTCTCTATCGGCAACGTCTATTTTTGCCACCACTATCGCCTCTGGGTTGGGGTTTTCTGGATGTTTGTTTTCGAATATGTCGAGAACGGTGCTGTCCTTCTCCAGTATTTTTGCTACAGTTCTTCTGTACAATGTGGTTTCGTCTCCGGAATATGTAGATGTGGATACGACGCGTACATGTAGTGCGTCCGGCAACCCAGCTACGTGGGCATGTGCGCGAATGTTGGAAATAATTGTTTTTGCTATCGGTCCCGCGGCGGATACCGCTCTACTACCCGCTTGTATTGTCGATACTTGGTCTCTAGCCAGCAGTGTCCAAACGTACATGTCGTCTACGAACACTTCGGAAACTGGTTATAGTTCTGTTCGAACCCCCTGCCCATTCTCTAGATTTTCCGTTCCCGCAGGAACTTCTACGGTGGGTGTGTAGCAAACTTTGGATATGTCGCTCGCCAAATTGTTTCCGTATATATTTTGCAGTAGAACGTGTTTGTCCGTCCTCTCACCTACGGATCGGATTCCCATGTCTCTTGCCGTGGCGAATATGCTAGTTTCTTGCATGTTTTGGATTGTATAGTAGTTGAAATATATGTTCAATTGCACATACTTTTTTTGAAAATAAATAATTAATTCGACTACCAGATTTTGTACTACTAGTTTTCCGATATATTTTGCCACGTATTTTTGCCATGTATTTTTCTCGTATTTTCTCGTATTTTTGCCACGTATTTTCTCGTATTTTCTCGTGTCTTCTCGTATTTTCTCGCGTTTTTGAAGGTAGTGGAACGTAGTGGGTGGAGTATGATTTTTGAAAACCGAAAAAGGTAGTTGAAATAGTAGTTGAAATGGTAGTGGAAATGTCTGAAATTTGGAACCCTAGTTGGGGCCCCGTATGGTGTATTTTGGTGTGTATATGGTTCGGTAGTCGAAACAGGCACGGTCTACACAAAACATGTCCTTTCTGTTGGGTTGGTCTGGAGCTGCGCCGCCGGATTCTACGTCGTATCTCGATGTGGTAGTTGAAACGTTTACATATTTGCCAAGGATTATAACCTTTTTCAGATCTGAAAAAGGAATTGGTGAAACCACATTACTACCGGAATATTGCTTACTAAATTATTTCGCCTTGTCAGTACATCTGTCGGGTCTTTTACCTGTCATATGCATCGCTAAACATCTGAACAGACAAATGTCGTCATTATACTTATCTAAAGAATACATACCTTTTTTATTCTTCAACCATTCTGGAAGTTCTCCTCCCGCTGCTTCTTTGGATTGTAGTCCCAAATCTATTCCACTATTGCCCAGTATTAACTTTACGAAAACCTCCACCCATCTTACAAACTTCCACTTTGTATTCGGTCTGTCTATTTTATTGGACATTATTCGTGTTTGCTCCTTATCTGACAGCCATTTTTTAACGGTTTTAATTGATGATAGTGGTTCGCTACCGAGATTTTTGTGCATTATTATAGTTATAGGTTTTCCATTTTTAGTTTCCTCCATATGTTCTAGCTTGTAACAATATGAATATCTCAAATAAAAATGTGTTGTTAGATACGGAGCGAGTTTATCGGACATGCGTTCAGACTCGTTGATGTCGATGTTTTTACGAAAGGATAATGTAACTACCCGTCTTCCATTTTCCACCTTTTCCAACGTTTCATCATGAGCCCCCAATATTTCTTCACCTTTTTTCCACTATCGAGCGTACGATAGATTTTTTCTTATTATTTGGTATTGGGTCACCTGTGTGTCTAGTTTGGGACAATTTATTGGTGCTTGAAGGTTTTATTACTTAACCCCGCAATACTTTCTGTTTGAATTATGTTACCAACTTCCTCTGCTAGTGATAGGTCTTTAAAGGCTCCTCGTTTGTGGGCGCGGGTAAACCGCTTCATAAACGCCTCATTCTTTGTGGCGTTTATCAGATTTGACAACCCCCTAACTCTCAACCGTTTACTATAAGTAATCCCTAGAGATTCGGCTTCTCTTCTCAAACTTTCTATTTCTGGCGTTATCATATTTTCTATTGTTATAACCTATGAAATTTATCTGTTCAATTGGTCGTGAAAACATCATGTTTTTTTCATGACCAATTGAATGTATAAAAATACATATATATATAATGGAGTGTGAGACTTGTTGTAAGACGTTTACGCGTAATGACTATCTACGAAGGCATCTATCGAGACGTAGAAAATTTCCTTGTGTCGCCCCGCAATTTCAATGCCCCAGATGCCCTTGTAAATTTGTTAGTGCCCAAACTCTTTGTAGACATAAGCAACTGCGCTGTCAGGTGGCTAAAGGTGAACGTGGTAGACTAGAGCTGGTAGAATTAGTTGCTGATCTGCGAAATAAATTAACTATATTGGAGGAGAAAAATGGGGTGTTGGAATATAAACTATCACGCGCGGACGCATATTAATGATTTCGACTTTTCTTATCATCGTAGGTGGTATCATTTTGACTCCCTCTATACTACTGATGACAATGAAACATCTCGTTCAATTAGGCACGATGGATCATTCACCAAGTAACAAGCGAGCAGTGCAGACCCTAGTAGTATTAGAACGCCGATCCTAGCGCTTTTGACCAGAATATGGTTAAATATAATCAAATATGGTTAAATATGGTTAAATATAATCAAATATGGTTAAATATGGTTAAATGTAATCAAATATGGTCAAATGTAATCAAATATGGTTATATAAACAAATATATTCTAAAAATTGAGGAATCTAGATACGGAGGTGAGTATTCTAAAAAATGAAGAATCTAGATACGGAGGTTAGTATTCTAAAATGAGGAATCTAGATACGGAGGTGAGTATTCTAAAATGAGGGGTCTAGATACGGAGGTGAACATACTGGGTCGAGCACATTTAGATACGGAGTATGAGGACAATGCTGGGTCGAGGACATTTAGATACGGAGGTAATCCAAAAATTTATTTCTTTTTTTAAAAATCAACTTTCCACGCGCTCCGCAAAAATGTATGGAATACATTTACAAATCTATTTGAATCAACAATGTCACAACGCTGGAGGAGCTCGATGAATCTCCAGTTTTTGTGATAAAGTTTGTCACGTCCCCGGCTTGAACTTCAATATGATCAAATACTGTGAACGTCCACTATGTTTCTCAGCGAAACAGTGGGACCCAAAATGGGTCCCATCTTTTTAGGTTGGCTCATCCAGACTCTTTATACTGTTTTGCAAGCTGTCTCCATTTGACAATTGTTTCAAAACATATAAGCATAGATGTCCGCATATAACTGTTCCAGCCTTTTGAACCTGTTGAGTTTTGTATGAGATTGGATGCCCTAAATATTGTATCAGCTCAGTAGGTGGTTGTAAACCATAGCTATCAAAATAGAACTTGTCTTTTCCATTTTTCCACCATGCAACCCAATGTGTGCCACCACCTGTCGTAGTTCCATATTGATCATTTAGGTTGTTATTGTCATCTAGGTTGAGTATACCGCACTCCTTCTTCCTCAGACCACTGATCAACTCATTGCGCATAAACACTCCTCTAAAGTTGGATATTCTTAATGACTTGACAGCAATTCTATATTGCTTAATGGTTTGTTTGGTAAGACTACTATGTTATTTATACTGATGTTCATTTTTTTTTAATAGATACTATAATTTTGTTAATGTGTTATAGTCAACCCATGAATTAAACGACTCAAGAGCCTTTTTACCCTTCTTTCCTATCACCCTCTCAATCCTAAACATTTCTTGGTTAGTCTTTTGAAGCTCCTGCTCGTAGAATGTACCTTGAATCTCCTCTTTGTTGTTGTCTATGATCTTGTATGTTATAGGGTTGGTATACTGAATCTTTGATATTGTAAACACCTCCTCAGTCCATCTCGGTGTGTATCCCTTCTCAAACGTCATCTTCTTCTTGGTAATCCTAACCCTATCACCAACAGTAAATTTTGGTTCTGAGTGAACCGTACGGTTTTTGTACAGATTTCTATACACACGACACTCATTCTTCTACATAGCTTCTACAGGAGTCATTTTTATTGAAGAATACTTTGTGTTGTTATATCGATCTACAAGACCATTTAATATATCAATGTAGTTCCTGGTGGAATTAGCGCTGAAGTACTTCCACATCTTTTCCTTCATTGTTCTGTTCCATCTCTCAACAACAGACGACTTCTCTTCATTTTCCGTACTGTAGACCTCAACAAGGCCTTGTACATTCTTGTTATAGAACTCTTTACCCTTATCCACCCACATCTGTTTTGGTCTCCGCTCCTTTAAAATCAACTTTAATGCATCTGCAACAGACTTCCCAGTCTTATCTTTTATCGGTATCATCCAACCATACTTTGAGAATATGTCAATTACAGTCAACAAGTACTTAAAGTTCTTGTTTTCTCTGGAAAAGCTTTGCATGCCCACTAAATCAGAGGCCCAAATCTCATCTATACCATTAACGTAGACTCTTCTTCTCTGAAACTTTGTTGTGACTGGCTTGTGTAGTTCTTCAGGTAATTGGTCATTCCAATCTACTTGAGCTTTTTGTTTTGTTAGACCCATCCCAAATTTCAACTTAGTTCCAATTATTTTTCTAGCGATGCTTCGGTCTATTTTTTCACGTAAAGATGGATTGTAAATTCGATCCAACTCGTTAATCATGCTCTTATCACACACATTATTTCGTGTGTCTGTATCTTTATTTTTAGCATAACATACATCATGATGGTATGCAGCTTTATCAACTCGGTTTATTGGAATGCTCCAAGGCTTAGGAGTAAAGTAATTATTCAACCTTTTGTTAAGCTTTGTTCCAGGACCAGTAAAGTTATGACTAGGTAGATGCATTTCATAAGCTAGCTTGTTGATTAGGTTGTTTAAAAATCCTTTACCCTCAGTGTTAGATGTGAATTGAGTTTTTGTAGAACCACAAACATTACATTTACCTTTTTTCATATTCCTACCATTCTTTGTGACAACCACCTCCAAAACACTTGTGTCAGTAACCTTTCGACACTTGACACAATACATAATTTTATAATATATTTTTTTATTTTTTAATATAAAAAAAAATATCTACCATATAAAAAAAATGGAAGTAAAAGATCTCTCATGGAATGGAATGCAGTCAAAGAGGTTTAATCACCCTCTACTACCCAAGTCAATACGTGGAGTCATTGAGTACAGGATATTGAAAAAGGCCTTTGAGGAAAAGCTCTCAAAAAACTCAATTCTCAGGTTATTCAACAATCAAAAGGAGATCATGAAACTGAATGCTTCTCCATTAGTATTAGTTGAGGAGATGGGGAAAGACTTCAGATGGGATCCGAAGACATCGAATGACATCGAATGCAGTTTTTACGAGACGTCAGAGGATGTACCAGATCCACGGGAGCTTAATCCAGACAACAAGAACCTCATGATCTTTGATGATTTATTGCTTGAAAAGCAGAACAAATGTGTCATATTACATTCGTGGAAGACACTCAAACGTGGACTGCTTCTATATATCACAAAACTACTTTAAGCTCCCTAGACAGACTATTCGTGAAAATGCAAATTTGATTTGCTTATTTTCTCAAGATCTCAAGAACATTAACCACATCTACAACGATCATGTCGGCAGCGATATGACAAAAGACGAGTTTAGATATTTATGGAAAAAGGCATGGGAGAAACCACATGGTTTTGTTGTGATTGACTTGACCAGTAAGAAGGACAATGGAAAGTATAGGAGTGGACTGGATACATTTTACATCATATACAAAAAAACCAAGTCATATATAAAATGACAAGCGCTATTGATATATTAGAAAAGATTGAGAAGAATACAGAGCCTAAAAACTCTTTTCATATAGTTGTGAGTGGTAAAAACACAATCAAAACTAGGTTTAATCCACCATTAGATTTTGATGAGAGTAAGAAGTATGAAATAGCTCTAGTCGGCCTAGAGACGTACTACAGCTTTCCAAACATTGATTCTACAAACAACGTCTTTAGATACTCTAAAGATGAAGGTATTACGTGGAAACACATTACTATAGATGAAGGTAGCCATGATATAGTAGATCTTAATGATACGATTCAAAGCAAGATGAGAAAAAATGGCGATTATGATAATGTTAACGATGATTATTCTATTACAATATCGAATAACCCTAGCACATTAAAGTCAATACTTACTTTAGAAAACAACTATCGGGTTGATGTTGCAATAGCAAACTCTCTCAGGTCTGTTCTAGGTTTTAAGAGTGAAATTTATACTAATATCTACAACGAGTCTGAAGATATAGTTAACATCTTATCTATCAGCAGCATATTAGTCAACATAAATATAATTGAAGGCTCGTATGTGAATGGAGAGAAATCATCTACAATATATACATTTGTTCCCAACGTCTCACCCGGATATAAGATCATCGAAACCCCTCACAACCTAGCATATCTTTCTATAATAATGGATAGAATCAATTCAATGGAAACATCGTTAGTAGATCAAAACGGAAAACAAATTAATTTCCGAGGAGAACAGATAGATGCACGATTTCAAATACGATCGATTTAAAAAAGTATATGTTTGTATTAAAAAAAATGAATTATACAAACGTAAAGGTGTCAATTTCAGATGGACAAAATGAAAAACTTAAATCAGCTCTTCAATCTGGAGAAGCTGTATCCATCAGATTGAGTCATAGTGGAGAAGATGTCATCGCATTGACAAAGGTTCAAGCCAATAAATTGGTAAAGGCATATCAAAATGGAAAAGCAACCACGGTCATCAGAATGAGTAAGGCTAAAATCAAACATAATCTTAAAGTTGAGGGTGGTTTTCTTCCTCTACTTGCAGGATTGGCAGCTAGAGCAGCTCCTATCCTATTGAAAATAGTTGTTCCAGCTTTATGAGTTAGTGCATTATCTGGGATGGGTACTACAGGTGTTCAAAATTTATTAGGTAATGGACTATACCTTAAAAGGGATGGATGTGTTTGTCAGGTTGAGACGGATGGAAAGGGTATATATTTGGAACGAACAAGTGGTTCTGGTCTTGAATCAGCAGGTGATGGATTGTATTTGATAAGATCGGATGGTGTATATGATGGAAGGGGACTGTTGCTTGGTGAAAACAGTCCATTAAAAAATTATCCCAATCTTAGGAATGCTTTTGTAAAAAAAAAAAAAATGATAAGTTTATCTCTCCAAATTTGGAGAGCTCGAATTTAAGGATGAAGAAATCCATTATTCAAATTTGGACAATGTGAATCATGCAAGGTGATATAACAAACTATTAATATTAAAAAAATGGAACCTCTAGAAGATAGAGGTTATGGATATCTTTTACAGAAAATTAATGAAATTCAAAAGGAGATCGAGAATGAAGGTGATAAGCGAAAGGGTTTGAATAAAAAGTATCATCATGCTAACAACATCGTATCTTCAATTTATGTACGACTCACATCTATAAGTATGGGACTTGGTGTTGTTGGAATTGGTATACTTTCTACCATCATTGCTACACCATTAGTAATAGCTATGGAAGCTACGGCTATGGGTTTAGGATTACTAAGCATATGTGGAAAATATGCAAGTAAGAAGCTTTTCTTGAAAGGAGAGAAGCATTTGAAGATTAAGATAATGGCTGAATAAAAAATAAACACTATTCAAAATCTTATCTCCAAGGCTCTTACAGATGACTATATTTCTGACGAAGAGTTTACGTTAATAGTTTCTGAGCTAGACAAATTTAGGGAGATAAAACGAAAAACTAAAAAGGCCATTGATCAGGTGGAAGAAGCAAGAGAGTCTTTCCTCAAGATGTATGAGACAAACTAAGTCGTCTTCAACGATCTGTGATTATCATATGATGATAAAGATTATCATATGATGATAATGATTAGATGATAAAGATTATCATATGATGATAAAGATTATCAGATGATGATGATGATGATGATTAATGATTGATGATTTATGAAAACTGTAATAAAGATTATTTAGTCTTTAGAAAAATGTCATTTCTAAACATTACAGATCATGAGAAGAGAGACTCTATAGTTCAAGAGTATCTCAAAACCAAACGGAACATTCAGCAAAACGATCGAGCTAAGCGTGTAGTTGATCAAAATAGGCAAGGTGATCTTTCGAAGTTTTTAAAACCTGTGACATCAGCTCTTGTTGATGAGCTTAAACCTATTAAGAAAGGAATTGAAGAGATTCCAAAGGCTATAACATTTCCTCAGCTTCCAAGTATCCAGATGGAGTCTCATGGAGAAACCAACTTTATTGGTCCTATTGCTGAACACTACTTGAGAAAGTTTACATCAAAGGAAGATGCTGACAAGACCTATGGTTTATATGATAAACAAGGGAACTTTTGCATTGGTGATAAGCAGATAGCAATAGTCGATGTTAATATAGTTATTGGAGACAAAGAATATGAAGGAATACCTGGTTTGTGGGAGCTATTGATAGATAAGAAACCAGATTCTTACACAGATCAGGACTATAACACGTATGCTGAGATAATGATGATTAACAACTCATTACACAGAGGTAATGACCCTAATGATAACCAAATACGAGGTAACTCTTATATTCCTCTTCCACCAAAGCTTGCATTGAAGAATGCAATCATCAATATGAAAAACGAAGATGATGAGTGCTTCAAGTGGTGCGTTACCAGAGCGTTAAACCCCGTAAAGCGGGATGCTGAACGTATAACAAAACTTTTAAAACAACAAGCGTCGGAACTCAATTGGAATAAAATTACCTTCCCAGTTGACCTTCAAACCATACATAGGTTTGAAATACAAAATTAAACTATTTCAATCAACGTCTTTGTGCATGATAACACATACGTCTATCCTCTCCGGATTAACAAATATGTGTATAAGCGTGAGAATGTTATTAACCTTTTGTTAATTTCAAATGATTGTGAAACTCAACAGAAGATGAAAAACGAAACTCAACATATGAACAATCATTCAGAAAATCAATATATGAAAAACAATCATTCAGTTATGTACGATTTAGGTTCTGATCTAGATGATAATGATTGTGAAACTAAACATATGAAAAACGAAACTCAACATATGAACAATCATTCAGAAAATCAATTTATGAAAAACAATCATTCAGTTATGTATGATTTAGGTTCTGATCTAGATGATGAAACTCAACATATTAAAAACGTAACGCAACAGAAGATGAAAAACACTCAGTATTGCTTGATCAAGAATATGAGCAAGTTGTTATCCGCGCAGACATCTAAGCATCAACATACAATATATTACTGTCTCCGATGTCTTAACTCCTTCAATTCAGAGGAATCCTTAGAAAAGCACAATGAATATTGTAAAACGAACAAAACTGTAAAAACTGTGGTGCCTGAGGAAGGAACAGACTTAGATTTTAAAAACTTTGTTAATTCGATGAAAGTACCCTTTGCAGTTTATGTTGACTTTGAGTGCTTCACACAAAAGTTGGATATAACCCAACCCAACCATGATCCCAGTTACACTAATAAGTATCAAAAGCATATACCTAGTGGGTTCTGCTATTACATCAAATGCTTTGATGATAAGGTTTATAAAGGAAAAACAGTAAGATACACAAAGAAATCTGAAGATGAGGACATAGGTCAGATCTTTGTTGACATGTTAGAACAAGACATTATTAACATATACACACAAAATATTTTTCCAAAGAATATGATAATTACATCGAAGCAACAAAAGATCTTCAAAAAGGCAACAGTATGCTGGATATGCGAAAACGATTTTGATGAGAAGGATAAGAAGGTAAGAGATCACTGCCATTTCACTGGTAAGTATCGAGGAGCTGCTCATAACACATGCAACCTCAGGTACCAGAAACATAAGTTTACCCCCATCATATTTCACAATCTGAGCGGGTATGACTCCCACCTATTCATCAAAAACTTGGGTAAAAAGAAGGGTAAGATTAACTGCATCCCTAACAATGAGGAGAAGTACATTTCATTTACTAAAGAGATTGTAATTGATAGTTTTAATAACGAAGACGGAAAGAAGAAGGAAGTAAAGCATGATATGCGGTTTATTGACAGCTTCAAGCTCATGGCTTCTAGTCTAGATACACTGGTAGGTAACCTTCCGAAAGATCAATTCTTAAACTTGGAAAGTGAGTATGAAGGTGAACGGTTAAGTTTACTAAAACGTAAGGGTGTATATCCTTATGACTATGTTGATGGTCTTGAGAGGCTGGATGAAACTCAGTTACCTCCAAATTAAGAATTTTATTCTAAGTTGAGTGGTGATGACATTTCGGATAACGATTATGAACATGCAAAAAAGATCTGGAAAGAGTTTAAATGCGAGACGATGAGAGATTATCATAATCTGTATCTTACGTCAGATGTATTGCTTCTGGCAGATGTATTTGAGACATTTCGTGATGTCTGCTTAAACAATTATAAACTAGACCCAGCCTGGTATTATACAGCCCCAGGTTTGTCATTGGATTCTATGTTGAATACGACTGATATTAAATTATAATTATTAAGTGACTATGACATGATACTCATGTTTGAAAAGGGGATTAGAGGAGGTGTGAGTAGTATCACGACTCGGTATGGAAAAGCGAATAATAAGTACATGGGTGAAATCTTTAATCCTAAAAAATCAAATATATATGTACAATATCTGGATGCTAACAACCTCTATGGATGGTCTATGAGTAAACCACTACATACACATGGATTTAAGTGGATGACTGAAGACGAATTGAATGTCTGGAAAAAAAATTCATGTATTCTAGAGGTTGACTTAGAATATCCTAAGGAGCTGCACGATTTACATAACGAATATCCTTTAGCTCCCGAAAGGCTCATTGTGAATAATGTTGAAAAACTTATTCCTAATCTATACGACAAGACAAAGTATGTCCTTCACTACGAGAATCTCAAGATGTATGAGAGTTTTTGGCCTAAAAATCACCAAGATACATAGAGGTATCAAGTTCGAGGAGAGCACTTGGCTTAAAAAATATATTGATCTAAACATTAAATTAAGAACCAATGCAAATAATGACTTTGAACAATACTTTTTCAAGCTCATGAATAATTCTATCTATGGAAAGACAATGGAAAACATCCGAAACAGGGTTGATATTCATCTGGTGAATAATAGAGAAAAAGCTATAAAACTAGCAGCAAAGCCTAACTTCGAACACTGTACAATCTTTGATGAAAATTTAGTAGCTATTCATATGAAGAAAACCAAAATTTTGTGTAGCAAACCGAGTATCCTAGACTTAAGCAAAACCTTGATGTATGATTTTCACTACAACTACATCAAGAAGAATTATGGATATAAATGCAAGCTGTTATTCACTGACACTGACAGTTTAGTATACGATATCGAAACTGAAGATTTTTATAAGGACATAAGTCCAGATATAGAAAAAATGTTTGATACCAGCAACTATCCAACAGATCATCCCTCAGGTATACAAACTGATATAAACAAGAAGGTCATCGGTTTGATGAAAGATGAATGTGTGGACAAAATTATGGAAGAATTTATTGGATTAAGACCTAAGCTGTACAGCTATAAGATGTTTGAAGGTGAGGAAGAACAAAGATGCAAAGGTGTAAAGAATAGTGTGGTCAAAAAGGATATTACCCACGATAACTACAAGACCTGTTTGTTTAGTAAAAATCCTAAGATAGTGGATATGAACATAATAAGAAGTTATAAACACAAATTATATTCAGTGAAAATAAACAAAATAGCACTGTCTTCAAACGATGACAAGCTGGTCATTATGAAGGATAGGGTTCACACTTTGGCATATGGACATTACCAATTGAAAGAAAATCATTCAGTTATAAATGATTTAGGTCATAATCTAGATGACTATTGCGAAACTTAACATAATATGAAAAAATAAAATCATTCAGTTATGAATGATTTAGATTATAATCTAGATGATGATTGTGAAACTTAACATAATATGAAAAACAATCATTTAGAAACTCAACAAGGTTCTCAACATAATTTAACTTAAATAAATATATATATATATATATATAATCAAACATGCCTGATATATTTGGTTGTAATTGTAGTGAAAATATTCGTTATCCTGGAGTAACGATTACTTACGTAAACAAACATTTTTTAAGAAAGGATGGAACAAGTGAACTAACTGGTCCACTAAATATGAATATAAATAGAATATCTAATGTAGTTAATCCTACTGGTGCGCAAGATGCTGCAACCAAGCATTATGTAGATGAGCTGGCAAAAGTCTTTAATATATGTCTTACTCAATTCGATAAAAAATTAAATGATAAAGATGCGACAAACAAGCTTTATGTATATGAGCTGAGCGAAAAAAATAATTCAATGACTAAAATTAAACTTACTCAATTAGAGAATAAAGTAAAGAAAGTAAAAAAAGCCACTCAGAAGTCAGTTATTTCTATTTGCGCTGAGGAGCGAGGTGCACTTAAACCTGGAGAATATCAGTGGTCATTTGGTAGCAACGCGACCAATCAGTATACAGGATACATCATGGCGGTTTCGGGCGTAATCCTACGAATGTCACTTTCCTCGGTGAACGCGAAGGGTAATGCTATTGGTGAATTTGGTTTTAGATGGAATTGAACAAGAGTCTGGTATAATAAAGCATAGTGGATATAGATCCACGTTCACAGTATTTGATCCTATTGAAGTTCAAGCCGGGGACGTGATAAACTTTATCACAAAAACTGGAGATTCATCGAGCTCCTCCAGCGTTGTGACATTGTTGATTCAAATAGATTTGTAAATGTATTCCATACATTTTTACGGAGCGCGTGGAAAGTTGATTTTTAAAAACAAATTATCAATTTTTGGATTACCTCCGTGTCTAAATGTGCTCGACCCAGTATGTTCACCTTGATTATATTTAACCATATTTAACCATATTTGATTATATTTAACCATATTCTGGTCAAATGCGCTAGGATCGGCGTTATAATACTACTGACCCTGATCAGACAGCGCGGATGCTGTTAAAACCATCGAATATTTGGAAACGCTCATGTAAATTGCTAAGAATCTACATAATGATTGGGGAAAGTAGATGATGATGCGTATCCAGACAACCAATGATTTGGTGGCTGCAGAAGCTATATATCATCACGATTGCGCAGTTGCCTTTAGGAGAGGACGCCCAGAATATACATGAAATCCCGAAAGAGGAAGACCCAAAGATGTGTTGAGAAAAACGGCGTTTGATAAAGTATGTGAGTACCTAGATAAGAATGACGAATGCCAATCCTCACTTTCAGAAACTTTCAGAAATTTCTGAAATAATGGACAAGTATTTGGATGGTAGTGAAGGGTAAACAAAACTGTATCTCAGACAAAAGCTACAAGCGCATTATGGTGATCAGTTGATTATTAGAAGTGTTCCAGATGTTTCAAATATAGCCACATTCCGCGATAAAGGACACAATGTGCTTCCTGATACTTGGCAAGCTGACAAAAAGGCAAATGCTTCAACATAGAAATACAGAATTGTAGATATGGCGGCGTCCATAATCGGAGATTATATCAGAAAGCAGGTATATAATTGTTCTGAATACCCAACGATGGATGACATGAATAATGGCTGCTAGTTAGTTCCATAAAGTCTCGGCCGGTTTCTTCACGGTGTAGTAAAATCAAAAACATCAACGGAACGTACGAATATAGACATGCGATGTACAGCCATAGTCCATTATATAATAGCTGCATGCAGACCAAGGTCATTTATATCGCCAATTATGTTAGCAATAGCTGTCTACATACACAGAAAGTATGCATCTCGGGAGTTGATAGATATATTAAGTAGCATGTGCTTTGTCGACGATTACAGGGAAATACAGAGACTGACTTGTTCTATTCTCAGTAAGGACACCCCATCGTATAATCTGAATGGGTTCACACAATTCGTGTTTGATAACGCAGATTTCAATGTTGCGACACTAACTGGGCACGATACTTTCCACAGCATGGACGGAATTGCATGCGTTACCCCACTGGCTGGAGAAAAACTGAGTCGGTATGTCAATATACCAAGCTCCCAATTAATAGGAAAGTTTGGTGACATCCCAATCAAAATGTACAAGAAACCAACCGTACCTGGCCAGCACTCAGTGAAGTTTGGCCCAATTGAAGCTCCAAAACCTGACCCACCTAGTTTGGTGGTTGAAGTAGATGTTGATCGGCTGTGGTTAGCCAGCTTTTCTACAAAGCTTACCCCTTGCCCGTCATGGAGTGGGTTCATGCAGGTGACAGTAACATGCGAACAGCATGAGAAAAGCCGAATCTAGATTCGTCCATTCATTAATCTAGATCCAACAAACCTGAGCACAATATTTACGGCATTGTGTTTTGCACAAAGTCAATGTGACAAGAATGGGCAGACGATGTGCATTGTCACATTTGACCAACCGTTTTACATCAAAGCCACAGAGATAGTGGCTGCATCGAAGAATCTGTCGAATATAATCACACGCTTGGGTGGTTTTCATCTACTGATGTCATTTATGGGATCTGTCGGATTTATCATGGCGGCCAGCGGATTAGAAGCATTATGGGTGACTGTGTACGGTCCAGGAACATATTAACGGGGCATGCATATGCTAGAGCTGTCCGTGCTCACCTGTTAACTTCAGCTGCCATAACTTCTCTTCTGCTTTAGAAACCGGAATCATCAGATACTGTTGATGCTGAGTCATTACGTCGACTTCATGCATCACTTTTGAACAGTCAAGGTAGTGTAGAAGAGGATGCTAGTCTGGAAGAACTCAGTCAGGTACTTGGCAAGTTGATGGAACATGCTGCAAATGACAGTCGCACTGGGAAGCTTTGGGTCAACTACTTGCAACAGGTGTCTCTTTTGAGACTACTGATCAGAGCTGAACGCACAGGCGACTGGAATCTCCATTTATATTGCATAAGGAGAATGATACCGCTGTTCCATGCTGCTGGCCACATTGCCTACGCAACATCTGCCAGACTCTACCTACAGCAAATGGCAGAACTAAAATTTATCATGGAAGAAACTGAAGGTGGTTATTTTACCATTCGACGAACTGATCGCTTTTGGGGCGGTAATTTTACCGATCAGACAATCGAGCAAGAGCTGATGTGCTTGTTGAAAGCGTCAGGTGGGATGACTCATGGCCGTAGCATCACAGCTAGCTCATTAACAAAGTGGGTTCATGCATTACCCCGCTGTGTACCCATATGTGAGAGTCTGGAAACATTCACAGGCGTCCATGCCAGTACATCGGATCAGCACATGGAAGCTCGCAATCACGTGATCATAAGGACTTCGATACATGTTTGCGATGGTTACGAGCACATTCGTCATTCTGCCACTGTCATTCTAAGTCAGTTGTTGTAATAGAACTGGTTTAGTTGCCGACAAGTCGGTGAACAGTGACATGGCGTTTGAAATAGGCCAAAAGGCAGCAAATTCCATGACAGACAAAACATGTACAGAAGTAAAACTGAAATGGAATGACAGAGTGAAAACAATCAACGCATCGATTAACACAGTCACAGTCCGTGGTCAGCCAGTTGTAGTGAATCCTACTTTGCTCTTCAACAGAATCACTTGCGTCATGCAAAGTCGATCTCAAATGGAACAGTTCTTAGTGTATGAGCTGGCACCTCAGCCTACGTCTCTCTTTCATGATGGTGGAATGAGGAGAACTGCCAACAGTGCACTTGGCACATTGTTGAAATCGAAAGTTGATCCGCAATCTACGTTTTCTGATGAGGCAACATTTGTCATTGATGGAGGTTACCTCCTTCACACAGTCGTGTGGCCGACAAATGCAACTTACAAGGAGGTTTGTAAGGCCTACGTATCATACATTGCAGATCATTTTGGTGGCAGTGAGGTCGTCGTGGTGTTTTTTTGGTTACAGCAGCCAGGCATCTATGAAATCAGCGGAGCAACGACGAAGAGCACCAAAAACCACATCCCGTGATATATTATTTGATGCAGACATGAAAACAGTGACTGCCCAAGAAGCATTCCTGACTAATGGAACAAACAAATCAAGATTGATAGAGCAGCTTGCTGAAGAGTTGAAACTTCATGATGTAGTCATAAAGCAGGCTGAGGCTGACGCGGATTGTCTAATTGTTGCCACAGCAATATCGATTGCACGATCCCGACCAAAGGACGTAGTGGCTGTTGGAACAGACACGGACTTGCTGGTAATGCTTGTGTCACAAAGGACTGAACAATTCCACCTGCACATGTTGTCGAAGGGCAATACCTTGTTCGTGTACGCCATTGCGGAAATCCAGCAATATATAGGATAAGTTAGGCAACATCTAATGTGCATACACGCGATCAAGGGAGGTGATACAGTGTCAGCACTGTTCGGTCAAGGAAAAAAGAAAGCATTCAAGCTTGTAGAGAAACATAAGGGTATTGCTGGGTTGGATACATTTACGCGTGCAACAAGCACGAAAGAAGATGTAGCTACGGTTGTCCAGCAGTTTCTTCTTCAGCTTTATGGAGCTCACAAGGCAGACACTCTTGACCGCTACAGATATCTAGCTTATAACAGAGCAATAAGTCGCTCATCCCTCTCAAGTACGTTCAAGTTAGAATATCTTCCGCCCACAAATGCAGCAGCCAAACAACATTTGTACCGAACGTATCACACTGTACAATTATGGATGGGGAATGCTCTTTCTCCACTCGAATGGGGTTGGTAGCTAAAGGAAAAGTGCGTAGTACCAACAGAAACAGAAAATCAGATTGCCCCCGCAAAGCTATTGAAAATGGTGTCATGTGGTTGCAAGAGCGGATGCGGGAAGCAATGTTGCTGCAGAAAGCTCGGACTTCACTGTTATTCGCTATGCAGTCAATGCGTCGGACAAACATGCACAAATATTATACAAATTTCTCCTGACGCACTCGACGATGATTCACAATAAATGTGACGTGCGTCTCATGGTGTAGTTATATATTTTATTGAATATCATTGCTTTGGAAAACATTTTGCATATTACAGGAAATACATTAATTTAGTCGGCCATCTTGGCGACCATCTTTATTATATCAGTGAGACGCCATTGGGTACTAAACTGATAGTATACGTCAAAAGAATATGTTCAGACTTTTATACATAGCATATCTCGGCTTATTTTAGGTAATTCATGATTGTACTGTTTTGGCGGCCATCTCGAATTCTACATAAACTACTGTGGAATTCATGGAGAGCTTTGATATGATGGGTGTGATGGTATTCTGAATATGTTTCATGAATATGTCAGCTTTTGCATTTTTTTTCGATTTCAACCCTAGTGCCATTCGGTTAACGCTCGTTTCTCACGTTCTAAGAGCTATGTATGATGCATTTGGCGGCCATCTTGGACGTAATTTTGATAGTAAATTTTCAAAATTTCTGTTAAAGTAGTTTTGAGTTATATTCAATTTGTTTTGGCACATTTCATTCGAATTGGTTTGGCGAAAATTGCACTAGTTGTAGTTTTGGTCATTTTTGGTCGCCATTTTGGACGCCATCTTGAATTCTGGATTAAGCTCCACTCGGATTCATGGGCAGTTCTGATATGTTATATATAATGATATTCTGAACATATTTTGAAAAATTCAGCTTTGACCTATTTGTTTTCGATCTCAACCCTAATGTTCTTCGCCTAACATGGATACTACAGGAGATGGTGATGCAATATCCTTCAACAATTGTCCGAAAAGGCAACATGGCCGCCAAAATGTTCCTAATTTTCTTCTATTCTTTACTTTATGGAGTTGTTATAAACACCATTTCATGCACATATTACATGTATCCATCCCAATTAGATATACAAATCAAATCATACCAAATTATCAGATGTTCAATATAATACTATTGACGATGAAGCTGCAGTTTTCAGTAATTAAACAACACAAACATTAGCGTGTGATACTCTATTTATTTTCAAAGACAAATACGGATGTAGTTCCATCACTTTGAGTATTGAAGATATGTTTCAAAGTGTTTCCAAAATGGATTGACTATTGACAATGAATATAATGTTATTATTGGGCTGTCTAGTTAATGTGATTGGTAACAAGCACACTTCTCACACTTAAGCGAGCATGATGAACATTGACCACGTCAGTGTGTAGTATGGCATGATGAATGGCATGGGTATGCTGATTGAAAATATACATGGCTTTCTCCAACATTAAGGACCCCACATATGTCCTCACATGTGCCAATAATTTAAATTAAACCTTGTTCGCGAGTTACAAACATTGGAAAATAAATACAAAACATGGTAACGATATATAATTCATGTAGTCACTGGTGTAATCAGTTCGACATTAAACACTACATGGATCCTGTATTTATGTTTCCTATTAAACATTAATGAAACTAATACACCAACAACTTAATCATATACAGTGTCGCCATGACTGTCAGTTTCAACATGACCATCAACATAGTCGCTTTTGCAATTATGATGTGATATTTATGGATCTACATATACACTTTTAATACAGCTTACATTTCTTAAAATAGTTGATGATACCTTATCCCGCATCTTGCTGGTGACACCAAAATGTGCTAAGCCATGACATATACGTGAACATGATATATACTCTGGTTGATATATATATGTTAAAGGGATGGTTATGTGGATTGAATCCACATAGGGACATATGTATGTACATGTATGTCTCAAAGACATGTCTATTAGCTACAAACTAAAATAAATGTAGCATGTAAATGCTAAAGAGGTAAATATAATTCTGCATTCGGGAAATAAATGTACACATGGTACAGTATTATAGAGTTCTGAGGTCATTAGAATGACATTACCTGTTGTCAAATAGAGACATATTCCGATGACACCAATGAGCCAGCAATATACACAACCTTTGGTACAATGCAGCACAAAATGTCTTCCACAAACCTCAGTTTGACCGCCTGCGTAAATTGTTATAATGCGATGTAGACAAATTAGTTCAATTGCATAGTAAAATCCAAATGTAATGTGTCTCGATAGAGGATATGTGATATTGTTTAGATGAACATTTTGAATCATTGCATAATATATTATGGAGACACGGTTATCATTTATTGGGATTTAAATGCAGATTTATCCTATGTGTGTGTGTGGCTACACGTGTTAACACATAAGCCTGTGTAATACAAATAATTTGACTGCTGTAAATTGATAAATCCGTGGATTTGGTGAAAATGGGCACATTCTTTGTGTAATTGTATTGTCCTACTGATGTATGAGTTTCCATCTGAATCACCTTTGAAACAACAATACCAATACATATGGTCTCCTGTTGTATTTTGTAGTTATGTATATGGAGGTCAGATGTGCATACTTCTTAAACTGAACTAGATTGATTTGTTAATACCCCGAAATGGCTTTTTCATACTACATACATACTCATATTGGCTTGTATATATATACACTGAAGCGATATACTCGCATATTTAAAATCTGTAATGATGATGTTATGCTATGCAGGTATATGCCAAACTATTGCAAGTTGATTACAAACCTACATCATATTTGGATTGTGGTAATTTGTCACAACAGGTGTAGAGTAATAGATGTGCTACAATTAATAACACTGAAATTACAGGACATGTTAGACAAAATAGTTGGTGTATGCCTACATAGCAGCTATATGAATATAGTGGATATATTGGAATAGCATATGCATGCTTTTAGAAAGATATTGTACCTTCAATGTCTTTGTTTATATGAACATTATGAATGATATATCAACCTTACAGGTTATCAAATATCACTATTATGAACTCATGCTTCAATATTAACTTATACTGTCTCATTTACAAAATACAATATTGTAATGGATGCCTCTGAAATGAAATGTACACTAATGGAGCAATACACCTGCATGTATTAGGCAATTACCATGACGCATACACTGGTGTACACCTACACTGGTAATGGATGACGGCCATAGACATTGGAACACATACGTTCTTGTAAGACACATAGTGTATTTCAGCAGTTATAAATGTTGTACATTGTTACTATATACGTGATTTTATAAGTGCCAACTACACATTTCCTGTTCCTGCTGATGACTCGAGATGGGTTGAGGGATTATTATTGGAATGCACGATGCGTGGCTGTCATCTTGAAAGTGTACAAACAATGTATTTGTCCAGTTTTATTCCAGCTTAGCTGGCTCGTATTATTTACAGCTATCTTAATGTTCTGTATTTTAGTATTTAATGTGTCATACATGGAGTAATATGTGCTATAAATCATTCATTCAGCATGGTAGAGAAGATACTATATTTCCTCTATCCAATATTGACAGTCATACTTATATTTATTTGTTTTACTTAATGGTGCTTCAAGGCCTGTCAACAGATGAGAGTAATACTTATATGTATGAGAGTCGTTCATATTGGAATACACAACATAGTAATTATGGTAATTATCATAGCTGCATAAATCTGAAATGGACATATAGAGAGATGAACAGACATTCATTCTGTATTCTGAAATGTGTATGGATAACTAATATACATATGTTAGTAGATACACGTTCATATGAACCTTTCATACCTAAGTATATGGCTGCGTATACAGTAAGAAAAAAATATTACATGTAAAATGGCCATTGTAAATTCAGTGGGTGGGGAATAGTTAAAACTAATTTGTTTTACCATTGCATCATCTGATGTAGACATTATGTAATCAAAATATGGGCATCAATCATATATTGCAAACACTAGTAAGTACAATTACCATTGATACAAGTAATAGACACCGAGAGAGATTTTCATATTGAGACACATAGTATAGTTGTTGCATTCACTAAGTAAAATGCGAAGCGGACAGACAGACAGACAGACAGACAGACAGACAGACAGACAGACAGACAGACAGACAGACAGACAGACAGACAGACAGACAGACAGACAGACAGACAGACAGACAGACAGACAGACAGACAGACAGACAGACAGACAGACAGACAGACAGACAGACAGACAGACAGACAGACAGACAGACAGACAGACAGACAGACAGACAGACAGACAGACAGACAGACAGACAGACAGACAGACAGACAGACAGACAAGACAGACAGAGACAACAGACAGACAGACAGACAGACAGACAGACAGACAGACAGACAGACAGACAGACAGACAGACAGACAGACAGACAGACAGACAGACAGACAGACAGACAGACAGACAGACAGACAGACAGACAGACAGACAGACAGACAGACAGACAGACAGACAGACAGACAGACAGACAGACAGACAGACAGACAGACAGACAGACAGACAGACAGACAGACAGACAGACAGACAGACAGACAGACAGACAGACAGACAGACAGACAGACAGACAGACAGACAGACAGACAGACAGACAGACAGACAGACCAGACAGACAGACAGACAGACAGACAGACAGACAGACAGACAGACGACAGACAGACAGACAGACAGACAGACAGACAGACAGACAGACAGACAGACAGACAGACAGACAGACAGACAGACAGACAGACAGACAGACAGACATACAGACAGACAGACAGACAGACAGACAGACAGACAGACAGACAGACAGACAGTATCTGAGTGTGCAAGGATAGCTATTCATAGTGTCTAAGTAGTTGTATAAGCATTTAAACTTTATATAAGTAAGTGACAGTGTATAATATAAATTAATTGCATTACATGTAAAATTACTATTGTAAAATTTGTGGGTGGGAAATGGTGAAAAATAATTTGATTTTAACATTGTATCATCGACTGCAGACATCAAATAATCGGCATATGTGCAATTAACATGTCTAATGAACACTACTAGGTACCACTGACACAGTGGAGTTATTAAGATACTTAGTAGATATTTTGCCATTGAAATTCAGTGGGTGTTGTAATAAAAGATGCAAAATTCTTCATCTAAATTAGAAGATATTATTTAATTGAACTTTATTCAACTTAATTGAACACATCAGAAGACATACATAACTGCCATATCAGTTGTTTCTAATGATTAAATACATTCGAATGTCAACGAAAAATGCGATTTTTCACAATTGTGAAAAGTATGAGAGTGGTATATTTCCAAATGGTGCCAACTATTCATCCAGCGGGTTACAGAGCACAGACATACGACATAGCACTCGTAATTGAATCTAGATTCAGCACAAATCAAACAGGGGGGGGGTTGGAGGTTTCCATTTCTGGCTGACGGCCTAAAAGCTATTACAGAGTGAACTACGTGTACAGTTGTAGCTATATAAGCAGTACTGTGTTACTTGTGCAATGTTTCTTGGAAAAATGGGTAAGCTGAATGCATTTAGTAACACATCATTTAGGAGTGTCACAATTATTATGATGTATTATGAATGTCGCTTAACACTGGAGTCCAACATATGATGATATAAGAGATATCCTAGGTATTGTTTCATCAGAACCAAACTGCATACATGTATGTATATAGATATATACAGCTGCAGATGCACTTCACAAGCAGATTGTCGATATTTTCGCTGAAACTGCCGTCTTCCTACGAATACTTATCGAATAACCCTCTCATTCACCAGATCTGAAGAAGTTATTGTGTAGATGTATATGTGTATAAGTTTTACAAAAAAGGAGAAAATGGAATTCCATCAGCAAGTCAAAACTATTTGGAGCATCCACCAGTTCACAAATGAAAGATGTGATGTGCACACAGGTGTAGGTGTGACAACCAGCGTTTCCAAAGACCGAAGATGGTGCGTTATGCAACAAATGGCTTTACATTTGAACAGCCTGTAAAAACTATATAATTGATGTGTCTCTCAAATATTATATACTGGAAAAATGGTGAATACTTATATTTTATTATGATATATAATTCATAATAATTGTTCTTGTCTACTTGTTTACAATATGGTTCTTAAAGTGGGGACATATTTTGAACCACCCTGTATGTGTGTGTGTCTATATACGTATGCGTGGATTATACTCTATATGTGTATATACTTCAAAGAGAAAGAACTCATATGATGTCCTATTCACTTGCAGGCTGCCTGGCGATTCTCGGGTCACGAGACTTACCAGTGGTTATGTCAGGCGAGAACGAGACAACGTGGCACGGGGTAGCCGTCAGTTGCATGGCGACAGGTACGTGAACGTATATACAATAGAGTCCGTCCATAATACGTTGCTATTATATTGGCTTTTATACAAAATATGCTGCAAATAACATGTGGAATAAAGCTATATAAAGCAAATAGTTATTTCATAGGGAAGTACACTAACTGAAGACTGTCTAACTTTAGTTATGCATATATGTTATTAATTTAAAACGAATTGTCATATTTATTTTCTTTCAGAATGACAAAAAAAAATACAAAAAAAAGAAGGTTTCACTGGCGTGTCTCTTGGCTCCAATCAGTCGTTGACGACATGAGCATTCGCCAAGAAAGGAATCCAGTATGCAAATGAAAATATACGCATTGTGTTTAGAAATGTATCCCACTCGTGTGTATATTATTTCGCGTCTGTGAAAGTCTGTCCACTCAATGACATGTAACGTTTAAACTAGCAAAACACATAATTACATAAAGCCCGACCATGAATACATGTATGCGAAAAGTTAACCCCCTTAAAGTACATGTACATATGAAACCAGTTATTATTGCACATATGTCGGTATATTCTCAGACTCCACAGTACTAGCATGAGACATCATGGAAAAAGGATATTACATTCCCAATTTCACCACTGATATTCGTTTATTAGCTAGTACATACACGTGCCCTGGTTTAGTTGAATCACAATTAAGCCATTGGCGAAATGTAACTTAAAATTTTAGTTGAATATTTCCATACACAGTCATGTATAAACATAGTCAAAGTACAAAGTGCAACCGAAAATATTTTAATTTACGTTTTATAAATAATGATTTGTTTATATATGAATATGCTTGAATGAATTTTTACCTTACTAAGTGAAAGGGATTTCTAGTCATGATAGAAGAGGAGAAGCAGTAGAGATAGCAGAGTGGTAGTAGCAACATTATACTATAATAGTTGATCGTTTGTGTCAAAGAGTGTATATTTAGAATAAAGGACCAATTCCGAAACCTTGTATTGTCTTTTTTAAATAGTTCTGAAAAGCTGAAAATATAGGTTCAATATTCTTTAATTCACATGTATAAATAAAGCACTTTCCTAATGTGATACAGAGGTTAAACCATATACATATATTTGCATTGTTATAATATCCTAAACTTATTGAATGCCAGTTTCTATTATATTTAATATATTCTCTTTTAAAAACGTGCTTAGTTCCGACACAAATATTGGCTTTCGTTACATTCCCATATAAATGCTTATTTGTTTCTTGTGCCGTAATACATAAATCACATAAATTAGAAATGACAATGCCACATTTATATATATATAAACATGGATTAATTTTCGTAAACTATACTGAAAGTTTCTGAGTTTAGAGCCGATAGTACTTTCTGATAGTGTGTATATACTAAGTTCCAGTTAACATTATTTTACGAGAACCCTTCATTCCATTTCGTCATTGCTTTATATATTACATTTGTCTGTTTAATAAGACAACTATTATACATCATTTTAATGCACTGTTTTGGCTGATTTCAATTTATGTATCATCGGGATATTTATGCTCTCGCCACCGACTGGTCAAGGTGCCCAGGGTCAAGGTCACATACTTCGTGTGTTCGAAACTCTGGTAAATGTCTTATAATTTCTGTTTCCTTACATGGATCGGCTTGATATTTCACACACGCATTCCTCTGATGGTCTACTTTCATGCTGTGACAAATGCCTGCTTGCTCTGGCCTTGTGTGTTTTCAAATGTGCCTCGTTTTCTTTGGCTGTCAGTGTTGGCATTCGTGTGTCGACAGGCCACATTTCTAGTTGTATTTCAAATGTGTATTTGTTCATTATTCAATCGTGCACGCCACCTTTGAGGAATACAAGATGTACGTTTGAAACATTTTAATCATTATTACTGATAGTATATAGTTGTTTAATATGTGCAAAGTCACATAATGTTCTACATGTAGTTCTATAATCGTAGATGACTGTGTTCAACAGATTTAATTTCACGTTCATTCCAACATGTGTAGTAGAACACATTCCCATTACCTTTTAGGTTATGATTATTCCATAAGAACATTTGTATTGAAATATTCTCCGGAGATACCGTATAATTCAATTTAATCCATGCTTCGTGGATATTTGTTAAAAAGCTATTTGTAAACAAAAGTTTTCCAGTCCTTCAAATAAAGTTACCACATTTATTTAAATAGTTCATATATACCGATTTCCATTGACCTTTGTTTTCATTGCTTGTTAATCTGTTAACCCAATTTGCTTGTGTTAAGCAAACGTATTAAATCAATCATTTTTAATAATTGAGTGTAGATATTTTGTAATTTGTTCTGTAATTTCTTTATGTCAGATACGGACCGATCCGAGATCAAACACACACACATTGCGAACACAACAAGTGGACTCACTGTTGCGGGAAACTCAACGAATATGATGGGCATCAACGTTTCACGATCACTAGGACGTGGAATAACCATCGTACATGGAGATGGTGTCTACAACTTCACCGGTAGTGTAATCGAGCACACTGGAAGTGATGGGATGAAACTAGAAGAGAGCGACAACATAACTATCAGCGATGTGTTTTTTAGAAATGTCAGCGGGGACGCTATATCTGCGGCGGGTAGCGGTCACCTGACCATCACGGACTCGGCCGTTGTCGACGCGGGAGGTGCCTGCCTCCTGCTACAATACGATGCTCACGTGATGCTAAGAAACCTCGTCTTGAGGAACTGTTCAGATAGTGGCGTGTCTCTGACTGCGTATTATGCTGTCGACGTGTCATTGTATAACTGTAATATCTCTGACTCTGCCTCTGCGATTCATGGACGCTTCGGAATCCGGAACCGACCGACCAATTTCACTATGGAGCAATGCACAATCGTCAACAACACGCGGGGTGTTGTGGTCTCGATAAGTGCTCTTTACAATGTAAAGATCCATCGCAATACATTCATGAACAACTTGTTTGACTCTCTCATGACTTTTTCAGAAAGGTTATATTCGATTGGGGCAATCGATGCGAGTCTCAACACCTTTGTCAACAGCACTGGCATTTCATTGTTCATTGGTGACTCCACGAACGTGTCATTCCACGACAACACGGTCACCAACTCGTCGTACGGGGACGCGGACGGGGCATGTTTGCTGAACGTTGTCAGCACGGGCTACAGGGACGAGGCGACAACCCGCGTCACCGACGTCTCTACGAACCTGTTCCAGTACAACAACGTCGGCTGTGTCGTTAAGCTGGTATCCAAAGACGGTTTCCTTCACGCAGCCACATTTATCTACAACAAGCTGTTGTATAATACAGTGAAGACTGGACTAATAGAAGTTGATTCACTTATATTTAACATATCCGAGAATATATTTGACAATCCGGACACGGTGTTTGATGTATACGTTACGCGGACGGGTGATGGTTCCATCACTGCCAGCAGGAACTGGTGGGGTAGTTCGGATCCCGCGGCCGCACAAACTCGCGTCTTTGATTACTTACGGACATAAACCTGTTGAGTGTAAACATCACACCGATCCTCACGGACCATACGTTCGACTGTTCCGCCCTGGACAATTGTAGCGGACAGGGTGAGTGTGTGCGACCCAATGGTTGCCGGTGCTATTCAGGCTGGGCTGGAGCCGCCTGTATGGAATTTGACTGCCCTGGCGTCTCTGATTGCTTTGGTAACGGTGACTGCGTGGGGCCCAACACGTGTCGCTGTGACGCCGGCTGGACTGGCAGTCAGTGCATACACGCCACTTGTGGTAACGTGAACAACTGCAGCGGTCACGGATTTTGTGTGCGTCCAGACACGTGCACCTGCGCATCTGTGTACACGGGCTCCGACTGTGGGTCTTGCATCGGGTTACACTGGGGCCCGCACTGTCAACCATGTCCCGCATGCCGGCACGGGGCATGCAGTCTCCAAACTGGTAAGGGCTGCTTTAAATAGTTTGTATTGCCTTATTCTATTAACATAATAAAACACGAATCATACTAAATATTGAAATGCCAGTACGCCACAGAAAATACGTTATGACGTTGCTTTTATGCAATAATTAAATTTCTATCAATTGTGAAAATGTAATATGGTATCATTAAGCTCGTATTTATTAAAGCTCGACATAGCCTAGTTTCTTATGTAATAAGTTAAGCCCTTTTAATAAACATTACATCCGTCCCTCATGCAAGATCTCCTATAAATGACACATCGGGCCAATGCAGCTATGAGCATATACCACTTCCTGCGAATTCTAGACTTGTTTCATCATCTCGTTTACCAAACTCAGTTCCGAAACAGTAGGAATTCATACATAACCTGATTTATTCACAAATCAGTTACCTCGTTTCATAAATACCACGCTATTATATCATCAATCATATACGATCCTCTATCTACGCACTCTCGTTGTTAACGTGCTCAATGGATTTGCTGAACTAAATTATATTGAATTGTTCACCAGGTCTGTGCGAATGTACGGGTGACAACTGGTCGGGCTACATATGTGATCGGTGCAGCGAGTCCTTTTACGGCACTGAATGTCTGCCTTTGATGAGGGCCCTTCGTCTAATCCCGAATGAAGGGCGCGATAACGGTAACTATATCGAGAATAGTAGTATAGTTCCATGTATGTGAAAACATATATATCCCGAATCCATTAATCCGTCTATGAAATTCCATATGTTTGGTGAAATTTTGGGTACTATTTATCAGTCGCGGTTCCTTGCTGGGCGCCAAATGTGAAAAATATGCGCACCTAGCCACGGGAATCGAACCTGGGAAATCATGTTTACAGTACCATCGCTATACCGACTGCGTCAACCCGGCACAGACACACAACCCCGCCCCGTAATGACTTACTAGTACACACACACATACGGTTATAAACATAATATATATATATAAGTATAGTACATAAAGATAGAAAACCCTACCGGTTTTGATAGACTCGTCATATATATAAATATCGATGTCAACATGTCATATAAGATTAAAATCAAAATAACAAGTGTTACAGCACGTGTAATCTCATATATACGGGTAGATACATGTATGTGTGTTGTAGCTGGCCAGAACGTACACGTATGGGGTCATAACTTCCCCGAGATGCAGGCTAACTCCTACCAGTGCAGATTTGGCACGGACGTTGTAACGGGCACGTGGTACGCATGGAACCACGTGGTATGCCCAGCTCCACAACACACGGAAGGTGACGTCATTCTGGAGGTGTCGCCGAACGGGACAGAATATACCACAGATAAGGTACACGTGATTCCAATCATTGAGAGCAGTAGACGTACCGCCATTTAAACGTGTAATATAATAGTATATATTATATGTCCCGATATACGTGAATTTGGAGCTTAGGTCAGCTTTGTTATGCCATAGACACTCTTTGCTTGTAGAAACCAGTGAAGTGATGCACTAATCTACTTCACAGGCATGTTAACGTATCATTTACATCAGTTTCAAGCATAAGCTTTGGGATTATTTTGTAAGTCGGATCATGTTTGTCATGTGAGGCGGTTTCAATTCCAGCGGCTGACATTTTTTGCCACCACCAGGATGGTCACAGGATATTGAATTTATCTTTCTGAACGATAATTAAACCTATCTTTTAATTAGTGAATATCAAGAGCAGAATGGCTGCAGGTTATGGGAAAATAGGTCCCACAACATCCATATGAAAAATGACTGTTTTTGTTGTTATTTTATGTTTTGTGATTTTTGTTGCTACATTGTTTGAACCAAGTTTTTTTATTTTGACCACATACAACAAAACTGGGGTTGGTTCCATTTTTTTATATAAACCATGTGGCCGCCATCTTGAAATTCAAAATGGCCGCCATTATAATTTATATTTCTAGGTCAAAGTGATTATGTGTGGTGTTTTTGCAGCGGAAAACACATTATTATGGACAAGAAATATTGGAAGAATGTGTTCAATACATTTTGAGATACGACATTTTGGTTTTCAAAATGGCCGCCATTTCAAAATTGGAAATCCAGCATTTATTTTACATTTTTGAATGTCGTGGTAAGATTTTGTATTTACCTTCTTGTTATGCTCGTATTTCTTTGACCACACTCTGCTGAGAGTATTGCTAACTGATATTGTGAGTATACGAGTAATCTTTATCCTCAAAATGGCCACCGAAACTAAGTGTGTTATGTACTTCGCCACATCAACGATTTGTTAAAAATTATAGTATTTCTGTGGCTGTAGTTATGTTCTTTCAATGATATTGTGATTGAAACGTGTGTGTCTGCTTGAAAACATATATATACAACATATAACAAATGTGAAGTTGGTTCCAATTTTTAAGAGCAGCATTACTGCCATTTGGAATTTCAAAATGGCCGCCATTGAAATAAATTTATATTTAACGTCAACGTTATATGTGTTTTTTATTGTTTATTATGCATAAGAAATATTGGCATAATTACTTCAGTTTATTTTAAAATGGCGGCCATATAATTTTTAAAATTGCCGCCATTTAATCTTGACTATCTAATATATATTATACATGTTTAATGCAGTGGTGATATTTTGTATGTTTCTTCTGCTTATACAATGAACACAAACTGTTGAGATTATTGCTAACTAGAACTGTGGTACCAGACACCAGTATCTTCAAAATGGCCGCTGGATATAAGTGTGTCACATACCTTGCCACTTCAATGATCTATTACGTATTGTTGTAATACGTATTTACATGTATTATGTATTATGTATTGCTGTGGCTTATAGTTATGCTTCTTCAAATGATATATTGGTCAGCACATGTGTTTTCCTATAAAACAAGAAGAGGAACATATGGCAAATCATCCATTTTATCCAATAAAGTATATATTATGGTATTGTATATTGCATGTACATTTATTGTAATTACTCATATTCTCCATTGCTTCATGAGCAAGCGTCTGTTACGGCGATATGATGCACCATCTGAAGTCTGTATGTAAGATCTGGCATTGTGCTAGCAGACTGCAACTGGTCTTAGCAATATGCTGTCTTTATTGAGTCGAACTTGGTCGCCAATGTTTAGCTCTTTTAATTGTAAAGCTACTATGCTTTTATCATAGCGTTTCTTGCTCTGCTGATGACTGCATCTGATCTTGTCACAAATTGAAACATGTATTGGAAATACCTGCTCACAAGTGGTCAGTAGCCGGAATTGAAGCCGCTGTCACATCAATAACTGTGCAGGTGACCATTCCGTTCCGGTTTTGGGAGTTTCGATGTTCCAGTATACCCAATATAGGTCTGTACATTCACCTTTTGTTTTTACGAAAGTGTGTTTCACAATGATTACTGTTCGCTCAGCTAACCCACTAGACCTTGCTACATAGAGCACGTGACAGTAAGGAAATCCCATTCTTTTGCAAAATCAGCAAATTCCTGGTAGGCAAATGCAGACTTCAACTTGGTACACTATGCTGACTGTAAATCCCTTTCAACTGTCCAATGGCCATTTTGTATTTCATGCTGTGTGACTGTTGTTGTTAACAGTTACCAGAAATTGCTTTTCATTCCATGTGGAAATGTTTGTAGCAACAGTTTGCCATGGGTGTCCTGGTACATAGTGTGATATCAGAGTTTCTTAAGTTCTTATCTCCAATTGAACAGCTTTCTACCATTTTACCAGAATATAATATCTCGCGCTCGTCTAAGACATGTCTGAAAGCTGAGATGGCCATTGTGTACGGCTTGCAACATTTTGGACTCGAGAGGAGTCATAAGTATGTGTTTAGATCCTGTCAGTTTATTTCTGTAATCCCATAACGCCAATCTTTCTGCGGACAATGTGTTCTGAAAGTTATCCCTTTAGGGTCGATTTTTCTAGCAGAATAAATTGACCATCTTACTCAGTCAAATTTGCAATTTCTTGCAACTTGTGATCACTGACAGGTAAATCGCGAATACTACATGTACCTGTGAATTAATAACCTTAATAAAGTTAGAATATATGTTTGTTAGTGACTCGTGGGATAGCGTAACAGTAACTAGTATGTTTCTGCCTGAAACTCGTTTCCTTGACAGGCTATATTGCTTCAGCAGCAGTAAAATGTCATTTAATATGTGACGAAATGAATATACTATTTAGTTCATGGATATGAGAGGCAAGTGATCTTACTCCACTTGAAAAGTCAGCCCGTACACATAACGAAACCGTTTCCAGCCAAATTACATGCCTCATTATTCATGTTCAATCGGAGCATATTAGTTCTCTGAGAGAATCAATGATATGGAAACATTAGCCATTGGCTTGCCTTTGTGGCACACCATAATGCAGTATATCTGGCTTTGTCAAGTCATAATATGACAATTTCAACAAATAAAACGCGATTTGAACCATCAAGGCATTGCTCACTTTTATGTTGACACAGGAGTTGTGATCTCTTAAGACCACATGATAATTGTAAATAATGATAATGACCATGGAAGAACACTGCCTTTTCTACGTGGCCATTTTTCTACAGTTTCCTGCATACACTTCTGTATTACATGTATGTATAGAGTGTATTCACCCTCTCCAACGGTGTTTTGGCAACAAATCTTACAGTTTACACACGTCGTCTACACATACTGAACATGTGCACAAAAGTCATTTAATCACATACATACTGCAGTTGCAACACTTCTTCTACTGTATTTTGAGTGTGATTGTGCCAGCACTGCCTTTCAGGAACACCAACAAGATGGAGTATCTAATGCAGATGGTGATGAAGCTGATTGAAAGCACAGTATCCATTATTAAAAATTAAAAAAAAAACTTTCTGCATATACACAGAGGCCATTTTGAAGTCTAACATGTTTGTCATGAACAGTGACTTGAAATTGACTTTAGTCATATATAATTTACTTTCAATATTGATTATAGTCTGGGAAACAATCAGTCCAAATAGTTTGTGAATTATTATGTCAGAATTATATGATTTTCACGGCAGCCATTTTGAAACTTAGGAACAATAGGAACAACTCATGTTTTCTTTGATGATACAAAGAACGTTTGTTCCAAGAACGTAGCAAAACAGTCAACACAACCTAACTATAAATATACTTTAATAAATACAGTACATAGTGAAGACATAAGAACAATTATTTACATAGAGGCCATTTTGAAAACAGAATGTCCGCCATACCAGTTATCAGAAAAATGGAACCAACCCCAGTTTTATTATTTGAAGTACGCAGATGGCATAGCCGAAAACAAAACATACTATCTTCTTTATAAATGTAGATATGAATATTATATTATATACGATTTTAGGGCGGCCATTTTTAAATGTAATATGGCTGCCATGGGGGTTGTCAAAAATTAAAGTAACACTGGTTTTGTTGTTTGTGGTCAAAAGATGAGTATCACCAAAAAACGAATCAATATTCTAACTGTATTAGAAGATGTATACATAATGAATATAGTATTTCAGGGCCGCCATTTTGAAATCCAAGATGGCGACCAAAGGAATGGTCGAACAAAATGGAACCAACCCCATTTTTGTTCTTCGAGCTCTAAAGATGATACAAACATTGGTTACAGGAAGGTAGCAAAAAAATGCAAAGCTACATAACAGTATACACTAGTAGCAGAGAATAGCAAAATGTGTGGTCAGTTTATATAGGAAAACTCATTGGTGGTGGTAGACCTTTACCGGACAAGTTTCCGGTGGACAGCTCCGTTTATTAAGCGCTGATTTGTTGGTGAAGGTCATCAAATCAAGTTCGTTGGCATTCACAATTGACAATACCTTAGGACGTATTAGCAGTAGTATCAGACTGACTTGGAACCTTACGGATGAATGCTATTCGCTAAATATATGAAGATTAAATGATTAATTGATGTATTTTAATGCAAAATGTTTAAGCTATATGCCGGAAAATGCTGTTAATACACCAATGTCTTAAGCATTAGTGTCCAGTTCGCAATACTAGTTGTTGTTGTTGTTTACCTGAAGTGTATATTGCAATAGCAGGGGCGTCGGAAGCATCATAAGATTGGTCCGGCGAAGGTCAGGGATCCCACCCACCACAGTCCCAAAGTGTATGTTAATACATAAACTTTTGGTGAGAAATGAGAAAAAATGCTGAAAATATTATCAAACGAGATCTAGCTGAACCGAAAAACAAAACCTAAAAATCCATGTTCCAGTAAAAAGTAGTATATGGGAAATGCATAGTTCATGTTTTCATATAATATTAATATTACATTATTGTACATGATAAATATTGCAATACAAATCGTATTTTGTCAAAAGTATTGGTGCGGCACCCGCCGGACCTGCCGGGCCTGTTCCGACGCCCCTGAATAGTAGTTTCTTGTTTTATTGTCAACAACTAAAATTCGGTGCAAGAATTAAAAAAGGCAAATGGCCGTCCGTGACTGTTTATTCGAAATAACTTTGTTACTAGACGTATCTTCTTGAAATAAAATGTAGGCCCATTTCTAAAAAAGTAGGTTTACATTGTTTTATGTAAAAAGATAAGCAACTTGGAGTGTTTTTATAGCAATAAACCTTGGGCAGCATTTCGTGGAACAGACAATATTATTGTGCATCAAGAAAGGTGGATCCCACAGATACGGCTTTTTATTTAGTATGTTACACTGGTGTATGCTAATCTCATTCCGGAAAGTGGTGCCAAATGTATTAAATTCAATATGGCATCCAAAATGGCTGCCAATATATGCTGACAAATACATAAAATCAAACAACTAGGTATATCGACATTATTTAATTGACTGTTTCGATGTTTTAGTGCTTAATTGTGTCTGTTAGTCTGTTATAACCACCACTGCTTTATCAAGTAAAGACAACACATCACATTATGAAAGTTCAAGGTCATACTCAAGGTCAAATTGAAATGAAGACTGTAATGTAACAAAATTGAATCTCGTAACCATAATTATACCCGCGGCTTTTGACATATGCCGAGGGGTATATACTTTTCGACCTTCCGTCCGGTCATCGGTCGTCCGTCCGTCCGTCAGTTTCTCGGTTTTCGTTCGTCCGTCCGTGCATCCGTAATACATTGACATACTATTTATAACGTTTTGTTAATATTTTTATTTTTCAGTCCAAGTTGCGGCCGGGGGTATCCGTGAGCCCCTACTCACTTGCTGTAGTTGTTCTACTATTGAGAAATACGCCATTGGTTGTTGAATATTAGTATCAATCAAATTAAAATATAAAATATCCAATATATCCAATGTCAGCCTATGACACAGAATGCATGTACCATATATACCAAATATGCATCTCAGTGTCAACTGACAACCTACCTGATCTATAAAATATTGGATGAGAAGTCTGTAAAGACATGCAACGAGTGCCGATAGAAAACATAACACTTATAACACATATCATAATCTGCGTTGATGTTATTACGATATATGATATATATGTACAATTTATACATGTATTATATAATGAGCATGACTGGCAGATGTCAAGTCCGCATTTGCTGTTATAATTATGATCTAATATAATTCCCCTGCTAAAATATATTCTGTCGTTGCAAATTGTATTCAACTGCATTATTAAATGTGATTTTATTCAACTCTTAAATGAGTAGGTCGTTGCATGGTCGGTATACATATTGTATGTTTCAATGTTACAAGCGGCGAGCATTTTTATCCCATCGCGTACCGAAAATGGAATACAGGGATGCAAAAGTCGTCTGTCAGTCCGTCCGTCTGTCCGTCATTCTTTCCATTCTGCTATAAACGTCATGTGCATGTTTATTACCATCCATATTGTCATTCCCCGTCCCACCCATGCTCCCCCGTGCCCACGGTCAAGGTCAAATAACTTTGAAACTTCACATTCAGTAGCTGAGTGTGCGTTTTTCAATTCTCCTATAACTTCTTTAGTCTATGACTGATTGGCTTGAAACTTCATGTACATGTTTATTATCATAAATAGTTTCATTCCCCATCCACCCATGCTACCATCGTGCCCAAGTTCAAGGTCAATTGACTTTGAAATTTCATATTAGTAGATGCGTGCACGTTTCTTCATTCTCCTATAACATCTTTATTGTATGACAGATTGGCTCCAAACCTCGTGTACATATTTATTACCATCCACATGTTCATTCCTCACCCGCCCATGCTCCCATTGTGCCCAAGGTCAATGTCAATTAACTTCCAAAGTTCATATTCAGTATATTTTCAGATTCAGTAGATGCATGCGCCTTTCTCTATTTTCCTATAACTTCTTTTAAATTAGTGTATGACCGATTGGCTTAAGCTTCATGTACATGTTTATTACCACCCATACTTTCATTCCCCACCCACCCATGCTCCACCGTGCCCACGGTTAAGGTCAAATAACTTTGAAATTTCGTATTCAGTAGATTTGTGCGCGTTTCTCTATTCTGCTATAACTTCTTTACTGTACGAGCGATTGGCTTAAAACATAATGTGCTTGTTTGCCATCGTTCATATATTCATTCCCCGTCACAGCCATGCCCCCTCGCCCCTGTCCCCATGGTCTAATAACTTTGAAATTTCACATTCAGTAGGTGCGTGAGCGTTTCCCCATTCCCCTATAACAGCTTTAATGTACGGGTGATTTGCTTGAAACTGCATGTGCATGTTTCTCATCATTCATATTTGTATTGCCCGTCCCACCTATGCATCCCTTTGCCCAAGGTCAAATAACTTTCAAATTTCACATTCAGTCGCTATTGGCTTGAAATTGCATGTGCATGTTTCTCATAATTCATATTTGCATTCCCCGTCCCACCCATGCATCCCCTTGACCAAGGTCAAATAACTTTCAAATTTCACATTCAGTAGATGCGTGCGCGTTTCTCCATTCTCTTCTTTAGCAATGTTTAGTGTACACGCTATTGGCTTGAAATTTCATGTGCAGGTTTCTCCTCATTCATTTTTTCATTCATCGCCCCACCCATGCTCTCCACGTACCCAACGTCGAGGTGAAATTTCACATTAATTCCGCACCCCACGCATGATCCCCTAGAGCCCAATGCCAAGGTCAATTAACTTTGGAATTTCATATTCAGTAGATTTTCGCATTCAGTAGATGTGTGTTCGTTTCTCCATTCTCCTATAATTTCTATAGCGTAGAGCGATTGGCTTGAAACTTCATGTGCCCGTTTCTCGCGAAGTATGTCGAGGGCTAAATAGTTTTATCCATTCTGTTCGTCCGTTCGCCTGTCCGCCCGTCCGTCAGTCCGTCCGGGCCAACGTCCGGGGGTTTGAGAGATTAGGGGCGGGGTTAGGAACAAAAGATTCCTTTGTAATATTCCGTAAGCTCATAAACTCTATTGTTGTTTAGGGGCCTTTTCATTGTTCTTCAAACAATGGAAATACCCCATAAACCCAAAATGTTGGAACGTCCGCCCGTCCGGTCCGTCCGTCCGTCCGTCTAATTTGCGTTAAAGTGTTCGGGTACCCATTATAATACTGTACTGTAACCATAAGTTGGATTGATCTCAAAATTCTTATACTTCTTTTCCATCATCCATATGTTCATTCCATACCACGCCCATGCGGCCTTCATGTCCAATGTCAAGATCGAATTACATATACTTACGAATTTGCGTCCGTACGATTTGCGCTAAAGTTTTGGGTACCCATCACCTCTGCAACGGTTTGTCGGATTGGCTTCAAACTTCATATACTTTCTTATCATCATCCATATTGTCTTTCCAGACCACACCCATGCGGCCTTAATGTCCAAGGTCAAGGTCAAATTACTTTAACATTTGCGTCCGTTAGATTTGTGTTACAGTTTCCGGGTACCCATTAACTCTGCAATGGTCAGTCGGATTCACTTCAAACTTCACATGATGCGAATTCTCCATTTAAAATAATTCCATAGAATCCAACCGCTTTTCGCCACAGTGACCACCTACTGTGTGAGGCTATCAAACTGACCATTAAGAGATAACGACTGCAGCCAAACCACTGATCACTGATTTATTACCCAACACCCAGCAACAACTTTTCAGGGACTACTTTCCTTGTCTACAAGAGACCATCTGGCAACTGATAGTGGCATTGTGTAGTAACACCATTTAGCTACATGTGTAAGGTCAGGTCAGATATAGCAAAGTATCCATTCTGATTCTATAGCATAAGCTAGATTCATAGTTTGACCATTTGACCATTTGGCAATGGGAAAACTAGCATACACATCAGACTTCACAAAGATGGCAGTTCTTGGTTTAGTTTATATTTAATATAAATCGGGTCCAATTTCCTAACCCTCTCAACACTACAGACCTGTATATCTGGGTGTACAGACATAATCCTCCCCCCCCCCCCCGGCATAATCCCCCTGTTTTTTTTACCAGGGTGGACATAATCCCCCCCCCCCTGACAAAATCCTCCCCGGACATAATCCCCCCCCCCTGCAGAAATCATAATAGATATAGAATAGTGGATTTAGGTTGATGTATCTAAAAGTATTTTAATTCATTCGTTTAATTTGGATAATCATATAACAATTACCATTGGCGAGAGTATCAGATTTTAGCTGGACGTGGGACCCGTTTTTCATCTGTCACTGGTGTATAAATAAAATGCCTTATATATAAATGTGCTTTATGTCAGATACATGTATGGGCTATTAGTAAAGATAAGACAACAAATTAACTACGTTCTTTGTGATATGTATTGTAGGCTTGTAGCCTGATTTTAGGTTGATAGAATAAAACATGGGGTTCGGCATATATGTAAATGTTTCGTAAACAAATTATTATGCACGTTAATAAAGACATAAAACTAGACACAACTTATGTGCTTTATTAAATCCTGCAGGGGGGATTATGTCCGATGGGATTATGTCCGGGGGAGGGATTATGTCCGGGGGTGGGGATTATGTACGGGGGGATTTTGTCCTCCCTGGTCAAAAGAAGCAGGGGGATTATGTCCAGGGGGGGATTATGTCATACACTCGTATATCCGTGTTCACAAAAAAAAGAGTAGAACCAGATGTGCCGGCTCGCAACGAGTTGGCTCATCAGGATCTGCGTTGTTTGTGATAATTTTGATAATTGCTCGGATTTGTTTTTCTTCTGATTTTTAAAAAAAACACCTATACTGATGAATGGTTCATCTACTGCCTGCACACGATCACCAAGTTTTATATTTCCGGCCATTTCGCTATCTATGCATGCAAGTCATTTGGAAATGAATGAGAAATGAACACGTGTTTGCAGGAACAAAGGTCTGCAAGTCAGCACCAAATCACACATGGGTGGAAAGGTGTTGCGTAGGAAAAATAGTTCCGCTTCCACAATGTGTTTATATCTTTGAACAACATCTTATTGGGCATACGAGTGCAATTGAATAACAAATTAACTAAATATACAAATGTACGTACATCCATGAGCCCATGTATTGAAGTATATCATTTTTATGAAACTTGTATGACTATTTCCTTTGTGTAATAGTCTATGTGTATTCCTACGCATATGCATGGCATTGCATGCAATGCACTAGAACCAAATTAATTAAATTAATTAATTTAATTTGCTCATTTATGGACGAATTTCAAAATTAAAAAAAATGCCATTGCCTATTTTTTCATACAAATACATGTATGATAACTATTTTTACATTCGTCGATTTTTTTGTTCTTTTTTAGAAAATAGGCTGAGTTGCCAGTCCTTAATTACCTCAGATTGCTATCAGTAACTTCTTTGAAGTTGAAATCAATACATCTGGTATCTCAGAAAATCCTCCAGACTCACCACATGGGGTGATGGTAATTCGCTATGACTGAACCCCATATTCTATATACAAAGTGGGGTTCAAGCTTAAATGCAACATTCACGGCATGATATACTTCCTTATCATCAATCACATTTTCTTTCCATACCTCACCCATGCGGCCTTCACGTCCAACGGCAACGCCCGGGCGTATCCGTGAGCCTCTGCTCACTTCCTCTAGTATATTTATATGTTCATTTCCCACCACACCTATTCTCCCTTCATGCCAAAGGTCAAGTGACTTTGAAAGTTCACATTCAGTAGATGCGTGCTTGTTTATAAATTCTCCTACAACTTCTTAAATGTGCGAGCGAATGGCTTGAAACTCATGTACAATGTACATGTTTCATGACTCATCATGCACATTTTCATTCCCCGCCCCACACATGCTCCCCGTGCCCTAGGTCAAGCAAATAACTTTGATTTCACATTCAGTAGATGCGTATATATATACAAGGATAACATAAATGTACAATGTCAGAAATATGAGTATATACATGTATTTATATTTACAAGAATGCCACCAACGGCATGTATCCCATTGCTGACATATATACTCATATTTCTGGCATTGTATATTTGTGTTATGCTTGTTCAACCGAATGTACAAGGGCTTTTCGGCTATAAAATAGCTACACTTAGGCTAGTCATTGGGGACCTTGTTACTGTTCGTGGTAAATTATATACGGCCTCTCTCTGGACCTCGACTAGTAGAGCAAACTCCGGCACAGTCGGCTACCAATTTCAGAACACGTTGAAGTAAATACCGTCGATGTTATTATTATTAGTATTACTACTAGTATTATATTACCGGTGTGGGAAACCGGAAAAGCGGCTTATCATTTCCATACCAGTGGGACAGGCGAATTGTTAACCCATGCAGCCATAACAATTGTTTTTCACGACAAATATCAAAGTTATCCCAAGCTCAAATGTTGTTTTGCCTGCCACAATCTGCTGATGGTCCCGACTTGCCATTGATTGGAATAACATGCGCTTTACAGACTTTGACATACCATAGTGTGTCATTAGTGCCGCTATGGGCGGATTTGTTCTATATTTGACTCGTTTTGACATTCATCACAGATGCTACATTTTATTCAGGTATGTCTTCTTCTCGCTTTCCTGTCTATCTTTCTACTGCGATGAGGAATTATACGAGTATGTCAGTATTGGACATGACCGTTTATGCGCATGCTATATATGTAGCCACATCGCACCATCACACAACACATTTACATTTCAAAAGTAGGCCTTATTTTGGACTTATTTGTTTATATATGGAACTTAATTGAACCAATTTCCATACTTAGATATACTCTGACTATACATGTTATAAGCAAATCACAATGTCAGATTTGGAACCATCACATATTTCCGTGTTATCATATAAATCCCAAGCCATTGCACTGCTCTCTAACTGACATCACAATATTAAACTTGTATTATATATACGCTGGTTACGATTACTCATAGTACATGCACTCTTAAACACGATGACTAGACAATAATATTCAAATGTGACATGTGTACATGCTGCTTATGACAGTTTACTGACAACATTTGTAGTGCAAAAAATTCCAAAGATGAATAGCTCTCTACATTGACAGCCATTCTTCATCATTGCATTCTCCAACATGTGTCAGAGAAGCAATGCACATAGCTTAGTTTAAAACAAACTTCTGCAAATACCGATATATTTCCTTCCACTGTTTCTATAATACTGAATTCGTAAAATATGCATCAGTCCACGATGTACATTCCCACCCCAAACACATGGAACATTTAAAACTACATACAAATTGCGGCGTCTTACGAGTACTAGCTAAATGTGACATTACCATAATCATTGCCCATAAAACAATAGATCTATTACGTCTGCCAATCAATGTATATCACTTCAGATGATATATATCATTATAGTAGCAGCTACGTGTATCACGTAACAGCAGATTTTGTGTAACACACTATATTGTGACAGATTACAATGACTGTGTGTGTGGCGATTATCTTTCATCACTGTACTGTGGGTTGAACTTAAACATTCAGTTAGTTTTCGTAGAGAAATGAAACAGTGTTCGACTATATAATGCAACACATGGAATCCACGTGTTAATGCCTGTCATCGATAATTGTTCGCGAGAACTTCAGATGTGTTAGCATGACCGCCAAACACAATATATAAAACATATTCTGCTTTCGAATACAATTAGCTTACTTATCCAGAACCATGTACCTACCTATATGTCGTTGACTGATTTTGTGTTCCATATGGAATCTCTAATCCTATTTCTTGTGACCGCTTTTTTCAGAGTATTCGTTTCAAACATATTAGGCCGTCAGCCAGAAATAGAAACCCTCCCCCCGTGTGTGATTTTTGCAGACATATTATTTTCTGAAACTACATTCAATTACGAGTTCTATGTCGTATGTCTGCGCTCTGTAACCCGCTGGATTTATTATTTGCACCATTTTGAAGAATACCACACTCGGACTTTTGCAATTGTGAAAATTCACATATTTTCATTAACAATCGACTGTTTTTTTATCATTATAAACAACTGATATGGCAGTTTTGTATGTTTTCTGATGTGTTCATAACTATACAATGTAATAATGTTCAATTAAATAATATCTGCACATTCAGATGAATAAGTTTGCACGTTTTGTTACCCCACCCACTACTTTTGTATTTTCTTCGTGTCAATGGTACCTAGTAGTGTTCATTAGACATGTTAATTGCATATATGCCGATTATCTGATGTCTGCAGTCTATGGTACAATGTTAAAAACAAACTATTTTTCACCATTCCCACCCACACATTTTACAATGGGAATTTTACATATAATGAATTTCATTTATGTTATGCACTGTCACTTACCTATAAATTGTTAAATTAAATGCATATGCAACTACTTAGGCACTACTGATACATGTAGCTATCCGTGCACACTTCAGATACAGTGTGTCTGAGTGTTCGTCCGTCTAATTGCATGATGTCTACATCAGATGATGCAATTTTAAAACAAAGTAGTTTTAACTATATATTTCCCACCCACTGAATTTACAATGACCATTTTACACGTAATATTTTGTCTTGCTTTATACGCTGCCATATACTTTAGACCTTGAGCCAGCAATAAAGCCCCCTCCCCCAATGTGGGATTTTTGTTGAGTATAATTTTCGGATTCAGTAGCCTATTCTCTATCAATCCTGGTTGTCTGCGCTATAAAAGCCGCTGGATGAACAAATGGCGGCCATTTTTCAAGATGGACGCCGAACATTATTATATTGTTTTAATAAGGAGTGTTGACTTTCAGTCTGATCAATATTAACCGTGTAAATTGCTATAATTAAGTTACAATTTGAATGTTAAATTACTTAGAATACATCTTACATCTAATTACGTCCGTAAATGGCAATATATTTCAAAATGGTTGCCGAAATAGTCTGTTTTACAACATTTTTCTGCGAGTCGTGTGCTGTTACGAACACATACAGACATTCATTAAGTTGAAACACATATACAATGCTTTCCCTCACCAATACAGGAGATAGTGATGCAATATCCTTCCACAATTGTCAAAAAAGTCAAAATGGCCGCCAAAATGTTCCTGTTTTGTTCTATTATTTACTGTATGGAGTTTCTATAAAGAGTATTTCATGCACCTATTATATGTATACATACCAGTTTGAGGTATACAAATCAAATCAGTTGATAACATATACATATAAAGGTATACAATGCTATAATCATTTATTCAAAATGGCCGCCAAAATGATCAGATGTTCAATAATATTGACGATGAAGCTGCAGTTTTAGTAATTAAACAACATTAACATTGTTATGTATGTAGTGTGATATTCTGTGTCATAATTCAAAGACAAATACGGATGTATTTCAATCAGTTTGAATATTGAAGTAGTGTTTCCAAAATGGATTGACTGTTGAAAAGGAATTCAATGCTATTATTGGTAACGAACACACTTCTCACAATTAAGTGAGCATGCATGGCTTTCTCCCACATTAAGCATCCCGCATATGTCTTCACAGGTGACTATAATTTAAATTAACCATTGGTCGGAGTTGCATTGGAAAATAAAGACAATACATGGTAACGATATGTAAGTCATGCAGTCACTGGTGTAATCAGTTCTACATTAACCAATACATGTGCTGTATTTATTTTTCTAATTAAAGATTATTGAAATTAATACACCACAAAAACCTAATCATATACAGTGTAACCATAACTGTCCGTTTCAAGATGACCATCAACATGGTCGCTTTTGCAATTAGGAGATGTGATATTTACAGATCTATATGTACACTTTTAATACAGCTTTAATTTCGTAAAATATTTGATAATACCCTTAGCCCGAGGAGGTCCAGCATCTTGCGATGACACCAACATGTGCTAGCCCACGACATTTTCTCGAATACATGTCTCCGATTGCTATAGTAATGCAATATGATTGTCCATCAGCGGTGTAATACATTTGTAAGACAACCACAGGGATTGTTATGCGGAGTCAATGCCACATATGGGTATATGGAGGAAAAGACATGTATATTAGCTACAAACAACGTGCGGTATGTATGTGCTACAATGTAAATATGATTCTGCATCCAGTAAATAAATGTACACACGGTACATGATTATAGAGTTGTTCGATCATTAGAATGACATTACCTGTTGTCAAATAGAGAAATATATAGTCCGATGACACCAAAGAGCCAGCAAAATACACAACTGTGGTACAATGCGGCAGAAAACGCCTTCCACAAACGTGATCCCTACCGCCTGCGTAAATAGTGAGAATGCCATGTAGACAATAGTTCAGTTGAATAGTAAAATCCAAAATGTAATGTGTCTCAATAGAAGCTATGTGATATTGATTAGATGAACATTTTGATACATTGCATAATATGTTATGGAGATACATTATCATTCATGGCGATTTAAACGTATATTGATGGCCATATGAGTGTGTGTGGCTACACGTGGTAGATGTGCATACTTCTTAAACTAGACTAGATTGATGTTTGAGTACACCGGAATAGCTTTCTAAGACTACATACATACTAATATTGACTTATATATATATATCATATATACAGTTCTATAATTATATATATGTGCTTGGAGGACATATACATATTTTCACATTTGTCAAATATTTATTTCGGCACAATATGAAAAGCAAAGACTACATTTAAGCGATGTACTTGTATATATTAAATCTGTAATGATGATGTTGTCCAAATGTTATACAGGTATATGCTAATCGGAACTATTACAAGTTGATTACAACTGTTTTTAGAAATTTAAGCTGTATTAAAAGTGTACATATAGATCCGTAAATAATACATCTCCTAATTGCAAAAGCGACCATGTTGATTACTTCAGCATATCAGTTGCACCAATCTTATATACGCTTGTACTTACATGTTGTATCCCTCTACCGATACACCAGTAAATATATAGAGAAACAATAATAATGCTTAAATATGTGAATTACTTGCTAATAGAGATCAGATAATCTGGAATACGGGGATTATACGCCTGTTCTTTTTACGAATGTATGTCTTGGTGACAAAATCACGTGTATGGTAGAGCCAATTCCGACTCTATATTTACACAAATGCAACACATGATGATGCGTGGCGGACACAGCTATGCAAGTTTGTTTTTGAAATTAATCTGGCTGTATATCCTACTACACAGAAGCAAGAAATTCTTTGAATTTTTTGTCGCGCCCGTTTTGTGTACGTACATACATACGTACGTAAGTACGTACATAGTCCGGGTTGAAGTGTTTGGTTACAGTTGTTCGATATACTGTCAAAGCCTCTTCGGGCGCGACATGCGGGCCGCGGCCATCTAGTATTAAATGTCACCAGAATGTGTTATCACTCAATATGTTATAGATAATACATAAAATGAAATGATGTATGTATTATTGTTGACAGTAAACTGGTAACTTGCCTAACTGCGAGTAAAATCCAATTGAATGTCATTATTCCCAAACATATGAAACAATACAGTCATCAATTAACGTTTGTATCGGCTAGCCTGTACATTGTCATAACGATTGGCTCTCATACAGTGTCTTTGATATATGTCGTCCCCTACATTAGAACCATCATGTGTATATGCACATATAACCAATACAATCAATGTACATATTATTAAGTATTGCATTCTTGTAATATTTTACAGTATATTATGATGTGTACATGAAACCTACATATACATGTACATTGTATCTAGAAGCCACCACATTTATATTATATTTCAAAGTTTAACACGCTGCGTAGAAAGAAAAAATCGAAATGATATCAGCTTAATGCCAAATCTCAAATGGAGGATGTGCCACAAATATAACACGAGAAAATGGATGCACCCTGTTCTTTAACACCAATTGTCTAGACCTGAATGAGGACAAAGCTGGTCAATTCTTTCATAAAATAAGATAACTAATGCAATCATTTATTTAACATCAACATTAATGTCTGTTATTCATGTATCCAATGGTCATAACTAGTGAATACGCTATATATGAATCACATGGTTCTATGTGTCACCTTGTAAAACATAGGATAAACAACATTTTGGCGGCCATTTTCAATTGTTTAAACTTTTCAATCGCGATCATATACTTTCAATAATGGTCTTGTTGTTTGTCTCGTTGATCAATAGTGCATGGGCATTGGCACCAAAATCAAATGGCTATGCGTCTCCCAATTCAAGGTATGACAAACATCAACGTATTGACGGCTATCTGGAAATAAATGACAGCTACAATCTGCCAGAATCTAGTATGTCATTAGCAAGCAAAGATAACATGATGTATGATGTAAAAACAATCATTCCGCTATTGTGGATGAAGGATAATACACACGGCTCAAACACGAACATAGCAAATTGGAAATTGTTAAATCGATGGCCATACTGGATACAAAATTGTTTTTTTTACATGGTAACATAAATAACGACATTAAACCACCAGTACATTTAGTTCAAGTACACATAGGATATGTGTCTATTGTATTCGTCCTAGTTTCTGCGAAGTAATAGTTCACAAAAGAAGTGTTTAACGGCTGAAACGGTGATCTTTACGATTACTTGAACGTTAAATTCTTAACGACCATTCATTCTACGACATTATTTTCTGTTTGCTGTTGTAGCTCAGTATGTGTTGAACATAACTACATTAATGTCTGGACAACATGTACAAGAAGACCGATGGCGTCGAACGTCATGTACATGTTTGTTATCCATATATTCATTCCCCACATCACCCATGCTCCTCCGTGCCCAAGGTCAAATAACTTCATATTCACTGGCTTTTCACATTCGTAGATGCGTGCTCGTTTCTCCATCCACCTATAGCCTTTTTAGTGCATGACCAATTGGCTTTAAAATCCTGTACATATTTATTATCATCCGCATATTCAATCCCCACCCCATCTATGCTCCCTCGTGCCCAATGTCAAGGACAAATAACTTTGATTAAGTAGATGCGTGCGCGTTTCTCAATTCTGCTATAACTGGCACAAAAGGCAATTTTCAAATTATATTCATAAAAAACTGACTTATCTGCTAAGCATATGCTGGAATTGTTTGATAAACGCCCTATCCTGAATTATGCCGGTGACGTATGTGGTTCTTCCAAGTCCATGCTAATTGAAAGAGTGCATTTACACTTTTGTAAACGTGTGTAGGTGTCAACATGTCAACACAAAACGATTTTAGGCAGAACATTGCTTAGAACAGGTCGTTTATATAATATATTAAATATTGGTACAAAGTAATCGGATCAAGTGACCGAAAATATATTAAATGTCTATATCACATGATGCTTAATGATATTGAACGGTCACCAACAGTTAAAACTTGGGCCTTTCTGACTTAATCTATGTTAACACAGCTTGATTTTTACCATGTATGGCTTTCGCAAGGTGTTGGTGGGACATTGGAATATTGTTGTCAACGTTAAAACAACGCTTAACAGACAATTTCGTTCAATACTGGAACACTAGAATAAATGAATCTAGTAGAGCTTTAGTTTATAAAAATATTTCATCTTTTGAATATCAATACTATCTCGAGTTAGAGTTGCTCTAACCAGACCGCGTGTATCATCCCACAGGTTGGAGGTTGAAGCCGACAGATGGCATGTGCGAATTAGTACACTCTTACGGCATGGTCAGAAATTTCTTTGCCTATTTGTCACGATTGTGGTGTTTCTGCATTTATTATATTTAGTAGTATACCCATGTACGCCATCTTGCATTGTACGTGTATTATATCATAGCCATGTGTGTATGCTCATGAGGCAGTTGCCTCGATGCAATGAACTATCCTATAACTGCCTTACTGTATGAGCGATTGGCTTTAAATTGAATCTGCATGTTTATGATCCAATCACCACAGCGACGGGATACATGCCGTTGGCGGCGCTCTTGTATGAATACAGTCGCAACTTGTTCTTGGTCTGGTCATATACATGCGTCTGTCGGCTAATTGTCGCATTTGCATATCAGCATCCCATGTCGTAAACATTCAGTCGACACAATTCCATACTAAATTTACCTTGGCTATACCTGGAAAAACGCAAGCAATACTTCGACAGATTTATCGAACAAACAGTGACGAAATTCTTTTCGGCGATTCACGTTGCCACTGACTACCGCTTTACTGCAGATAAGACACATATACAAGCTCTTTTCAAACGCTTCAAAAGCTCTATTACACGATATGGTCAGCATTGCACTCTTCTATATAGTCACAATAAATAGCGCAGTACATGAACATACGATGTACGTGCATGTTTATAAAAAATAACCGAATTTAAAAATGCGAGAACTGAATGTTATTGATCAAGTAGTCGATGACGTAATGTTTATTAAACGCCAGAAATTTAGCTACTAAGTGCGAGCGCATCAGTGGGAAATATGCATTATATATTCAGCAAAACTAGTGTTTGCAACGCTCGTTATTTTTGTTAATACTACTTTTTATTTTTACTTTATTTTTTCAGGTCATATCTTTTCAGAAATTCTCTTTTACCAACTGGTTTGCTCACATTTTATCCACATCTGAGAAAAATACACTTTACTTATCAAGTTTATCACGTTCGGCTCGGAAAATGTTGGGATTCCGATGTTTGTCTCGGAATGCCTAAGCGTTTCCTAGCATTGTGTTATAAACTTGAGAAAAAGGTTTACATGTTTCAGCTGGCATACACGTTCTACGCCACTTGTCCCTCCGGTGCGTGCGGCAAAGAGTTCCGTCCCGCCCGTGGTCAGTGTTTGTTTGGTGGATGTTCGTGTAATCTGCCCTGGACGGGAGACGGATGTTCCACTGAGTTACTGGCCCCTGTCATTCGGATTCCTTCGGCTGTGCAGACTGTACCGGAATCCAGTACATACAGCCAGCAGCTGACATTGACACAGGTACCGCTACACACAAGTACATACAACAATCAGCTAACATTGACACAAGTAACGCTATAGCTGTACATACAACTAGCTGCTAACATTGACAAAGGTACCGCTACACCAGTACATACAAGCAATGCAGCTAAATTGACACACGTAATGCTATAGCGGTACATACAACTAGCTGCTAACATTGACACAAGTAACGTTATAGCAGTAACTACAACTAGCAGCTAACATTGACACAGGTACCGCTACACCAGTACATACAACAATCAGCTAACATTGACACAAGTAACGCTATAGCGGTACATACAACTAGCTGCTAACATTGACAAAGGTACCGCTACAGCAGTACATACAGCAAGCAGCTAACATTGACACACGTAATGCTATAGCGGTACATACAACTAGCTGCTAACATTGACACAAGTAACGTTATAGCAGTAAATACAACTAGCAGCTAACATTGACACAGGTACCGCTACACCAGTACATACAACAATCAGCTAACATTGACACAAGTAACGCTATAGCGGTACATACAACTAGCTTCTAACATTGACATAAGTAATGTTATCGCAGTACATACAACTAGAAGCTAACATTGTCACAGGTACCGCTACACCAGTACATACAGTAAGCAGCTAACATGCACACATGTACCGCTACACCAGTACATACAGCCAGCAGCTAACATGGACACAGGTACCGCTACACCAGTACATACAGCCTCCAGCTAACATGGACACAGGTACCGCTACACCAGTACATACAGCCGGCAGCTAACATGGACAGAGGTACCACTAAACCAGTACACACACCCAATAGCTAACATGGACACAGGTACCGATACACCAGTACATTCAGCCAGCAGCTAACACATTGACACAGGTACCGCTACACCAGTACATACAGCGAACAGCTAACATGGACACAGGTACCGCTACACCAGTACATACAGACAGTAGCTAACATTGGCACAGGTACCGCTACACCAGTACATACAGCCAGCAGGTAACATGGACACGTACCGCTACACCAATACATACAGGCTGCATGTAACATGGACACAGGTACCGCTACATCAGTACATACAGCCAGCAGCTACCACTGGCACAGGTACCGCTACACCAGTACATACAACCAGCATCTAACATGGACACATACACCAGCAGATAACATGTACACAGGTACCGCTACATCAGTACATAAAGCCAGCAGCTAACATTGGCACAGGTACCGCTACACCAGTACATACAACCAGCAGCTAACATGGACATATGCACCGCTCCACCAGTACATACAGCCGACAGCTAACATGGACATATGCACTGCTACAACCGTACATACCCCCAGCAGCCAACATGGACACATGCACCGCTCCACCAATACATACAGCCAGCAGCTAACATGGACACATGCACCGCTACACCAGTACATACAGCCATCAGCTAACATGGACACAGGTACCGGTACACAAGTACATATAGCCAGCAGCTAATATTGACACATGTACCGCCACACCAGTACATACAATCAGCAGCTAACATGGACACAACTACAGCTACCAACAGTATATGCACAAGCAGCTACACCAGTTATATGCACAGCAGCTAGGCATGAAACAGACAGGTACCGCTACATTAGTACATACAGCCAGCAGCTAACATTGGCACAGGTACCGCTACACCAGTACATACAACCAGCAGCTAACATGGACACATGCACCGCTCCACTAGTGCATACAGCCAGCAACTAACAAGGACACATTCACCGCTACACCAGTACATACAGCCGACAGCTAACATGGACATATGCACCGCTACACAAGTACATACACCCATCAGCTAACATGGACACATGCACCGCTCCACCAGTACATACAGCCAGCAGCTAACGTGGACACATGCACCGCTACACCAGTATATACAGCCAGCAGCTAACATGAACACAGGTACCGCTACATTAGTACATACAGCCAGCAGCTAACATTGGCACAGGTACCGCTACACCAGTACATACAACCAGCAGCTAACATGGACACATGCACCGCTCCACTAGTGCAAACAGCCAGCAACTAACAAGGACACATTCACCGCTACACCAGTACATACAGCCGACAGCTAACATGGACATATGCACCGCTACACAAGTACATACACCCATCAGCTAACATGGACACATGCACCGCTCCACCAGTACATACAGCCAGCAGCTAACGTGGACACATGCACCGCTACACCAGTATATACAGCCAGCAGCTAAGATGAACACAGGTACCGCTACACCAACACATGCAGCCAGCAGCTAACATTTATATGGGTACCGCTACACCAGTAAATACAGCCAGCAGCTAACATTGACACATGTACCGCTACACCAGTAAATACAACCAGCAACTTACATGGACACAACTACAGCTACCACCGCCATCGAGCTGATATGGATACAGGTACCGCTACACCAGTATACTACAGCCAGCAGCTAACATGGACACAGCTACACCAGTATACACAGTCAGCAGCTAACATTGACACAGGTACCGCTGCTCCAGTACATACAGCTGCAGCTAGCAATGACACAGCAGTCGCTATACCAGTACAAACAGCCAGCAACCAGCAGCTACATGTAACAATGACACGGATAACGATATACCAGTACATACAGACAACAGCTAACATGGACACATGCAGCGCTACACCAGTACATACAGCCACAAACTAACATGGACACAGGTACAGCTACACCAGTATATACAGCCAACAGCTAACATTGACACAGGTACCGCTACAACAGTACATACAGCCAACAGCTAACATTGACACAGGTACCGCTCAACAGTACATACAGCCAACAGCTAACATGGACACACGTACCGCTACACCAGTGCATACAGCCAGCAGCTAATATTGACACACGTACCGCTACACCAGTACATACAGCCAGCATCTAGCGTTGACACACGTACCGCTACACAAGTACATACAGCCAGCAGATAACACTGACAAACGTACCGCTACACCAGTACATACAGCCAGCAGCTAACATTGACACACGTACCGCTACACCAGTACATACATCCAGCAGCTAACATTGACACAAGTACCACTACACCAGTACATACAGCCAGCAGCTAACCTTGACACAAGTACCGCTACACCAGTACATACAGCCAGCAGCTAACATTGACACACGTACCGGTACACCAGTACTTACAGCCAGAAGCTAACATTGACACACGTACCGCTACACCAGTACTTACAGCCAGAAGCTAACATTGACACACGTACCGCTACACCAGTACATACAGCCAGCAGATAACAATGCCACAGCTAACGTTATACCAGTACATACAGCCAGCAGGAACAATGACACAGCTAACGCTATACCAGTACATACCGCCAGCAGCCAGCAGCTAACAATGACAAAGATAACGATACAGCGAGAAGCTAACATGGACACATGCACCGCTACACCATTACATAGAGCCAACAGCTAACATGGACACAAGTACAGCTACACCAGTACATACAGCCAACATATACCATTGACACGCGTACAGCTACACAAGTACATATAGTCAGCAGCTAAAATTGACACATGTACCGCTACAACAGTACATACATATAGCAGCTAACATTGACACAGCTAACGCTATACCAGTACATACAGCCAGCAGCTAACAATGATACAGGTACCGATACAGAAGTACATACAGCCAGCAGCTGACATTGACACATGTAACGGTACACCAGTACATACAGCCAGCAGCTAACATTGACACACGTACCCCTACACCAGTACATACAGTCAGCAGCTAACATTGACACTCGTACCGCTACACCAGTACATACAGCCAGCAGCTAACAATGACACACGTACACTATGCCAGTACATACAGCCAGTAGCTGACAATGACACAGCTAACGCAATACAAGTACATACACCAAGCATTTGACAATGACACAGCTAATATTGACACAGGTACGTTACATCAGTACATACACCCAGTGGTTAACATTGACCCAGGTACCGGTACACCAGAACATACAGCCTGCAGCTAACGTTAACACAGGTACCGCTACACCAGTACATACACCCAGCAGCGAACATGGACACAGCTAACTGTATATACAGCCAACAGCTAACATTGACACAGTTACCGCTACAACAGTACATACAGCCAACAGCTAATATTGACACAGGTAACGCTACAACAGTACATACAGCCAACAGCTAACATGGACACACGTACCGCTGCACCAGTACATACAGCCAGCAGCTAATATTGACACACGTACCGCTATACCAGTACATACAACCAGCAGCGAACATGGATATATATATGCACCGCTCCACCAGTACATACAGTCGACAGCTAACATGGACATATGCACTGCTACAACAGTACATACACCCAACAGCTAACATGGACACATGCACCGCTCCACCAGTACATACAGCCAGCAGCTAACATGGATACAGGTACCGCTACACCAGTACATACAGCCAGCAGCTAAGATAGACTGAGGTACCGCTACACCAGTACATATAGCCAGTAGCTAACATTGACACATGTACCGCTACACCAGTACATACACCAAGCAGCTAACATGGACGCAGTTACCGCTACTCCAGTATATACAGCCAGCAGCTAACATTAACACATGTACCGCCTACACCAGTACATACAGCCAGCAGCTAACATTGCCACAGGTACCGGTACACCAGTATATAATCAGCAGCTTACATTGACACAGGTACTGCTACACCAGTACATACAGCCATTAGCTAACATTGACACAGGTACCGCTACACCAGTACATACAGCCGATAGCTAACATTGACACAGGTACCGCTACACCAGTGCATGCAGCCAGCAGGTACATTGACACATGCACCGCTACACCAGTACATACAACCATCAGCTAAGATGGACACAGTTACCGCTACACCAGTATATACAGCCAGCAGCTCACAATTACACAGGCACAGGTACACTAGTACATATAACCATTAGCTAACATTGACACAGGTACCGCTACACCAGTACATACAGCCGACAGCTAACATTGACACAGGTACCGCTACACCATACACCAGTACATACAGTCAGCAGGTAACATCGACACAGGTACCGATATATCAGTACATACAGCCGATAGCTAACATTGACACATGTACAGCTACAACAGTACATACATTCATTAGCTAAGTAAACATGGACACAGGTACCGCTACATCAGTACATACAGCCAGCAGCTAGCATTGACACATGTACCGCTACACCAGTATATACAGTCAGCAGCTAACATTGACACACGTACCTCTACACGAGTACGTGTACATACATCCACCAGTTAACATGGACACTTGCACCGCTACACCAGTACATACAGCGACCGGCTAACATGGACGTATGCACTGCTATACTAGTAAATACAATCGACAGCTAACATTGACACAGGTACCGCTACACCAGTATATACAGCCAATAGCTAAGATGGACACAGGTACCGCAACACCAGTATATACAGCAAGTCGCTAACATTGACACATGTACCGCTACTCCAGTATATACACCCAGCAGCTAACATTTGCACAGGTACCGGTACACCAGTACATACAACCAGCAGCTAGCATTGACACAGGTACCGCTACACCGGTACATACAGTCAAAAGCTAACATTGACACAGGTACCGCTACATCAGTGTAAACAGGCAACAGCTAACGTTAACACATGTACCGGTAAACAAGTACATACAACCAGCAGCTAAGATGGACACAGGTACCGGTACACCAGTATATACAGCCAGCAACTAACATGGACACAGGTACCGCTATACCAGTACATACAGCCAGCAGCTAACACTGGCACATGCACCGCGACACCAGTACATACAACCAGCAGCTGACATTGACACAGGTAACGGTTTACCAGTACGTACAGCCATTGGCACATGTAACGGTACCTCAGTACATACAGCCAGCAGCTAACCGTTACACCAGTACATACAGCCAGCAGCTAACAATTACACGGGTACCGGTACACCAGTACATACAGCCAGCAGCTAACAATTACACAAGTACCGCTACACCAGTACATACAGCCAGCAGCTAACTATTACACATGTACCGGTACACTAGTACATGTACATAAAGCCAGCAGCTAACATTGGATTTGTGATCGTGTAGCTCCTGATCAAATATCACACATGTATCCTGAAAACGATATATACTGCTTGTTAGAAGCATGACGTGTGTTTTATTGATGGACTATCGAACAGTGCAGATCCTGATCACACTGTGCGGTTGCACATGCTGTTCTGGATATACATTGGTCACAAAACCCATAAGCCCCATTTCTCCAGTCACAGCCACATTTATGAAAAACGCGAATATGTCGATGTTACGTTTAGCACGTCAAAAACGCTGTAACGAGTGCCACAATTAGTCGTTTAAATTAATATCGTTTCATGACAGAAGAAAAAATGTTCTGCTAATATCGGCGGTATACACTGTTTTGTTCCCATGTTTTGAGTCCTATAAAAAAAATGGAAGAAATGTTTGCGTATGAACAAATATGCAGTGTGAAAATAACATGCTTGTAGCAATATCTGTCGCACATGTGTTCTGAATATTGTGTCAATTTTATATGCCATTTTCCTGAAAATACTGTATATTTCGATATCAATATCGTCAAAATAGCGATGCGATAAGAGAGGACCCACTTATTGTTTTTTTCAATTATAAAAATGTTGTATGATTGTTTTTGACAGCCTTACCATATTCAGGAACGTTTTCCACGTCTTCTAGATCCCATAACTCGTCCATGACTGACTTGACTTGAAATTGGTATTCACATTTGTACACTTGAGATATGTTCAAGGACGCCGGCCATTTGAGAATCTCTCACTCAACCTAGGTGGTGACTCGACACGCACTCACGGTTGTGAATACCAATCCTACTTGAAATAGCCGTCACTTGAGAAAAGTTGTGTACAAATGTGAATACCAATTTCAAGTCAAGTCAGCCATGGACGAGTTATGGGAACTAGAAGACGTGGAAAACGTTCCCGAATAGGGTACAGCTGTCAAACAAAATATACAACCGTACATACTACGATATTAATCTAGCGTAATAAACAACTAATTGTGGCACTCGTTACAGCGTTTTTGACGTGCAAAACGCAACATCGACATATTCGAGTTTTTTTATAATTGTGTCTGTGACTGGAGAAACGGGGCTTATGGGTTTTGCGACCAATGTATATCCATATCAGCATGTGCATCCGCGCATGTGCATCCGTAATATGGAAGTATTTCTTTGCCCAAAATGGGGAAGAAATTGGTATACATGTTTCATGTCATACAATTGTTTACGTTATTTTGAAGTTGTTCTTTTTAAGTTACATGTAGCCAGCGTAAACTGTTTCACGTCAGAACAGGCGCCGAATTCCTGACGAATTCACATTCAGCTACATGCAGTTGATACTGTAAAAACATATTATCGCAAGAATTCCATCCGCAACAAATGGTCTTCCACGGTGGGGATCATGTGCCCGTGGTCTGTTGTTTATGTTTTACGTAATGGCGGCGCCCAGGAGTTATGAGGTAAACGCTATTTTTCATAAATACAATTGTGATTTCATCCATTTAATGATGACCATGTTCCATTCGTTACCGTTACGAGCCTGACGCTACCAAATTTAGCAGCGTAACTTCTGTAGTTAGTCCGACCATGCTGTCGATGAAGTTCACGGCTTTCCAAACGCAAACTACGTTTATCCGAAATGTATCTACAGAATGTTCAGACTAACGATAGAAATAATGCTGTTAGATTTGGTATTGTAGGAGTCGTAGTGATACTGGCTGGAACATGAACATCATTAATAGGAAGAAACCGCAGACATATTAATCAAACTCATGGTACCGCCATTACGCAAAACCAAAACAAAACAATTGGACATATGCATTTTACTCCAAAATATATTCAGATACATGTAGAAAGGAACATATACTTTCATAGATTTGTTGCTACTACTCAGAAATTCAAATGCGACTTGCCAGGACAAAACGTTCATAATGCTATCGCAATCAGTGTTGCCTTACTGCATGTTCCAGGTTTTGCTGCGACCTACATTTGGCTATTAAACATATTAAATATACAACATATTTAAATGTAAGTACATTTTTATCAATAACCGAAAGGTCACCCTCCCCAAAATATTTTTCATTTGACAAAATTCCATCAAATATTGATTTTAAAAGGAATGTGAATTTAACAGGCGTGGGGGGAGACATACATTTTTATACTAATTTTGAATTTGTGGATCGATTTTCAAAATATAACTTTTGTTTGCTTAGTTACATTATTTCCATGCTATCTAGCCAGGTTTCTGAGCCAAAATTCGTTTTTCGACCCTCCGTTTCCCTCTCCACCTCATTTCTGCCCCATGTTAATGTTGTTGTTTTTTCACAATAAAATCAATAGATGATGGAATTTCATCAAACAAAACAAGGAGGAAGGTGACATTTTTGTTATTTGTGAAAAAGTACTTACATTTAAATATCGTTTATATTTAATATTTTTAATAGCCAAAGGTTCGTGGGCAGCAAAATGTGGAGCAGACAATAGTTCAATGTGATGTGTTCATTTGCCAGTAATCATTTCCAATGCGATTACATGTAATAGGCATTTAGGTTAACACGATACAGCACTGTGCTGGCTGATCAGGCGCTTCACTGGTCAATACGTTGATTCGCCCCCTTTTGACATGGCGGGTTACACATATCGTGCATGAGAAATCATAGGCAAACTCATTTGGGTATACACTGTTAATTTTGAAAAAAACTTTTGAGGTGTGATATGTAGCGCTGAAAGGGTCAACCACGCATATCCTTTTTGTTTATTTTTTATGTCGCTAAAATACTGCCGTTTCGCTGCCATGCTTACATGTTATATTATATACACAAGTCACTACTGTACATGATGTATAATACAAAACGTACTTGTAATACGCAAGAATGTCAAACAACAATGAACACGGCTTGTCACTGAATGAACTCTGGCGTCACTCCCGAAAGGTAAGGCGTAGTGACTGCCCGTCATGAATACCAAAAACCGTGCTCGACTCACCGTTCAGTAAGGCTCCAGAACCCCTTTTTAGCTCGACTATTCGAAGAATAGTTAGAGCTTATGTTGTCACCCCGGCGTCGGCGTCGGCGTCGGCGTCGGCGTCGGCGACGCCGTCACCGTCACGCCTTGGTTAAGGTTTTTAGTCAGGCTTGTATATGCAATACTACTGGCCCTACACCCACCATACTTGGACAACTTCATCTCCTAGTGATGTACATCAATAACCCCTGATCTATATTTGACCTTGACCTACATTTCCTCTTGAATTACTTAGTTAATTCCTCTTGGTTAAGGTTTTTAGTCAACCTTGGTTAAGGTTTTAAGTCAAGCTTATACCTGAAATACTAGTGTGCATACAGACACCATACTTGGACAACCTTTTATCATAGGGATGTACATCAATAACCCCTGATCTATATTTGACCTTGACCTACATTTAATCTTGAATTACTTAGTTAATTCCCCTTGGTTAAGGTTTTTAGTCAACCTTGGTTAAGGTTTTAAGTCAAGCTTGTACCTGGAATACTAGTGTGCATACAGACACCATACTTGGACAACCTTTTATCATAGGATGTACATCAATTACCCCTGATCTATATTTGACCTTGGCCTACATTTCCTCTTGAATTAGTTAGTTAATTCCCCTTGGTTAAGGTTTTTAGTCAAGCTTGTAGATGGAATAATCCTGGCCCTACACCAAACATACTTGGACAACTTCATCACCTAGTGATGTACATCAAAAACCCCTGACCTATATTTGACCTCGACCTACATTTAACCTTGAATTACTTAGTTAATTCCCCTTGGTTAAGGTTTTTAGTCAACCTTGGTTAAGTTTTTTAGTCAAGCTTGTACATGAAATACTATTGTGCATACTGACACCATGCTTGGACAACCTTTTCTCATAGGGATGTACATCAATAACCCCTGATCTATATTTGACCTTAACCTACATTTCCACTTGAATTACTTACTTAATTCTCCTTGGTTAAGGTTTTTAGTCAAGCTTGTAGATGGAATACTCCTGGCCCTACACCAACCATACTTGGACAACTTCATCTCCTAGTGATGTACATCAATAATCCCTGACCTATATTTGACCTTGACCTACTTGTATCCGTGGATTACTTACTTATTTCCCCTTGGTTAAGGTTTTTAGTCAAGCTTGTATATGGAATACTCCTGGGCCTACAGCAACCATACTTGGAAAAGTGACATTGACCTACATTTAACCTTGAATTACTTACTTAATTTCCCTTGGTTAAGGTTTTGAGTCAACCTTGGTTAAGGTTTTTATGCAGGCCGCGGTCACCTTGTTTGTCAAGCTATGTGTACATCGACAACCCTCGTAGTCGAGATATGGTGTTCGCCTACAGCTCTTGTTTAGTTTGAGATAAGTGTGAGTTTGAGTGGCCGTTGGGAATAAAGCCGATTGAGTCAATATGAGTGGCGGTTGGGAATACTAGCATGAAGTGGTTACATAAACTAGAGACATCGAACATTTCGCTATATTACAACTTATTGTAATATCAAGCCTCTTGGAGGTCTCTTAAACTACCAGATTATACCTCAGTTCTCTTTCTAACGTGCTGTATCCGATAACGATGAGTTCTCGTCCAAAGCAAATCCGAAGTGTCGGTCTTCAACGGCCATGCGGTAGTCCTCGGCTCTTTACGTAGGTGGAGCGATCGTCCTCCGATAGACCACGGCCGTTGCCGTAGGCTGCTCGTCATTAGCCGTAGACGCCTCTGGTTAGAAGCCACCAAATTGCAGGCATGAGCGCACTAATTTCTGGTGAACATTACACTCCATCCGGTTTTCTTTTGAAGCTGCCACTCCCCGGGGTCGGACGGTTCACTCCTTAAAATATACGGACTCAGCATCATAAGCACGTTCGGAACTTGGTCCGAACTTCCATATCGCCAACCGAGGTACTATATGTACTGTTCCTGAAGTACCGCCTTTAAAACTTACTTAAAATACATTTGGCACTGTTATTTGGCACATTCAGTCTCTCTGATTCACTTGGTACATCATCTCAAATAAGAATTAAAAATATCACAGCTCGATAAATCCAATTAAGAATATGAACACCGTAATCCAATTAAGAATGTAAACACTGTAATCCAATTAAGAATTTAAACACTGTAATCCAATTAAAAATATCAATACCGTAAATCCAATTAAGGATTTAAGCACTATACTTCCAGTCAATAATACATAAAAACACTTTGCACATATATATACTCAGTTCCAGGATTCTCTATATTTACATTATAATCCATTTAAAACGTCCTACTCTGTCCTAATCTGGAGACTCAATCGCTTGCTCAGTTTGGCCAACGCAAAACTCTACTCTTAGAGACTTGGTCTCTAAGTTCTAACCACCACTATCTCTACATATAGACTTGGTCTCTATGTTCATACCACCACTCCCTCCCTCTACATAGAGACTTGGTATCTATGCTATGAATGGGCCCTGTAGAGGTACTGGGCATTATCCGTCGTCAGCCTGAGCACTGCCTCAAAGGTGCTACCTCTGATCAAGGCAACATACTCCGCCGTGATACCTATCAGTGCTGGTGTGCTTTGTGGACCAGAACTATTAAACTGGAAGTACGAAGAAGCTCTCGAGAAGCTGTCCACCATCCTCGTAAACCTGAAATATGTATTAAGGAATTAGTTGGTCCACTCCAGGACTGTTGCTGGATCCCCATTAAAGCAGTGCAGGTGGATTGCCTGATACCGGCTGGAAACGCACCGTCTGAGATTGGTGTCACACTGGTCGTGGCCTGAATCACAACACTTGGTGCCGTGGTGGTCGCGGCATTCTCCACCGCCTCTCGATGTCAGGATTGGTCTTCAGGCGTATTTCCTTGCTAGCTGTCATGGATGGCATGGCTGATGGCTTATGTTCGCGCCAACCACAGTCATAGATGTGGGTCGATATCCACTCCCTGTCTCGGAACTGTAGTTGGTCAGCATTCCTGGCCACTTCCCTCAACCACACCTCCGCCTTGCATAGCTTGGCAAGACGAGCCTGCCCTTTGAGGGCTTCCGCCTTCTCGTCATGCGAGCCTTTGCACAACATCAAGTTGTAAACCAGATCCCGATACGGCGTCTGAAGATAGCATTTCGTATCCCTCACGACTTGGTCGAGGAAGGTATTCATGACTGCAACATACAGAAGAACATATCATAACCATGCCATAGACATGTACAACACTGGGCAGCATATTACTGATCCACTGACACAATGTAATCTATAAAATGTGGCAGTTATCTGATACTACTGCTGAACGCTGTTTGCCCTCTTGCAAGGGTTACACTTGAACTTCTGAATTTCTAGAGCATTTGCCGCTGTCACATTCACACATGCCCCATGATAGTATTCATCACAGTACTCGCATTGGATCATGAACCTACCCTGCCAGGGCTGCTTGCAATAACAATACACGCCCTGGTCAACCTGATCCAATGGACTACTCCCTGTAGATGCCACCTACGAATCCATAATGGTATCTCCCTATCTCGGCATGGCTTCAACCGGTCTTGATTAGTCACGAACACCGCGTTTTTCAGTTTGAACCTATACAAAGAACAGGAGATCTTACTGGTAATTACGACTGGACCTTTCCAGGGCTGACATAATTTTCGACATTTGCGCTTCACCACTGCCGTATCCAGCCAGTACACCACATCACCCTCTTTATATGGTCTCTCTCCAGTATCCGCAGATCATAGTTACGCTTCATTCTGCGGAATGACGTTTTCAACGTCTCTCTAGCCTGCTTATGAGCTTGTTGGATATTTTGTGTGAGCTTGGTCACATAATAATCATCCTCATTTGCACTCTTCGGTACCTTTTGGGGGAACATGAGATAAGCCGGAGTGTTTACCTCCCTCCCCAACATTAATGTGTTCGCTTTGAAACCCGTACTTTGATTTACCGACGCGCGTAATGCCCCTGCGATTTGCTGAAGATGTAAATCCCATTGATTTTGCGAGTTTTGGATATAGCACCTAACCGCGTCTATTAAAGTTCGGTTAAATCGCTCGACTTGACCATTCGCGGATGATCGGTATGGGGTTGTTCGTGTTTTGTGTATATGTAAGGCTTGGCAAAGTGCCGCAAACAATTTTGACTCAAAGTTACGACCCTGATCCGAAAACAGCTGAAACGGATATCCGAACCGCGAGAAAAACTGATTTACTGCTGCTTTGGCAGTTACTTCCGCGGTCTGTGACGGTAGCAGAACACATTCAACCCACTTGGTGAATTGATCTACCATCATCAGGATGTGCTCATGTCCCCGGGAAGTCCTAGGCAAGAGACCCATGAAATCAATGTGCACTCTCTCCATTGGCGGACTCTCTTGTTAGGTTTTGAGCCCACATTGACCATAATTGTTTTGACTACACATCGCACATGATCCGACATACCGTCTGATATCAGACGCCATTCCATACCAAAATAACTTTTCTTTCATGCTTGACCTAGTTCTCACCACACCCTGATGTCCGGAAGATGGAATGCCACTCTAATGCCATAGGTCTTAGACTCTCTGGCACTTCTCGTCATATTCATCTCTGTTCCGGTACAGTACCCCCTCAATGAGTACAAACAGCTCATTATTCAACCAATACGACTTGGTCGCAGGGCTCGCTATGAATAAAGCGGCTTCCTCAGGCTGAGCAGACGTTCTCAACCATTTCAGGATCTACTCTAGATCCTTGTCCTTTCTTTGAGCTTCTCTAAGCTCTTCTACAGAGAATCCCCAACTAGATAGTGCATCTGGCACACCAGCTGTCGTTCCATTGGAAACTCCACAGTCTAACACTCTCAAACCGTCACCTTGGGCGACCAAGTCAACAAACACAACTCCCTCTCCAAGGTCACTACATCCTCCTGGCTCCCATGGCCAGATCACGTCAATACGAGGCTCACCCAGTGCCACACTCGCACATACCTCAGGTGGCTTGGCCTTCCCTGTCTCGCCGATTTTCACTGATCCCACTGACGTCATTGCCCTCTTCCGTCTCACGCTCAGTCTCTACATCTCTCACAAAATCCATTCCACTCGCGCCACTAGATGAGCAACACGATAAGTTTGCTCCTCTGATGACACCCTGGGAAAAGTTTGCTCCTCCGTGCATGCTATCCTATGCTCCAACCCGCAAGCAACCGGAAACACGTGTTCCCTACGCATGTGATCCTTGTCCCTACCTTGGAACACATGTTCATGGCTCACATGTTCATCCTTGACAAAACCTGGACAAATGTGTTCGCTACGCACATTCTCCCTGCTTGAATTGTGATACAAACCTACATTGCATGCTACAGGACACAAATGTTCCTTCCTTGTGGAATCTTGGATTTACCCTTCACCCTGAACTCACCATCTCCATCCTGAGACCCAGAGTCACTTGGTGACTCACCAACCTTCTGGCAAATCGGACCAACATCCATTTCTGCGGTGAAATTCCCCCAGTTTCTCTCGGCTCGCATAAAATAACTACAGCCACCACATGGTAAATTATCAAGGTTCACATCATGCGTGAACGTATTACAGAATTCGGATACAGGTATCCGAGATAATGCATCTGCATTCTCGTGTTTTGGTGCAGCCCGGTACCTCAATATCATGTATAATATGAACTCGTCAATATTGTTAGGTAAGGACATTACGGGTGGTTGTGTCAGAGCAGACTTCAGAGAGTTAAATGCCTGTTGTTGTTCCTGTTCCCACTTAAAAATTCGTTTACCTAAAACCCCATAAAGCGGATCGGCTAATTCAGAAAAGTCTGGGACAAAACCTCGGTGATAATTTGCCAATCCCATGAACCTTTCCAAGTTTTTAGCACACGACGGGCTTGGCCAGTCGTATACTACATTAATGTCATGGACTGTCATTTCCAAGCTGTTGCTGCTTACCTTGCGACCCAAAAACTAAATTTCCTTCTGAAATAGGACACATTTCTTTTTAATTTTAGCCCGTATTTACGAAAACTGGAAAGAACATCTCTAAGATTGTCTATGCGGTCTAGGAAGTTTGTGCCTAGGACAACAATATCGTCAAGGAAAGCAAGAACGGTTTTCCACGTTAACCCACGGAGCACCAGACTCATTACGCGAGAGTACGTAGCAGGTGCGTTGCATAAACCAAACCCCATTTTTACATGCTCATACAGGCCATATTTGGTAATGAATGCGGTTTTCTTCCAATCTTCCTCCTTGATTTTGATCTGCCAATAGGCGGCATTGGCGTCTAGCTTTGAAAACCAGACACTGCCCGCGAACGTGTCAAGTCAATCGTCTACAAGTGGGAGGGGGAAGACGTCTTTTACGGTAACGTCATTTAAAAGTCGGTAATCTATGCACCACCTAACTGACCCGTCTCGTTTCCGAATTAGTACTGGTGCGGATGCCCACTCAGAGGTTGATTCTTGGATCACCCCTGCACCAAACATTCTTTCAAATGTGTTTCCTCCTCTCCTGCAAAACTGCTGGTGTTCGCCGTATACGTTGCCTGACAGGCCTTGCATCACCTGTATCGATGCGGTGCTCAATGCTAGTGAATGACCCTAGATCAAATTCATCCGTGGCGAAAACACAAGTGGAACTCACTTAATAAGTTCCCCAACTGTCTCTGCTCTGCTGGCTCTAAACCTTGCTTGGAGTTTTCAAAACATATTTATGTAAATGCATGGGAACACCGCCAGCACTTGGATCACTTGGTGATCTTTCATCGTCCACTGTCTGAACAATTATTTCTTCCTGAGGCTGACAGTAGCCCTCTATCGGGCTTGCCTCAGCTACTTGCTGCCCTGTACGCAACAACTGATACTTGTCAGAAGCATTGACCACACAGACAACTGGTACTGTACCTCCACTCCTTACTACCCTCGGCACCATCACCCTCAAGCCGTCCACCGATTCCATCACGTTGTCAGGAAAATCTGCATTCATCTTGATTGATACTTGGACCGCGTAATTTGGCGGAATTACTCTTCTCTTGAGCACTGTCACTATTGCTACTAAGGGTTACTATTCCTGCCTTTTACTTTTAAGTCAATGGATTGTCCATCAAACTCTAAAGTGCCCAGTCCCATATCCAACACAGTTGCATGATGATATAGAATGTCAAACCCAAGTAGCTTATCTTGTTCAATTGGGGCTACATAAATTTGTTCATCATACCATTTTCCGCCGATTTTCAAACTCACCGGACCTGCAATGAAACCTTGCATTGACATTTGTCTTCCTGCGGTTAGCAAAGTTACCTTTCTGAGCTTATTAGGCTTCTTTGCTAATGAATGATAGACTTTATCAGATATTATGGTGGCCTCTAATGCTGTGTCCACAACAGCCTCTACTATTATATCACCTACTTGAATGTCCATGCTGAATTGTGATGCAGACTTGAGTTGACAAACTGTTGTTGTAATGGATACAGCTTCCGGTGTCCTGCTTCCACTAGCTAATTTACACTCAGATATTCTCTGTCCATGTTTATCACCCATCTTGGATGGATGCAAAGTATCCCCACTACTACTCGGTGTGGCTTCGCATTTCCGTTTCGATTCCCGTTCTCCGTTTTTGGAAAACAAAAGTTCTCGCTCTTGGAGCTTACAATCGAAATTGGTACCAAAGAGTCCCCACTACTACTCGGTGTGACCTCAGTTTTTGTAACCGTCTCTATATCTCCGCTGGGGGCTTGTGACAATTGTCCGCAATTGGTGCACATGTGCGAGTCCGAGTACTTGGTACCCAAACTCTGTATCAGACTTGGTCTAGACACATCCATGTTCAGCTCTAACAACCCCTCCGAATAGCGGCCTATTCTTGTTTGGGACGAGGATTGGCCCCTGTCCTCGACACTTGCCCGTCTAGATTTGTGTAACCGATGTTCTTCCGATAATTCCTTCTAATATGGCCCTCTTCTAAACAACCAAAACATTTGTTTTTAAATGGACAGTCTGCGTACATGTGATCTGGTATCCTACAAATGTAACACCCCCTCTGCCCAACTCCCCTTCTACCGGACTTCGAAGTTAAATTGCCAAACATTTTTGAAACTTCATGAACGCCTCTTCCAATGAAGTGATGCGGCCTTCTGACGTTGTTAATTCAGGTCTGGCTGGAGTGGGTACCCTCTGTTGCTGAGCTTTCACCTCAAAAACCTGAGGTCCCTCATTGTCAAGATCTCGTGATCGCTTGGTCTCTCTCTTGTTAGATTTGCCATACATCGCAGAGTGCACATGCTGGTACCAGAGTATATCATTAATGGCTTGTTGCATTAATGCTGGTCTACCCATGTACACATGCTGGCCTGCCTCTTTGTCCAACCAAATCGACTTTCCAATCTGTTCAATAATTGATCAAAGGTCATGTCAGTTGTCGCTATCATGGCCTAAAAGTCAGCGGCTTTCCCACACAAACACCTGCTCAAACTATGGACACGAAAATCTTGTGTCCACTGACATGCGTCCGCATACTGGAGAAAACGCAGTCTAAATGTCAGACAGTTACCAGTACCATCGTATTGCAGACCCTTAGGAAACTTTAATGACGTCTACAAAATTACTGGTACGCGACCTTGACGGACGCCGGTCACTGGAGTACTTGGTACTCGAGTGATATTGCATGGTTCTCGGTGACCTTGACCTACTTTGGCTAGACAACGACCTTGACCTGTGTCGCCTTTGATGACTGACCTTGGGTCTCGTCTTCAAGCACTTGGTACTTGAACGATACTTTGTTCTGGGTGTCCTTGACCTACTTCTACTAGATGACCCATATGAATGCGACCTATGTCTGTGTCTAGTCCGCCGGTCATGTCGAATGTATGCATGTCTGTCCTTTGTCGTCTGGTATGACCTTGACATACCCCTACTGTCGTAAGTGCCACTGGAAATTGATCGACTTCTATTGTTATTGTGCCGTGCACCTACGTCAATGTCATGGGAATGTTTATCCCGTTTCGCCTTTTGTGACCTTGACCTACTTTTTGAACCTGGGGAGCGATACCCAGACCGTGACCGTCTTTTACGATGTACCACCTCCCTCCCGTACTTAGTACGCGAGTACCGTTTGGTCCTAGGCGACATTAACCTCTCCTGTTCGACATCAGACTCTGTCGACCTAGATCTCCGCCTACTTCTCCCATGACCTTCGGCTTTGTCGTACTTGGTACGAGAATGACGATTACTCACATCTCTCGTCACTTTTCCGAACAGAACTTGGTTCTGGAAATATCACTCGTCAACAATGGGTGCTGCGACTCCATCTCTCTGTCCAATTCCACACGTTGTTTATTTGCATTCAAGAGCACCTCACCCACATTCCGCATTAGTGCCTCACCGGATTGCATCTCCCGCATAGTGTCACCCATCATAATGGGTATCTTTGAGACCCCCGTTGTACCTAGGCTCAGTTTGTAAGAAATATGTGACCAATTGCAGTGTTTGCTCCACTTCCGCCTTAGTGTTATTGTAACTGCCCATCGATGCACACGCACACTCATCCTCCTCCCATTCTCTAAAGCGCCTTTCAAATGACAATTTGTCATCAAATTCATCAACGGTATCAACCACCCGACTTAGTTTACAACTTGGTTGTAAAATATTCTGGGTGGGACTTGGGGCTTGTTTGGGGTCAAATGAACGGACTTAATGAGTTCGCGGGGCTGTGTAACAAATGACAAGTTTGCTGAAGGCTCAGCAAGTCGCACGTTGTATCGGACTGGTAGCTCTGAATTTGGTGTAAAGTCAAGTGCAGCTAACTCTGAAGGACTTAATTTTATTCGCAACATGACTTCCAAAAGATCCTGATCTAAATTGCCCTGATACTATCTCAATGTAATTATTGCTTCAGCCAATTTGACACCAATACCCTGTATAGAAATCAATTAATTTGCGGATGCGTAATTAACCCGTATTGGCCCTGGTGCTGCGGCTATTATGTACAAAGGGGACCTTATAAATTTAAATTATTTTTCTTTATAAACAAAATTACCAGTCAAAATTACAACTTTTTCCAGTCGCTTTACCGAGAAATTACACTTGCACAACAACTACAACTTAGTATGCACTATTTTAATTGATTCTTGGAATCAAAAATGGAAACTTGAAGCAAATTTTCAGAATGGACCCCCAGTTCCTTTCACTTGAACCGTCTTTAAAAAAAATAAAATTATTTCCTATTTTATTTTATTGGAAATGTGTTGAAATTTATATGGATATATTTCGATTTTGACGGTTCAGCGATGGTATGTGTGGCTTTATATTATGTAATGGAAGTTTGATGTTACAGTGAATTTTATAAAAAACAATACAGTTTGAATCTATCGATGGAGGCCGCCATGTTTTTGTTTTGTTATTTATACGTTAGTGCTATTGTGTTACATCAAGGGCCCACGGCTAACACACTTTTGTTCCCATTGTATTACCTATTCCCTTGGGAAAACTACGGAAGTCCATTCATGTCGTAACAATAAAACGATTAGCTACACGAAGTCCTGTTGACATTTAAAAACTACGGAAGGACATAAGGGTCATAAATCACAAAATGGAAGTTGAACAAACAGATGAAACCGCACAAAAGACAGAAAGTAGCCATGAAAAGGGAAAAAACGAAAAGCGTAAACGGAGTGAACAATCGAGTACCAGTGAGCTAGACGCTAGCACAAGTGAGAACCCAACAAACTCGAAATCAAAGAAAAAATCAAAGAAACTTGCGAAACCGGAACCGAAAATTGATGATTTTTTTACCAACGCCAATGACGAAAAACAAACAAAAATGGAGATAAAAAAAATCAGACATCAGTTAAGGGAAGCAAACGCGAAACTAACAAGTGTTTTAACAAAGTTGATAAAACAGACAAAAAACTAGAAGAGGTGGTAATGAAAAACGACGGCTCGTTACGATCAGTTTTAAAAGAAATGATAACAGAACTGAAGGAAGAACTTTTAAGCTCCTTAGTAAACAGACTAGAAATACTTGAAAGTAGAATTTACGACAGAGAAGGAACAGTAAAAGAATTGAAGACACATGTGAAACACCTCGAAAGTGAAGTCGTTGAGCAAAAAAATAAAAAGGAATCACTAAGAAAGAAAATAAACCAAGCTGACGACAACAGGAACAGACTTAAAAATGATACAGAACAATACAGCAGGTTTAATAACATCAGAAGTAACGGTTCCAACGAAACGGCAAAGGAAACCACCAGCATTGTCATCCAAACACTTCATGACAAAATGAACATTGGCCTGCGAAAGGAAGATATAGATATTGCACACCAACTGAAGAAATTCTCTGGATGAAGTCAAGAAGCCATCGTAAAACTCCAGTCGCGTCTCATGAAGGACAACATTCTGCAAAACAGACGATCCCTGCGAGGAACCGGAATATACATTAATGAAGACTTAACGTACATGAGCCAGCAAGTCTTCATGTCCGTAAAACGAAAGATGCCAGACGAGGTTGACAGTGTGTTCACCAGAAACGGGGTGATAAAATATATCTAAAAAACTAACCAGTTGAAGACATTGGTATAACCCGAATACCAACATTGGCTCGATCTACCGTGGCCGACTAGAGGGTCCTCACAGACGCAGAACAGATGGGACACTCCCAGAAGCGCGCGCTAAGAACTGAACTGCTCACTGTAACACAGGAACGATAACTCTGTCTTCATCCAACACACTTATAGAAATACAATAAACTGTAATATATTAAATCATCAATACTACACAGACATATCAAACCATACACCACGAAACTAGTTATTGACTTCAGCTGTATTTTTCTTATTTTATTTATTTCAAATAAATGTGAACAACACCTCGCTGCGACGGCACATTCGAGTCGTCCCCCCACTGCGGGAGACTCTTCCTATGAGCTGTCGAAACGTGTATGTTTTCTGCAGAAGATGAAAATGAGAGCAGCAGACGACAATTGCCGGTGCAGGCCTAGCTAATGGCTGATAAATACATGTAAGGGTAGTGATATGTAATTCCATGCGATATGAACAATCGTATGCAATGTATTGTCTACTGAAGGAAGGCCAGTGTAACTCATGACCTAATTTAGAAGTATTGGTCAAATACGTTAACTACAATGTATATATTTAGTACTATTGGCGTTGACCCTGATTAGACTGTATGTATACGTATAGGCTAGTCTGAGTCTGCGCAAAGAATACTGGAAGAAAAACTTTTTTGTATGATTTTGTACGATACGAAATATGTACCTGCATAGTATTGCACACGACACATTCAATATGTTGGTAAAATACTTATTAATGTTTGAACCTTGGAACTAACAAGCTAGTATATATACAAATTGGCACGATTTACAACACAATACGGATCTATACTGGTGGCATTTGACCAAAAACTCCCTTTTGTCTGTCAATAAGCAGCAATTTATTTGAGAGCGCATACTTTCAACTGAGTGTATAACTGTACATAGTCAGGGATTGCGATATTACATAAGCCACTGGCTGGGAAAATGGACCTTAACACATGTGCTATCAGCGTAGACTGGGATCAGCATGCGCATCGGCACAGTCTGATCATGGCCTACTCTGTTCGCAACTGAACCACGGTAGTAACAATAATAATAGCAGTAACACGATTATTTTAATCGAATTGTGTATGAGTGTTCTCAGTAAATAATATTTCCTATTGATGCAAAAGCATTGATTTCCTTTTTCTCAGCCGGGGGCTTATGCACAACATATCATCAAGGTAGCGGCCTTGCGTACTACATGCATTTTTATGAAAACAAAACTGTCCACTCATTATGAAAAACATCAGAGATACGGCTGGTCATGTGCATTGTGCAGAGCTTAAAATTGTATTTGCTGTTACTTACACTGAGCACATTATACCAATAACATCGATACCGTTTTGTATCAGGTTGATGCCTATATGGGATCCTTTTTATTTTCACACTTTATATGATCGACATAACGGTACGCACCCAGGGCCGTTTCGCTAAACTCTACAGGACTAAGAACATTTTGAAAAAAGTATTCACAGAAACGTACTAGCTATCGGTAAAGCAGATATAGAAACGTCAGACTAAATGTTTTTCATGAGGAGATTAGTGAGGCGGACCACATATGCAAAATAAATGATGTATTAATTGCATTTATATGCGGACGCTGTGTAAAACATCTATATCTGTATTACATGTTTGCTTTTATTTCGCCAATGTTTCGCAAAAAGCAAACATATATATAAAAAAAAACAGTTATTATATAAAAGCTAATATTGTGTATAACACACCCAAAATTTCTGCCCACGAAAAAGAAAACTATTAGCAGATATGGATGCGTAAATAAAACAAAAACGCAGAAAATAACTTACATATAATATTGGCCTTTATGTGTGTGTGTATTATAATTGTTAAAGGTCAATATTAAAAAAAAAACACACAGCTTATATTTCAAGTTGTGGTTCTGCACAGTCGGTTTTGTGTAGTATTGCCTCTATTTGAATCTATATTCATCCGATGCGTAGCCGAGGAAGAATGTGGTTTCAGGTGGGCAATATGGCACGACGTTGACTTTGTAGAACCACATGAACGTATTTGTTATACCGAAGATTATTGATATTACTCCAAAAAATTTTTTTAATTCATATAAATATGGCGCCAAACGGCACGACGTCATGACGTTGCAGATACTACCCAACGTCATCCAAACATAAACGATTAGAAATTCGTTAATAACTTTTGGCAATTTCCGGACTGAGTTTTATAATCTAACTATTGTTTTCTTAGTTAGGTCATTACCAATCCATATGAATGTGCATAGGGGGTGATTTCCAAAATTTTCATTTTCGACTCAGCCTAGACCTGCCGCAATTTTTTATTCGAGCCATATTGACTGGCTTGACGAGTAATATGGGTTCATATTGCCCATCAAGCTGTCCAATCAAAACGCTAGAAATTTATCTGCGGTATAAACAAAATACTTATACGTTTGTTTAAACATCATCCGTTCATAATTATAATAAAAGTCATGGATTTGTTTTGACAAGCTCGGTGTGCCTTCGAATCTCGACCGTGCACTCAGATCGAAATCCACTCTGCTTGACTCAGAAATTTTACTATATTACTTTGGAATTGGAAACTCAACTTTCAATTCATATTGTTACCTGAATCATAAACCAGATATTGTATTATTTATAAAACTGTTGAAACTCAAGGTAAGCCGCAATTGAATGAATATCGTGAATGAGCTCTACACTGCCGGATAGACACATTGTTTATGTTATGTTCACTAAGTGTAGAAATCCAAGTTTATTTTGAAATGTCAGAGACAATAGTGCAGTCAGATATGGTTCTACACTGCCCTCCTGATACTGTGTTCTTTTTACATTTTGTCCATACAAACATTATCCTTACAGCTTGGTACATTCAACGATCATCCAACCAGTATGTGTTGTTAAATATTGATTATTATTATTTATCCAACGCTTTAGATACATGTAACATACAAGTCGCGTGTCAAAACCCTAATATACATATTTGAGAACATATATAGTGTAGACAGACAATGTGGGCCCCAATCAGTATGCGCATCTGTGTAGCCTGATTGAGGAACACGCAGTCAGCTTTCGTATTATAGTCCAAAACATTGACATTACACAGTTATCGTCAATGAAAGCCAACAATTATTGAATTTGGAAGTTGTCAGTAAAAAATGCATTTTCCTCAACCCGAATGAAACTATTTCAAATATTACTACACCCTCACCGTACCGACCTCTTCCCTATATATTATATTCCCGCCTATATACAGATAAAACTAACAATCCTACATATGATAACTCATGGAAAAGACCCCTATGCAATGGATGTGAATATACTAGTAGGTATGAATGTCATGTAGTTTGTGAAAATAATAAAAAATATAAAAACACCATAACCAATGGACAAATTCTGTAGCTTCAATGTAAACGGGCTTGGGAACAAAACCAAACGCACAACACTATTTTCGTGGTTGAAACAAAATAAATTTGCTGTATGCTTAATACAAGAGCTTCATTGTACATGTATGTATAGACCAATAGAAAAACGAATGGGAAATTGAAATATTTCTTTCTGGTAACAGCTGAAATAGTATAGGAATTGGAATTCTACTCAATTTAAACTCTTCATATAATATTATAGAATATAAAGATATAATTCCGGACGACTGCAGTTGCTAACAATATGTATAGCCAGTACAACACTAACATTAATAAACATTTATGGACCTAATATTGAAGATATAGATGTTTTTACTAAATTGGAACATTTAGTGATTGAGAATAATAGCGAATCTCTAATATTGGGAGGTGATTTTAACAACGTCATCGATTTCAATTTAGATAAGATAAATGGCAGAAGAGATACAAATAAAAGATTTTCAATAAAAATAAATGACATTATAAGTGAAAATGAATTGTATGACATATACAGACTCAGACATCCAGACCAATACACGTTTTACTTGGCATTCTAATCATAGATCACCAATATTCTGCAGACTGGACTACTTTCTTATATCAGCTAATTTACTAAATGCAGTAACACATTGTGATATCTTACCTGGGTTTTTTTCTGACCATTCAGCAGTATTGCTAAAGTTAAATTTATGCGAACTAATAAGAGGACAATGATATTTTAAGCTAAATAACAGTATTTTGCTACAAGAGGAATACAAACAAAAAATAAAACATTTAATTCAGGAAATAATAAATCAAAATGTAGGTTGTAACCCAAATACTATGTGGGAACTAATAAAAGGAACTGTATGAAATGAATCAATAAAATATTCAAGTATGGTGAAGAAGAAAGATAGAGTAAATGAACAAGAAATAGAACTTAAAATAAAAAAGTTAGAACAAAACTTAGCAAATGCCCCAAACAATCCAGATATATTAGACGAATTAAATGTCGAAAAAAATAAACTTAGTGAAATCATTAACGAGAAGATTAAAGGCATACTATTAAGATCAAAGGCTGAATGGGTTGAAGGGTCAGAAAAAAATACGAAATATGTTACAAACTTGGAAAAGAAGAGAAGTGAAGCAAAAACAATTAAACAACTAATTATAAATGGGACACTGAAAAACAACCAAACTGATATTCTAAACCATGTACAACACTAGTATAGGCATATTTATGAAGAAGATAACAATATAAATCACACTAACGACACAGTTTTCAACTTCATTGACCACAAACTAAACGAAAACGAAAAACAGTCTTGTCAGAGTTACATTAATGAATATGAATGTGTAACAGCAATAAAGGAAATGAAAAACATGAAAAGCCCAGGATCAGATGGTCTAACTGCCGAATTTTACAAGCTATACTGGAATGACATAACAAAACACTACATAAAATCGATTAATTACTCGTACGAAAATGGATCTCTAACTGAAATTCAAAAACAAGGAATCGTTACGTTACTGCCAAAAAAAGATAAAAACACACTTTCAATCGATAATTGGAGGCCAATTTCGCTATTAAATGTAGACTATAAAATTGCAACAAAAGTTATCGGTAATAGAATAAAAAATGTATTAAACACAATAATAAACATGAATCAAACTGGTTTTATAAAAGGTCGATATATAGGAGAAAATGTAAGAACACTTATGGAACTAATAAATGAAGCTAATGAAAAGAATACACCAGGTCTAATATTTTTTGCAGATTTCCAGAAAGCGTTTGACAACTTAGACCATAGATTTATAATTAAGTATCTCAACAATCTTAACTTTGGTAATTCACTAATACAATGGATATCTCTATTCTATAAAGATGCACAAAGTTGTGTTTCGAATAATGGTAATCTATCAAAGTTTTTCAATATTAAAAAAGGTGTCATACAAGGTTGTCCGCTATCAGCATATATTTTTATTATTTGCATAGAATTTTTATCTAGACAAATAAGCGCAAATGTAGAAATTAAAGGTTTATTTTTAAGTGAAAATGAGATAAAACAAACATATTTGCAGACGATGCAAGCTTTACGCTGTATCGATCGGAAATATAATTTAAGGAACTCATACATACACTAGACACTTTCGCACTAATATCTGGTCTAAAACTAAATAAGTCAAAATTCACAGCAATAAAAATCGGGGGGGGGGGGGGCTTAGACATAACCCAAGTTCATGGTGTAGCAACAAACAATACACTTGGTCAAACGACCATGCATCAACACTTGGAATAATATTCACAAACAACAAAACACGGCTACATTAAGCTTAATAACAAAAATTAAATCATTTCAAAACTGTTTAATAAACTGGAAAAAATGAAACTTGACATTAATTAGCAAAATAACTGTTTTAAAGACCTTCGCGTTACCTAAATTAATATACCCATTAACAGTGCTTGAGAATCCTGCTGAAAAACAATCAAACACATCAATGATTTGATGTATAACTTTCTCTGGGACGGTAAACCCGATAAAATAGTACGACAAACTATAATTCAAAACTATGAAAACTGTGGATTGAAAATGATCAATATCCATGCATTTATAAATTCACTTAACTGTTCATGGATAAAACGTTTAAAGGGTAAACAGAGTCACTTAAAACGTGCATACAATAAGGAACTCAATAAATCTGGTGGTGATAAACTATTTAAAAGCAACCTAAATTCAAATGACACCAAATATCTTGTAAAACAAGATACTAACAATAGTAAACAAATAAACAATATACTAAAACATATTGGTGCAAAGTCAATTTGAATCATTCATGTGCTAACATATCGCATGACATTTTGTGGCATAATTCAAACATAAAAAATGAAAGAAATATAACTATATTCTATAAAGAATGGTATGATAAAGGTATTATGTATTTAAAACACATATATGATTTTAGAATAAAAGAGTTTTATAGCTTCGACGATATGAAAAATATATATAACATAAATACTGGAGATTTTTTGAAATATTACAAATTATTAAGTAAAATTAAAACCGCATGCGTGAGCGTTAAACACGCATTGTGTTTTCTGATTCCAAATATTGGATTTATTAAAGTTATATGTGATAAAATGTGAAAAAGTCTCCACTTGGATGTAAATAAGTGATTGTGGAATTATATTGGTAACTTTCCACTGGATCACTGTTCGTGTATTTGGAATAAAACGGTTGCGAGTGGATGACATATGGCGTCTAAAATGGCGCCAACCTCGCTGGCTGACGTTATTATTGGTGTGGGGTGGTTTATTGTGTAAAAGTGTAATTTGTGATTCCATTTGGATTACTTGGATCTTACAAATCGAGGCCAAAAGGTACTGCTTTATAATTTTGCGCTATTTACGGTGTAAACGTCTGTATTAGCAAGTGATTTACGTGTTTGTGTTATTCAAATCTGTGCGTGTGTTTACACATATGTGGGTGGGGTGAGAATATGCAGGTTCTCTACCCCCCACGGCGCTCGGATCGTCACGCATGATTGAACAAGCACGGGTGATACGTATTGTAATCGCCATAATCGCTCATCACTGATCGTCTCACTACCGCCGGACGAGTTGATGTACTAATCGCCTAACAATGGATACTGACCAGACGTTTGTGAAAGGCGCCTATTCGCCTGAATTGGCACGTCTTGATAACGTGCATCAGTCCAGCATAGAGTACAACGCGTCAAATAACGCTGTCGCTCCAAGCCTACAATGTGGCCAGACAATAAACACTCCCAGTTGCCAGATGGGTGATGTGATCGTACCCACCGGCAATGACGTCAATACTGACGTTAACGAAGACCCACTCATCGCTTATGTATATAGCGATGTGATTACCGATCGTCTGGACCAAGACGTCGACGGCTTACAGCGGGACATTTATGTACAAACGCTATTGAAGTCCACACAAAGTTGTGAAGAAACATTATCAACGTATCGCCTAAAACTCTCTGAACGAGCGAGACAGTGTGAAAATGGACCGAGTGGTACATTAATAACTCGGAAAAAATACCAATAAAAGCTGCGCGAGTGAGAAATACGCACTTGATTGCCATACCTTATCGCAATTTATAAACGGCTGTCGCCCGGATGTAGACGATTTGTTTAAGACGGCGACACGAAGGGACACTACTCACTCGGGCACAGGTCATCATGTACCCGGCTCCGTTATCCATACGGACAGTATTACAATGCAGTCGAATATAAACACTTCGGAATAGTACAATCAAAATACCTAATACGCCCCGGGAATATCGACTCGGTAGTGCAGACGGCTCGGGGTACATTCCTTTCACTGGCGAACACGGGCATCCATCGTGACGGACTCAATCCGATTACTGCACTCAAGCTCTACTAGACAATTGTACTTCCGCGCGCTCTATTTGGGTGCGAATTGTGGAACTCAATCTCGACCGCAAATTTGCAAAAACTGGAAACAGTACACCATTTTTGTATTAAGGTATCTCAGTCATTTCCAACTCAAACAAGAACTGCGTGTGCCCTGGGTATGATAGGTTCTTTAACACTGGAGTCGTATATTGACATGCAGAAGTTGAACTTTTTTGGAATGTTGTGTAGGTGCGACAATACACATATCGTGAAATATCTATTTATTCACAGACTTTATCAGTTCACAATGAACAGTGCGCATGCGCAGTATGGTTTTATTCCAGACATGATTCGAGTATTACAGAAACATAACTTGACTGATAATCTAGATTTGTTCAAAATAAACAGTGAGACTCCCTCGAAACATGCCTGGAAAGAACAATGTAAGGGCGCCACTAGCTTGGCGGATGTTTGCGCGATGGAGGTCGAGCATGGTAAATGACTTGCAATTTACAAGATTTGGAAACATTCAAATATCTTTAACACCATCAAATTTGTGGTATGCAGCACTGAAACATCCGTCAAGGTTGAGCGCTTGTACATTTGCTGCAAAGCTATGTACAGTTAGAATCAACCGTTCTGATCCTGATAGCCCCAGGATATGTAGTAAATGTTGGGTCGATTTTGATGACGAACTCGTTCATTTACTACGCGAGTGTAATTACGCTGCCGTTAGAATAGTGTTGTGCCAATTTTGGCAGTATACCAAGGAGAAATTTGGTAGGCGGCTATATGAATACTTATCGAACAATGACACTGAAACATTGATTATACACGTGTTAGGAGGAAAACACGACATGATTATGAAATGTATGGTGGAAGACGAATATTTTCTGTTCTTAACAGAATGTGCACGCACACTGTGTCGTATATATTCAGCCTAACGATCACTGATCAGAGAGCATTTCGCAAGGCCCATGTGCGACAATGTTTATTGGGTTGAGAATGTCTTCAGCTGCATTTCCATCGCACAGTTGCTTTGAAAATGAAGCTATTGATATGAAATTTGATAATTGTTTATCCATGTATTGTTGTTTAATTCAAATTATGTACTCTCCTAGCATTGGAGGAAATAAAGTTATACATACATACATACATCGAAGCAATAAATAAAATAGTATATAATATACAGATTAGAACATCAAGATTAGCACAATAAAAACATATAATCAAATGGGAAAACGAACTAAATAAACAAGATATAGAATGGAAATACATTTTTTCATTGTCATATAAAAGCACAATAAGTACAAAACTTAGAGCATTCCAGTACAAATATCTGATGAGACTAATTCCAAACAATGCATTTCTATTCAAATGCAAATTAAAACCATCTAACTTATGTGAATTATTTCATATGAATGTGGATTCGAATAAGCATATGTTTTGGGAATGCAACGTCATACAACCTTTTTGGTCGGATATCAACCTGCTATTGCAAATACGTAGGTTAGACTACGATAGTAATTTAACATATGAAAACAAATCATTTTGTAACGTGAGGGTTGACTGCAAAAATAAAACAATGCTTATCAGCTTTCTAATTCTTCTAGCAAAATATTTTATTTTTAAGTGCAAATATGATGAAACGCAACCATCGATAGGCCGTTTTAAAATATATCTGAAGCAAACAATAATAATAGAAGAGACTATTGCCACTATCAAGGATAAACTAGATATTTTCCATTCAAAATGGAGTGACTTTATGGAAATTAATACGTAAACATTCAACTGCTATGTGTATCGATATACCTATATCAGCACAAAACATGTAATAGACGTCCATTCCTATATTTTATTTTTGTTATAACATTTTGATAACCTTTTTTTCAAGTATGTTTTTTTATCATAAAAATACACGACAAATAACATTTGCCCAAACGCCCTATAAAAACCCTATTATTGATTTAAAAAACTCAATGCTACATATAGACAAGCATCAATACGTTATTATTCAGACTATTCATTGAAATGTAGCCATGCGTATGAACTAACATATATATGTACTTTGTTCATTGAACTGTTTGTATATCTTGTGTTTGTACATGTACATGTAGCAAAGAAAATAAAAAAACATTTAATAAAAAAAACAAAAACAAAACAAAGAAATTACTTTGGTGAGATTATTTATTAATTATAATTGATGATTATATTATAATAACATTGTACAATTAGAAAATTGAGCCGCTTATGTCACGAACGAAAAATAAAAACAAAAGAAAACACGAACTAAATCACACTTTATTGAAAATACAATCCAATTCAAGCAAATATGGGGGACTATACTGAATACAACGCTGTGTTACTCTCTTGGAGAGATAAAAGTGGATTCCAATGTGGAAATGGACAATTTCCCACGCCGGCTGATCTGGTCTGGATTTCAACTCCAGATAAGCAAATTGCAAAATAAATTGTTTTGCAAGTTCTCCCACGCCGTGAAAACTATTCTGACATCCTCGTCGACATTGTAATATCAAGGCTCTTGGAGGTCTGACATTAGTAAAACAATCTCTTAAAATACCGGATTATACCTCAGTTCTCTTGCTAACGTGCAGCGTCCGATAACGATGTGTTCTCGTCCAAAGCAAATCCGAACTGTCGGTCTTCACCGGTCATGCGGTAGTCCTCGGCTATTTCCGTAGGTGGCGCGATCGTCCTCCGATAGTACACGGCTGTTGCCGTAGGCTGCTCGTCATTAGCCGTAGACACCTCTGGTTAGAACCCACCAAATTGCAGGCCTGAGCGCACTAATTTCTGGTGAACATTACACTATGTTCTACGAGACATTCCACCGACTGCTTAAATAAGCCACTTTTGAGCTCAGTGTTGCTCTACTAAATATATCGTTAAATGTTACCAACTGTTTTGCTCATATTTCATCCACATCTAAAAGCCAGAGAATTGATCACCCTTATTGCACCGGATACCTTGGGCCCAGGTGTGAATGCCGGTAATGATCACCGTTACGGTAATAATGATTAAAGATGGATTCATATTTGTGTCTTTAACTGGAGGGCTTATGGGTTATGCAATCAGTGTAGTCCTGATCAGCCTGTGAATCCGCACAGTTAGAAACAAAATTGCTACCCCGCTCCATACCTCTCGCTAGATAACTTATCGGAGGCGATTTATAGTAGCTACCGCACAGTGTGGTCCGGATTTGCACTCAATTTGCCGTCAATGAGACACCAGTCGTGCTTGTAACACGCATTATGGATCGTTATAAGGCTACAGGAGCGTGCATTTGATCGGGAGCTGTATTGGTCACAAATCTCATAGGCCAAATTTCTCCAGTGGCAGCCACATTTAGATATGAAGTTCCATCGTCCGGTTTGTGTTTGAAACGATCATGGATCGCTTCACTTTGTCATGCGAATCTTTGACCTCTCCGTTATAGGGCAGCAAGCCGGTATCGTGGTCACTGGTGTCCGGACCAAAGGGGATATCTGTCGACCAGCGGACCGGCCTCGTGGAGTGGGGTTACGCCGCGGCCTCGCTGACCAACTACGTCATCGTTGTCACGGCAACGAATATCATTGGCGAGGACAGAGTGAGGTGGACGATTGCCGTAGACATGTCATACACGGCGACGATACGGCAGCTGTCCCCGAGCGGGATATTCCCGGCACCAACGGTCGTACATCTGTCGGGGACAATTGACTTCCTGCAGGGCGCGCCCACCGTCGTTCCCGTCGACATACGGTGAGTCGTAGATACACCGTGAGTCATAAATACATGGTGAGTCGTATACACGATGGGTCGTATACACGGTGAATCGTATACACGATGGGTCATATACACGATGGGTCGTATAGTCGATGGGTCTTATACACGGTGTTTCGTATACATGGAGTAGTATATAGGGAGTTAAAATGATACTAACAACCTACATAGTACCCCTACACTCCATCTACGGTCCCACACCCTTCGAATTTGTGTGTGAACTGAATAAACAAAACGTGCGGACCACCTATAAAATAAGAGTGTAAAAGAAAAAAAAAAAAAAAAAGATTTTGGTCCAGCCTCGGCGCGAACTCACAACCCACGTGTCCTTAGCGCGGCGCGGCACCTTAGTCCACACAACAACCGAGGCAGCTATGAAACATAAACCTGAAGATATTGCACAACACTAGGTAGTGTTCACACGATATCTTCCGGGATGGTTAATTATTTTTATTTTTAATAATTTAAAACTGAACACCCCCTAGTATAACATAGAACATATAATAATTAATTAATTAATTAATTAATTAATATAAGAAAACAAATAAAAAACAGACTACAACCGTTATTGCACAACGAGGTTAGGTTTATATACGAGAAATCAACACCAAGCTCCAAGGCTTAGCGAGGTGGGCCCAGAATGGTTTTGCCGGTGCGAGTTCGAGCCTCGGTTGGTGTCTTTTTTTTTCTCACACGAGAAATGTGAGAAAATAGATGAGAGTCGAAAGTATTGTTGTTGTTATTTCTCCGAAAGGTTGTTGGGAGGAGTTATTTTCTCGAAATATGAGAAAATATTAGAGGAAAATTAGAAATTATGTTTCGATATGTAATAGGGTGATTGAGAAACACCCACCACCAGCGTTGATAGTTGAAATGAATAGCTTATAAGCAAGTGTCCAGTTTTAGATTTTCAAAATAATAAAACAAAAAGTATATTTGCTAATATATAGGAAGTATAAAAATCTTCCTGCTAGAAATTTCTTCGGACGAAGAAAAATTAGAAAAGTTGTGGATGAGAAAAATATTCCGCCTCAATTGATTAGCGGTGTAGAAAAGCTTCATATAACTAGAGATCAACTGCGAAAACAAGCCGACGATCTCAACATACCATACAGTAAACGCCTAAGAGTTCCTGGGTTGACAAAACTAATATAATTTCAAGTTAAAGAAACGAAAACTAGTAGTTATTCAAACATTGAGTTAAGTAGTATATAAGAGTCAAAATGATACCACCCCCCTCTAGAAGGCACCGGCTACGTGCGATGCCTCCCACCGCATGGTGGTATCATTGTTGACTCTTATATACTACTTGGATTTTCCCCACTGTTCGGCGGGTATGTTTGAGAACATATTTTTCATCAACCGCGAGACCATATATTTATGACATGAGAAGATACACCCTATTAGAGATAAGAATCCCTATGTTATACTCAGTATATATAATAACATAATGGTTCTAGTTAATTGTGCGTGGTTGAAGACAGGTAGTCACGAGAGATGCTTTCGTACCGGTATTTACGAATATCGCAAACATCACCGTGCATGAATGCGAAGAGGTTCCGTTTCGCCTCGTCCATGTCGGCATTGTGGGGTAGGGACCAAAGCCGAGTCATTGCTATGTCCACCATGCGGTGGCACTCAGGCTACTCATCAAATGGTTAGCAAGGGATTACGTGCTCGCAAGTATTATCGTTTAGTAATAATTCAAATCGGAAAGTCAGTTAGAAAGATAGAATCGATCTGATGTGTAGTTTTTGATAAGTCACGGTGTTTCTACAGCATTAAAACACTGTAAAAAACATTATCAAACTAATTTTATAAAATTGGAAAATTGAACAGAAAAAACAAGTACCAATATTATTAGAGAAAATGGATAATACAATACAATTGGAATTGAAAGTTTGTAATGCCTGTGTTGAAGAAGTTTACGAAGAATACGGGGGTTATAGTCCTATATATAAATTCTATAAAATGAAAAACACTAGGCGATATCGAATACATGAAATATCGGCGTAATTTTTTTTTTTTTTATTACGCTCCGATAAAAACGTTGCATTTACAATATTATACCGACAATTATGTGAACTATACAAGAGGTAAATACAAATATTAAGACTGATAATGCGTATCGGATATAAAACTAAGGTGTATTATATAAAATTGTTAAAACCCAACGATTTGTTTACGAATATACATTTCTACGATATCGCTTATAAAGAAATTGAAAAAAGTATTATTGAACAGAACTAATTTATGTTGTAATCACACCAAGTAGACGACAATGTTACAATTACGGGCTATGAATATTTATAGCCGAGTTTATTTCTATGTGAACTGGCTATCTGAATTTATTTTTCATCAACCTCAAGCGGTCGGATAGGAACGCCGTTGTCATGCAGTTGTTTACCATAGTGACCACATTTGTAGGGATAGAAATAAATAGATAAAAATGCTTAGCTCCAACCGCGGCGCGAACCCACGACCCTCGTCTCTATAGAGTATCGCCTTAACCCACACGACCACGTAGGCTGATAAACATTACCTAGTGTTGTACAATTATCGATTTACGCAGACGGTGTGTACACAGGTCATTTATAAACACTTAGAGAGGTTCACGAATTTACGGGATGGTTCGTTATTTTCTTAATTTTATAATTAATTTTGTAATCTTTTTTAATTATTTAAAGCTGAACACTCCCTATTATTACATAGTAATTAATTTATGTTGTAACGACAATGTTTCAATTACACGGGTTATGAACCATGCGTAAATTGATAGCCGAGGTAAACAGACAGTTATTTATAGCCGAGTGTATCAATTTACACAGGCGATTACAGTGTAATCCTCGACTGAATTTGCTATGCGATTACGGCGTAATTCTCAGTGAAAAACACATGTTGTATAGGTATGTAATTTGTTCACTGCACCAATATAATTAATTATTTTTTAAAAATTATTTTATAAAATATCACAATGGTGCTGTAACATTTCCTCCGACTTTATTTCCAAGTTTTACCCTAAATTTATCCCAATCAGTACACTCAATTTTGGGCATGGTGGCGGGCGCCTTGATTCTTATATCATTTTTTAATTCTTCATATCTCCCCATTTCTTCCACCACGGATTCAAACTCTAAATTTGATATTTTCTTATCGGCCAACGTTTTGGACACCATAACGTCGATGCTATTTTTCTTAGACCTAGCGAGAACGGATATTCTATCATGTTTTTGACTTTTTTTCTCGAGTTTTCCACCCGCCGCCCTAATTACCATACAAAGTATTCCAGATAAATCGGAAATTCCACTCAAAACCCCTGCAAGTGGAACCGTTACAATTGTAGATAGCGTTGCAGCAGTCCCCGCACCACTCATTACATATAAACTTGCCAGAACCGTACTAGATGCTTCAGCTATGTTCGCCGCAGGCTTATATTTGTTAGCGTGTCTTTTTCTATTTGCACATTCTCTAACTAAAATATCCTGCATAGCGACGATATTATTGAACCTAAAATCTGATCTTCTTTCGTTAATTGGATACAGTGTTGATGGAGTGGTATTGAGAGTTGGATACAGTTTTGATGGAGCGGTATTGAGAATTGGATACGGTGATTCGTTCATGATTTTCAATATATTAGTATTTTACAAATTAAGTTCAATTAACAATGTAACAATAGGGGAAGAACTCGCTGGGTCAGCGATTTTCGTAACAAAGTTAATAACACTACCTTCGGAAAGTCTAATTAGATCGTCACCGGTTAACGAAACCACCAGCGGGTTTAGTGACACCAATTGCCCGTTCTTCCCCATCTACTACGAGATTTATCGTGACCGCACCCACAGGTTTACCATTAGCATTAACCGAGCAGACCGCCATTCTGAGAAGTGTACCTGGAGCTGTCATGGTGTATCCCCCACATTTATTACTCGCTTTGGCACCGAACGAATATTCAACACCCGAACGGGCATCTTTTTGAAATTCGGTTATTTTTCCGTCTAGTTCAGCAACCGCCGCTTCTCTGATGAGAGAGTCCTCTGAGCGCAACACCTCATAAGCCTTCGCAAGGGCCGCCTGGTGGTCTTCTCGGGCGTTCTCAACACCCGTTCGGACCCCCTCAACCCCCAACCGAGCCTCCTTTCGAAATCCGGTTATTTTTTCGTATAGGTCGGTAAGTGCCGCTTCTCTGTTGAGAGAGTCCTCTGAGCGCAACGCCCCATAAGCCACCGCAATGGCCGCCTTGTGGTATTCTCGGACCCACTCAACCCCCGACCGGGTCTCTTTCAGAAATTCGGCTATTTTCCCGTCTAGTTCAGTAAGTGTCGCTTCTTTGCTGAGAGAATCCTCTAAGCGCAACGCATCATAAGCCTCCGCAATGGCCTCCGCAAGGTTCACCTGGTGGTCTTCTCGGACTTTATCAATACCCGACCGGGTCTCTTTTCGAAATTTGGTTATTTTTGTATCTAGTTCAGTAAGTGCCGCTTCTCTGATGAGAGAGTCCTCTAAGCGCAACGCATCATAAGCCTCCGTAAGGTCCGCCTGGTGGTCTTCTCGGACTTTATCAATACCCGACCTGGCCTCTTTTCGAAATTTGGCTATTTGTTTTCCTAGTTCGGTAAGTGCCGCTTCTCTCTGATGAGAGTGCTCTGAGCGCAGCGCATCATAAGCCTCCATAAGGTCCGCCTGGCGGTCTTCTCGGACTCCCTCAAAACCCAACCGGGTCTCTTTTCGAAAATCGATTATTTTCACGTCTGATTCAGTAAGTGTCGCTTCTCTGATGAGAGAGTCCTCTAAGCGCAACGCATCATAAGCCTCCGTAAGGTCCGCCTGGTGGTCTTCTCGGACTTTATCAATCCCCAACCGGGCCTCTTTTTGAAATTCGGTTATTTTTTCACCTAGTTCGTTTAGTTCCTTATGCGTTTCTTCACGACTTTGTGTATTCAAAGCCAGGGCATATTCTCTAAGCTGTGATAGTAGACTCCTGTGAATATCGTCCGTGGCCGCCGATATAGTTCTATTGATCAAGGCTTTTGTTTTTGGGTAGTTAAAAAGTCGCTCTCTGTCGGGATGAATCCCCCTTCTGTCGGTTCCAAATTCTTTGAATTTATATTTGTCACCCAATCGGAAGAACTACCTGGTCCGTATATACTCATTTTCAATAATGTTGATAATATATATTACCAACATGCGTTTAATTCTAATTTTCTTAAAATTAATTATTTGGAAATTTCGAGAACGACCGAAATCGGGTAATCGTTCTTCAACTCTCGCCCTTTATCATCAAGAATAGAGACATTAAATTCGTGGATGTGTCCCGATTCCAAAACTTTCATCTCGGGGTTTGGGAAGTCTAAGGTCACAGTCTCGCCATAGAAACAGTCGCTGGCGGGCACAGTTTTCAGTAATGTGCTGGGAGTACCGTCTACTGTGTTGTACAATGTGTTCACCCGATCCAGGTGCACCCCGAGAGTTTTCGAAACGGCAAAGTTTACTGGGGTATCGCCGCGGTGCTCGCCCATGGGGAAGACAAAGTTCAACGGGGTACGAAACCCTTCATCCTTGTTATAAGGGGGTGCAAATTTAGATCCTAACATTGAGGCCAACCCCGGAGTGATCTTTAATTTTTTATCAACGGACAATGTCGCAAGCCCCGTGGCTTTTGAGACTGCGAGAGTGCCATTACCATGCATATTCGTCGCGATTAAACCTTGGACATCTCCGAAACCCCAAAGGCCAGGACGTAATATGACAGCTGCTTCCCGAATGCGTGTCCTTGTTTCTGCAGGACTATCGGAGTCCTCTAGATCTATACCATCTCCGGAATAGATACCCTCTAACCGTTCTATTCCGGAGATATCCTTGTGCGTTTCAATGTTTTTCCACCCAACTGTGAAGGTGATTGATCTGAGGCCCACCCGGCGTTTTCCGCAGCAGTTGTCGATTGATTTTTGAAGTTCACAATTCTCTTTTTGAACATTAGTGATAGTAGCAAACATAATAATATCTTTCAATGGATACCAAAGCATTTAGCTTTAATTCTAATGCAAAGTACGCGGTGGGTGGTAAATACACGCAAAAAGACGTTGTTAACCGCCTTGTACACCCAACCGTAACGGTTAGACCGGAAAGTGGCTTTGCCACCAATTTCCCTAACACGTTTGAGAAATATGTAGTTCCAAAGACTACTAGTCAAGATGTAATACTAAGATGGAATTTTTCCCATATGAACTTCTGGCAGAACCAGCTAAATTTCGCCGTATGGTGCGCAACGGCCGGATGCGGAGTTTCGCATCAAGACCATCTGACATCCAAGAATGTCATGCTCCGAAGTGTCTACAACTTTCACGTGTATTTACACAATTAGGAGGATTCTCAAAGAACTAGGTATTCCACTACCTCAAGACGACGGCTGGGATCCAATTTCCAGCACATACGACCGTAAGGCGTTCGAAAGATTGTGTAACGAATTTGGGGTACCGAAAGACGCGGACTGGAGACAGAAAGTATACACCCCAACCGACAGTTTAGGGTTAGTTCACCTTAAAGGCTTAGTTAGTGGTGAGCATCTTGATAAAGTTCCCGCATATTTCTCAGGGTTGTGGAGTGCTCGCAGAGCTACCCCACCACCAGTTAGAAAAATGGCAACATGGACTAAATATAATTATAAATTGAATAAGATGACGTTCGGCGATGAAGTGCTTGGTGGGCTTGCGAGTAAAGACGGTTATTGTCATTGGCTACCTACTAAAGTAGCCCACGTGGAATACCTAGACCTGGGTGATACTCCACAGATGCGAAATGCTTGGACCACATTTATGTTAGATAAAAGCACTGGATTTACGCAGGGTGGGGTTATTCGTCTCAACGAATCCATTCGCATATACGTATGGGCAATCCTCGCCTCACAGAAGCAAACGCGCAGCGCTATACTGTGTACGGGAACGGCCTTTGACGCACAAAAACAGTTCTTGGCACTTGCCGAGGACGCCATCTCAGCTAAGGTGGACCTCCAGATGGCGATCCAGAATTATCAAGACGTTTTACAGACTGCCCGCACCCCGGTAGACTACGCATTTGGAATCGGTCTTTATATGGCGCCGAGCAATATGATACTACGAGACGACCCGGTTGACGGTTACAATAATCAGATCGTAGTCGCCACCACCAATCAAGAAATCGGCCGCAACGGGAACGTGAACACGGGTATCATCAAGCTCCCACCCAAGATGCCCGGGCGCGGAGTTGTAAGTGGAACCGATTTCATAAAAACCCCAATTCATCCAATCGTGACTGGATTGGATACACCACCACAATTCGTAAATTGGATGCACCATCGAGTCCCCCTAATCCAATCATCAACAATGTTGAAATTGGAAGCACAACACACGAGGAGGAGACATTAGGGCTCGTCGTCGCCCTCGTGGTGATAGGACTACTCGCGCTTTGGTTTTAGGAACTCTCTGGCGGAGAATAGTAGGAGACCGGCGATTGCCACGATTAAAGCCCAAGTATTATTGGTGAGCCATCCGACCGTTTTTGATAATATAGATAACAATTAAGAAACGATACTTCCGATCAGTCCAGGTAGTGCGGCAGCCGCCTTTCCAGCTAATTTAGCTAGAAGATTGGCGAGGGCTTTTAGTTGTTTTTTTACCCACTCCTTGGCTCCACCGGATGGAGCGGGTGCTGGTGGTGGCGCGGGTGGTGGCGCCGCACCACCAGTGAAAGCTAGAACTATGGTTGATATAGTCATGCCGACAGCTGCGAGGATGCTTGCTATCGTCACGCCCTGCTCTCTGAACAGAGTGCGAAGATTCTCACCGAGTGTCGTCTCCTCGTGCAGGACCCTCGAAATTGTTTCGCGGATCCGACTTATTTGTGTGCGGAGAGCCTCACGGTTAGCCGAGGCGGCCTCCAAGCGAGCTTCTCTTTCGTCCCGCAAAGACCGCAGGCGTTCGGTGATTCGCTCGGTAGATTCTCTATCGTCACCGGCTTCCTCCAGTTTTCTTTCTTCTAGCGCGATATGTTCATCCAGCGACGAGAGTTTGGAGAGGTTAAGGACCAGTTCGCCCCGGACCGTTTGTAGAGCCTTATCGAGTCCACGGAGTTCTCGAAGAGGTAACGGTGGGTCATCGTTGAGTATTTCGTTTTCGCTGAACGTGGTCTCCATCGTGTTAATAACGTCGGTGGCTATTTGAGGGACCTCGCTGAGCTCGACCTTTTCTATCGCGGTGGCCGTCTTCGCCATAGTTTCGTCGGTAGACTGTAGGGCCTCTACAGCGCGGGACGGCACAATTGTTTTACCACGCACCCAATCTGGAAATCCTAGTTCGTTCTTTATGATTTCACCACCGCCACGGTTTCCGGCAATGGTTTTTAGCGATAGGGGTTTAACGGTATTCATGTTGATGATCGGGATATTTGATGCTTTTAGTCGCAATCTACCTTTCAGATCCAATTCGAATTTGGAGTAGTCGCGTCAGACAGATGGGACCAGACCTTTTTCTATCAAGCTGTTGTAGTAGTCGTTTACAGCTCCCTCAAGTAATTCCTGACTTTGACCAACGCTGCTGGTAGCGCCACCTATTTCCTCGCCGGGTGTTTTGTCGAAGGTTGTGATGGAATCCTCGAAGTTATCATCATCATTATCCTCATCGTCTCTGCCGATTTCATCCATGTTAATATCGTAATCATCCAGCTTAATTTTTTCAAAATTATTAATTATGTATTAAAGATAAAACCATACGGGTTTAATAGTTTCAATAAATTATGTATTCGAGTCAATACGGTCGCAAACTCAATCCATACCGCAGACTGCGTGAGTCCCTCGGGGCAAAAGGCGTGAGACAGAGTGTCGTTATTACGAACAACCCATCGACGATCGACCAGAACCAGCAGTTCTTAGTCCGCTTCCCCAACCTCGGAACTCACGACGTCATTGTGCCGGGTACTGTTCGCCTCGCTTTCACTATTTCGCTAACGTCGATGGACGCGGACCGAACCGTCGTTCAGAACCTGGGTCGCGCCATAGTCAAGAAGACCATGATAAAGATTTCTGGTAATGAGGTGATGTCGATCGACGACAGCGACGTCTACCATTGCTAGCAGGACCTGTGGAAGACGGCACAAGAGCGCGAAAACGCTGTCTATCAGGGTATTGACACCAGCAAAAATAATAACGTAACCAAACTTAGAATCGGGGCTGGTAACAAGGCAGATAACAACGCGAGTGACAACGCGGTCGCGGGCGCTTACGGCAACGGCTTCTACATCCCGCTCGACTTTGAGTTGCTGGAGAGCCACATGCCCTACTATCAGAGTGCTTTGGCTGACCGCCTCGAATACGAACTAACGTTCAACGACTACGGCCGAGTTCTCATAGCCACCGACATGTTATCGACGTATACGATCGACAATGTTTCGCTGGAGTACGACATGGTCACTATGCCCGAACTCGCGCGATTGATCAGAACCCAGTACGCCGGGCGCGTTGCCATACTTTACGACCGAGTTCTTCGCCACCGCAAGATGACGAAAGACAAAAGCGACACATTGTGGAATATTAATGTCAACGTACCCGCCCGCTCGATGAAAGGTATACTGATGCTGTTTGAGGATGCTCGGTTCGCGTTCGGTGCTAGAAAAACCGACAAATTCTATAACCCCAAAATCACGAAGGTAGAGGTGACTATCGAGGGAGTACCCAATCAACTCTACAGCGCGGGCCTTCGTGCGCACCAGCAGTGGGACGAAGCTAGAAAGCAGTTTGCTGCCGGCTCTAAACGCTCCTCGGAGGTTGCGGCGGTTGCCAAAGACCTGCAGCTATCGGCCGTCTCCCTCGCGGAGTTCCTGAATACCAAATACGCGTTATGGCTAGACATGCGAGCCAGCGACGATGACCAAATACACGGTAGCGGACGCTAAGTTGAGAACGCTAGTGAGGGTGTGACGATCCAGATAACCAAACAGGCGGACGGAGCCGGGCCATTGAACGTGTACTTATATATAATTACAGACGCACAACTGAACATCGAAGATGGCCTATACGTATCAGCGATCTACTAAATCTAACGATTTATTAATACAAAAATCATCTAGCAATCAATACCAATTCACGATTGGAGATGCCCACTCTGCCATAATATGTGGGCAGACAGGATGTGGAAAAACGGTTTTCATCCTCGACTTACTCGAGGGGTCCTACCGCGATGCCTTTCGTCACATCGTGATCCTATGTCCCACTGTGCGGCACAACGATACTTATCAGCGGCGCCCGTGGATATGGACCGACGCTGAGGTATACGTTATTGACCCGGGTGATAGGCTTCACGATTGGTTGCGTGGTTTATACCAAAGATTCCAGGGTGAGCCCACCCTATATGTGATTGACGATTGCTCGGCCAAGGCGGCGATGACCAAAAAAGAAGGACATGCTCTCTGAGCTCGCATTTTCTGGCCGCCATGCGAGGCAAAGCGTATGGATCTCCACTCAAAAATACAACGCCGTCCTCAAGGATCTGCGCGAGCAAACGAAATGGGTCGCCCTCTTTCACTGCAAGGACCGAGACTCATTCGATGACTGTCTTCGAGAGAATGACGTTATCCCAACGCGCGAGGAGCGCCTGGAGGTTCGACAGATGCTTTCTGAAACTAAGCACGCGATGCTTCTGCTAAAGACTGATCAACCAACTGCTTATAAAGTTATCAATTAATAATTTTGAAAAAATTAAGAAAATTAGTAACTGCTGAGTAAATCTTAACAATTAATTTGAAGAAAATTAGCAATTGTTGAACAAATGCATAGCAAATGTTGAACAAATGCTGAACAATGGTTAACAATGTTAACAATTTGGTGCTCCGCTGCGAGCTTGGCAATATGTTAAAGTGATGAGACTTGTTAGAATAATTAAATTAATTTTAGGAAAAATGAACTGTGACGAACTTCTCGATCAGCTAATGGAAGAAACCTCAACTCCGTCTGCCGACATCCTGACAGATAATGAAACATCAACTCCGACAGAGCAATCGGGGTTGACAATCGCGATTGGGGCCGATACGAATGAAAATGCGGCGCGACGCGAGCGGCTAGCTGCGCTGGTTGCTGGGGGACAATCGGAGCATTATCTCGGTAGGCGTCTCTCAGTTTGTCAGGTGGATAAGATGTCAGATGCGGAGATTGATAAAATGTATGCGCAATACGAATCCAAATTGGGGGCAGAGATGAAAAAATCTCTTGGATCGGCGGCTATTCATTTGTACGCTACCGCCGTTAATATACTTCTCCCTATACCAAACACCGAGGGGTTGATTCACGATCTAGAGACTGACCCTTTTATAGGACACACTCTTAGAACAGCCTGCTGCTCAATTTATCACAAGTTTGGAATGTACTTAGCTCCACTGACAACCGCGTTGACCACGGGTAAACACTGTCAATTTGGACATATATGCCCACGAACTATAAGCTCTAATATTATAAATGATGACACAAGACACACCCGCGAGAGTGACGGAACAGCAATCCCCGATTGCACCTCCAATTTCGAACCCGATTGCAGCACCTACAATCCAATTGCGATTGGAGTTGGAGTTGAACCCGATTACACGACATAAAAACCCAAAAAGACAGGCAGCTGGGCGGGCGGCGGCTGCCACCCGAAAAGTTAAACAAGATAAAATACTCGCCGAGCTTCGGGAGGCCAAACTCCAATCGAGATTGGGGACAGAGACAGCAAAACATCTGTAATCGGTTCCGAGTGCAACAACACCCCCGGAACCGATTGCTCCAACTGATTGGACCCCGTGGTTTGTTGGTGGTGGTCTGACAGTTGTGGGCACCTTGAGTGTGCTTTACAATCTGTACAACAGAACCCCAACTCCAACGGCGGTTCCTAAAAAAGTTACGAAACCCCAATCATCAACAATGTTGAATTTGGATGCACCCCATTTAAACATTGATCGCGATCCCTTTTATATGCAATAATTATAACAATGGCTGAACAAGATGGTAAAATGATAGTGAATGCGCTTTATCACGCCGTGGTGATATCGGGTTTCAGTATCGGGTATGCTCGACTATCAAAGATGGCTCTAGGAGGGTCCACTCCCAAATTGGACTTTACTGTGAGAGACGCAGGGCTCGCAACCTTAGATGTAGCGGCCTCAGTTTGGACCCGAGATTATCTAATTAAAGATGGAATTCTACCTGCTAATATATGGAAATAAATGGCTTCGATCGGAATAATGATAGGTGGTGCACTTGTAAACGCATTGGCGTTCAGCGGTAGCAACTGTATATTCTCAAAAATGAGAAGCTCGAACGTGGATGAGGAGAGCAAGCGTCACGATTTAGCTGTAGAACAACTCAATAGCGCAAAGGAAGCGTGGTCGAAAAAACGAACCGCCCATCTGGACTGGGTCAACGAAGAGCTGCGCCGTGAGAATCACGCCGCGCAAACTTTCCAGAACGTTGAAGAAGCCAACCGCGAGTACGCGCTGGCATATCCGCAGAAACGTCTCGATCCAATGGATCCCGAGCCCCAACTTTCAGATTTCTATGTACCGTCAGAGGCCCAAAAAGATCGCGAGATCGCGTTCATCGTCGTGGGAATGGGTGTGGTGGGTCTCGTCGGCTACTATATTGAACAAATTAATTAATTAAAACATTTTTTTATAAAATTATATATATAGAACGATGTTAGTTGACGAACTGCCAAAAAACATCGTAGAGCTGGAGCAAAGAGTATGATTCGTCTGGCCCGAGATTCTCTCGAGACGTGGCGTGAGGATGAAAAAGAGGCCACCCTTTTCGCAAAGCGGATGTTAGAATCCTCCTCAACTCCAATCGATTCCTCCGAGTTCCTTTAGAACATAACCTCCAAAACCAATCGTGATTGGACTTCCAACATCCCCTTGGCCGAGTGCTTAGATTTTCCGTCACCACTCACGTAGTAACACTTGCTACACAGAGCGATGGCTCTATCTCCCTCGAATTCCAGCTTGAACAATCCCGGAGTTCTGTTGCTCCACGCGTCCCACGCCAACCACTCGGTCTTCTCATTATTGAACTTTCTCTTCATCTTCTTTCTCACCACCTCCGCCAGCGTCTTCTCAGACACCGCGAAGTACATACTGTCAGTGTCCATCTGTATAAGTTCGAAATCTCCGCGATCCACGTACTTGTCCAAGAAGTCGTAGAAGAACTCCAGCATCCGGAGCTTGGCCAACTGGTAGACCGCTATGCCACACTGAAACGGTCTGTTGATCACCACTCGAGTCTTCCTGCTCGATATCTCGTAAGCCTCCCCAATCTCCTCCAGGTCTTCGAACCACGCCGACCTCAGTGCCCGGTCGACAGTCTTCTCATCCTTCGTATATGTGGTGTTCAGGTGTCTCGCTTGTGTCTCTATCATCTTGCCACAACACGCGTTGCCAACCAGTTTGAATATCTCCGCCAGCACCGCCTTGCTCTTGTCGACGTCCCCCGTCCGTCTGGCAGCGGTGACCTCTTTAACGAACCATTGAAACGGTTTGCCGGGCGTGTAGTCTATCACCCTATGCACCGCCTTGACGATCAGACCGTGCTCCAGATACCACTTTAACAGTGGGGAGTATATAATCATCTTCTTGGCGGACATTGTCCCCACGAGCTTTCTCTGTCCTTCGACTCTTTTCCTCCCGGTCCCGGCCAGGTAGTCCTTCATGTGCTGTGGAACCTCGTTCTAATCGACTTCTCGATTAACAAACAGCGGTGACATTTCCGAGAACTTGTCTCTCAACGTTTCCGGGACCTCTATATCCAACTTCGCAAATCCGAACCACTTTTCACTCCTGACCTTCCCCACGAAACAGTCTATATACGACTGTCTTTCCGGGTCGTCACACGTCCATATCTGCTCCTCACCACACGGCCTGTCCTTCGACAGAGTAGATAGGTACAGAGCATTGGCATCGTACCCCAGCACCGCCTTGCACATCTTCTCCTTCCGACTCCCCACCTGACCCCTGATCGTTGACCTTCCAGCCTCGGCGTATCTGGAGAATACTATGGACGGACCACCGACCAATCCCTGCTTCATCATCTCGTAAGTTTCAGACTTCGGCGACCACAGCTCGGGCGTGTCCGCCTTCCCATCGATCGACCCGCGGAGTAGGTACTGAAGGATACACCGGGCAGAGACACAGCATCCTTGAGTATGTCCACTCCTCTTCCCCTGTAGAACTCAGTCATTTTAGTCAGAGCCTCCAGGAACGGTCCTACATCCAAGTCGTTGTAGTGTTGCAACCATTCCTTGAACGTCTTCATCCCATTTTCTCGGAATACCTTCTTACACTCTTTCCACTCGGACAACGACAGTAGGAACTCACCCTTCAACGTCGAGTACCACTCGGGATAGTCTGGCAGCCCCGGATGGTCGAGCTTGTCCGCGCTATCGAACCACTCGTACGGAAAGTGAGACTTTACCGTTTTACAGTCGTACGCCTTAACCCACCGGTCGTACGTGGTACCGGGTCCCAGATACTGGATGATGTCGAGAAATCTAAACTCCGGGGTAAACAGAAACATCGTCGTGCTGGCTCTCTTTCCGACCATCACCTTATTCACGGTGGCCGCCAACTTCTCTACAAAGTACTGCTTGATGAGGTTCAGGTCGTACCTGCTACAGTTGAACCCCACCACCGGGACTTGGTCAATCCAAGAGATAATCTTTGCTTGCTGAGACTTCGATAACATATATATGTCGGCCGGCGAATACTTATTCCTAACCCCCTCCCTGATTGCCTTGCCTCTCATCTGCAGCTCCGTCACGAACTTCTCGACTACCGTGTCGGGATCTCGTTCGCATATGTGTGTGATCCCTTCATGCATCGTATCCCTCAACGACACCGATATAGGAACGTGCTCGACCTCGAAGGTCAGGTCTTTGGTGGGTCGCGTGGTTTTTGACTTGTCGAGATACGCCTCGAAGTCGTAGACTATCTGGTGAGGGTACAGAGTCGTCGCCTCCTCGTGCGGTGGTGGTGGATGGTGGGGATTCCCCTCATTCAACCACTCGCACTCCCACATCACCACCAGCTCGTAACCCGCCTTCCTTATCTTGGCGTCTTGAATTTTCGTCCTCCTGTACAGCGATTTCGCGTTACCTCTCATGCAATGCCTCGGACACCCGTGCCAGTAGCATCCGTGAAACTGAAACACGGTATCGGTCTCGTGACAGTAACCGTCTACTGGATCGCCGGCCACCCACCTCTCACCACCGTGACCGCATCTCGCGTGATGTATGTGCTTTCCCACCCTCTCTTCTTCTCTATTCAACCATTGAATCGACCTCTCGCTCGCTGACCCCTTGGGATAGAACGCCTTCTCGTAGGCCGACTGTGGTCTCTCTACCCTCTTACCTGGACATGTCACCACGGTCTTCCCACCCATGCAGGTGGTGCGTGCCTGTGCATGTTACACGACTTTGTGAACCGTTGTTGACATCCGGTGCACCTGTACTCGTTCGTCATCTTACGGAGGTTCGTTATGAGGAAAGAGTGACCTCCAAACATTCCTATCGTCATGATCTTCTCCCCAACCACGTCGTAATTTGCCGGAACCTTCATGAGGTACCACACTCCGTCGGCGGTGGGCTCGTAAACGCGAATGCCCATCTTGAAGCGCTCTTCTACCTTCTTAATATCTTCCAGGGGGATACCCTTACTACCCGGTCCGTTATCTTGCCCGAGGTATTCGCGAGCCAGAGCTCGTGCCTTCTCACAACAGCGGTCTGGTCTCCCTCCACGGTGGATGGCTATGCACCTAAACAGACACAAGTAGTCGTCGTACGTGTCGACGCAATACATTCCCTTTTTCTGTCTTAACCAGGAGTTTTCCCGCTCCCATGAGAAGTTGTTGAGCGTCGATGATCATCTTCACCTCGACCGATATCCAACGAACGAAGGTCCATTTTGTGTTTGGTCAACTTTGTCGATGTCCATTCGACCTTTCTCTCTATCGGTTATCCAACTCTCCGCTTTGGAAATCTCGTTTATCCACGGACTGCCCTTTGATTGTTTGTGATAGATCATCGTTTCGTCGTTCTCGATGTTCCTAATACGATACGAGCACGAATACCTCAGATAACACGCCGTGGTCATCTCTGGGCGAATTTTATTCATTATGCGATTAGCGATCTCCCCATCTACCCCCCTCTCGAAAGTCCATACTATCTTCCTCCTACCCCTATCAACAGTTTCCCTAACTTCGGCTTCTTCGGCGAGAATCCTGGGACGCTCCTCCACCAAAGCTCTGGCGATATCTCTCCCCATCAACCCTTGATAAATCTTATTGTAGTACGGTTTGAATAGTGGTTTTCTACGTGCGCTGGGATCTTCTTGTACACGCTGCGCGTAAGCAGTGGCACGCAGACTGGCCGTCGTCTCGTTCTCCAATTTCTCGGAACGTTTTTCAGGGTCGGCGGGCAATCGTCCGGTCGAAACCGCACGTCGCAGCCTCTGCTCGTAGACGACGGCTCGCACGTCACTTATCCTATCTGCTATATCTTTCTTGAGTATCAAACCTCTTAGGGAAATTCCCCAACTCTTAGCTTGCTCTCTCATTTGCTTTATGGTAGACATTATACTGAGTATAACCAATAGATTTTTATCTTTAATAGGGTGTTATTTTTTTTGTTTGCTCTAGGAAATATATGGTCTCGCGGTTGATGAAAAATATGTTCTCATACATACCCGCCGAACAGTGGGGAAAATCTAAGTAGTATATAAGAGTCAACAATGATACCACCATGCGGTGGAGGCACCGCACGTAGCCGGTGCCTTCTAGAGGGGGGTTGTATCATTTTGACTCTTATATACTACTAGTTAAACCCCTTTTTAAACCAAGGTTTAAAACAAGATTTGAAAATGTTGCCACAAGTTTAAAAACTGAGAGCAGAAGCCGCATCTCTAGGGTTGACATACAGTAAACGCATAAGAGTTCCAGGGTTGACAAAACTCTTGATCGAGGTTAAAAACACAGCTTTCATGACTAGGTTTACCAGAGCCTACAAGCGAGGTGCCTTCAATAATACAGACATTGCTGATAAAGTTGGGCATAGACTTGCGGAAGAGAGTGTTATGAGTCTGCGTGCCAATGCTATCGCGCAGAGAAAGACCCCACAGAAAGTGGTGTCGAAGTTGAACCGAAAGTTGGTGAACGCAATAGCCGACGAAGGTGAGAAGATATTAGGTAGCCACGACGAAAGTAAGGAAAAGGTGGAGAAATGTAGGAGAACCATAGAGCTTTCTTTTCGTAAGGGTATAGACGGGACAACATCTGAAAGGATAGTTGACAAGTTGGCTCCGATGCTGACGAGCAACTTCTATCTGAGATACACTTTTTCTTACAAGCTAGCACACATAGAGGAGAAAGACAGTCGCGGTAGAGCGAAAACTATAATATTTCACAAACACCTCGGAGGTAGCCAGTGGATGAGTTCTAACGAGGAGGTATGTACATGGATGAAGAGACAAGAAGAAAATCGTATGAACCTGGATAAGGTAGACAGACCAAACACGAAATGGACGTTTGTCTGGTGGGTAGACGTATTCGTAAAATTAGTCTTAGGAGGTAGGAGGAGGGAAGACACATGGTTAGCCTCAACAGTGGCATCCGGAGGACCTCTTCCGGATTGGTTGAGGGACAAGAATGGTATGTACGCGTTAGATAAATACAACGACGATCTGTGTCTTTTCAGATGTCTAGCTATTCATTTGGAAGATGTTCGAGCGGACAGGTGTTGTGGTAAGGCACGAAGTATGGCTAACGAGTATTTCGCGAAAAATGAGAAATCTGCGAGAGGACCGGTTCCTTTCGAGGACATGTAGAAAGTGGAGGAATGTTTCAGCGTAGGAATAGAAGTGTACGAGCCAACGGAAGAAGGAGTGTGGTATTTTAGAAAGACACCGGCACACTAAGTGGAGGTAGGAGAGAAGAAGATGACGATAGGATTGTTCAACAACCACACGTTCCTCGTGACAAACATAAATAATCTGACAAAAGTCTACTGCTGCTACAGAGATTCACCAACGCCAGCAACATGAAGAGGCACGCAGCAACATGCATGAGGGGAGAGGCCGAAGTCGTGTGCAAAGGTAAGATGCTAGACAGACCAAAGTCCGCGTTTGAAAAAGCCTTCTACCCAAGATCTCACGCCAGCAAAATGTCGACAGACTGGATAAAATCTTTAGAAGTAAAACACATACACACCGCCAGGTGCGCACACGGAGGAGAAAGGTGGGTTTCAGGGGCTCCGGTCGACGGATACTGCAGGGAGACAACTACCGTGTACCAATTTCACGGTTGTCACTGTCACGGATGTCCACACCACACAAGGTGCATGGATAACAAGTATAAAAAAACTCTCGATAGGGACGCGGCAATAATCGCAGCTGGATACACACTCGTGGTTATTTGGGAGTGCGACTATAATTCACGAAATCATCCACAAATAGAACAGACGGTCCCGGAGACAGTGTTGTACCCGCATCAAACAGTATACGACTTTGAAGCTTACCTAGACGCCAACGGAGGGGAGGTAAAAACTCGAGACTTAGAGTACGAGGTTGCCCACATAAGTGTTTCAGTAGGCGCCAGTCTCTCAGGCATAACAACACACATTTGCGAGAGAGATCATGAAGTTTTGGTATCAAAGCTCTTGAGGGATTTGAAAAGCAGAGGTAAAAAGATCAAAAACGATGTGCACCGCAAGTACATGCCGACTGATATGGATAAACTCCCGGAAACACAAGTGTAGGCTATAAAGAGGTGGATTGAACAGGTTCCCGTGGTAGGATTAAACTCTAGTAGATACGACATAAACCTGATAAAGAAACATCTCGTTGGGAAACTGGCTGACACAACCGATAAAGTTATGGCAGGTAAGAAGACAAACTCGACCATATTTCTGTTCACTCCGGAATTCAGGTTTCTAGACATTGCTCTGTACATGGGACCCGGAACTAGTTACGACAAGTGGTGCGGTTACTTCGTCTACGAACCATTCGGACGGCTTTCCTTCTTGGTAATCCAAAGTTCTGTACATCGCAGTCGCAGATACCACTTCAACAGCGGCGCGTACAGCAACGTCTTCTCTGTAGACATAGTTCCTACTAGTTTCTTACAGGCTCCCCTATTCCTACCGGAGCTAGTCAAGTAATCCAACATGTGCCCTGGAACCTCTTCTTCTTTAACAACCCTGTTTGTGAACAGCGGCGACATCTCCGAAAAGGGTTTTCGTAAATCTTTTGGCACCTCGATATCCACCTCGGAAAATTCGAAACACTCGGACTTCAAAAATTCTATGCGAGAATCTGTCCACGACCATCTGGTGTGTAGGTTCTCCAACATGTCGGATGATCGTTTTACCGCAATGCATCACTTTCTTCAGAGTCGACAGGTACAATGTGTTAGCGTCGTAACCGAGCACCGCTCCGCATTTCTTATGAAAACTCCACGAAACATTCCGCCAAAGGTATGTCCAAGAGAACAAACAGCCTGAACTGGGATAGATACAAGAAAGCGTTGGAGGTTGGTCAAGACATTGGAAAAAACAGGGGTTTCAGAATCAACAGTGGAGTCATGAAGAGGGTGTTACCCGACGGTATCCACACGGAACCGTTGATGTAATAAAATGAATCAAGATTTAAATTAAATTACTATGTAATTTAACAAGGTTTTCAAATTTACAAATTAAGATTTAAATTACAAGCAATTTACATAAAAACTTAAACAAAAAAAATTAAAAAAATTGACTAAACTAATTTGCAAACACATTATTTAGAAAACTAACTTTTGAGAAATTTAACTAGAACAACAACCACCACCAACCCATCACCTATACACATCAGCTCTCTATTGGTCTGATCGGCACTGGGAGTGTATAAATAACCGACTATGACGACGGACGGTCTGGGGGTAGCTGGGTGTCAGAAGGTACCGCAAGAAGTTCTTCGCGAACAGACCAGCGCGATGGACGACTGTCGAGGTAGTAGAGCACGGGCTCATCGGGTTTGGTAATATATCGATCCAGATGATATACATTGAGAGACCACACGGGATCAGTCGCGCGGCGGCGGCCACCCTCGAGCTCTCCCGGTTGATAGAGGTACCGGACGTCAACATCCGATGGAAGCCGTTTCTCCGCTAAACCAACGGGTCGTCCGCGCGAGACGGCAGAGGGCTTGTGCGACACCGTTTTAGCCTTGATGGCATTCGCGGGTTTCTTTCCGATCAATCTGGTCACCTCGCCGTTCAGTGCAGAGACCACGGCGGGCAGCCTGGTTACCCACTCGGTCGATCGCGTATGAGGGTCTACAAGCTCTTTGGCATATTGGTGTCCGACCTGCCTCACAGCCAGGGTTCGATTTAACCGCTCCACGGTCCCCTGGTCCCGGTGGATTTCGACGCGGCCGCGTCGAACAGAAATGTCGTGTTTAGCCAACAGCTGAGAGACCGCGCCCATGAACTCGCGGCCGGGATCGACTTGGAGAAGATTCGGCCATTTGAGAGGACTCCTCTTATATATTCGGGAAAGAGCCTCGGCCACCTCCTTAGACTCCTTTGTGACCAGCGGCTCAGCCCCCTTATAGCGACTCGCTACGTCAACGACTGCCAGGGCGTACTTGTACGTCTTGCGACCGACGCGATCGTGAGGGAGAAACAGGAGGTCAGCTTGGTGATCTTCGTTCGGCACCGGCACGTCGAATTTCGGGTTTGGAATATTGTGCGGCGCGGTCAAATAGATATGTCAGATGGCGCGCTTCTTGAGCCATTCATTGGCAGCGTTTTCGGAAAACTTGGTCGCCGCGGCGAGGTTCTTGATTGCCGCGAGTCCCTTCCAGTGACCGCAGGGGCTGTAATATGTGTTCGCTAACTTGCGCGCTAGGCGAACCGATAGTTTTCTATCAAGCTTTTGCGTGTCCATCGTACGCGAGGTATTCTAGTAGATCGAACAGTCTCCAACATGTCCTCGCCAGATCGTCCGGTAACTGCGTCGTCAATACTAAACCGTTGTTTGAAGTTTCGCTGCAGCTGCCGGTCGAGTTCTGAAGGAACTCTGAGAAATCGAGTGTTCGTCCTCGCGCCACGTCTCTAGATAGCCTTCGGCCAGACGAATCAGACCCTTTGCACCAGCTAAACGGTGTTTAAGGGCCGTGTAGCCTACATCGAGCAGAGCGTAATAAAGCTCGTCAACTAACATCGTTCTATATATATATTAAAAAAGTTAAATTGCTACGCAATTATTGTATCCCCCGGACTTCGTCTACTATGGGTTTGACACCGTGCCGCGTCCGCGTCCACGTCCGCGTCCGCGTCCGCGTCCGCCGCAGACACTTCCCTTTGGAATATTTTCATGAAACTTCACACCTGCATAGACCACGATCTGAAGGTGTGTCGTGCAGAAGAATGACAACTCTTGCATAGCAATCTTTTTTACTTATCTCCCTTTTTTGTTTTGCGCACTGATTTCGTGTCCGGAGCATAACTCGACCACCCTTTGGAATATTTTCATGAAACTTCCAACATGCATAGACCACGACCCGAAGGTGTGTCGCGCACAAGAATGACAACTCTTGCATAGCTAATTTTTGGAATATTTTCATGAAACTACACACATGCATAGACCACGACCCGAAGGTGTGTCGTGCACAAGAATGACAACTCTTGCATAGCTAATTTTTTAGTTATCTCCCTTTTTTGTTTTCGCGCACTGATTTCCTGTCCGGAGCATAACTCGACCACCCTTTGGAATATGTTCATGAAACTTTGTGTAGCGCACAAGAATGACAACGCTTGCATAGCTATTTTTTTAGTTATCTCCCTTTTTTGTTTTGCGCACTCTACAAACTGGACAATAATGTATGAAGACCCGTTTTCTCGTATGCTCTGTACACCTTACCTGTAGAGAGAACAATAGCCTTCTCCGGTTGAACAATAGAGACTGGGAGAACCATTCACCTGTGCATGTGCTAGCATGTGCAAATGTCCAGCAGACTGACCACTAACTGACCACACTTACTTATTACAGGTAATTTGTACAGGTAAATTATTTCCGTAAACTGTGTTGACAATATTGTGGCAATATGTGGACCTGTGCAGATATGATATGTACATAAATATAGGACTGTTAAAAAAAATTCTCGGCTCCAGTAGCGAGCATTATTTTTGTTTAAACTTTTTTTTTTTAAATATTTTCCGTTTTTTTTTTAAATTCTTTTTCAATTTTTGTCTAGTAGCATAAGGTCGTAAGTGTTATATACGGACTATTATCATATAATAAAACAATTATTGACTAGTGAGCCATAGAATATAATCCGATATTCTATGGCTCACTAGTCAATAATTGTATAATATGTTCGGGCCAATGAAAATTGCTTTCGGGCCCAGGCTCCAGGTCAAGGCGGGACAAGGCGAGACATTTGATTCCGCGCAATTCTTGTTGTTTTTAATTTTTAAACTTTTTTTTCTCCATTTTTTTTCCATTCAAATTCTTTTTCAATTTTTGTCTAGTAGCATAAGGTCGTAAGTGCTATATACAGACTATTATCCTATAATAAAACAATTATTGACTAGTGAGCCATAGAATATAATCTGATATTATATGGCTCACTAGTCAATAATTGTATAATATGTTCGGGTCAGTGAAAATTGCTTTCGGGCCCAGGCTCGTGGTCAAGGTGGGACAAGGCGAGACAGTTGATTCAGCGGAATTCTTGTTATTTTTAATTTAAAAAAAAACATTTTCCATTTTTTTCCATTTTTTTTTTCCATTTTTTTTTCCATTTTTTTTCCCATTATTTTTCAATTTTTGTCTAGTAGCATAAGGTCGTAAGTGCTATATGCAGACTATTATCATATAATAAAACAATTATTGACTAGTGAGCCATAGAATATAATCTTATATTCTATGTCTCACTAGTCAATAATTGTATAATATGTTCGGGTCAGTGAAAATTGCTTTCGGGCCCAGGCTCGAGGTCAAGGCGGGAAAAGGCGAGGCATTTGATTCCGCGGAATTCTTCTTTACTTATCTCCCTTTGTTGATTCATTCACATAACTCGAACACCCTTTGGAATATTTTCATTAAACCTCACACATGCATAGACCACGACCCAAAGGTGTGTCGCGCGCAAGAATGACAACTCTTGCATCATTCATTTGTTTTACTTTTACTTATCTCTCTTTGTTGTTTCATGCACTGATTTCGTTTCCGGAGCATAACTCGAACACCCTTTGGAATATTTGTTATTAAACTTCACACATGCATAGATGACGACCCAAAGGTGTGTCGCGCGCAGAATGGCAACTCTTGCGTCGTTAATTTCTTAGTTATCTCCCTTTGTTGTTTCGTGCACTGATTTCGTGTCCAGAGCATAACTCGAACACCCTTTGTAATATTTGCATGAAACTTCACACATGCATAGACCACGACCCTAAAGGTGTGTCATGCAAGAATGATACCTCTTGCATCGCTAATGTTTATGTTATCTCTCTTTGTTTTTCCGCGCACTGATTTTGTCATGCGCATGTCGACAAGCGTCCATTTCTAGTTGCTTTGCAATATAGTAGCTGACGAGACCTGTCGCAACCATTCCCACGACGACGAACGCGATCTCGCGGTTTTTTGGGCCTCTGACGGCACATAGAAATCTGACAGTTGGGGCTCGGGATCCAGCGGCACGAGCATTTCCTGAGGATATGTCCACGCGTACTCGCGGATGGCGTCGTCAACGTTCCGGAAAGTGTGCACGGCGTGATTCTCGCGACGAAGATCTTCGTTGATCCAGTCCAGACGGGTTGTTCGTTTTTGCGACCATGCTGCGTCTGCGCGTTTGAGTTGTTCTACAGCTAAAACGTGACGCTTGCGCTCCTCATCCGCGTCCGAGCTTCGCAGTTTCGAGAAAAAAAAGTTGCTACCGCTGAACGCCAATGCGTTCACCACCGCACCACCTACGAGCATTGCGATCGAAGCCATTATTTCCATTTATTAGCAGGTATAATTTCAACTTTAACTAGATAATCTCGGGTCCCAACTGCGGCCGCTACATCTAAGGTCACGAGACCTACGTCTCTCGCATTCATGTCCAACTTAAGAGCGGGCCCTCCTAATGCCATCTTTGATAGTCTATAAAACCAGATACTGACGCCCGATATCACCACGGCGTGATAAACCGGATTCACTATTATTTTACCATCGTCTTCAGCCATTACTATACAGTTATTGCATATAAAATGGATCGCGAGCAGTGTTTAAATAGGGTGCAATCGGTTTCGGAACATCATTCGGAATCGCGGCTGGTTGTCACGAAAGGTAGTTCCTCAGCGGGAACACACACAGGGTGCCCGCAACTGCCAGACCACCGCGAACAACCCACGGGATGATCCAGGTCGGAGCAGCAATCCCCGATTGATCCGCAGGAACTATCGGAGATTGAACTGCAGCTGCCTTCGGATGTTGAACCACCTTCGGACGTTTTGCTATTTCAACAGCAGGAACTAACGACTGTTTGGCCTCTCGAAGCTCGGCGAGTATTTTATTTTGTTTAGCTTTTCGGGTGGCAGCCGCTGCTCGCCCAGCTGCCTGTCTTTTTGGGTTTTTGTGTCGTGCAATCGGAGCTTTCCCCGATAGTTCCTGCGGAGCAATCGGGGATAGTTCCTGTGGAACGGGCTCCGTCACTCTCGCAGGCGCGTCTTGTGTCATCATCATTTTCTGAGCTTATTGTTCGTGGGCATATATGTCCAACATGACAGTGCTTAGCCGTGGTCAACGCGGTTGTCAGCGGAGCTAAGAACATTCCAAACTTGTGATAAATTGAGCAGCAGGCTGTTCTAAGAGTGTGTCCTACAAAAGGGTCAGTCGCTAAATCACCAATCTACCCCGCGGTGTTTGGTATAGGGAGAATTATACTAACAGCGTTAGCATACAGATGAATAGCCGCCGATCCAAGAGTTTTCGTCATCTCTGCTCCTAACCTAGATTCGCATCGCGCATACATTGTATCGACCTCCGCATCTGACATCTTGTCCACCTGACAAACTGAGAGACGCCTACCAAGATACTGATCTGATTGTCCCCCAGCAACCAGCGCAGCTAGCCGCTCGCGTCGTGTAGTGTTTTCATTCGTGTCGACAGCCGTATCGGCAGTCGTGCCTGCAGTCGTGTCGGCAGTCGTTCCTACAGTTCCAGTCGTGTAGGCAGTCGACAAGACTGTTTCTTCCATTAGCTGATCGAGATCTCGGTCGTAAGGTATGGCAACGCGCCCGGCGTACTGGGTTCTGATCAATCGCGCGAGTTCGGGCATCGTGACCATGTCGTACTCCAGCGAAATATTGTGGATCGTATACGTCGATGCCATGTCGGTGGCTATGAGAACTCGGCCGTAGTCGTTGAACGTTAGTTCGTATTCGAGGCGGTCCGCCAAAGCACTCTGATAGTATGGCATGTGACTTTCCAGCAACTCAAAGTCGAGTGGGATGTAGAAGCGGTTGCCTTAAGCGGCCCTGATCGCGTTGTCGCTCGCGACGTTATCTTCCTTGTCACCAGCCCCGATTCTAAGTCTGGTTACGTTCCTATTTCGGCTGGTGTCAATACCCAGATAGACCGCATTTTCGCGCTCTTGCGCCGTCTTCCACAGGTCCTGGTAGCAATGATAGACGTCGCTGTCCTATATCGACATCACCTATCTACCAGAAAGCTTTATCATGGTCTTCTTAACGATGGCGCGACCCAGGTTCTGAACGACGGTTCGGACCGCGACGGTCCGGCACAATGACGTCCGAGGTTGGGGAAGCGAGCCAAGAGCTGCTGGTTCTGGTCGATAGTCGAGGTGTTGTTCGTAATGACGACGCTCTGTCTCACACCTTTTGCCCCGAGGGGCTCCCGCAGTCTGCGGTATGGATTGAGTTTGCGGCCGTATTGACTCGAAGACATAGTAACTCTATTAAACCCGTATGGTTTTTGTTAAATACATCGAAACGATGGCTGGTTACGACATTAACATGGACGAATTCGATCGCACTACATCGACCAAGACGATTACCGCGATGATGATAACGATGACGAAACGCCCTTCATAGAAATACCAGCCGGCGAGGAATTAGGTGGCGCTACCAACACCGTTGGTCTAAGTCTCGAGACAGCTGTAAACGACTACTACAACAATTTGGGAGAAAAAGGTATGATCCCGTCTGTCGGACGCGACTACTCCAAGTTCGAACTGGATCGGGCCGGCTGGTTGCGACTAAAAGCATCAAATGCCCCAATCGTCAACATGAGGACCGGAAAACCCCTAGCGCTGAGAACCATTGCCGGAAGTCGGGGCGGTGGCCAAATCACAAGGGACGAACTAGGATTCGTAGATTGGAAGAGGGTAAAAACAATTATGCCGGCCCGCGCAGTGGAGGCCCTACAGTCTACCGACGAAACGATGGCGAAGACGGCCGTCGCGATAGAAACGATCGATCTCAGCGAGGTCCCTCGTGTAGCCACCGACGCTATTCGCACAATGAAGATCAGCGAAAGCGAAATACTCAGAACGATTAATCGCCGGTCTCCTATTTGCCGCCCGAGAGTTCCTAAAACCAAAGCGCGAATAGTCCGACCGCCACGAGAGCGACGACGAGCCATAATTGTTCAGGCTCGTGGGCTGTGAAACTATTTCCGAAAGAACTTGCGGGTGCATCAAGTCCTATTGCAGCCGTTGGAACAACGGCGGAACTTGATGTGACACTAGGTCCGAAATAACTTGATGGTATGCTTTGTGCTGTGGGTGCTTGTGGTTTTATGAAATCGGTTCCATGCGCGGTGCGCTTGATGATATCCGCGTTCACGTTCGCGTTATGGCCAATATTTTGTTTGACGGTGGCGATTACGATCTGATTATTGTAACCGTCAACCCGGTCGTCTCGTAGTATCATATTGCTCGGCGCCATATAAAGACCTATTCCAAATACATAGTCTACTGGGGTGCGTGCATACTGGAAAACGTCTTGATACCGCTGGATCAACGCCGGGAGGTCCACCGGAGATGAGATGGCGTCGACATTTGCCAAGAACTGTTTCTGGCTATCGACCGCCGTCCAGGTTCCTATTTTAGAACTGCGCGCTTGCGCCTGTGCGCCGAGGATGGCCCAGACGTATGTGCGAATGGAGTCGTTGAGGCGGGTGGTTACCTGCGGCCTGCGTGAAAGTTTTTTGTTTTTCTTTCACAAATATTTTCCACGCTCTAGATATGTCTACGTCGTGTGTGTATAAGTCTTTCTCTCTGAAGAAAGGTTGTATGGCCCCTCCGTGATGTAACGTATATTTACCGTCGGGCTTCCAAAACATTGTGAAACTACCTAGACCGCCGTTAACCCTGTCCACCTTTTGTCTGAAATCTGTTGTCGGTGTAACCCCAAACTCGTTGCACAATTTAGAGAAGGCCCTAGAGTCGTACGTGTTGGCTTGCCAGTTAAAAGCGGAGTCTTGAGGAAGAGGCGTTTTCATTTCCGCTAGAACGCGCCGTGTCTGCTAGTAAAAATGAAATTGAAAGAACGATTTCAACATTGGACCGTCCTCACCGAGTAATTCGGATGAAAACCCACACCCAGAGCTCGCGCACCACACTGCAAAGTTCAACTGGTTTTGCCACCATTCCATCGGTGTTGTCTTCCACGCCACCGCAGCTGCGTTTTTCGTAACGATATCGCCAGTTATTACGGCGTTTGTGTACTCGTGGGTGAAATCTAGAAAAGGGTCTTTGAACTTGGCCCCATTCACTCCGACACATAATATGTCTTGCCGACCTAACGCGAGGTTTTTTACACCGTAGCGTTTCACATACGTCATATTTTACAGTGGATAATATATATCTAATATACAGAATAAATTTCTTCTCGGCGCAGAGTGTTTCCGACATAAACAGAATTTAACCCAAAATCTTTTGAAAGTATATTATCATGTTTGCTATACTCACCAACGTTCAACGCGACGGTTGCGAGTTTCAGAAGTCAATCGACAACTGCTGCGGGAAACGGCGGGCCGGTCTCAGATCAATCACCTTCACGGTCGGATGGCGAAACGTGGGGGAGAACGAAGGGTTCGGTTTCATGGAGCTCGGCCACCAAGTATTAATGAAGCTGATCCCCGGTCTTTGGAGTTTGAGATCCCTCCAATCTTTTGTCACGTCGGAGTCTGATGGCCGAGCCAGTCTCGCAATCTCGAAAGCCACCGGACTCGCGAACTTGATCGTCGAGCGCTCCGAACGGGTAAGTATCACCCCGACGTTCGCCTTACAGCTCGGATTTACAACAACATACCCTTCTGACAATAAGGGATGGTTTAACCCGGGCTTCCACGACGGCGACATCCCAGTGAACTTCGTCTTCACGAGAACTCTCAGGGTGCACCTGGATCAACTGAGCACATCGTACAACACGTTAGACGGTGCTCCCAGTACTCTTCTGAAGGTCGTGCACGCCAGCGACTGTTTCTACGGGGAGGACCTGACCTTAGACTTCCCAACCCCCGAGATGAAACGTTTGGAATCGGGGCACATCCACGAATTGAAGATCTCTATTCTAGATGATAAAGTGCGAGAGTTGAAGACCGATTACCCGATTTCGATCGTTCTCAAAATAACTGATTAAACATAATATATATATTTATATATTAATCATGAGCATATACGGCCCAGGTAGTTCCAGTGCAGAACAGGACGTTCCCGTCGCGGGCGCAGCATATGATGAAGCCACAATGGGAAGGCTGGAGGAAAGGATAACGCAGGCCCGCACAGAGGCGGCTACGGCGATTGCACACATTCAGCGATTGCAAACTCGAAAGCCTATCATAGCAGTTTGGTCCGAGGAGCGGGTTACACTGAACGAGGGGGCCTACGAATATTCATTTGGTGCCAACGCGAGCAACATATATGGGGGATACACCATGGCAGCGTCCGGGACGATTCTGCGAATAGCGGTCTGCTCGGTCAACTTTCGCGGACAAGCTGCTACTGAAGTCCGAGTGTATCTCGTCCTGAACGGGGTAGAGCAGAAGTCTGGCATCATCAAGCATGCGGGGCAGAGGTCATGGTTTACGATATTCGATGATGACACTGCAATTAAAGTTCCAGCAGGTAGTGTTATTAACTTTGTTACAGAAATCGCTGACCAAGCGAGTTCCTCCACTGTAGTGACACTGTTAATTGAACTTGATTTATGATGAATGACGAGAAACTATATCAACATTTACCTTCAGGGAGGGCCGACCCGGTATCCTTTTGGATGACCAGGATCGTCGATATACAACAGATTCTACAGTACGATGGAGAGACGCGGACGGGCCATGCGAAAAAATATAGGCGCGCAGTCAATATAGTCGAGGGGGTGAGCACCGCGTTAGCCTCAGCTTCCGTTGTAAGTGGCGTGGGGAGTGTATCTTTATTATCAACAATCGTCGCTGCGCCGGTCGCGGTGGCCTTGAGTGCGATAGCGGAGGGGGGCAGGACTGCTTTGCAAGACGGCCAGACTCGTGGGTCGAAAATTAGAAGCCAAGAGACGAAAGCACGACCGAATAGCGGTTCTCGCGAGGTCTAATAAAAACAGTATCGACGTTATCGTGTCGAAAGCGATAGCCGACAACGATATATCAGATAGCGAGTTCAAACTGGTCGTCGAAGAAATGGCCAGGTACCAGGAGTTAAATGGCACGATCCGGTCCAAGGCCCGACCACAAATTCTCGCGGACGAAGACGTAAAACAAGTCGTCTTGGAGGGGAGGGCCGACAAGAGAAAAAATATAATCGCCCGCCTCGGGACGTGATATGCTTATTCTCGTGTTTGAGGCAGCAGAAAATCCCGCCACCATACTGTCCGAGAGCCATTATTCCGTCGGCGCCACCATACGGAACATAAAACTTTTTCGGGTTCGCGTTACACCGCCGTGATTATGTCACCCACTGGCCACCATACATATACCGTTAAAGATTTGTGTGTACCAGGACATTTTCGTCCCAGTGAGAGAAAAAAGGTCGAACTCGCGCCGGCAAAACCCCTGGCTAAGCCTTGGTGCTTTTGTTTCTCTTTTTTTTTCCTCTTGTTTTCATCTTAGCGGAGGGTATTACGCTCAAATCTATTGCACCCCATCTAGCGACTTTCTACCGCGGACCCCTCCTCTCTCTTGCCTCCATCCGCTCGAAAGCGGAGAGCAGTCTGTGCAGTGAATACACGTGGAACCGGTCTCAGCGCTGAGACCTATAGCTGGCTGGCGTCCCAGCAATGTAAAGGTGTTGATTTCTCGTATATAAACCTAACCTCGTTGTGCAATAACGGTCGTAGTCTGTTTTTTATTTGTTTTCTTATATTAATTAATTAATTAATTAATTATTATGTTTTCTATGTAATACTAGGGGGCGTTCAGTTTTTAATTATTAAAAATAAAAATAATTAACCATCCCAGAAGATATCGTGTGAACATTACCTAGTGTTGTGCAATATCTTCAGGTTCATGTTTCTTAGCTGACTCGGTGGTTCTGTGGACTAAGGTGCCGCGCTACAGAGACGTAGGTTGTGAGTTCGCGCCACGGCTGGACCCAAATCCAAATAATTTTATTTTTTTTACACTCTGATTCTATAGGTGGTACGCACTTTTTATGTCTCATATTTTAAATACTGGTGTGTAAATAAACTGTGTCACATATTATGTCTCCAATATTCAATACTTGTATGTAAGTAAACTGTGTCACTATATCTCCTATGTGTCTATACATATAATGGTATTTAAGTAAACTGTGTCACATAGTAATGTCTCCTAGTGCAATACTGGTATGTAAGTAAACTGAGTAACATTTTATGTCTCCTATGTTCAATACTTGTGTGTAAGTAAACTGTGTCACATCTTATGTCTCCTATGTTCAATACTGGTATGTAAGTAAACTTTGTCACATATTATGTCTCCTATGTTCAATACTTGTGTGTAAGTAAACTGTGTCACATATTATGTCACCTATGTTCAATACTGGTGTGTAAGTAAACCGTGTCACACATTATGTCTTCTATGTTCAATACTGGTGTGTAAGTAAACTGTGTAACATATTATGTATCCTATGTTCAATACTGGTGTGTTAGTAAACTGTGTCACATATTATGTCTCCTATGTTCAATACTGGTATGTAAGTAAACTGTGTCACATATTATGTCTACTATGTTCAATACTGGTGTGTAAGTAAACTGTGTCACATATTATGTCTTCTATGTTCAATTCTGGTGTGTAAGTAAACTGTGTCACATAATATGTCTCCTATGTTCAATACTGGTATGTAAGTAAACTGTGTCACATATTATGTCTCCTATGTTCAATAATTGTGTGTAAGTAAACTGTGTCACATATTATGTCTCCTATGTTCAATACTGGTGTGTAAGTAAATTGTGTCACATATTATGTCTCCTATGTTCAATTATGGTGTGTAAGTAAAGTGTGTCACATAAAATGTCTCCTATGTTCAATACTGGTATGTAAGTAAACTGTGTCACATATTATGTCTCTTATGTTCAATAATTGTGTGTAAGTAAACTGTGTCACATATTATGTCTCCTATGTTCAATACTGGTGTGTAAGTAAACTATGTCACATGGTATGTCTCCTATGTTCAATACTGGTATGTAAGTCAACTGTGTCACATATTATGTCTCCTATGTTCAATACTTGTGTGTAAGTAAACTGTGTCACATATTATGTCTCCTATATTCAATACTGGTGTGTAAGTAAACAGTGTCACATATTATGTATCCTATGTTCAATACTGGTGTGTTAGTAAACTGTGTCACATATTATGTCTCCTATGTTCAATACTGGTATGTAAGTAAACTGTGTCACATATTATGTCTATTATGTTCAATACTGGTGTGTAAGTAAACTGTGTCACATGTTATGTCTCCTATTTTCAAAACTGGTGTGTAAATAAACTGTGTCACATATTATGTCTCCAATATTCAACACGTGTATGCAAGTAAACTGTGTCACATAGTACGTCTCCTATGTTCAATACTGGTGTGTAAGTAAACTGTGTCACACATTATGTCTCCTATGTTCAATACTGGTATGTAAGTAAACTGTGTCACATAGTATGTCTCCTTTATTAAATACTGGTATGTAAGTAAACTGTCTCACATATTATGTCTCCTATGTTCAATACTGGTGTGTAAGTAAACTGTGTCACATATTATGTCTCCTATATTCAATACTGGTATGTAAGTAAACTGTGTCACATAGTATGTCTCCTATAGTCAACGCTGGTGTGTAAGTAAACTGTGTCACATAGTATGTCTCCTATGTTCAATATTGGTGTGTAAGTAAATTTTGTCACATATTATGCATCCTATGTTCAATACTGGTGTGTAAGTAAACTGTGTCACATATTATGTCTACTATGTCCACTACTGGTGTGTAAGTAAAGTGTGTCACATATTATATCTCCTATGTTCAATATAAGTGTGTAAGTAAACTGTGTCACATATTATGTCTCCTATGTTCAATACTGGTGTGTAAGTAAACTGTGTCACATAGTATGTATCGTATGTTCAATACTGGAATGTAAGTAAACTGTCTCACATATTATGTCTTCTATGTTCAGTACTGGTGTTTAAGTAAACTGTGTCACATATTATGTCTACTATGTTCAATACATGTGTGTAAGTAAACTGTGTCACATATTATGTCTTCTATGTTTAATACTGGTGTTTAAGTAAACTGTGTCACATATTATGTCTGCTATGTCCAATACTGGTGTGTAATTAAACTATGTCACATATTATGTCTCCTATGTTCAATACAGGTGTGTAAGTAAACTGTGTCACATATTATGTCTTATATATTCGATACTGGTGTGTAAGTAAACTGTATCCCATAGTATGTCTCCTATGTTCAATACTGATGTGTATGTAACCTGCGTCACATAGTATGTCTCCTATATTCAATAATGGTGTGTATGTAGACTGTGTCACATATTATGTCTTATATATTCGATACTGGTGTGTAAGTAAACAGTGTCACATATTATGTCTTATATATTCGATACGGGTGTTTAAGTAAACTGTGTCACATATTATGTCTACTATGTTCAATACAGGTATATAAGTAAACTGTGTCATATATTATGTCTCCTATGTTCAACACTGGTGCGTAAGTAAACTGTGTATTATGTCTCCTATGTTCAATACTGGTATGTAAGTAAACTGTGTCACATATTATGTCTCCTATGTTCAATACTGGTATGTAAGTAAACTCTGTCACATATTATGTCTGCTATGTCCAAAACTGGTGTGTAAGTAAACTGTGTCACATATTATGTCTCCTATGTTCAATACTGGTGTGTAAGTAAACTGTGTCACATAGTATGTCTTATATATTCGATACTGGTGTGTAAGTAAACAGTGTCACATATAATGTCTTATATATTCGATACGGGTGTTTAAGTAAACTGTGTCACATATTATGTCTCCTATGCTCAATACTGGTGTGTAAGTAAACTGTGTCACATATTATGTCTCCTATGTTCAATACTGGTTTGTAACTAAACTGTGTCACATATTATGTCTCCTATGTTCAATACGGTGTGTAAGTAAACTGTGTCACATATTATGTCTCCTATGTTCAATACTGGTGTGTAAGTAAATTGTGTCACATGTTATGTATCCTAAGTTCAATACTGGTGTGTAAGTAAACTGTGTCACATATTATGTCTTATATATTCGATACTGGTGTATAAGTAAACAGTGTCACATATTATATCTTATATATTCGATACGGGTGTTTAAGTAAACTGTGTCACATATTATGTCTCCTATGTTCAATACTGGTATGTAGGTAAACTGTGTCACATATTATGTCTCCTATGTTCAATACTGGTGTCTAAGTAAACTGTGTCACATATTATGTCTTATATGTTCGATACTGGTGTGTAAATAAACAGTGTCACATATTATGTCTTATATATTCGATACTGGTGTTTAAGTAAACTGTGTCACATATTATGTCTCCTATGTTCAATACTGGTATGTAAGTAAAATGTGTAACATATTATGTCTGCTATGTCCAATACTGGTGTGTAAGGAGACTGTGTCACATATTATGTCTCCTATGTTCAAAACTGGTGTGTAAGTAAACTGTGTCACATATTATGTCTTATATATTCGATACTGGTGTTGTAAGTAAACAGTGTCACTTATATGTCTTATATATTCGATACTGGTGTTTAAGTAGATGTGTCACATATTATCTTCCTATATTCAATACTGGTATGTAAAGTAAAACTGTGTCACATAGTAGGTCTCCTATGTTCAATACTGGTATGTATAATAAACTGTGTCACATATTATGTCTCCTATCAATACTGGTATGTAAGTAAGCTGTGTCACATATTATGTCCGCTATGTTCAATACTGGTGTGTAACTAAACTGTGTCACATATTATGTCTCCTATGTTCAATACTGGTTTGTAACTAAACTGTGTCACATATGGTGTCTCCTATGTTCAATATTGGTATGTAAGTAAACTGTGTCACATATTATGTCTGCTATGTCCAATACTGGTGTGTAATTAAACTTTGTCACATATTATGTCTTATATATTCGATACTGGTGTGTAAGTAAACTGTGTCACATAGTATGTCTTATATATTCGATACTGGTGTTTAGGTAAATTGTGTCACATATTATGTCTCCTATGTTCAATACTGGTATGTAAGTAAACTGTCTCACATATTATGTCTTCTATGTTCAATACTGGTGTTTAAGTAAACTGTTTCAAATGTTATGTCTCCTATATTCAATACTGGTACGTAAGTAAACTCTGTCACATATTATGTCACCTATATTCAATACTGGTACGTAAGTAAACGGTGTCACCTAGTATGTCTCCTAAGTTCAATACAGGTAATGTAAGTAAACTGTTTCATATATTATGTCTCCTATGTTCAATACTGGTATGTAAATAAACTGTGTCACATATTATGACTCATTATGTTCAATACAGGTGGGTATGTAAACTGTGTCACATATTATGTCTCCAATTTTCAACACTGCTGCGTAAGTAAACTGTGTATTATGTCTCCTATGTTCAATACTGGTATGTAAGTAAACTGTGTCACATATTATTTCTCCTATGTTCAATACTGGTTTGTAGGTAAACAGTGTCACCTAATTTTTATGGTCTCCTATGTTCGATACTGGTACGTAAGTAAACTGTGTCACATAGTATGTCTCCTATGTTCGATACTGGTACGTAAGTAAACTGTGTCACATATTATGTCTCTTATATTCAACACTGGTACGTAAGTAAACGCTGTCACATAGTATGTCTTCCTATGTTCAATACTGGTACGTAAGTAAACGGTGTCAACATAGTATGTCTCCTATGTTCAATACTTTTAATGTAAGTAAACTGTGTCACACATTTATGACTCAATTATGTTCCATACTAGTCTGTATGTAAACTGTGTCACTATCATTTAGTGTGAAAGCTACTATGTTCAATACTGGTAATGTAATAAACTGTGTCACATATTATGACATGCACTATGTTCAATACTGGTGTTTACAAGTGAAGAACTAAAGTGTCACATATTATGAATCTCCTATGTTCTCAATACTGGTATGTAAGATAAAACTGTTGTCAAATATTATGTCTCTATTATGCAATACTGGTAATGTAAGTAAGCTGTGTCACATATTATGTCCGCTGATGGTTTATCGAAGTACTGGTTTGTAACTAAACAGTGTGCACATTAATTATGTTCCTCATGTTCAATACTGGTTTGCTAACTATTTCTAAACGTGTCACATATGGTGTATCCTAAGTTCAATACTGGTGTGTAAGTAAACTGTGTCACATATTAGTGGTCTTATATATTTTTCGATATCTGGTTATAAGTAAACAGTGTCACATATTATATCTTATATATTCGATACGGGTGTTTAAGTAAACTGTGTCACATATTATGTCTCCTATGTTCAATACTGGTATGTAAGTAAAATGTGTCACATATTATGTCTGCTATGTCCAATACTGGTGTGAAAGGAGACTGTGTCACATATTATGTCTCCTATGTTCAATACTGGTGTGTAAGTAAACTGTGTCACATATTATGTCTTATATATTCGATACTAGTGTGTAAGTAAACAGTGTCACATATTATATCTTATATATTCGATACGGGTATTTAAGTAAGCTGTGTCACATATTATGTCTCCTATGTTCAATACTGGTATGTAGATACACTGTGTCACATATTATGTCACCTATGTTCAATACTGGTGTGTAAGTAAACTGTGTCACATATTATGTCTCCGTTGTTCAATACTGGTTTGTAAGTAAACTGTGTCACATATTATGTCTCCTATGTTCAATACTGGTATGTAAGTAAACTGTGTCACATATTATGTGTCCTATGTTCAATACTGGTATGTAAGTAAACTGTGTCACATATTACGTCTCCTATGTTCAATACTGGTTTGTAAGTCAACAGTGTCACATATTATGTCTCCTATGTTCAATACTGGTTTTTAAGTAAACTGTGTCACATATTATGTCTCCTATGTTCAATACTGGTGTGTAAGTAAACTGTGTCACATATTATGTCTTATATATTCTATACTGGTGTGTAAGTAAACAGTGTCACATAATTATTATGTCTTATATATTCGATACTAGTGTTTAAGTAAACTGTGTCACATATTATGTCTCCTATGTTCAATACTGGTATGTAAGTAAAATGTGTCACATATTATGTCTGCTATGTCCAATACTGGTGTGTAAGGAGAATGTGTCACATATTATGTCTCCTATGTTCAATACAGGTGTGTAAGTAAACTGTGTCACATATTATGTCTTATATATTCCATACTGGTGTGTTAGTAAACAGTATCACATATTATGTCTTATATATTCGATACGGGTGTTTAAGTAAACTGTGTCACATATTATGTCTCCTATGTTCAATACTGGTGTGTAAGTAAACTGTGTCACATATTATGTCTCCTATATTCAATACTGGTGTGTAACTAAACTGTGTCACATATTATGTCTCCTATGTTCAATACTGGTGTGTTAGTAAACTGTGTCACATATTATGTCTATTATGTTCAATACTGGTGTGTTAGTAAACTGTGTCACATATTATGTCTCCTATGTTCAATACAGGTATGTAAGTAAATTGTGTCACATATTATGTATCCTATGTTCAATACTGGTGTGTAAGTAAACTGTGTCACATAGTATGTCTCCTATGTTCAATACTGGTGTGTAAGTAAACTGTGTCACATATTATGTCTCCTATATTCAATACTGGTATGTAACTAAACTGTGTCACATATTATGTCTCCTATGTTCAATACTGGTGTGTAAGTAAATTGTGTCACATATTATGTTTCCTATATTCAATACTGGTATGTAAGTAAACTGTGTCTTATGTCTCCTATGTTCGATACTGGTGTGTAAGTAAACTGTGTCACATATTATGTCTCCTATATTCAATACTGGTATGTAAGTAAACTGTGTCACATAGTAGGTCTCCTATGTTCAATACTGGTATGTAAGTAAACTGTGTCACATATTATGTCTCCTATATGCAATACTGGTATGTAAGTAAGCTGTGTCACATATTATGTCCGCTATGTTCAATACTGGTTTGTAACTAAACTGTGTCACATATTATGTCTCCTATGTTCAATACTGGTTTGTAACTAAACTGTGTCACATATGGTGTCTCCTATGTTCAATATTGGTATGTAAGTAAACTGTGTCACATATTATGTCTGCTATGTCCAATACTGGGTGTGTTAATTAAACTTTGTCACATATTATGTCTTATATATTCGATACTGGTGTGTAAGTAAACTGTGTCACATAGTATGTCTGTATATATTCGATACTGGTGTTTAGGTAAATTGTGTTCACATAATTATGTCTCCTATGTTCGAATACTGGTATGTAAGTAAACTGTCTCACAATATTATGTCTTCTATGTTCCATTACTGGTGTTTAAGTAAACTGTTTCAAATGTTATGTCCTATATTCAATACTGGTAATACGTAAGTAAACTCTGTCATAAAATATGTCACCTATATTCACTACTGGTACAAGGTAGTAAGTAAACGGTGTCAAAAACACCTAGTATGTCTCATAAGTTCAATACAGGTAATGTAAGTAAAACTGTTTCATATATTATGTCTCCTATGTTCAATACTGGTATGTAAATAAACTGTGTCACATATTATGACTCATTATGTTCAATACAGGTGGGTATGTAAACTGTGTCACATATTATGTCTCCAATTTTCAACACTGCTGCGTAAGTAAAATGTGTATTATGTCTCCTATGTTCAATACTGGTATGTAAGTAAACTGTGTCACATATTATTTCTCCTATGTTCAATACTGGTTTGTAGGTAAACAGTGTCACCTATTATGTCTCCTATGTTCGATACTGGTACGTAAGTAAACTGTGTCACATAGTATGTCTCCTATGTTCGATACTGGTACGTAAGTAAACTGTGTCACATATTATGTCTCTTATATTCAACACTGGTACGTAAGTAAACGCTGTCACATAGTATGTCTCCTATGTTCAATACTGGTACGTAAGTAAACGGTGTCACATAGTATGTCTCCTATGTTCAATACTTTTAATGTAAGTAAACTGTGTCACACATTATGACTCATTATGTTCAATACTGGTCTGTATGTAAACTGTGTCACATATTATGTCTCCTATGTTCAATACTGGTATGTAAATAAACTGTGTCACATATTATGACTCACTATGTTCAATACTGGTGTTTAAGTAAACTGTGTCACATATTATGTCTCCTATGTTCAATACTGGTATGTAAGTAAACTGTGTCTTATGTCTCCTATGTTCGATATTGGTTTGTGAGTAAACTGTGTCACATATTATGTCTCCTATGTTCAATACTGGTGTGTAAGTAAACTGTGTCACATATTATGTCTCCTTTGTTCAATACTGGTTTGTAAGTAAACTGTGTCACATATTATGTCTCCTATGTTCAATACTGGTATGTAAGTAAACTGTGTCACATATTATGTGTCCTATGTTCAATACTGGTATGTAAGTAAACTGTGTCACATATTATGTCTCCTATGTTCAATACTGGTTTGTACGTAAACTGTGTCACATATTATGTCTCCTATGTTCAATATTGGTGTGTATGTAAACTGTGTCACATAGTATGTCTCCTATGTTCAATATTATGTGTCCTATGTTCAATACTGGTATGTAATTAAACTGTGTCACATATTATGTCTCCTGTGTTCAATACTGGTTTGTACGTAAACTGTGTCACATATTATGTCTCCTATGTTCAATACTGGTTTGTAAGTAAACTGTGTCACATATTATGTCTCCTATGTTCAATACTGGTGTGTAAGTAAACTGTGTCACATATTATGTCTTATATATTCGATACTGGTGTGTAAGTCAACAGTGTCACATATTATGTCTTATATATTCGATACTTGTGTTTAAGTAAACTGTGTCACATATTATGTCTCCTATGTTCAATACTGGTATGTAAGTAAAATGTGTCACATATTATGTCTGCTATGTCCAATACTGGTGTGTAAGGAGACTGTGTCACATATCATGTCTCCTATAGTAGTATAGAGGGAGTCAAAATGATACCACCTAACGGTGGCATCATTTCTCCACCCTCTATACTACTCCACCACCCCCCGAAAAATCAAAAATTGGTTAACGAGGAAATTGTCTCCCACCAACCACGAAATATTCAAAATTGGTGTCATAAATACATCATGTTGTTTTCACGTCCAATTGAACATATAAATTTAATAGGTATTATAATATTATAAACAAAATGGATAATAAAATACACAACGAATTGGAATTGTATAATGACCTTGCTGAAGAATTTTACGCCGCTGTTTCTACAGTATTAAAACACGGTAAAATGACAATACTATGTGGTATCGAATACATGAAATATCAGCGTAATTTATTACGCTGCGATAAAAACGTTGCATTTACAATATTAAACCGGCAATTATGTCGCCGGTATAAGTCTCAAATTTATGTAATGAAGCGACTAAATAGGATCAATAGGATCGTAGAAACACTACCGAAATATTATCAAAACAAAATAATTTTATAAAACAGTTTAAAATCAAAGATTCTTTTACGGATATGCGTTTCTACAATATCGCTTTTAACGAAGAAATTGGAAAATTATTAGAAGAAATTGGAAATTATTGAACAGAAAAAAAACAACTATTAGAGAAAATGGATAATACAATACAATTGGAATTGAAAATTTTTAATAACTGTGTTGAAGAAATTTATGAATCTTATGGGGGTTATAATCCTGTATATAAATTCTATAAAATGAGAAACACTAGGCGATATCGAATATATGAAATACCAGCGTAATTTATTACGCTCCGATAAAAACGTTGCATTTACAATATTATACCGGCAATTATGTCAACTATACAATAGGCAAATACAAACATTAAGACGGATAATGCGTATCGGATATGAAACTAAGGTGTATTATATAAAATTGTTAAAACCCAACGATTCGTTTACGAATATACATTTCTACGATATCGCTTATAAAGATATTAATAATTTGTAAAAAAAAAAATAACAAAAGCCTCCACTCGTGCACAACACCCCCCAGCGACTGGGCAGATTTCTAGCCGGCACCCAGCCACTGGGGTGTTGGGACCTTTCTTAAGCCCACTCATCTGTTGGCTCACAGTTTAGTTTTACGGCCACCTTGAACCCCATTGCCAATTCCTCTAATTAAGAGAAACCAGCGAAGTAAGGCGAGCCTATGTGTGAATTTGGTTTCCGAAATTGCAAAGCTCTTAGGCAGAAATCTTTTAGGCCGGCACCTTTGAGCTTTGCAATTACATCGCCAAATACACACATATTTATAAACTGCTACCATTAAACAGACGAGACGGACGTCATACCGGATCAACAACATGGCATGCACGAGATGAGACCAATTGTTGTAAGGTCAACAAACATATATATACTCATCAGTTTCCTATACAACATACAAATGGTGTGCATATATAATTATATTAATACCTATCCGGCGAAAGAAAACATGTGATGGTTCGTTATTTTGTTAATAATTAATTATATATTTTTTTTAATAATTTAAAGCTGAACACTCCCTATTATTACATAGTAATTAATTTATGTTGTAACGACAATGTTTCAATTACACGGGTTATGGGCCCATGCGTAAATTGATAGCCGAGGTAAACAGAGCCGATAATTCTCAGTGAAAAACACATGTTGTATAGGTATGTAAATTTGTTTACTGCACCAATATAATTTTGAAAAAATTAGGAAAATTAAGAATTTTTTTTTTTTTTAAATAAATATCATTTTTATTTTATTTTTTTTTTAATTATTTTTAGTAGTATAGAGGTGGATCATTTTGACTCCCTCTATACTACTTTTTTTTAAATTTTTTTTTAATTATTTTATAATGGTGCTGTAACATTTCCTCCGACTTTATTTCCAAGTACCCTAAATTTATCCCAATCAGTACACTCAATTTTTGGCATGGTGGCGCGCGCCTTGATCCTTATATCATTTTTTAATTCTTCATATCTCCCATTTCTTCCACCACGGATTCAAACTCTAAATTTGATATTTTCTTATCGGCCAACGCTTTGGACACCATAACGTCGATGCTATTTTTCTTAGACCTAGCGAGAACGGATATTCTATCATGTTTTCTACTTTTTTTCTCGAGTTTTCCACCCGCCGCCCTAATTACCATACAAAGTGTTCCAGATAAAACGGTAATTCCAATTCCACTCAAAACCCCTGCAAGTGGAATCATTACAATTGTAGATAGCGTTGCAGCAGTCCCCGCCCCACACAACACAGAAACACTTGCCAGAACCGTACTAGATGCTTCAGCTATGTTTGCCGCGCGCCTATATTTATTAGAGTGTCTTTTTCTATTTGCACATTCTCTAACTAAAATATCCTGCATAGCGACGATATTATTCAACCTAAAATCTGAACTTTTTTCGTTAATTGAATACAGTGTTGGTGGAGTGGTATTGAGAGTTGAATACAGTGTTGGTGGAGTGGTATTGAGAGTTGGATACAGTGTTGGTGGATCGGTATTGACAATTGGAAGCGGTGATTCGTTCATAGTTAAATTTATTTCAATATATTAGTATTTACACAATAAGTTCAATTAACAATGATACAATAGTGGAAGAACTCTCTGAGTCACCGATTTTCGTAACAAAGTTAATAACACTACCTTGTGAAAGTCTAATTCGATCATCACCGGCAAACGAAACCACCGTCGAACTATCTCCAGAGATTTTAGTGACTCCAACCCCCCGTTCTTTCCCATCTACTACAATATTTATAGCGACCGCGCCCACAGGTTTACCATTAGCATTAACCGAGCAGACCGCCATTTGGACAACTTCACCTGCAGCTGTCATAGTGTATCCCCCATATTTATTACTCGCTTTGGCACCGAACGAATATTCATAGTGCCCCACAACCAATGGGCCCCGCTTCTCAGCCCAAACAGTTATGACACGTTTTGGCGTTTTCATTGTTCGCACTATTCCGGCAAGCGCATTGTTTGCGTTATATGCCTCAGTACGAACTCGATTTACTTTATCATCAACCGCAACAAGTGATTCATCAATGGCGCGGATAGATTCAACCACTCGGGTTCCTAATCCCGCAATCCCCGTCCGATCCTCTGAGCGCAACACCCTATAAGCCTCCGTAAGGGCCGCCTGGTGGTCTTCTCGGACTTTCTCAATAACCGTTCGGGTCTCTTCCCGAAATTCTGTTATTTTTTCTCCTAGTTCAGTAAGTGCTGCTTCTCCGTTGGGAGAGTCCTCTGAGCGCAACACCCTATAAGCCTCCGTAATGTCCGCCTGGTGGTCTTTTCGGGCTTTCTCAATACCCGTTCGGACTCCATCAAGATCAAACCGGGTCTCTTTTTTAAATTCGGTTATTTTTTCATATAGGTCAGTAAGTGCCGCTTCTCTGTTGAGAGAGTTCTCTGAGCGTAAACGCCCCATAAGCCTCCGCAATGGCCTCTTTGTGGTCTTCTCGACCCCCTCAAAAAAACCCCAGACCTGTCCTCTCTTTTATAAATTCGGCTATTTTTTCATCTAGTTCGGTAAGTGTCGATTCTTTACTGTGAGAGTTCTCTAAGCGCAACGCATCATAAGCCTCCGCAATGGCCTCTGCAAGGTTAGACTGGTGGTCTTCTCGGACTTTATCAATACCCGACCGGGTCTCTTTTCGAAATTTGGTTATTTTTTTATCTAGTTCAGTAAGTGCCGCTTCTCTGATGAGAGAGTCCTCTGAGCGCAACACCTCATAAGCCTTCATAAGGTCCGCCTGGTGGTCTTCTCGTGCTTTCTCAATACCCGACGTGGCCTCATTTCGAAAATCGATTATTTTCCCGTCTAATTCAGCAAGTGTAGCTTCTTTGCTGAGAGAGTCTTCTAAGCGCAACGCATCATAAACCTCCGTAATTTCAGCCTTACGGTCTTCTCGGGCTTTATCAATCCCCAAACCGGGCCTCTTTTCTAAATTTGGTTATTTTTTTACCTAGTTCGTTTAGTTCCGTATGCGTTTCTTCACGACTTTGTGTATTCACAGCCAGGGCATATTCTCTAAGTTGTGATAGTAGACTCTTGTGAATCTCGTCCGTGGCCCTCGATATAGTTCTATTAATCAAGGCCTTTGTTTTTTGGGTAGTTAAAAAGTTGCCCTCTGTCGGATGAATCCCCCTTCTGCAGGTTCCAAATTATTTGAATTTGTCACCCAATCGGAAGAACTACCTGGTCCGTATATACTCATAATGTTGATAATATATATTACGAACATGCGTTTAATTCTAATTTTCTTAAAATTAATTAATTTGAAATTTCTAGGACGACCGAAATCGGGTAATCGTTCTTCAACTCTCGCCCTTTATCATCAAGAATATAAATCTTCAACTCGTGGATGTGTCCCGATTCCAAAACTTTCATCTCTGGGTGTGGGAAGTCTAACGTTACAGTCTCGCCATAGAAACAATCGCTGGCGGGCACAGTTTTCAGTAATGTGCTGGGGGATCCGTCTATCGTGTTGTACGATGTGTTCACCCGATCCAGGTGCACCCTGAGAGTTTTCGTGAAGGTGAAGTCCACCGGTTTATCACCGACGTACTCACCCGGGGTAAACACTCCTTTGTTTGAGGAGTATGCTCTCTAAAACCGAGTTGAATACCCAACCCCGGGGAGACCACTACCTTATTATCACTGCTGATGGTCATTGTTGCGAGCCCGGTAGCATTCGATACTGTGAGGTTGATTATACCGTTGACAAAATCTTTGAGCTGTCTTATTCCCCACAGTCCGTGAGGCAGCTTTACTTCTAATTGTAGTCCATCCTTCACATAGTAAAACCATTCGCTCTTCCCCACATTCTGCCATCCAACCGTGAAGGTGATTGATCTAAGGCCTACCCGGCGTTTTCCGCAGCAGTTGTCTATTAATTTTTGAAGTTCACAACTCCCTTTTTGAACATTAGTTATAGTAGCAAACATAATAATATCTTTCAATGGATACCAAAGCATTTAGCTTTAACTCTAATGTAAAGTACGCGGTCGGAGGTAAATACACACAAAAAGACGTTGTTAACCGCCTTGTACACCCAACCGTAACGGTTAGACCGGACAGTGGCTTTGCCACCAACTTCCCTAACATCTTTGAACAATATAGGTTGCCCAAGATTACTACGATGGAGGTGGTAAACGGCTGGAAAGCAACACCGATGCAGTTTTGGCAGAACCAAATAAATTTCGCTGTATGGTGCGCAACAGCCGGTGTGGAGTTTCATATAAAGACCATCTGACATCCAAGAATGTCATGCTCCGAAGTGTCTACAACTTTCACGTGTATTATACTATTAGGAGGATTCTCAAAGAACTAGGTATTTCACTACCTCAAGACGACGCCTGGGATCCCATATTTCCAACACATATAACCGTATGGCCTTTGAAAGACTGTGTAACGAATTTTACGTTTCAAAAGACGCGGACTGGAGACAGAAAGCATTTCCTACCAGCACCGGCCTCGGGGACGTTCTCATTCACGGCCAGTCCGGGAATTGGACACAGACTGATTTTAGACACGATCACTCCGGTGACCACATCGTCAGTCGGAACGCCGGGAATTTTGACCCCGCGACTATGACTTTCGGGACGGAAGTGTCTGGAGGTCGACACTGTGGCGTGTTTTTCTTGTAAAATGTTACCTCCGAAACTGGCTCACGTCGATTACATACAGCAGGCTGCTGAGGTTCAGAACGCGTGGGGTACATTTATGTTAGATACGGGTCTAGGGTTCACGCAGGCGGGGTTACTCGCGTCAACGACTCCATTCGCACGTACGTCTGGGCCATTCTCGGCGCACAGAAGCAAACTCGCAGTTCTATACTGGGCATGGGAACAGCGTTTGATGCACAAAAACAATTTTTGGCACTTGTAGAGGACGCCATCTCAGCTAGGGTGGACCTGGAGAAGGCGATCCAGAATTATCAAGACGTTTTGCAGAATGCCAGCACCCAGTAGACTATGTATTTTGGAATAGGTCTTTATATGGCGCCGAGCAATATGATACTACGAGACGACCCGGTTGACGGTTACAATAATCATATCGTAATCGCCACCGCCAATCAAAAAATCGGCCACAACGGTAACGTGAACACGGATATCATCAAGCGCACCCCCAACAGTGGAACCGATTTCATAAAACACAAAATGGATACACCTCCCCCAATTCGTAAATCGAACCCAGTACCCCCAATTCGTAAATTGGATGCACCATCGAGTTCCATCAACAGACCAATCGCGATTGGAGAAACACCAATCATCAACAATGTTGAAATTGGAAGCACAACACACGAGGAGGAGAAATTGGGGCTCGTCATCGCCCTCGTGGCGATCGGATTATTTACGCTTTGGTTGTAGGAACTCTCTGACAGAGAATAATAGGAGACCGGCGATTGCCACGATTAAAGCCCAGGTATTTTTGGCTAGCCATCCGGCCGTTTTTGATAATATAGATAGCAAGTAAGAAACGATACTTCCGATCAGTCCAGGTAGTGCGGCAGCCGCCTTTCCAGCTAATTTAGCTAGAAGACTGGCGAGGGCTTTTAGTTGTTTTTTTATCCACTCCTTGGCTCCACCGGATGGAGCGGGTGCTGGTGCTGGTGCTGGAGCGGGTGGTGGCGCCGCACCACCAGTGAAAGTTAGAACTATGGTCGATATAGTCATGCCGATAGCAACGAGGATGCTTGCTATCGTGACGCCCTGCTCTCTGAACAGAGTGCGAAGACGCTCACCGAGTGTCGTCTCCTCGTGCAGGACCCTCGAGATTGATTCGCGGATCCGACTTATTTGTGTGCGGAGAGCCTCACGGTTAGCCGAGGCGGCCTCCAAGCGAGCTTCTCTTTCATCCCGCAAAGACCGCAGGAGTTTGTTGATCCGCTCGGTAGATTCTCTATCGTCACCGGCTTCCTCCAGTTTTCTTTCTTCTAGCGCGATATGTTCATCCAGCGCCGTGAGTTTGGAGAGGTTAAGGACCAGTTCGCCCCGGACCGTTTGTAGAGCCTTATCGAGTCCACGGAGTTCTCGAAGAGGTAACGGTGGGTCATCGTTGAGTATTTTTCCCAATTGCGATTGGACGCTGAACGTGGTCTCCATCGTGTTAATAACGTCGGTGGCTATTTGAGGGACCTCGCTGAGCTCGACCGTTTCTATCGCGGTGGCCGTCTTCGCTATAGTTTCGTCGGTAGACTGTAGGGCCTCTACAGCGCGGGCCGGTATAATTGTTTTACCCCTCTTCCAATCCGTGAATCCTAGTTCGTCCCTTATGAGTTGGCCACCGCGCCGGTTTCCTGCAAAGGTGTTTAGCGATAGGGGTTTTCCGGTCCTCGTGTTGACTAATGGGAGATTTAGTGCTGCTCTTAGTCGCAATCTACCGTTCATATCAAATTTGAACTTGGAGTAGTCGCGACCGACAGAGGGGACCAGACCTTTTTCTGCCAAACTGTTGTAGTAGTCGTTTACAGCTCCCTCGAGTAATTCCCGACTTTGACTAGTAGTAGCGCCACCCAATTGTGATTGGATTGGAACTGGAGTCTCGAGGGAATCCTCGAAATTATCATCACCATCGAGGTAATCGTCTTTGCCGATTTCATCCAATTTTTCAACATCGAAATCAGCCATATTTATAATTTTCTTAAAATTAATTATGTATTAAAGACAAAACCATACGGGTTTAATAGTTTCAATAATTTTGAAAAAATTAATTATGTCTTCGAGTCAATACGGTCGCAAACTCAATCCATACCGCAGACTGCGTGAGCCCCTCGGGGCAAAAGGCGTGAGACAGAGTGTCGTTATTACGAACAACCCATCGACGATCGACCAGAACCAGCAGCTCTTAGTCCGCTTCCCCAACCTCGGAGCTAACGACGTCATTGTTCCGGGTACTGTTCGCCTCGCTTTCACTATTTCGCTAACGTCGACGGACGCGGACCGAACCGTCGTTCAGAACCTGGGTCGCGCCATCGTCAAGAAGACCATGATAAAGATTTCTGGTAATGAGGTGATGTCGATCGACGACAGCGACGTCTACCATTGCTATCAGGACCTGTGGAAGACGTCACACGAGCTTGAAAACGCTGTCTATCAAGGTATTGACACCAGCAAAAATAAAAACGTAACCAAACTTAGAATCGGGGCTGCTAACAAGGTAGATAACAACGCGAGTGACAACGCGGTCGCGGGTGCTTACGGCAACCGCTTCTACATCCCGCTCGACTTTGAGTTGCTGGAGAGTCACATGCCCTACTATCAGAGTGCTTTGGCTGACCGCCTCGAATACGAACTAACGTTCAACGACTACGGCCGAGTTATCATAGCCACCGACCAGTTATCGACGTATACGATCGATAATGTTTCGCTGAGTACGACATGGTCACGATGACCGAACTAGCGCGATTGATCAGAACCCAGTACGCCGGGCGCGTTGCCATACTTTACGACCGAGTTCTTCGCCATCGCAAGATGCCGAAAAACAAAAGCGACACATTGTGGAATATTAACGTCAACGTACCCGCCCGCTCGATGAAAGGTATATGATGTTGTTCGAGGATGCTCGGTTCGCGTTCGGTGCTAGAAAAACCGACAGATTCTATAACCCCAAAATCACGAAGGTAGAGGTGACGATCGAGGGAGTCCCCAATCAACTCTACAGCGCGGGTCTTCGCGCGCACCAGCAGTGGGATGAAGTAAGAAAGCAGTTTGCTGCCGGATCTAAGCGCTCTCCGGAGGTTGCAGCAGTTGCTAAAGACCTGCATCTCTCGGCCGTCTCCCTCGCGGAGTTCCTGAATACCAAATACGCGTTATGGCTAGACATGCGAGCCAGCGACGATGACCAAATACACGGTAGCGGACGCCAAGTTGAGAACGCTAGTGAGGGTGTGACGATCCAGATAACCAAAGAGGCGGACGGAGCCGGGCCATTGAACGTGTACTTATATATAATTACAGACGCACAACTCAACATCGAAGATGGTCGATACGTATCAGCGATCTACTAATTCTAACGATTTATTAATACATAATTTTGAAAAAATTAAGAAATCTAGCAATCAATACCAATTCACGATTGGAGATGCTCACTCTGCCATAATATGTGGGCAGACAGGATGTGGAAAAAACGGTTTTCATCCTCGACTTACTCGAGGGATCCTACCGCGATGCTTTCGTCACATTGTGATCCTATGTCCCACTGTGCGGCACAACGATACTTATCAGCGGTGCCCGTGGATATGGACCGACCCTGAGGTATACGTTATTGACCCGGTGATAGGCTTCACGATTGGTTGCGTGGTTTATACCAAATATTTCAGGGCGAGCCCACCCTATACGTGATTGACGATTGCTCAGCCAAGGCGGCGATGACCAAAAAGAAGGACATGCTCTCCGAGCTCGCATTTTTCTGGCCGCCATGCTAGGCAAAGCGTATGGATATCCACTCAAAATACAACGCCGTCCTCAAGGATCTGCGCGAGCAAACGAAATGGGTCGCCCTCTTTCACTGCAAGGACCGAGACTCATTCGATGACTGTCTTCGAGAGAATGACGTTATCCCAACGCGCGAGGAGCGCCTGGAGGTTCGACAGATACTTTCGAAAACTAAGCACGCCAAGCTTCTGCTAAAGACTGATCAACCAACTGCTTATAAAGTTATCAACTAAATCTAACGATTTATTTAATAATTAATAATTTTGAAAAAATTAGGAAAATTATAAAATTGCAAAGTAATAAGCTATTGCAATGCTTAGCAATTGCTGAACAAATGCTGAATAATGCTGAACAAATGCTGAATAATGCTGAACAAATGCTGAATAATGCTGAACAAATGCTGAACAAATGCTGAACAAATACTGAACAAATACTGAACAATGTTAACAATTTGGTGCTCCGCTGCGAGCTTTGTTGCGAGCATAATGGTGATCATAAGTATCGGGTGGTGCGCATTTATTATTTTTGTAATAAATAAATATGTTAAAGTGATGAGACTTGTTAGAATAGTTAAATTAATTTTAAGAAAAATGAACTGCGACGAACTTCTCGATCAGCTAATAGAAGAAACCTCAACTCCGACTGCCAACAATAATGATCCGACAGAGCAATCGGAATCGGGGGTTGGTATTGGGTTGAGTGCAACGACTCCGAATGAAAATGAAAATGCGGCGCGACGAGAGCGGCTAGCTGCGCTGGTTGCTGGGGGACAATCGGAGCATTATCTCGGTAGGCGTCTCTCAGTTTTTCAGGTGGATAAGATGTCAGATGCGGAGATCGATAAAATGTATGCGCGATACGAATCCAAATTGGGAGCAGAGATGACAAAAACTCTTGGATCGGCGGCTATTCATTTGTACGCTACCGCCGTTAGTAGACTTCTCCCTATACCAAACACTGCGGGGTTGATTGATGATCTAGAGACTGACCCTTTTATAGGACACACTCTTAGAACGGCATGCTGCTCAATTTATCACAAGTTTGGAATGTACTTAGCTCCACTAACAACCGCGTTGACCACGGGTAAACACTGTCAATTTGGACATATATGCCCACGAACTATAAGCTCTAATATTAATATTATAAATGATGACACAAGACACACCCACGAGAGTGACGGAGTTGAACCAGATTGCTCCAACACAATCGAACCAGAGTGTTACTCCGCCACTGATGACATACCGCATATAAAAAATCCCAAAAGACAGGCAGCTGGGCGGGCGGCGGCTGCCACCCGAAAAAGTTAAACAAGATAAAATACTCGCCGAGCTTCGAGAGGCTAAACTCCAATCGAGATTGGGGTTGCAATCTGGGACGGAGACAGCAAAACATCTGAATACAGAGTTGAGTACAACAACACCCCAATTCACGAATTGGAAGCACACTCAACACCCAATACCAACTACCGTTGGAGTTGGGCGAATCCGATTGAACCCAAATTCGTGAATTGGTAGTTGGGTTGTTGGTGGTGGTCTGGCAGTTGTTGGTGCCCTGTGCGTTTGGAAATACCCCAAAAAAACAACCAGCCAGTGTTCAGAAGAAAGTTACGAAACACCAATCATCAACAATGTGAATTTGGATGCGCCCCATTTAAACATTGATCGCGACCCATTTTATATGCAATAATTATAACAATGGCTGAACAAGATGGTAAAATGTTAGTGAATGCGCTTTTATCACGCCGTGGTGATATCGGGTTTCAGTATCGGGTATGCTCGACTATCAAAGATGGCCTAGGAGGAACCGCTCCCAAATTGGACTTTACTGTGAGAGACGTAGGGCTCGCGACCTTAGATGTAGCGGCCGCAGTTTGGACCCGAGATTATCTAGTTAAAGCTGGAATTCTACCAGTTAATATATGGAAATAAATGGCTTCAATCGCAGTAATAGTAGGTGGTGCGCTTGTAAACGCATTGGCGTTCAGCGGTAGCAACTTTATATTCTCTAAAATGAAAAGCTCGAACGTGGATGAGGAGCGTAAGCGTCATGATTTAGCTGTAGAACAACTCAATAGCGCAAAGGAAGCATGGTCGAAAAAACGAACCGCCCATCTGGACTGGGTCAATGAAGAGCTTCGCCGCGAAAATCACGCCGCGCAAACTTTTCAGAACGTTGAAGAAGCCAACCGCGAGTACGCGCTGGCATATCCGCACAAAAGTCTCGATCCAATGGATCCCGAGCCCCAACTTTCAGATTTCTATGTACCGTCAGAGCCCCAAAAGGACCGCGAGATCGCGTTCATCATCGTGGGAATGGGTGTGGTGGGTCTCGCCGGCTATTATATTCAATCGAGATTTTAAATTAATTAATTAAAACATTTTTTTTTTTATAAATATATATATATATAGAACGATGTTAGTTGACGAACTTTATAACGCTATGATTGATGTAGGCTACACTGCCCAAAAACATCGTTTACTGGTGCAAAGAGTATGATTCGTCTGGCCCGAGATTGTCTCGAGGACGAAAAAGCGGCCACCCTTTTCGCAAAGCGGATGTTAGATTCCTCCACCAATCCTGGGAGATTGGATGAATTAGATTCCCCTCTCCTGTTCCAACCCAAACGCGATTGGGGCTGCAGCGACAATCGCAATTGTACTTCCAACAAAGGTTTATTATTACCAGGACGAACGTGGCGAGGGCATGTTGGAGATTGTCCGATATATTAGAATACTTCGCATACGATGAACACGCGCAAACTTGATACCAAACTAACGCGCAAGCTGTCGAATACATACTATAGTCCACGCGGCTACTGGAAGGGACTCGCGGCCATCAGAACCTCGCGGCGGCGACCAAGGTTTCAGAAAACGCTGTCAAGGAATGGCTCAAGAAGCAGGCCATCTGGCAGATCTATTTACCCGCGCCTCACAATATTCCGCGCCCAAAATTCGACGTTCCGGTGCCGAACCAAGTTCACCAAGCGGATCTCCTGTTTCTCCCTCACGATCGCGTCGGTCGCAAAACGTACAAGTACGCACTGACAATCGTTGACGTAGCGAGTCGTTACAAGGGGGCTGAGCCGTTGGCCACTAAAGAGTCTAAGGAAGTGGCCGAGGCTCTTTCCCGAATATATAAAGGAGGAGTCCTCTCAAATGGCCGAATCTTCTCCAGGTCGATCCCGGCCGCGAGTTCATGGGCGCGGTCTCTCATCTATTGTCTAAGCATAAAGTTTATATCAGACGCGGCCGCGTCAACATCCACCGGGACCAGGGGATCGTGGAACGCTTCAATCGAACCCTGGCTGAGAGACTGTTCGGACACCAATACGCTAAAGAACTTGTAGACCCTCATTCGCGATCGACCGAGTGGGTGGCCAGACTGCCCGCCGTGGTCTCCACACTGAACGGAGAGGTGACCAGATTGATAGGTAAGAAGCCTGTAGATGCTATCAAGTTTTAAAAGGGTGACGAGCAAGCCCTCTGCCGTCTCGCGCGGGCGACCCGTTGGTTTAGAGGAGCAGCGACTTCCATCAGATATTGACGTCCGGTACCTCTATCAACCGGGAGAGCTCGAAGGTGGCAGCCGCCGCGCGACTGATCCAGTGTGGTCAATGAATGTATATCATCTGGATCGCTCTATTACCAAACCTGATGAGCCCGTGCTCTATTATTTGACTGATGGTCCATCTCGCGGTTTTGTTCGCGAAGAACTTCTTATGGTGCCTTCTGACACCCAGCTACCCCGGATCGTAAGATTCTTTAGAGATGTTCGGTATGTATTCCGTCTGGTAACACGCGTCTTTTATGTAGTATGCCGAGAGTCCTAATTTTTGTTGACAGTACGTTTTCATAACGCCGTCTTTCATTTTAAATCCTCTATTTTGCGCTACATCTATAATGTGTTTTCCATCTTCTGTAGTTTCACTTAGTACTCGTTTATATCTATCCCAATTTAAATTGTTAGTTCTCTTGGACATTCCTTTCGCAGAGTTTTTATTAATTTTAATTTGTTCCAAATTATCTTTAGTGAAATTAATTTTTTCTACGAAATAACACTTACTAGATAACGCTATCGCCCTATCCCCGCTAAATTCCATTTTGAAAAGTCCGGGCTCTCTTTCGCTCCATTTATCCCAAGCCAACCATTTCTTTTTTTCTTTTTCAAACTCGTCTAGTAAGTTAGGTCTAATCAATTCCTCTATCGTTTTTCCACTAACTCCTATATACATACTATCTGTATCCATCTGTATTAATTCAAATCTTCTCTTTTTATGTATTTATCTAGAAATTCGTAGTAAAATTCCAACATTCTCAATTTAGCTAGTTGATAAACCGCTATTCCACAATGGAATGGTCTCTTTAATGCACACCGGGTTTTTCGGGAAGATATTTCGTACGCATCTCCTATCTCTTCCAAATCATCAAAAGAATGCAGATCTTAACGCTTTGTCAACACAGTTTTCTCTTGTGTGTTGTGTATAGTCGTATTTAAATGTCTCTCCGTTGCCTCTATCATTTTTCCACAACACGAGTTTCCTAATAATTTCATTATGTCGGCTACTGGTTTCTTATTTGGTTCTACATCGCCTGTTCGTCTTGCGGCTGTAACTTCTTTTGCGAACCATTCGAAGGGTTTACCACTAATATAATCTATAACACGATGAACTCCCGTTATTTCTAGGCCGTGTTTTAAATACCATTTCAACAGTGGCGCGTACAGCAATACTTTAGTGGCGGTCATAGATCCCACCAATTTTCTTCCATTTCCTCTAGTTCTTCCAGTATCTTCCAAATATTTTAACATGTGTGTGGGAACTTCAATCGAACCTCTACTTCTCTGTTTATAAATATTGGGGACATTTCAGAAAAACTTATCTTTTAAGTTGTGTGGAACTTCTATATCCACTCCGCAAACCCAAACCAGTCTCCAGATAAAACTCTTTTACAAAACTTTTTAATAAATTTAGGGTTATGTGGGGTATCTATATGGTGTATAGTTTTCTCTCCCACACGGCATCTCTTTATTTAACGTAGATAAATATAACGCGTTTGCATCGTACCCCAAAACAGCCTTGCAAGGTTTGTTACTTTCATTTGATCTAATATTGGAAACACGGCTTCTGCATAGCGTGTAAATACTATTGATGGACCACCAACTAGAGCGTCCTTCATCATTTCGTATGTTTCTTCTTTTGGTGCATATAGAGCATCCTCCGGTATAATCGTCTTTGAAGATTTTTGTTCTTTAATGGTTCCTCTCAATAAATATTGTATAGCTACTCCAGGTAGTGTTACCGCATCTTTGAAAATATCCACACCTCTGTGTTTATAAAATTCACACACATTTTTCCACCGCTTCTAGGAACGGTGCTACATCTAAATCGTTATAATATTTCAACCAATCTCTGAAAGTTTTCATATTATTTTCTTCGAAAATTCTACGACATTTTACTTAATTCTGTTTCATCTATTAACATTTTCCCAGATAGTTTGGAATACCAATTCTCTATATCGGGTAGTCCTGGGTAATCCAGTTTGTCTGGAGAATCGAACCACTCATAAGGAAAGAAAGATTTCTGTCCTTTGCAGTCGTAGGCTTTTATCCAACTATCATAACTTACACCAGGTCCTAGATAAAGTATTACATCAAGAAATCTAAATTCTGGAGTAAATAGAAATATTGTTGAGTTTGCACGTTTTCCGACCATTACTTTCTTTGTTGTTGATGTCAGTTCGCCTACTAGGTATTTCTTTATTAAGTTTATATCGTACTTACTGCTGTTAAAACCTATAACCGGTACTTGCTCTATCCACTGTTCGATCTTGGCGATTTGGTTTTTACGTAAATATTCCGTATTAAACTTATATCTTGACCACACTTCTTCTCTTATAGCTTTTCCCCTGACTTTCAAATCTTCTACGAATTTTTCTATAAGTTTTGCGGGATCTTTATCACAAATATGAGTTACTGTTCCTGAGAAATTATCTCCTATACTAACGCTTGCCGGAACGTGCTCAGCTTCGTACTCTAAACTATTACCGGTAGTTTCAACTTCTGGCTGGAGATACGCCTCAAAATCGTATACTATCTGATATGGATAAAGAGTAGTGTCACAACCGATCTTTATATCTTTACCCGTTCTTTGGAATTCGCATTCCCACATAACTACTAGGTTGAATTCTTTGCTTTTTCTAATAACTTTATCTCTTCTCATTGTGGATGCGCGTTCTTCTTTTTTATGCTTTGCATGAATCTCACACCCGTGCCAGTAACAGCCGTGATATTGATATACGGTATTGGTTTCTGGACAGTATCCATCTACCGGAGCTCCTAAAATCCATCTTTCACCTCCGTGTCCGCACTGTTCGTGGTGAATGTGAATTCCCTCCGCTTTTCCACAGAATACATCCAATCGATCGCCCCATAACTTTTAGAACCTTTTGGGTAAAACGCTTTCTCGAACGACGAACGCGGGCGCTCTATAATTACCATCACATACTATTTTTGTCTCACATTTCATACATTTTGGTCCGTGTCTCTTCATATTACTCGCTTTCGTGAATTTCTGTTTGCAATTATCGCAGGCGTAAATTTTAGATAGGTTTTTAAGGTTTTTTATCAGAAATGCGTGATTATTAAACAGTCCTATTGTCATTGGTTTATTACCTATTGCCTTATAGTGTGCTGGTACCTTTTTCAACCACCATACATTACATTCGGTGGGTTGATATACTTCTATACCGATTTTAAAAAACTCTTCAACCTTTTTCAGATCTGAAAAAGGAATTGGTGAAACCACATTACTACCAAAATATTGCTTACTAAGTTCTTTCGCCTTTTCTGTACATCTGTCGGGTCTTTTATCTGTCATATTGCATAGCTAGACACCTGAACAGACAAAGGTCGTCATTATACTTATCTAAAGAATACATACCTTTTTTATTCTTCAGCCATTCTGGAAGTTCTCCTCCTGCCGCTTCTTTGGATTGTAGTCCCAAATCTATTACCCCTACTACCCTGTATTAGCTTTACGAAAACCTCTACCCATCTTTACAAACTTCCACTTTGTATTCGGTCTGTCTATTTTATCGGACATTATTCGTGTTTGCTCCTTATCTGACAGCCATTTTTTAACGGTTTTCATTGATGATAGTGGTTCGCTACCACCGAGATTTTTGTGAAATATTATAGTTTTAGGTTTTCCATTTTTAATTTCCTCCATATGTTCTAGCTTGTAAGAATATGAATATCTCAAATAAAAATTGGTTGTTAGATACGGAGCGAGTTTATCGGACATGCGTTCAGACTCGTTAATGTTAATGTTTTTACGAAAGGATAATGTAACTACCCGTCTTCCATTTTCTACCTTTTCCAATGTTTCATCGTGAGCCCCCAATATTTCTTCACCTTTTTCCACTATCGCGCTAACGATAGATTTTTTCTTATTATTATTTTGGCGTCTAATTTGGGACAAATTATTTGTGCTTGAAGGTTTGATTACACTAGCCCTTAACCCCGCAATACTTTCTTTTTGAATTCTGTTACCAACTTCCTCCGCTTTGGATATATCATTAAATGCCCCTCTTTTATAGGCGCGGGTAAACCGCTTCATAAACGCCTCATTCTTTGTGGCATTTATCAGCTTTGTCAACCCCCTAACTCTCAACCGTTTACTATAAGTAATCCCTAGAGATTCGGCTTCTCTTCTCAAACTTTCTATTTCTGCTCTAGTTTCTGACGTTATCATATTTTCTGTAAACGCCTCATTCTTTGTGGCATTTATCAACTTTGTCAAAACTAACTCTCAACCGTTTACTATAAGTAATCCCTAGAGATTCGGCTTTTCTTCTCAAAACTTTCTATTTCTGCTCTAGTTTCTGACGTTATCATATTTTCTGTAATATACTTTTGTATAACCTATGAAATTTATCTGTTCAATTGGTCTTGAAAACATTATGTTTTTTTTACGACCAATTGAATATAAACATAAACATATACATATATAATGGAGTGTGAGACTTGTTGTAAGACGTTTACGCGTAAAGACTATCTACGAAGGCATCTAGCGAGACGTAGAAAGCCAAAGTTTCCTTGTGTCCCCCCTCAATTTCAATGCCCCAGATGCCCTTGTAAATTCGTTAGTGCCCAAACTCTTTGTAGACATAAGCAACTACGCTGCCCTGTGGCTACAGGTGAACGTGGTAGACTAGAGCTGGTAGAATTAATTGCTGATCTACGGAATCAATTAGCTATATCGGAGGAGGAAAATATGGTGTTGGAATATAGACTATTGCGCGAGGACGCATTTAAATCAGAAACTTATTAGAATAAATTCATAAATTGGTGTCAAAAATAAATCCTTTTTAAGACTATTGTTTTATCTGGTCAATTGGACGTGAAAACAACATGATGTATTTATGACACCAATTTTGAATATTTCGTGGTTGGTGGGAGACAATTTCCTCGTTAACCAATTTTTGATTTTTCGGGGGGTGGTGGAGTAGTATAGAGGGTGGAGAAATGATGCCACCGTTAGGTGGTATCATTTTGACTCCCTCTATACTACTCCTATGTTCAATACTGGTGTGTAATTAAACTGTGTCACATATTATGTCTTATATATTCGATACTGGTGTGTAAGTAAACAGTATCGCATATTATGTCCTTTATATTTGATACGGATGTTTAAGTAAACTGTGTCACATATTATGTCTCCTATGTTCAATACTGGTGTGTAAGCAAACTGTGTCACATATTATGTATCCTATGTTCAATACTGGTGTGTAAGTAAACTGTGTCACATATTATGTCTCCTATATTCAATACTGGTATGTATCTAAACTGTGTCACATATTATGTCTCCTATGTTCAATGCTGGTGTGTAAGTAAATTGTGTCACATATTATGTCTCCTATATTCAATACTGGTATGTAAGTAAACTGTGTCTTATGTCTCCTATGTTCGATACTGGTGTGTAAGTAAACTGTGTCACATATTATGTCTCCTACATTCAATACTGGTATGTAAGTAAACTGTGTCACATAGTAGGTCTCCTATGTTCAATACTGGTATGTAAGAAAACTGTGTCACATATGTCTCCTATATTCAATACTGGTATGTAAGTAAGCTGTGTCACATATTATGTCCGCTATGTTCAATACTGGTTTGTAACTAAACTGTGTCACATATTATGTCTCCTATGTTCAATACTGGTTTGTAACTAAACTGTGTCACATATGGTGTCTCCTATGTTCAATATTGGTATATAAGTAAACTGTGTCACATATTATGTCTGCTATGTCCAATACTGGTGTGTAATTAAACTGTGTCACATATTATGTCTCCTATGTTCAATACTGGTATGTAAGTAAACAGTCTCACATATTATGTCTTCTATGTTCAATACTGGTGTTTAAGTAAACTGTTTCTCATATTATGTCTCCTATATTCAATACTGGTACGTACGTAAACTGTGTCACATATTATTTCTCCTATATTCAATACTGGTACGTAAGTAAACGGTGTCACCTAGTAGGTCTCCTAAGTTCAATACAGGTAATGTAAGTAAACTGTTTCACATATTATGTCTCCTATGTTCAATACTGGTATGTATATAAACTTTGTCACAAATTATGACTCATTATGTTCAATACTGGTGGGTATGTAAACTGTGTCACATATTATGTCTCCTATATTCAATACTGGTACGTAAGTAAATTGTGTCACATAGTATGTCTCCTATGTTCGATACTGGTACGTAAGTAAACTGTGTCACATTATTGGTCTCTTATATTCAATACTGGTACGTAATTAAATGCTTGACACATAGTATGTCTCCTACTGATTCAAATACTGGTACGTAAGTAAACGGTGTCACATAGTATGTCTCCTATGTTCAATACTTTTAATGTAAGTAAACTGTGTCACACATTATGACTCATTATGTTCAATACTGGTGTGTAAGTAAACTGTGTCACATATTATGTCTCCTATGTTCAATACTGGTATGTAAATAAATTGTGTCACATATTATGACTCACTTTGTTCAATACTGGTGTTTAAGTAAACTGTGTCACATATTATGTCTCCTATGTTCAATACTGGTATGTAAGTAAACTGTGTCTTATGTCTCCTATGTTCGATACTGGTTTGTGAGTAAACAGTGTCACATATTATGTCTCCTATATTCAATAATGGTGTGTTTGTAGACTGTGTCACTTTATTATGTCTCATATGTTCAATACTGTGGTGTAAGTAAACTGTGTCACATATTATGTCTCCTATGTTCAATACTGGTATGTAAGTAAACTGTGTCACATATTATGTCTCCTATGTTCAATACTGGTGTGTATGTAAACTGTGTCACATATTATGTCTCCTATGTTCAATATTGGTATGTAAGTAAACAGGTGTTTAAGTAAACAGTGTATGTCTTATATATTCGATACTGGTGTTTAAGTAAACTGTGTCACATATTATGTGTCCTATGTTCTAAACTGGTGTGTATGTAAACTGTGTCACATATTATGTCTCCTATGTTCAATATTGGTATGTAAGTAAACTGTGTCACATATTATGTCTGCTATGTCCAATACTGGTGTGTAATTAAACTGTGTAACATATTATGTCTCCTATGTTCAATACAGGTGTGTAAGTAAACTTTGTCACATATTATGTCTTATATATTCGATACTGGTGTGTAAGTAAACTGTGTCACATAGTATGTCTTATATATTCGATACTGGTGTTTAAGTAAATTGTGTCACATATTATGTCTGCTATGTCCAATACCGGTGTGTAATTTTCAATACTGCTTCAATACTGTAATGTAAGTAAACTGTCTCACATATTATGTCTTCTATGTCAATACTGGTGTTTAAGTAAACTGTTTCTCATATTATGTCTCCAATATTCAATACTGGTACGTAAGTAAACTGTGTCACATATTATGTCTCCTATATTCAATACTGGTACGTAAGTAAACGGTGTCACCTAGTATGTCTCCTAAGTTCAATACAGGTAATGTAAGTAAACTGTTTCACATATTATCTCTCCTATGTTAAATACTGGTATGTAAATAAACTGTGTCACATATTATGACTCATTATGTTCAATACTGGTGGGTATGTAAACTGTGTCACATATTATGTCTCCTATTTTCAACACTGGTGCGTAAGTAAACTGTGTATTATGTCTCCTATGTTCAAAACTGGTATGTAAGTAAACTGTGTCACATATTATGTCTCCTATGTTCAATACTGGTTTGTAGGTAAACTGTGTCACATATTATGTCTCCTATATTCAATACTGGTACGTAAGTAAACGGTGTAACATAGTATGTCTCCTATGTTCGATACTGGTACGTAAGTAAACTGTGTCACATATTATGTCTCTTATATTCAATACTGATACGTAAGTAAACGCTGTCACATAGTATGTCTCCTATGTTCAATACTGGTACGTAAGTAAACGGTGTCACATAGTATGTCTCCTATGTTCAATACTTTTAATGTAAGTAAACTGTGTCACACATTATGACTAAACTGTGTCACATATTATGTCTCCTATGTTCAACACTGGTATGTAAATAAACTGTGTCACATATTATGACTCACTATGTTCAATACTGTTGTGTAAGTAAACTGTGTCACATATTATGTCTCCTATGTTCAATACTGGTATGTAAGTAAACTGTGTCTTATGTCTCCTATGTTCGATACTGGTTTGTGAGTAAACTGTGTCACATATTATGTCTCCTATATTCAATAATGGTGTGTTTGTAGACTGTGTCACTTTATTATGTCTCAAATGTTCAATACTGGGGTGTAAGATAACTGTGTCACATATTATGTCTCCTATGTTCAGTACTGGTATGTAAGTAAACTGTGTCACATATTATGTCTCCTATGTTCAATACTGGTGTGTATGTAAACTGTGTCACATAGTATGTCTCCTATGTTCAATACAGGTGTGTAAGTAAACTGTGTCACATAGTATGTCTTATATATTCGATACTTTTTTTTAAGTAAACTGTGTCGCATATTATGTGTCCTATGTTCAATACTGGTGTGTATGTAAACTGTGTCACATATTATGTCTCCTATGTTCAATACTGGTGTGTAAGTAAACTGTGTCACATAGTATGTCTTATATATACGATACTGGTGTGTAAGTAAACTGTGTCCCATATTACATGTATGTCTCCTATGTTCAATACTGATGGTATGTAACCTGCGTCACATATTATGTCCTATATTCAATAATGGTGTGTTTGTAGACTGTGTCACTTTATTATGTCTCATATGTTCAATACTGGTGTGTAAGTAAACTGTGTCACATATTATGTCTCCTAAGTTCAATACTGGTGTGTAAGTAAAATGTGTCACATATTATGTCTCCTATGTTCAATAATGGTATGTAAGTAAACTGTGTCACATATTATGTCTCCTATGTTCAATACTGGGGTCTAAGTAAACTGTGTCACATGTTATATCTCCTATGTTCAAAACTTGTGTGTAAGTAAACTGTGTCACATATTATGTCTCCTATGTACAATAATGGTATGTAATTAAACTGTGTCACATATTATGTCTCCTATGTTCAATACTGGGGTGTAAGTAAACTGTGTCACATATTATGTCTCCTATGTTCAATACTGGTATGTAAGTAAACTGTGTCACATATTATGTCTCCAATGTTCAATACTGGTGTGTATGTAAACTGTGTCACATATTATGTCTCCTATGTTCAATATTGGTATGTAAGTAAACTGTGTCACATATTATGTCTGCTATGTCCAATACTGGTGTGTAATTAAACTGTGTCACATATTATGTCTCCTAGGTTCAATACAGGTGTTTAAGTAAACTGTGTCACATAGTATGTCTTATATATTCGATACTGGTGTTTAAGTAAACTGTGTCACATATTATGTGTCCTATGTTCTAAACTGGTGTGTATGTAAACTGTGTCACATATTATGTCTCCTATGTTCAATATTGGTATGTAAGTAACCTGTGTCACATATTATGTCTGCTATGTCCAATACTGGTGTGTAATTATACTGTGTGACACAGTATGTGTCCTATGTTCAATACAGGTGTGTAAGTAAACTGTGTCACATAGTATGTCTTATATATTCGATACTGGTGTGTATGTAAACTGTGTCACATATTATGTGTCCTATGTTCAATACTGGTGTGTAAGTAAACTGTGTCACACATTATGTCTTATATATACGATACTGGTGTGTAAGAAAACTGTGTCCCATATTACATGTATGTCTCCTATGTTCAATACTGAGTGTATGTAACCTGCGTCACATATTATGTCTCCTATATTCAATAATGGTGTGTTTGTAGACTGTGTCACTTTATGTGCTCATATATGTTAAAATACTAGTGTGTAAGTAAACTGTGTCACATATTATGTCTCCTAAGTTCAATTACTGGTGTGTAAGTAAATGTGTCACATATAATGTCTCCTATGTTCAATAATGGTATGTAAGTAAACTGTGTCACATATTATGTCTGCTATGTCCAATACTGGTGTGTAAGTAAACTGTGTCGTATGTCTCCTATGTTTCAATATTGGCATGTAAGTAAACTGTGTCACATATTATGTCTCCTATGTCCAATACTGGTATGTAAGTAAACTGTGTCACATAGTATGTCTCCTATGTTCAATACTGGTGTGTATGTAAACTGTGTCACATAGTATGTCTCCTATGTTCAATGCTGGGTTGTAGGTAAACTGTTGTCCACCATATTATGTCTCCTATATTCAATACTGGTACGTAAGTTAACTGTGTCACATATTATGTCTCCTATATTCAATACTTGTACGTAAGTAATCGGTGTCACATAGTATGTGTCCTATATTCAATACTCGTACGTATGTAAACGGTGTCACATAGTATGTCTCCTATGTCCAATACTGTTAATGTAAGTAAACTGTGTCGCATATTATGACTCATTATGTTCAATACTAGTGTGTAAGTAAACTGTGTCACATATTATGTCTCCTATGTTCAATACTTGTATGTAAGTAAACAGTGTCACATAGTAGGTCTCCTATGTTCAATACTGGTATGTAAGTAAACTGTGTCACATATTATGTCTCCTATGTTCAAAACTGGTATGTAAGTAAACTGTGTCACATAGTAGGTCTCTTATGTTCAATACTGGTATGTAAGTAAACTTTGTCACATATTATGTCTCCTATATTCAATACTGGTATGTAAGTAAACTGTGTCACATAGTAGGTCTCCTATGTTCAATACTGGTATGTAAGTAAACTGTGTCACATATTATGTCTCCTATATTCAATACTGGTATGTAAGTAAACTGTGTCACATATTATGTCTCCTATGTTCAATACTGGTATGTAAATAAACTGTGTCACACATTATGACTTATTACGTTCAATACTGGTGTGTAAGTAAACAGTGTCTTTTGTCTCCTATGTTCGATACTGGTGTGTAAGTAAACTGTGTAACATAGTATGTCTCCTATGTTCAATACTGGTTTGTAATTAAACTGTGTCACATAGTATATCTCCTATGTTCAATACTGGTGTGTAAGTAAACTGTGTCACATATTATGTCTCCTATGTTCAATACTGGTTTGTAATTAAACTGTGTCACATAGTATGTCTCCTATAGTCAATACTGGTGTGTAAGTAAACTGTGTCACATAGTAGGTCTCCTATGTTCAATACTGGTTTGTAACTAAACTGTGTCACATATTATGTCTACCATGTTCAATACTGGTGTGTAAGTAAAATGTGTCACATTTTACGTCTCCTATGTTCAATACTGGTATGTAAGTAAAATGTGTCACATATTATGTATCCAATGTTCAATACTGGTATGTAACTAAACTGTCTCACATATTATGTCTCTTTAGTTCAATACTGGTGTGTAAGTAAACTGTGTCACATATTATGTCTCCTATGTTCAAAACTGGTATGTAAGTAAACTGTGTCACATATTATGTCTCCTATGTTCAATACTGGTATGTAAGTAAACGGTGTCGCATATTATATCTCCTATGTTCAATACTGGTGTGTAAGTAAATTGTGTCACATATTATGTCTCCTATGTACAATACGGGTATGTAATTAAACTGTGTCACATATTATGTCTCCAATGTACAATACTGGGGGTGTTAAGTAAACTTGTGTCACATATTAATGTCTCATATGTTCAATACTGGTGTGTAAGTATACTGTCTCACATATTATGTTCTCTTTAGTTCAATACGGTGTGGTAAGTAAACTGTGTCACATATTATGTCTCCTATGTTTCAATATTGGTGTGTAAGTAAACTGTGTCACATATGATGTCTCCTATGTTCAACTATTGGTATGTAAGTAAACTGTGTCACATATTATGTCTGCTATGTTCCAATACTGGTGTGTAATTAAACTGTGTCAACATATTATGTCCCTATGTTCAATACAGTGTTTAAGTAAACTGTGTCACATAGTATGTCTTATATATTCGATACTGGTGTTTAAGTAAACTGTGTCACCATATTATGTGTCCTATGTTCTAACTGGTGTGTATGTAAACTGTGTCCCACATATTATGTCTCCTATGTTCAATATTGTATGTAAGTAACCTGTGTCACATATTATGTTCTGCTATGTCCAATACTGGTGTGTAAATTAAACTGTGTGAACAACAGTAATGTGTCATATGTTCAATACAGGTGTGTAAGTAAACTGTGTCACATAGTATGTCTTATATATTCGATACTGGTGTTTATGTAAACTGTGTCACATATTATGTGTCCTATGTTCAATACTGGCGTGTATGTAAACTGTGTCACATATTATGTCTCCTATGTTCAATACTGGTGTGTAAGTAAACTGTGTCACACAGTATGTCTTATATATACGATACTGGTGTGTAAGAAAACTGTGTCCCATATTACATGTATGTCTCCTATGTTCAATACTGATGTGTATGTAACCTGCGTCACATATTATGTCTCCTATATTCAATAATGGTGTGTTTGTAGACTGTGTCACTTTATTATGTCTCATATGTTAAATACTAGTGTGTAAGTAAACTGTGTCACATATTATGTCTCCTAAGTTCAATACTGGTGTGTAAGTAAAATGTGTCACATATAATGTCTCCTATGTTCAATAATGGTATGTAAGTAAACTGTGTCACATATTATGTCTGCTATGTCCAATACTGGTGTGTAAGTAAACTGTGTCGTATGTCTCCTATGTTCAATATTGGCATGTAAGTAAATTTGTCACATATTATGTCTCCTATGTTCAATACTGGTATGTAAGTAAACTGTGTCACATAGTATGTCTCCTATGTTCAATACTGGTGTGTATGTAAACTGTGTCACATAGTATGTCTCCTATGTTCAATGCTGGTTTGTAGGTAAACTGTGTCACATATTATGTCTCCTATGTTCAATACTGGTACGTAAGTTAACTGTGTCACATATTATGTCTCCTATATTCAATACTGGTACGTAAGTAATCGGTGTCACATAGTATGTGTCCTATATTCAATACTGGTACGTATGTAAACGGTGTCACATAGTATGTCTCCTATGTCCAATACTGTTAATGTAAGTAAACTGTGTCGCATATTATGACACATTATGTTCAATACTAGTGTGTAAGTAAACTGTGTCACATATTATGTCTCCTATGTTCAATACTTGTATGTAAGTAAACAGTGTCACATAGTAGGTCTCCTATGTTTCAATACTGGTATGTAAGTAAACTGTGTCACATATTATGTCTCCTATGTTCAAAACTGGTGTAAGTGAACTGTGTCACATAGTAGGTCTCTTATGTTCAATACTGGTATGTAAGTAACTTTGTCAATATTTATGTCTCCTATGTTCAATACTGGTATGTAAGTAAACTGTGTCACATAGTAGGTCTCCCTATGTTCAATACTGGTATGTAAGTAAACTGTGTCACATATTATGTCTCCTATATTCAATACTGGTATGTAAGTAAAACTGTGTCACATATTATGTCTCCTATGTTCAATACTGGTATGTAAATATCTGTGTCACACATTATGACTCATTACGTTCAATACTGTGTGTAAGTAAACAGTGTCTTTTGTCTCCTATGTTCGATACTGGTGTGTAAGTAAACTGTGTAACATAATTATGTCTCCTATGTTCAATACTGGTTTGTAATTAAACTGTGTCACATAGTAATATCTCCTAGTTCAATACTGGTGTGTAAGTAAACTGTGTCACATATTATGTCTCCTAGTGTTCAATACTGGTTTGTAATTAAACTGTGTCACATAGTATGTCTCCTATAGTCAATACTGGTGTGTAAGTAAACTGTGTCACATAGTAGGTCTCCAATGTTCAATACTGGTTTGTAACTAAACTGTGTCACATATTATGTCTACTATGTTCAATACGGTGGTGTGTAAGTAAATGTCACATTTTACGTCTCCTATGTTCAATACTGGTATGTAAGTAAAATGTGTCACATATTATGTTATCCAATGTTCAATACTGATATGTAACTAAACTGTCCTCACATTATGTCTCTTTAGTTCAATACTGGTGTGTAAGTAAACGTGTCACATATATGTCTCCTATGTTCAAAACTGGTATGTAAGTAAACTGTGTCACATATTATGTCTCCTATGTTCAATACTGGTATGTAAGTAAACGGTGTCGCATATTATATCTCCTATGTTCAATACTGGTGTGTAAGTAAATTGTGTCACATATTATGTCTCCTATGTACAATACTAGTATGTAATTAAACTGTGTCACTATATGTCCTCCAATGTACAATACTGGGGTGTAAGTAACTGTGTCACATATTATGTCTCCTATGTTCAATACTGGTGTGTAAGTAAACTGTCTCACATATTATGTCTCTTTAGTTCAATACTGGTGTGTAAGTAAACTGTGTCACATATTATGTCTCCTATGTTCAATACTGATATGTAATTAAACTGTGTCACATATTATGTCTCCTATGTACAATACTGGGGTGTAAGTAAACTGTGTCACATAGTATGTCTCCTATGTTCAATACTGGTATGTAAGTAAACTGTGTCACATATTATGTCTCCTATGTTCAATACTGGTATGTAAGTAAACTGTGTCACATATTATGTCTCCAATGTTCAATACTGGTGTGTATGTAAACTGTGTCACATATTATGTCTTCTATGTTCAATACTGGTATGTAAGTAAACTGTGTCACATATTATGTATCCTATGTTTAATACTGTTATGTAATTGTAATCTGTGTCACTATTATGTTCTTCCCTTAATCAATACTGGTATGTAATTAAAACGGTGTCACTTTTTATGTCTCCTGATTCAATACTGGGGTGAATAAAACTGTGTCACATATTTATGTCTCCTTGTTCAATACTGGTATTTAAGTTTAAACTGTGGGCACATATTATGTCTCCTATGTTTCAATACTGGTTGTTGTATAAACTGTGTCACATATTATGTCTCCTATTTTCAATACTGGTATGTAAGTAAACGTGTCACATATATGTCTCCTATATTCCAATACGGTATGTAAAGTAAACTGTGTCATATTATGTCTCCATATTCAATACTGGTATGTAAGTAAACTGTTTGCAATATTTTGTTCCTCTATGTTCAATACCGGGTTTGTAAGTAAAACTGTGTCACATATTATGTCTCTATGTTCAATACTGGTGTGTAAAGTAAACTGTGTCACATATGATGTCTCTATGTTGGCAATATTTTGGTATGTAAGTAAACTGTGGGGGTCACATATTTATGTCTGCTATGTCCAAATACTGGTGTGTAATTAAACTGTGTCACATATTATGTCCTCCTATGTTCAATACAGGTGTTTTAAGTAATAAACTGTGTCACATAGTAGTCTTATAAATGCGAATACTGGTGTTTAAGTAAACTGTGTCACATAGTAGTGTCCTATGTTTCTAAACTGGTGTGTATGTAAACTGTGTCACATATTTTGTCTCCTATGTTCAATATTGTAAGTAAGTAACCTGTGTCACTATTATGTCAGCTATGTCCAATACTGGTGTGTAATTAAACTGTGTGACACAGTATGTGTCCTATGTTCAATACAGGTGTGTAAGTAAACTGTGTCACATAGTATGTCTTATATATTCGATACAAGGTGTTTATGTAAACTGTGTCACATATTATGTGTCCTATGTTTCAATACTGGTGTGTATTTAAACTGTGTCACATATTATGTCCCTTATGTTCAATACTTGTGTGTAAGTAAAACTGTGGTCAACACAGTATGTCTTTATATACGATACTGTGTTTAAAGTAAACAGTGTCACATAGAATGAGTCCTATGTTTCTAAACTGGTGTGTATGTAAACTGTGTCACATATTTTGTCTCCTATGTTCAATATGGTATGTAAGTAACCTGTGTCACATATTATGTCTGCTATGTCCCAATACTGGTGTGTAATTAAACTGTGTGACACAGTATGTGTCCTATGTCAATACAGGTGTGAGTATAAACTGTGTCACATAGTATGTCTTATATATTCGATACGGGTGTTTATGTACTGTGTCACATAATTATGTCTATGTCAATACTGGTGTAATATAAACTGTCACATATTATGTCCCTTATGTTCAATACTTGTGTGTAAGTAAACTGTGTCACACAGTATGTCTTATATATACGATACTGGTGTGTAAGAAAACTGTGTCCCATATTACATGTATGTCTCCTATGTTCCTACTGACGTGTATGTAACCTGCGTCACATATTATGTCTCCTATATTCAATAATTGTGTGTTTGTAGACTGTGTCACTTTATTATGTCTCATATTTTAAATACTGGTGTGTAAGTAAACTGTGTAACATATTATGTCTCCTATGTTCAATACTGGTTTGTAATTAAACTGTGTCACATAGTATATCTCCTATGTTCAATACTGGTGTGTAAGTAAACTGTGTCACATATTATGTCTCCTATGTTCAATACTGGTTTGTAATTAAACTGTGTCACATAGTATGTCTCCTATAGTCAATACTGGTGTGTAAGTAAACTGTGTCACATAGTAGGTCTCCTATGTTCAATACTGGTTTGTAACTAAACTGTGTCACATATTATGTCTACTATGTTCAATACTGGTGTGTAAGTAAAATGTGTCACATTTTACGTCTCCTATGTTCAATACTGGTATGTAAGTAAAATGTGTCACATATTATGTATCCAATGTTCAATACTGGTGTGTAAGTAAACTGTCTCACATATTATGTCTCTTTAGTTCAATACTGGTGTGTAAGTAAACTGTGTCACATATTATGTATCCAATGTTCAATACTGGTATGTAACTAAACTGTCTCACATATTATGTCCCTTTAGTTCAATACTGGTGTGTAAGTAAACTGTGTCACATATTATGTCTCCTATGTTCAAAACTGGTATGTAAGTAAACTGTGTCACATATTATGTCTCCTATGTTCAATACTGGTATGTAAGTAAACGGTGTCACATATTATATCTCCTATGTTCAATACTGGTGTGTAAGTAAACTGTGTCACATATTATGTCTCCTATGTACAATACTGGTATGTAATTAAACTGTGTCACATATTATGTCTCCTATGTACAATACTGGGGTGTAAGTAAACTGTGTCACATATTATGTCTCCTATGTTCAATACTGGTGTGTAAGTAAACTGTCTCACATAATATGTCTCTTTAGTTCAATATTGGTGTGTAAGTAAACTGTGTCACATATTATGTCTCCTATGTTCAATACTGGTATGTAATTAAACTGTGTCACATATTATGTCTCCTATGTACAATACTGGGGTGTAAGTAAACTGTGTCACATATTATGTCTCCTATGTACAATACTGGGGTGTTAGTAAACTGTCTCACATATTATGTCTCTTTAGTTCAATACTGGTGTGTAAGTAAACTGTGTCACATGTTATGTCTCCTATTTTCAATACTGGTATGTAAGTAAACTGTGTCACATATTATATCTCCTATATTCAATACTGGTGTGTAAGTAAACTGTGTCACATATTATGTCTCCTATGTTCAATACTGGTATGTAAGTAAACTGTGTCACATATTATGTCTCCTATGTTCAATACTGGTGTGTAGGTAAACTGTGTCACATATTATGTCTCCTATTTTCAATACTGGTGTGTAAGTAAACTGTGTCACATATTATGTCTCCTATGTACAATACTGGTATGTAATTAAACTGTGTCACATATTATGTCTCCTATGTTCAATACTGGGGTGTAAGTAAACTGTGTCACATATTATGTCTCCTATGTTCAATACTGGTATGTAAGTAAACTGTGACACATATTATGTCTCCTATGTTCAATACTGGTGTGTATGTAAACTGTGTCACATATTATGTCTCCTATTTTCAATACTGGTATGTAAGTAAACTGTGTCACATATTATTTCTCCTATATTCAATACTGGTATGTAAGTAAACTGTGTCAAATATTATGTCCCGTATGTTCAATACTGGTTTGTAAGTAAACTGTGTCACATATTATGTCTCCTATGTTCAATACTGGTGTGTAAGTAAACTGTGTCACATATGATGTCTCCTATGTTCAATATTGGTATGTAAGTAAACTGTGTCACATATTATGTCTGCTATGTCCAATACTGGTGTGTAATTAAACTGTGTCACATATTATGTCTCCTATGTTCAATACAGGTGTGTAAGTAAACTGTGTCACATAGTATGTCTTATATATTCGATACTGGTGTTTAAGTAAACTGTGTCACATATTATGTGTCCTATGTTCTAAACTGGTGTGTATGTAAAAAACGTTTCGTCATAGTTATCGATGTCATCATCGATGTCATCATCATCGCGGAAATCGTCTCTGCCGATTTCATCCATGTCAATATCGTAATCAGCCATATTTATAATTAATTATGTATTAAAGACAAAACCATACGGGTTTAATATAAATTCACTAAATTATGTCTTCGAGTCAATACGGTCGCAAACTCAATCCATACCGCAGACTGCGTGAGCCCCTCGGGGCAAAAGGCGTGAGACAGAGTGTCGTTATTACGAACAACCCATCGACGATCGACCAGAACCAGCAGCTCTTAGTCCGCTTCCCCAACCTCGGAGCTAACGACGTCATTGTGCCGGGGACTGTTCGCCTCGCTTTCACTCTTTCGCTGACGTCGACGGACGCGGACCGAACCGTCGTTCAGAACCTAAGTCGCGCCATCGTCAAGAAGACCATGATAAAGATTTCTGGTAATGAGGTGATGTCGATCGACGACAGCGACGTCTACCATTGTTATCAGGACCTGTGGAAGACGGCTCAAGAGCGCGAAAACGCTGTCTATCAGGGTATTGACACCAGCAAAAATAAGAACGTAACCAAACTTAGAATCGGTGCTGGTTACAAGGCAGATAACAACGCGAGTGACAACGCGGTCGCGGGCGCTTACGGCAACCGCTTCTACATCCCGCTCGACTTTGAGTTGCTGGAGAGTCACATGCCCTACTATCAGAGTGCTTTGGCTGACCGCCTCGAATACGAACTAACGTTCAACGACTACGGCCGAGTTCTCATAGCCACCGACAATGTTATCGACGTATAACGATCGATAATGTTTCGCTGGAGTACGACATGGTCACGATGCCCGAACTCGCGCGATTAATCAGAACCCAGTACGCCGGGCGCGTTGCCATACTTTACGACCGAGTTCTTCGCCATCGCAAGATGACGAAAGACAAAGGCGACACATTGTGGAATATTAATGTCAACGTACCCGCCCGCTCGATGAAAGGTATACTGATGTTGTTCGAGGATGCTCGGTTCGCGTTCGGTGCTAGAAAAACCGACAAATTCTATAACCCCAAAATCACGAAGGTAGATGTGACGATCGAGGGAGTACCCAATCAACTCTACAGCGCGGGTCTTCCCGCGCACCAGCAGTGGGACGAAGTCAGAAAGCAGTTGCTGCCGTCTCTAAGCGCTCTCCGGAGGTTGCAGCAGTTGCCAAAGACCTGCATCTCTCGACCGTCTCCCTCGCGGAGTTCCTGAATTCCAAATACGCGTTATGGCAAGACATGCGAGCCAGCGACGATGACCAAATACACGGTAGCGGACGCCAAGTTGAGAACTCTAGTGAGGTTGTGACGATCCAGATAACCAAAGAGGCGGATGGAAGTGGGCCATTGAACGTGTACTTATATATAATTACAGACGCACAACTCAACATCGAAGATGGTCGATACGTCTCAGCACTCTACTGATTTAATAAAAAAATCATCTAACGATTTATTAATTAATAATTTTGAAAAAATTAAGAAAATTAGCAATCAATACCAATTCACGATTGGAGATGCCCACTCTGCCATAATATGTGTGCAGACAGGATGTGGAAAAACGGTTTTCATCCTCGACTTGCTCGAGGAGTCCTACCACGATGCCTTTCGTCACATTGTGATCCTGTGTCCCACTGTGCGGCACAACGATACTTATCAGCGGCGCCCGTGGATATGGACCGACCCTGAGGTATACGTTATTGACCCCGGTGATAGGCTTCACGATTGGTTGCGTGGTTTATACCAAAGATTCCAGGGTGAGCCCACCCTATACGTGATTGACGATTGCTCGGCCAAGGCGGCGATGACCAAAAAGAAGGACATGCTCACCGAGCTCGCATTTTCTGGCCGCCATGCTAGACAAAGCGTTTGGATATCCACTCAAAAGTACAACGCCGTCCTCAAGGATCTGCGCGAGAAAACGAAATGGGTCGCCCTCTTTCACTGCAAGGACCGAGACTCATTCGATGACTGTCTTCGAGAGTATGACGTTATCCCAACGCGCGAGGAGCGCCTGGAGGTTCGACAGATGCTTTCGGAAACTAAGCACGCCAAGCTTCTGCTAAAGACTGATCAACCAACTGCTTATAAAGTTATCAATTAATTAATTTTATAATTTATAAATAAGTAATAAGCTATTGCAATGCTTAATAATGCTTAGCAATTGCTGAACAACACATGTTGAACAAATGCTGAACAATGGTTAACAATGTTAATAATTTGGTGCTCCGCTGCGAGCTTTGTTGCGAGCATAACGGTGATCATAAGTATCGGGTGGTGCGCTTGGCAATATGTTAAAGTGATGAGACTTGTTAGAATAGTTAAATTAATTTTAAGAAAATTAGCAATAATGAACTGCGACGAACTTCTCGATCAGCTAATGGAAGAAACCTCAACTCCGACTGCCGACACTGTATCTTTCCTGAAAGATAATGGAACATCAACTCCGACAGAGCAATCGGGATCAACTTCAACTCCAACGGCAGTTGGTATGGGGTTGAGTGCAACGACTCCGAATGAAAATGAAAATGCGGCGCGACGAGAGCGGCTAGCTGCGCTGGTTGCTGGGGGACAATCGGAGCATTATCTCGGTAGGCGTCTCTCAGTTTTTCAGGTGGATAAGATGTCAGATGCGGAGATCGATAAAATGTATGCGCGATACGAATCTAGGTTAGGTGCGGAGATGACAAAAACTCTTGGATCGGCGGCTATTCATTTGTACGCAACCGCCGTTAGTATACTTCTCCCTATACCAAACACCGCGGGATTGATTGGCGATCTAGAGACTGACCCTTTTATAGGTCACACTCTTAGAACAGCCTGCTGCTCAATTTATCACAAGTTTGGAATGTACTTAGCTCCGCTGACAACCGCGTTGACCACGGGTAAACACTGTCAATTTGGACATATATGCCCACGAACTATAAGCCCTAATATTAATATCATAAATGATGACACAAGACACACCTGTGAGAGTGACGGAACAGCAATCACCGATTGCACCTCCAACGGCGTTGGGGATTGCTCCAACTCCAATTTCGAACCCGATTGCAGCACTTCCAACTCCGATTGATCCTCCAACCCAATCGCGATTGGAGTTGGGTGTTGCACGACATAAAAACCGAAAAAGACAGGCAGCTGGGCGGGCGGCGGCTGCCACCCGAAAAGTTAAAAAAGATAAAATACTCGCCGAACTTCGAGAGGCTAAACAGTCGTTGCAATCGGGGACGGAGACAGCAAAACATCTGAAGACAGAGCAATCAGGTTCAACAGTTTTGAGTACAACAACACCCCCAATTCACGAATTGGAAGCACACTCAACACCCAATCGAGGTTGGACGAATCCGATTGAACCCCAATTCACGAATTGGAGTTGGGTTGTTGGTGGTGGTCTGGCAGTTGTTGGTGCCCTGTGCGTGTGGAAATACCCCCTATTACACCAATCCTTATCGAGAAAACAACCCCCATCAATTCATCCAAAAACAGTTACGAAACACCAATCGCAATTGGATGCGCCCCATTTAAACATTGATCGCGATCCCTTGTATATGCAATAATTATAATTATCAACAATGGCAGAACAAGATGGTAAAATGATAGTGAATGCGCTTTATCACGCCGTGGTGATATCGGGTTTCAGTATCGGGTATGCTCGACTATCAAAGATGGCCCTAGGAGGGTCCGCTCCCAAATTGGACTTTACTGTGAGAGACGTAGGGCTCGCTACCTTAGATGTGGCGGCCGCAGTTTGGACCCGAGATTATCTAACTAAAGTTGGAATTCTACCTGTTAATATATGGAAATAAAATGGCTTCGATCGGAATAATGATAGGTGGTGCGCATGTAAACGCATTGGCGTTCAGCGGTAGCAACTTTTTATTCTCTAAAATGAGAAGCTCGAACGTGGATGAGGAGCGCAAGCGTCACGATTTAGCTGTAGAACAACTCAATAGCGCAAAGGAAGCGTGGTCGAAAAAACGAACCGCCCATCTGGACTGGGTCAACGAAGAGCTTCGCCGCGAGAATCACGCCGCGCAAACTTTCCAGAACGTTGAAGAAGCCAACCGCAAGTACGCGCTGGCATATCCACAGAAAAGGCTCGCGCCGCTGGATCGCGAGCCCCAACTTTCAGATTTCTATGTACCGTCAGAGCCCCAAAAAGACCGCGAGATCGCGTTCATCGTCGTGGAAATGGGTGTGGTGGGTATCGTCACCTACTATATCCAATCGAGATTTCAAATTAATTAATAATTTTTACAAAATGAATAATTAATTAAAACAATTTTTTTTTATAAAAATATATATAGATAGAACGATGTTAGTTGACGAACTTTATTACATTATGATCGATGTAGGCTACACGTCCCTTAAATACAGTTTACCCGGTGCAAAGAGTATGATTCATCTGGCCCGAGATTCTCTCGAGACGTGGCGCGAGGACAAAAAAGCGGCCACCCTTTTCGCAAAGCGGTTGTTATATTCCTCCACCAATCCTGGTGGATTGGATGAATTAGATTTTCCCAAGTTCCTTCAGACCTTAACCCCCAATCGCAATTGTACTTCCAACAAAGGTTTATTATTATCGACGCAGTTACCGGACGATCTGGCGAGGGCATGTTGGAGATTGTCCGATATATTAGAATACTTCGTATACGATGAACACGCGCAAACTTGATACCAAACTATCAGTTCGCCTAGCGCTCAAGCTAGCGAACACATACTACAGCCCTCGCGGCTACTGGAAGGGACTCGCTGCCATCAAGAACCTCGCGGCGGCGACCAAGGTTTCAGAAAACGCTGTCAAGGAATGGCTCAAGAAGCAGGCCATCTGGCAGATCTATTACCCGCGCCTCACAATATTCCGCGCCCGAAATTCGACGTGACGGTGCCGAACCAAGTTCACCAAGCGGATCTCCTGTTTCTACCTCACGATCGCGTCGGTCGCAAGACGTACAAGTACGCACTGACAATCGTTGACGTAGCGAGTCGTTATAAGGGGGCTGAGCGTTGGCCATAAAGAGTCTAAGGAGGTGGCGAGGCTCTTTCCCGAATAATATAAGAGGAGTCCTCTCAAATGGCCGAATCTTCTCCAGGTCGATCCCGGCCGCGAGTTCATGGGCGCGGTCTCTCATCTATTGTCTAAGCACAACGTTTCTGTCAGACGCGGCCGCGTCAACATCCACCGGGACCAGGGGATCGTGGAGCGCTTCAATCGAACCCTGGCTGAGAGACTGTTCGGACACCAATATGCCAAATAACTTGTAGACCCTCATTCACGATCGACCGAGTGGGTGGCCAGACTGCCCGCCGTGGTCTCCTCACTCAACGGAGAGGTGACCAGATTGATAGGTAAGAAGCCTGTAGATGCTATCAAGTTTAAAAGGGTGACGAGCAAGCCCTCTGCCGTCTCGCGCGGGCGACCCGTTGGTTTAGAGGAGCAACGGCTTCCATCAGATATTGACGTCCGGTACCTCTATCAACCGGGAGAGCTCGAAGGTGGCAGCCGCCGCGCGACTGATCCCGTGTGGTCTCTCAATGTATATCATCTAGATCGATATATTACCAAACCTGATGAGCCCGTGCTCTACTATTTGGATGATGGGCCATCTCGAGGGTTTGTTCGCGAAGAACTTCTTATGGTGCCTTCTGACACCCAGCTACCCCCGGATCGTCAGAGTCTTTAGTATTCTCTCCTTTTTTCAGAGTTCTTTTTTCTTTTTTTACCTATCCTATAGGCTCGGTGTGTAACCCGTCTTCCATCACTTTCCTCTTGTCGTAGTACGCCGACAACCCCAACTTCTCCCTGCTTGTACGTCTTCATCACCCCGTTAATCATTCGGAATCCCCTGTTCTCCGCCATATCCCTACCCCCTTCGAGAGCACTCTTGTACCTTCCCCAAGTCAGATCGTTAGATCTCTTCGACATCCCCTTGGCCGAGTGCTTAGATTTTCCATCACCACTCACGTAGTGACACTTGCTACACAGAGCGATGGCTCTATCCCCTTCGAATTCCAGCTTGAACAGTCCTGGAGTTCTGTTGCTCCACACGTCCCACGCCAACCACTCGGTCTTCTCCTTATTGAACTTTCTCTTCATATTCTTTCACACCACCGCCGCCAGCGTCTTCTCCGACAGCGCGAAGTACATGCTGTCAGTGTCCATCTGTAGCAGTTCGAAATCTCCGCGATCCACGTACTTGTCCAAGAAGTCGAAGTAGAACTCCAGCAGCCGGAGCTTGGCCAACTGGTAGACCGCTATGCCACACTGAAACGGTCTGTTGATCACCACTCGAGTCTTCCTGCTCGATATCTCGTAAGCCTCCCCAATCTCCTCCAGGTCTTGGAACCACGCCGACCTCAGTGCCCGGTCGACAGTCTTCTCATCCTTCGTATATGTGGTGTTCAGGTGTCTCTCTTGTGCCTCTATAAGCTTGCCACAACACGCGTTGCCAACCAGTTTGAATATCTCCGCCAACACCGCCTTGCTCTTGTCGACGTCCCCCGTCCGTCTGGCTGTAATGTCTTGTATATATGTGGATATAGTAATTAAGGCAGAATAATAACAACGCATTGGTTTTAGTTAATAATATATCTGCACTAACTGCTAGCTAAAATACAACTAACTCATAGGGGTCGCACGGGGCCTGTCATGATGCTGGCTTGCTGACTCAGCAATCATGTAATACTAAACCACGCCTCCAAGGGGCGGTTACATACAGTGCACTGGCAGCGGTGACCTCTTTAACGAACCATTGAAGCGGTTTGCCGGGCGTGTAGTCTATCACCCTATGCACCGCCTTGACGATCAGACCGTGCTCCAGATACCACTTTAGCAGCGGGGATTATATGATCATCTTCTTGGCGGACATTGCCCCCACGAGCTTTCTCTGTCCTTCGACTCTTTTCCTCCCGGTCCCGGCCAGGTAGTCCTTCATGTGCTGTGGAACCTCGTTCTCATCGACTTCTCGATTAACAAACAGCGGTGACATTTCCGAGAACTTGTCTCTCAACGTTTCCGGAGGGACCTCTATATCCAACTCCGCAAATCCGAACCACTTTTCACTCCTGACCTTCCTCACGAAACAGTCTATATACGACTGTCTTTCCGGGTCGTCACACGTCCATATCGTCTCCTCCCCGCACGGCATGTCTTTCGACAGGGTAGACAGGTACAGCGCATTGGCGTCGTACCCCATCACCGCCTTGCACATCTTCTCCTCTCGACTACCTACCTGACCCCTGATCGTCGACCTGTCAGCCTCTGCGTATCTGGAGAACACTATGGACGGACCACCGACCAATCCCTGCTTCATCATCTCGTAAGTTTCAGACTTCCGCGACCACAGCTCGGGCGTGTCCGCCTTCCCATCGATCGACCCGCGGAGTAGGTACTGAAGGGATACACCGGGCAGAGACACAGCATCCTTGAGTATGTCCACTCCTCTTCCCCTGTATAACTCAGTCAATTTAGTCAGAGCCTCCAGGAACGGTCCTACATCCAAGTCGTTGTAGTGTTGCAACCATTCCTTGAACGTCTTCATCCCATTTTCTCGGAATACCTTCTTACACTCTTTCTACTCGGACAACGACAGTAGGAACTCACCCTTCAACTTCGAGTACCACTTGGGATAGTCTGGCAGCCCCGGATGGTCGAGCTTGTCCGCGCTATCGAACCACTCGTAAGGAAAGTGAAACTTTACCGTTTTACAGTCGTACGCCTTAACCCACCGGTGGTACCGGGTCCCAGATACTGGATGATGTCGAGAAATCTAAACTCCGGGTTAAACAGAAACATCGTCGTGCTGGCTCTCTTTCCGACCATCACCTTATTCACGGTGGCCGCCAACTTCTCTACAAAGTACTGCTTGATGAGGTTCAGGTCGTACCTGCTACAGCTGAACCCCACCACCGGGACTTGGTCAATCCAAGAGATAATCTTTGCTTGCTGATACTTCGATAACATATCTATGTCGGCCGGCAGATACTTATTCCTAACCCCCTCCCTGATTGCCTTGCCTCTCATCTGCAGCGCGGTCACGAACTTCTCGAATAGCGTTCGCATATGTGTGTGATCCCTTCATGCATCGTATCCCCCAACGACATCGATATAGGAACGTGCTCGACCTCGAATGTCAGGTCTTTGGTGGGTCGCGTGGTTTTTGACTTGTCGAGATACGCCTCGAAGTCGTAGACTATCTGGTGAGGGTACAGAGTCGTCTCCTCCTCCTCGCGCGGTGGTGGTGGATAGTGGTGATTCCCCTCATTCAACCACTCGCACTCCCACATCACCACCAGCTCGTAACCCGCCTCCCTTATCTTGGCGTCTTGGATTTTCGTCCTCCTGTACATCGATCTCGCGTGACCTCTCATGCAATGCGTCGGACACCCGTGCCAGTAACATCCGTGAAACTGAAACACGGTCTCGGTCTCGTGACAATAACCGTCGACCGGATCGCCAGCCACCCACCCCTCCACCGTGACCGCATGTCGCGTGATGTATGTGCTTTCCCACCCTCTCTTCTTCTCTATGCAACCATTGAATCGACCTCTCGCTCACTGACCCCTTGGGATAGAACGCCTTCTCGTAGGCCGACTGTGGTCTCTCTACCCTCTTACCTGGACATGTCACCACGGTCTTCCCACCCATGCAGGTGGTCGCGTGCCTGTGCATATTACACGACTTTGTGAACCGTTGTTGACATCCGGTGCACCCGTACTCGTTCGTCATCTTGCGGAGGTTCGTTATGAGAAAAGAGTGACCTCCAAACAATCCTATCGTCATGATCTTCTCCCCGACCGCGTCGTAGTTTGCCGGAACCTTCATGAGGTACCACACTCCTTCGTCGGTGGGCTCGTAAACGCGAATGCCCATCTTGAAGTGCTCTTCGACCTTCTTAATATCTTCCAGGGGGATTCCCTTACTATCCGGTCCGTTATCGTGACCGAGATATTCGCGAGCCATAGCTCGTGCCTTCTCACAACATCGGTCTGGTCTCCCTCCACGGTGGATGGCTATGCACCTAAACAGACACAAGTAGTCGTCGTACGTGTCGACGGAATACATTCCCTTTTTCTGTCTTAACCAGTCTGGGAGTTTTCCCGCTCCCATGAGAAGTTGATGAGCGTCGATGATCATCTTCACCTCGACCGATATCCAACGAACGAAGGTCCATTTTGTGTTTGGTCTACCAACTTTGTCGATGTCCATTCGACCTTTCTCTCTATCGGTTATCCAACTCTCCGCTTTGGAAATCTCGTTTATCCACGGACTGCCCTTTGATTGTTTGTGATAGATCATCGTTTCGTCTTTCTCGATGTTCCTAATACGATACGAGCACGAATACCTCAGATAACACGCCGTGGTCATCTCTGGGCGACTTTTATTCATTATGCGATTAGCGATCTCCCCATCTATCACCTCTCGAAAGTCCATACTATCATACTTCTACCCCTATCAACAGTTTCCCTAACTTCGGCTTCTTCGGCGAGAATCCTGGGAGCCTCCTCCACCAAAGCTCTGGCGATATATTGTAGTACGCCTTGTATAGCGGTTTTCTACGTGCGCTGGTGTCTTCTTTTACACGCTGCGCGTAAGCAGTGGCACGCAGGCTGGCCGTCGTCTCGTTCTCCAATTTCTCTGAGCGTTTTTCGGGGTCGGCGGGCAGTCGTCCGGTCAAAACCGCACGCCGCAGCCTCTCCTCGTAGACGTTGGCTCGCGCGTCACTTATCCTATCTGCTATATCTTTCTTGACTCTCAAACCTCTTAGGGAAATTCCCCAACTCTTAGCTTGCTCTCTCATTTGCTTTATGGTAGACATTATACTGAGTATAACCAATAGATTTTTATCTTCAATAGGGTGTAAGTTTCTATTTTATTTGTAATAATTGTATGACAGATTGTTGTAATATACTTAGTATAACTTATGGATAACTTGTCTTTAATAGGGTATCAGTTTATATTTGTGACAGATTGCTGTAATATACTGAGTATAACTTATGGATTTCTTATCAATAATAGGGTGTCAGTTGTTATTTTATTCGTAATAAATGTATGACAGATTGTTGTATATATATACTGAGTATAACATAGGGATTCTTATCTCTAATAGGGTGTATCTTCTCATGTCATAAATATATGGTCTCGCGCTTGATGAAAAATATGGTCCATTCTTCTCATACATACCCGCCGAACAGTGGGGGGAAATCCAAGTAGTATATAAGAGTCACAAATGATAACACCATGTGGTGGGGGGCACCGCGCGTTAGCCGGTGCCTTTCAGAGGGTGGTGGTATCATTGTGACTCTTACATACTACTCCTTACATACCAGTATTGTGAGTATAGGCGACTTACACACCAGTATTGAGTATAGGCGACATAATATGTGATACAGTTCCCTGACATACCAGTATTTAGTATAGTCGACACAATATGGGACACAGTTCCCTTACATACCATTATTGAATATAGGCGACATACTATGTGACACAGTTCCCTTACATACCAGTATTGAGCATAGGTGACATAATATGTGACACAGTTCCCTTACATACCGGTATTGAGAATAGGCGACATAATATGTGACACAGTTCCCTTACATACCATTATTGAACATATGCGACATACTATGTGTCACAGTTCCCTTACATACCAGTATTGAATATAGGCGACATAATATGTGACATAGTTCTCTTACATACCAATTTTGAATATAGACGACATACTATGTGACACAGTTCCCTTACATACCAGTATTGAGTATAGCCGACATAATAAGCAACACAGTTCCCTTACATACCAGTATTGAGAATAGGCGACACAATATGAGACACTGTTCCCTATCATACCATTATTGAGTATAGGCGACATAATATGTGACACAGTTAGCTTATATACCATTCTTGAATATAGGCGACATACTATGTGACACAGTTCCCTTACCTACCAGTATTGAGTATAGGCGACATAATATGGGACACAGTTCCCTTACATACCATTATTGAATATAGGCTACATAATATGTGACACAGTTCCCTTACATACCAGTATTGAGTATAGCCGACATAGTAAGTGACACAGTTTCCCTTACAACCATAACCATTGCACGAAAAGGAAGGCGACATAAATAATGGAGGACACAGTTCCCCATAACATACCAGTATTGAGTATAAAAGGCTAACATAATATGTGACAAACAGTTCCCTTGCATACCAGTTATTGAGTATAAGGCCCGACATAATTAAATGTGACAACAGTTTCCCTTTACATACCAGTAGTTGAAATAAGGTAGGCGACATAATAATGTGACACAGTTATTCCCTTACACACCAGTATTGAAGTCATAGAGGTCGACATACATAATAGTGGACACAATTCCCATTACCATATCCAGTAATTGTTACTATGGAGGACATAATATGTGACAACAAGTTCCCTTACATACCCAATAGTGAGTATAGGTCGACACAATAATTTGTGACACTAATTCCCATAACATAACCAGAATTGCGTATAGGGCGACCATTAATATGTGACAACAAAGATTTCCCTTACAACAACCAGTATTGAGTATAAAGGAGTACTTACCCACCAACCATAATTGAATAATAAAGGCGACATAATATGAGAACCAACATTCCATTACATAAATCAGTGAAGTTGAGCATCCAGGCGAGACATAAAATTGTGACACAGGTTTCCCTTACATACCAGTATTGAGCATAAGGCGAACATAATTATGTGACACAGATTCCCCCTTACATACCAGTATTGAGAAAATAGGCGACAATAATATGTTGAACACAGTCCAATTTACATACCTATCAGTATTGAGCATAGGCGACATAAACTATGTGACACAGTTCCATACACACCAGTATTGAGCATAGGCGACATAATATGTGAACCCACAGTTCCCTTACATACCAGTATTGAGTATAGGCGACTTACACACCAGTATTGAGTATAGGCGACATAATATGTGACACAGTTCGATTACATATCAGTATTGAGCATAAGCGACATAATATGTGACACAGTTCCCTTACATACCAGTATTGAGAATAGGTGACATAATATGTGACACAGTTCCCTTACATACCATTATTGAGTATAGGCGACATAATATGTGACACAGTTCCCTCACACACCAGTATTGAGTATAGGCGACATAATATGTCACACAGTTCACTTACATACCAGTATTGGGTATAGGCGACATAACATGTGACACAGTTCCCTTACACACCAGTGTTGAGTATAGCCGACATAATATGTGACACAGTTCCCTTACACACCAGTATTGAGCATAGGCAACATACAATGTGACACAATTCCCTTACATACCAGAATTGCGTATAGAGGACATAATATGCGACACAGTTCCCTTACATACCAGTATTGAGTATAGGCGACATAATATGTGACACAATTCCCTTACATACCACTATTGCGTATAGGCGACATAATATGTGACACAGTTCCCTTACATACCAGTATTGAGTATAGGCGACTTACACACCAGTATTGAGCATAGGCGACATAATATGTGACACAGTTCCCTTACATACCAGTATTGAGCATAGGCGACATAATATGTGACACAGTTCCCTTACACACCAGTATTGAGTATAGGCTACATAATATGTGACACAATTCCCTTGCATACCAGTATTGCGTATAGGCGACATAATATGTGACACAATTCCCTTACACACCAGTATTGAGCATAGGCGACATAATATGTGACACAATTCCCTTACATACCAGTATTGCTTATAGAGGACATAATATGTGACACAGTTCCATTACATACCATTATTGAATATAGGCGATACATGTGACACAGTTCCCTTACATACCATTATTGATACAGGCTACATAATAGTGACACGTTCCCTTACTACCGTAATTGTAGATGTACATAATATGTCACACAGTTCCCTTACATTACCATTATTGAATAAAGGCGACAATATGTGACACAGTTCCCTTACACACCAGTATTGAGTATAGGCAGATAATATGTCACACAGTTCCCTTGCATACCATATTGGTATAGGCGACATAATATGTGACACAGTTCCCTTACACACCAGTATTGAGTATAGGCGACATAATATGACACAATACCCTTACATACCAGTATTGCGTATGAGGACATATTGTGACACAGTTCCCTTACATACCAGTATTGTGAGTAAGGCGACTTACACACCTAGAGTATAGCGACATAATAGTGATTACATTCCCTGACCAGTATTGAGTATAGGCGGACACAAATGTACACATCCCTTACATCCATTATGAACATAGGCGACATACATGACAGTTCCCTTACATACCAGTATTGCGTATTGAGGAGCGTAATAGTGCACAGTTCCCTTATACCAATAGTGAGTATAGGCGACATATCGTGACACAAATCCCTACATACCAGTATTCGTTTATAGGCGACATTAATTGTGACGCAGTTCCCTACATACCAGTATTGAGTATTAGGCGACTTACACACCAATTGAGATAGGCACAAAATATGTGACACAGTTCCATTACATATCATATTGAGCCATAGGCGACCATAATTATGTGACAGTTCACTATTACCAGTATTGAGCATAGGCACAATAGTGACACAGTTCCCTACATACCAGATTGAGATAGGCGCAATAAATATGTGGACACAGTCCATTTACATACCAGTATTGAGCTAGGCGACATGTTACCCAGTTCCAACACCGTATGACATAGGCGACATAAATATGACACAGCCCTTACATACCAGTAAGTATTTTGCCGACATAATAGTGACACAGTTCCCTTTACACACCAGTATTGAGTATAGTCGACTAATAGTGCACAGTTCCCCTTACACCATATTGAGCAGGCGTTACACACCATATGAGTATAGGGCAACAATTAATTGACAGTTGCCTTGACATACCAGTATTGGGTATAGGCGACACGTATGACACAGTTCATTACATCCATTATTGATAGGCGAAATACTATGACACAGTCCCCTACATACCAGTTTTGAGCATAGCATAATATGTGACACAGTTCCCTTACATACCAGTTAAAATAGGCGACATAATTTGACCAATTCCCTTACATACAGTATTGAAGGCGATGATATGACACACCCGTTTCCCTTATCCATATTATGATAGGCGACATACTAGTGCACAGTTACCCTTACTACAGTATTAGTATAGGCACATAATATATACATTCTTACATACCACTTTTTTGAAAATAGGCACTAATATGCGACACAGTTCCCTTACATACCATATTGATATGTCGCATTATATGGACACAATTGCCCTTATACCATATGGCATGACAATATGGACACAGTTCCCTTACTACACCAGTATTGAGTATACGGACTTACCACCAGTATTGGCATAGACATAATAGTACACAGTTCCCTTACTACCAGTATGAGCAGGCGACAATATGTGACAAGTTCCCTTCCCACACATATGATAGGCTACATAATATGTGACACAATTCCCTTGGCACACCAGTATTGCTATTGAGCATACACAGTAACTGAGCATAGGCGACTAATTTGTCACACAATTCCCTTACATACCAGTATTGCTTATAGAGGACATAATATGTGACACAGTTCCATTACATACCATTATTGAATATAGGCGAAATACTATGTGACACAGTTCCCTTACATACCATTATTGAATACAGGCTACATAATATGTGACACAGTTCCCTTACATACCAGTATTGAGAATAGGCTACATAATATGTCACACAGTTCCCTTACATACCATTATTGAATAAAGGCGACATAATATGTGACACAGTTCCCTTACACACCAGTATTGAGTATAGGCGAGATAATATGTCACACAGTTCCCTTGCATACCAGTATTGAGTATAGGCGACATAATATGTGACACAGTTCCCTTACACACCAGTATTGAGTATAGGCGACATAATATGTGACACAATACCCTTACATACCAGTATTGCGTATAGAGGACATAATATGTGACACAGTTCCCTTACATACCAGTATTGTGAGTATAGGCGACTTACACACCAGTATTGAGTATAGGCGACATAATATGTGATACAGTTCCCTGATATACCAGTATTGAGTATAGGCGACACAATATGTGACACAGTTCCCTTACATACCATTATTGAACATAGGCGACATACTATGTGACACAGTTCCCTTACATACCAGTATTGCGTATAGAGGACGTAATATGTGACACAGTTCCCTTACATACCAATAGTGAGTATAGGCGACATAATACGTGACACAAATCCCTTACATACCAGTATTGCGTATAGGCGACATAATATGTGACGCAGTTCCCTTACATACCAGTATTGAGTATAGGCGACTTACACACCAGTATTGAGTATAGGCGACATAATATGTGACACAGTTCCATTACATATCAGTATTGAGCATAGGCGACATAATATGTGACACAGTTCACTTACATACCAGTATTGAGCATAGGCGACATAATATGTGACACAGTTCCCTTACATACCAGTATTGAGAATAGGCGACATAATATGTGACACAGTCCATTTACATACCAGTATTGAGCATAGGCGACATAATATGTGACACAGTTCCATACACACCAGTATTGAGCATAGGCGACATAATATGTGACACAGTTCCCTTACATACCAGTATTGAGTATTGCCGACATAATATGTGACACAGTTCCCTTACACACCAGTATTGAGTATAGTCGACATAATATGTGACACTGTTCCCTTACACACCAGTATTGAGCATAGGCGACTTACACACCAGTATTGAGTATAGGCGACATAATTTGAAATACAGTTGCCTGACATACCAGTATTGGGTATAGGCGACACGATATGTGACACAGTTCCATTACATACCATTATTGAATATAGGCGAAATACTATGTGACACAGTTCCCTTACATACCAGTATTGAGCATAGGCGACATAATATGTGACACAGTTCCCTTACATACCAGTATTTAAAATAGGCGACATAATATGTGACACAATTCCCTTACATACCAGTATTGAGAATAGGCGACATGATATGTGACACAGTTCCCTTACATATCATTATTGAATATAGGCGACATACTATGTGACACAGTTCCCTTACATACCAGTATTGAGTATAGGCGACATAATATGTGATACAGTTCCCTTACATACCATTTTTGAAAATAGGCGACATAATATGTGACACAGTTCCCTTACATAACAGTATTGAGCAAAGCCGACATAGTAATTTACACAGTTCCCTTACATACCAGTATTGAGAATAGGCGACATAATATGTGACACAGTTCCTTTACATCCCATTATTGAGTATAGGCAACATAATATGTGACACAGTTCCCTTACATCCCATTATTGAGTATAGGCAACATAATATGTGACACAGTTCCCTTACATACCAGCATTGAGTATAGGCGACATAATATGTCACACAGTTCCCTTACATACCAGTATTGAGCATAGGCGACATAATATGTGACACAGTTCCCTTACACACCAGTATTGAGTATAGGCGACATAATATGTCACACAGTTCCCTTACATACCAGTATTGAGTATAGGCGACATAACATGTGACACAGTTCCCTTACACACCAGTGTTGAGTATAGCCGACATAATATGTGACACAGTTCCCTTACACACCAGTATTGATCATAGGCAACATAAAATGTGACACAATTCCCTTACATACCAGTATTGCGTTTAGAGGACATAATATGCGACACAGTTCCTTTACATACCAGTATTGAGTATAGGCGACATAATATGTGACACAATTCCCTTACATACCACTATTGCGTATAGGCGACTTACACACCAGTATTGTGCATAGGCGACATAATATGTGACACAGTTCCCTTACATATCAGTATTGAGCATAGGCGACATAATATGTGACACAGTTCCCTTACATAACAGTATTGAGCATAGGCGACATAATATGTGACACAGTTCCATACACACCAGTATTGAGCATAGGCGACATAATATGTGACACAGTTCCCTTACATACCAGTATTGAGCATAGGCGACATAATATGTGACACAGTTCCCTTACACACCAGTAGTGAGTATAGGCGACATAATATGTGACACAATTCCCTTGCATACCAGTATTGCGTATAGGCGACATAATATGTGACACAGTTCCCTTACACACCAGTATTGAGCATAGGCGACATAATATGTGACACAATTCCCTTACATACCAGTATTGCGTATAGAGGACATAATATGTGACACAGTTCCCTTACATACCAGTATTGAGCATAGGCGACTTACACACCTGTATTGAGTATAGGCGACATAATTTGTGATACAGTTGCCTGACATACCAGTATTGAGTATAGGCAACACGATATGTGACACAGTTCCATTACATACCATTATTGAATATAGGCGAAATACTATGCGACACAGTTCCCTTACATACCAGTATTGACTATAGGCGACATAATATGTGACACAGTTCCCTTACATACCATTATTGAATATAGGCGACATAATATGTGACACAGTTCCCTTACATACCAGTATTGAGTATAGCCGACATAATAATTGACACAGTTCCCTTACATGCCAGTATTGAGAATAGGCGACATAATATGTGACACAGTTCCCTTACATACCATTATTGCATATAGGCGACATAATATGTGACACAGTTCCCTTACACACCAGTATTGAGTATAGGCGACATAATATGTCAAACAGTTGCCTTGCATACCAGTATTGAGTATAGGCGACATAATATGTGACACAATTCCCTTACATACCACTATTGAATATAGGCGACATACTATGTGACACAGTTCCCTTACATACCAGTTTTGAGCATTGGCGACATAATATGTGACACAGTTCCCTTACATACCAGTATTGTGTATAGGCGACATACTATGTGATACAGTTCCCCGATATACCAGTATTGAGTATAGGTGACACAATATGTGACACAATTCCCTTACATACCACTATTGAATATAGGCGACATACTATGTGACACAGTTCCCTTACATACCAGTTTTGAGCATTGGCGACATAATATGTGACACAGTTCCCTTACATACCAGTATTGAGTATAGGCTACATAATATGTGACACAGTTCCCTTACACACCAGTATTGAGTACCAGTATTGAGTATAGTCGACATAATATGTGACACAGTTCCCTTACACACCAGTATTGAGTATAGGCGACATAATATGTGACACAATTCCCTTGCATATCAGTATTGCGTGTAGGCGACATAATATGTGACACAATTCCCTTAAATACCAGTATTGAGAATAGGTGACATAATATGTGACACTGTTCCTTTACATACCATTATTGAGTATAGGCGACATAATATGTGACACAGTTCCCTTACACACCAGTATTGAGTATAGGCGACATAATATGTCACACAGTTCCCTTACACACCAATATTGAGCATAGGCGACATAATATGTGACACAGTTCTCTTACATACCAGTATTGAGTATAGGCGACATAATATGTGACACAGTTCCCTTACACACCAGTATTGAGTATAGGCGACATAAAATGTGACAAAATTCCCTTGCATATCAGTATTGCGTATAGGTGACATAATGTGTGACACAGTTCCCTTACAGACCAGTATTGAGTATAGGCGACATAATATGTGACACAGTTCCCTTACATACCAGTATTGAGTATCGGCGACATAATATGTGACACAGTTCACTTACATACCAGTATTATGTATAGTCGACATAATATGTGACACAGTTCACTTACATACCAGTATTGAGTATAGTCGAAATAATATGTGACACAGTTCCCTTACATACCAGTGTTGAGTATAGGCGACATAATATGTGACACAGTTCCCTTACATACCAGTATTGAGCATAGGCGACATAATATGTGACACAGTTCCCTTACATACCAGTATTGAGAATAGGCGATGTGACACAGTCCATTTACATACCAGTATTGAGCATAGGCGACATAATATGTGACACAGTTCCATACACACCAGTATTGAGCATAGGCGACATAATATGTGACACAGTTCCCTTACATACCAGTATTGAGTATTGCCGACATAATATGTGACACAGTTCCCTTACACACCAGTATTGAGTATAGTCGACATAATATGTGACACTGTTCCCTTACACACCAGTATTGAGTATAGGCGACATAATATGTGACACAATTCCCTTGCATACCAGTATTGCGTATAGGCGACATAATATGTTACACAATTCACTTACATACCAGTATTGCGAATAGAGGACATAATACGTGACACAGTTCCCTTACATACCAGTATTGAGCATAGGCGACTTACACACCAGTATTGAGTATAGGCGACATAATTTGAAATACAGTTGCCTGACATACCAGTATTGGGTATAGGCGACACGATATGTGACACAGTTCCATTACATACCATTATTGAATATAGGCGAAATACTATGTGACACAGTTCCCTTACATACCAGTATTGAGTATAGGCGACATAATATGTGACACAGTTCCCTTACATACCAGTATTTAAAATAGGCGACATAATATGTGACACAATTCCCTTACATACCAGTATTGAGAATAGGCGACATGATATGTGACACAGTTCCCTTATATACCATTATTGAATATAGGCGACATACTATGTGACACAGTTCCCTTACATACCAGTATTGAGTATAGGCGACATAATATGTGATACAGTTCCCTTACATACCATTTTTGAAAATAGGCGACATAATATGTGACACAGTTCCCTTACATAACAGTATTGAGCAAAGCCGACATAGTAATTGACACAGTTCCCTTACATACCAGTATTGAGAATAGGCGACACAATATGTCACACAGTTCCTTTACATCCCATTATTGAGTATAGGCAACATAATATGTGACACAGTTCCCTTACATCCCATTATTGAGTATAGGCAACATAATATGTGACACAGTTCCCTTACATACCAGTATTGAGTATAGGCGACATAATATGTCACACAGTTCCCTTACATACCAGTATTGAGCATAGGCGACATAATATGTGACACAGTTCCCTTACATACCAGTATTGAGCATAGGCGACATAATATGTGACACAGTTCCCTTACGCACCAGTATTGAGTATAGGCAACATAATATGTCACACAGTTCCCTTACACACCAGTATTGAGCATAGGCGAGATAATATGTGAGACAGTTCCCTTACGTATCAGTTTAGAACATAGGCGACATAATATGTGACACTGTTCGCTTGCATACCAGTATTGAATATAGGCGACATAATATTTGACGCAGTTACCTTACATATCAGTATTGAACATGGGCGACATAATATGTGACACAGTACCCTTACATACCAGTATTGAGAATAGGCGACTTACATACCAGTATTGAATATAGGCGACATAATATGTGACACAGTTCCCTTACATATCAGTATTGAATCTAGGCGACATAATATGTGACTCAGTTCCCTTACATATCAGTATTGAATATATGCGACATAATATGTGACAGAGTTCCCTTTAATATAGGCGACAGCATATATGACACTGTTCCCTTACATATCAGTATTGAATATAGACGACATAATATGTGACTCAGTTCCCTTACTTACCAGTATTGAGTATTGGCGACATAATATGTGACACTGTTCCCTTACATATCAGTATTGAATATAGACGACATAATATGTGACTCAGTTCCCTTACATACCAGTATTGAGTATAGGCGACATAATATGTGACACAGTTCCCTTACATATCGGTATTGAATACGGGCGACATAATATATGACACAGTTTCCTGACATATCAGTATTGTATATAGACGACATAATATGTGACACAGTTCCCTTACGTACCAGAATTGAACATAGGCGACATAATATGTTACACAGTTCCCTTACGTACCAGTATTGAACATAGGCGACATAATATGTGACACAGTTCCCTTACGTACCAGTATTGAATATAGGTGACATAATATGTGACACAGTTCCCTTTCGTACCCGTATTGATGATAGGCGACATAATATGTGACACCGTTCCCTTACATATCAGTATTGAATCTAGGCGACATAATATGTGACTCAGTTCCCTTACATATCAGTATTGAATATATGCGACATAATATGTGACCGAGTTCCCTTTAATATAGGCGACAGCATATATGACACTGTTCCCTTACATATCAGTATTGAATATAGACGACATAATATGTGACTCAGTTCCCTTACATACCAGTATTGAGTATTGGCGACATAATATGTGACACAGTTCCATTACATATCGGTATTGAATACGGGCGACATAATATATGACACAGTTTCCTGACATATCAGTATTGTATATAGACGACATAATATGTGACACAGTTCCCTTACATAACCAGAATTGAACATAGGCGACATAATATGTGACACAGTTCCCTTACGTACCAGTATTGAACATAGGCGACATAATATGTGACACAGTTCCCTTACGTACCAGTATTGAATATAGGTGACATAATATGTGACACAGTTCCCTTTCGTACCCGTATTGATGATAGGCGACCTCATATGTGACACAGTTCCCTTACATATCATTATTGAATATAGACGACAGTGAATATAGGCGACATACTTGTAATATGTGACACAGTTCCTTTACGTACCAGTTCCCTTACATATCAGTATTGAGTATAGACGAAATAATATGTGACACCGTTCCATTACGTACTAGTATTGAATTTAGGATACATGTAATATGTGACACAGTTCCCTTACATATCAGTATTGAATATAGGCGACATAATATGTAACACAGTTTCCTTACGTACCAGTATTGAATATTGGCGACATAATATGTGACACAGTTCCCTTTAATATAGGCGACATAATGTGTGACACAGTTCCCTTACGTACCAGTATTGAATATAGGCGACATACTATTTGACACAATTCCCTCACGTACCAGTATTGAATATAGGCAACATAATATGTGACACAGTTAGTTCCCTTTTGTACCCGTATTGAATATAGGCGACATAATATGTGACACAGTTAGTTTCCTTTCGTACCAGTATTGAACATAGGCGACATAATATGTGACACAGTTCCTTTCCGTACCTGTATTGAATATAGGCGAAATAATATGTGACACATTTCCCATACATATCAGTATTGAATATTGGCGACATAATATGTGACACAGTTCCCTTATTTACCAGTATTTAACATAGGCGACATAATATGTTACACAGTTCCCTTACATATCAGCATTTAATATAGGCGACATAATATGTGACACACTTCCCTTATGTATGCGTACCAGTATTGAATATAGGCGACATAATATGTGACACAGTTCCCTTTCATATAGGCGACATAATATGTGACACAGTTCCCTTACATACCAGTTTTGAGTATAGGCGACATAATATGTGACACAGTTCCCTTACTTACCAGTCTTGAGTATAGGCGAACCAGCATGTAAGTGCGGCATTGGTTTTTGGCGTCGGACTAGGATATGGACAATGAAAAGCATATGATGAAATCACTATTTAGTTACACCTCCCCGACTAATTTGCGATTTAAAGTTAGATTATAAATCTACTTTTAAATCGAAACAAACCGCAAGGTATGCAATTCCAAACCATATAATTCTTACATCGACTAACACTGTTACACCGATAAATATACCTGACTTAGCAATGAATGTGGAGATAAGTGTCTATATTGTTCCGGAAAGAGAGAATATGTATCTTACTGCAAACTTGAGCAGTATAGAGAATGCGTTGTGTGCGGGTCCATAGCAATATTCAAAACGTCCATGCATGGAGGTGGATCGGTTATAACTTTCATCAGAACAAATTAAGACTAATGAAAAACAGTATAGATCATATTACTGGTAAATGTATATGTGTTGTTTAGCCGCTGTACACACATTGTCGTCTGCACCCATGTTTGTCGATTTCCCTACAGGCCACGGTAGTCATCCCAATGTCAATATCTCTCATGCTCGTAAATCGTCTGCCATAGCGATCGTTACTGCTTAACATGCCTGCACATGGCGGAATCCTAGGGTCATTTTTCAGACCAAAAATAATGGTTTATATAACTCGTATAACGATTATATATCTGGCTGGTAAATATCACCGTATAACAGTGCGTATAACAGTGCCTCAGTTCAAAGCACTCCGGGGCTTATATAGGTAAATAACTATATGTTGCCATGGATACCACACGTATTCGGCAGCATCGTAGTTATTCCATTTCATGTGGTGACGTCAGACATTCTGATTAGCTGATGGTATTCCATTCATAGTATAAGTAAGTTCCAGCCGTATATGTCACAGTGACGCTTCCATACGTCTCGCTGAGATAGTAGTTTGGAGAACTTTCAGCTGGATAACTACTATTGCAGTGACGTGGAGAGGTATAGCTCTACGTATCGTTTAAATGGTTATCAATTGGTGTGTTGCTGTACTTCGTAGCCGTGTCTAGGCCAGATAAGTGTGCTGCTATTGTTGTCATGTGTCTAATTATACACTGTCTCGGAGTAGGTATAATATTAGTCCACTTGTGCTGTGTCGCTATCCGCTCCCGCCAGCGTAGAAGTTAAATTCCTCCCGTACAGCTGACTTATCTGGCATACGCACGTGACTGCTGGCATCTCAGCGTCATCCACTTTCGATTGTTCCGCCACATTCCACCCACACAGTTTTGGCAGTTTTGGCAGACAAAGGCGTATTCCCACTTTTTCATCCCAGTTTTTGATCGCGCAGGCATAAATAATCAGACACAATGACAAAAACAAACTTCCCACGATTAGTGCTAAGTAATATGATAGAAACCAAGATCTACCCTTAGGAAAATTAACTTCATTTATCATTTGTAACTCACCAATCAATGTGTCTAAGGGAAATACATTGATATCTTTCAATGGTTCAGTTAATATCATTTCCGGGAATTTAGGAAAGGTTTTAACAAAAGGCGACCGGACTAAACTGCTGGTCCAGTTAATTTCGCATAATAAAGTTGCTTCATCATTAGTGAGCTCAATACGACAATTTATTAAGTATGTAGCTGCTAACGATATATATTTATTTGAAGCAACGCATTTATCAGCAACATGGAATGGAGGTTGAAGTTAAATATCATTCATGTCCTTATTATTACAAACTAATGTGAATCTTGTTTATTTGAGGCGATAGCCCGATCAGATATTTTGCCATAGGTAATTTGGTACCTGTTGTAACAGTTGCCTGGCAATTATCTTCAGTTGATATGTCATTCATCATAAAGAGATCAATCACGCACGGTGTTGCTATATTCACAGGAAAAACAGGACTAGAAATAGCACACCATCTGGTATGTGGGTTACCGCAATTCTTAGTCTCCTCTGACGTCAGTAATACGTATTGGTTGGATTTGTTGTCAATCAGAAATCTGTCAACTGCCAAATCGTACTTTGCCAACATGTCTGGTGGTCTAGTCATATCATAACGATACATATCAGATCGATACGTGTCGCTGTTCGATCGAGAAACCATGGACATTGGTACATTAATTTTTCAATGCACCTCGTATGACGTGTCTACTCTCAGAGTTTGAAGTACGAGTACAATGATAATCTTATCGCGTTCGAACAGTGCGGTGCTCGTTAAATACCTATAAAACAACCAAAGTTCTGTTTCTGGATCGCCAAGTAGTGTGATTAACGCTGGTAGTTGCTATTTTATGTTTAAAAACAATGATCGAAGATTGTTAGGTGAGATTAGACTCGGAGATACCTTACCTAAGTTCATGCCGATTGTATCATGCGTTTGATCGCACAAATATTGAGATCCAGTTTGATATGCATGTCCAGATATAGCCTTGTTGCTGTAAGTCATTCTCTATTGCAACCGTTATCATGTTCAAGCGTGTGTCTAATTCATGGATGCTTCCTGTCAGTTCTATTATGGATTGACTGTTTTCTTGGCTGTGGATTATAGATTCCTTCAGCAAGGATATGCTCTGTTCGACTACATGAATTTTGGTTCTTTGCCAATTCCGATGCATGGCCTCGAATGTTGTCTAAGTTTGCGTCTGACACTAGACCAAATGCCCAACTGGCGATCGGTCCAATTATATGAATCAGACTTCGCTTACGAAGTTGTGTGATGGATCGTAATTTCGTTACTCTGTCGGCTATCAGTAACCGGGATTCATCATTGAGATATTTCATTGTTCAATGCAACTCACATATTGCAGATAAACATTTATCTACGGTTTCAGCACGATCTAGTTTTCGTTTAGCGAATATTTGTGCTGCCAACCCATTATTTGGTTTATCGCCAAAAGTTATCTCATTAACAAATATTTCTGTTTCTGGCCCATAAACTGACAACGGATCCTCGCTTTCAGAACAAAACAGAACATACATGTATTGATTAAGTACATCTCTGTCCATTACGTGGTGGCATAAGAGATAAAATGCAGCATATATGCATAACTATGGAGTGACGTACAAGTATGGACAGCATGGTGATTGCTAAATACATAAGATATATCTGTTCCAGTGCTAAGTGATCAGAATCAGAGTATTGTATTTCAGAATGTGTATTTCCTATTGCACCTGATTCTTCGTATGGAGCCTCAATGTCCACGTTACCATTATTCTAGTTATCTGTTATCATATATGTTTCATACTGACTTACTCCCTCATTACCCAGTCTATCACATAGGCGCTGCGCAAATTCACATAAAGGATTATCATCCTCGTCCATGCTATTATTGCGAACTTTGCGATAACGTTCGGCAGTACGTGCGAGCGGTTCATTATCAAACCGTGGCTGTCGACACTATCTGACTCCGAACAGCTAATTGGTGTAACCTCGTAATTGGTTGATCTTAAAGGTTTACCGACGTATTTTGAGGAATTTCCCAATCATGAACATGAGCTAACCTAATTTGTTCCGCGTGTACCTTTGTAGTAGCACCACTCAGCTGATTGTAATATTGTATGAAACGGGACCTGTTATCTCTATAATACGCAAGTACGGCTTCCATGTCGACTCTAATTTTCTCTTTCGCTGACATTTGCAGTAATAAACTGAATCGTATATCTAAAACTTCACCGGTTTGCTTCTCTTATCAGCATACTTCGCCTGTCGTTACTTAGCTTCTTTTAGATTTCGTGTACCAGCAAAAACGGCTTGTGTTCTTGATCGAGTGCAATTTTATGTTGTTCTTCGCCCACGTATTTTCGTCTCGGTTTAAAAATAGTATCAATCAGTAGTACTACGTCACGGTTGTATAAAAGGTAAGACGGTGTGAATTTTGACGACTCATTCCGGTTAAAACACAAGACTGCCAATGTTTGTTTTAAAAATAGATCCCACGTGTTCAGATTATCCTTGAGCTTTTTAGACAATATATCATGTAGAGTGATGTGGCATCTCTCTACTTTACCGTTCGATTGATGGTGGAAGAATGGCGTAGTTACATGATGTATGTTCAGCTCATTTAGCGTTTCATTGATAACACGGTTAACATTATCTGACCCGTTATCTGTTTGAATTTCGAGCGGACAGCCATAACTTACACATATCTCGTCAATTAACAAGTGCGCAATTGTATCACCACATTATCAGGTACTGAGAATGCTTCGTGTTACCCACTGTATAAATCAATGAAACTAACGCTGTATTTATTCCCAGACAGACTTGCAGGATACGGTCCTGATGATAAATAAATACCTACTTTGGCAAATGCATAAGGTGCGATATTCAGTTTCCTGAAATAGTTGTTTGATTTCTTGCAAGATACGTGTCCGACACGTAACGCACTTGGATACATACGTGTACAATTCTCTGTAAAGGTTAGTCCAATAGTATTTCAGTCTGATGGGGTCATATGTCTTATCACAGACATTTTCAAATCTGTATCGATTACAGGTTTATGAACGTTATCATCGAACTCCACGGTACACCTGGCGCACTCATTAGGATTAAACCTTCTTGAGTTAAGCGTGTTAATTAGATACGTTTTATCACTGATATCAGAATGTTCCAGACACGAGTCTTCTTGAGCATTAACTTCGATCGGCACACGAGATATATTTATCCGTGCCTGCTATGTACTCAAAATGGTAGTTAGTATAGCCTGCTATGCTCAAGGCCCATAGTTGTAATTTTTTATTTTGCAATGGAGATACGAGGATGTATTTCAAGGGTATAGAGGATGTATTTCAAGGGTTTGTGGTAGGTTTTTATTACAAACTCAGCATTGTGAATATACTGATCACGTTTCTGGAGTCTATACAAATGGCAAATGCTTCCTTTTCAATAGTCGACCATCTGGTCTGCGCATCACTCAGCCTGTGTGATAAGTAATATATCGGTTCCTCAAAAACACCCCCTTGTGCAGCTGGGTCAATATACTGTACTCCTTGAGATAACATTGTGCTTCTAAAATAATGCTGTGCACTAATGTTGGTATGGTACATGTATCTGATGTCTCTGACGGCAACTCCAGTTCTTGCCTTTATGGGTTGAGTACTGTACTTGCCCTCGGATACACCCATGGTGTATTGATCCCAGGCCGGTGTCCACCCAGACTGAAGATGGATTAAGCTCACTTCTTACATTTTGATATACACATGTATGGCTTTGCCATTGCTACATCTGAAAAATATAAGGAAGATTGTAATGACAGAATAGATATATATTATTTTAGTTCATTCCCTCGTATGTGATTGAAACACTTTGTTTTGCCTAAAACATTTGCTAATTGATAAAGTATTAACAACGTTTAACAAAGCTTAGATGTTGTGCGTCCAAATGATATTAGGCCTATATACTATGACAAATGAGTATATGTATGGTCCCTGCTATAAATAAACTATTATAATATATTACGAGGCCAAGGACAAACACTCGACCAATCATCAGCTGTGGTGAATCATCTGTACACATATGTAAATTATATCACTGACCTGGAACAATACATTTGCTAAATATGGTAGTGTGTACTACATTTTACTATTATAGTGGACTTGTGAACCAAACAGAAGCAAGAACGCACACCACGTGTCGGCTCTGGGTCATTGAATGTCAAACCACACTGACCTCGATTTGGTCTAAATAGACCTACTGTGTATTTACTTTTAGTGTGGAATTTTGCGCTTTCCAATTTTGCGATTTCCAATTTATTTCTTTGCATAACTCACACTGTGGGTCATGCACTAACTATAAATCTTATTTCATAAATAAATGTTACTTATTATGCATCTCTAAACTGTAAGTTGTATTTGGTAGACACATGCTATTTATAGTAAATAGATATCTACATGCTGGTTCACTTGTCACTTTTTCACCTACATGTATGTGACGAAGGTTTCTCGGGGCGGGTATGGTGTACCACGAGGACATGGGGGTTGAATTCTATTGAATGGAGCTGATGCTTGGAATTTGTTCATTTAAAAAAAAATTGAAAAAAAATCACATGCATTCGTGGCCTATGCTGATCCATCTCTGACTGACATATGTGCAACCCGGACTGTATCACCACTGATCACATGCACGACAGGTGTTTTGGGTCAGATTATTATTATTATAATAGTAATAACCCGCATTCACATATGCCAGGTTGAGTAAGTTGATCATTGTTTGAAAATTTCGCATTGATAATATGGTGATTATATAGAAGTTTGCAATGCTGACCATATCTTGTAATAAAGCTTTTGAAGCATTTCAAACAAGTTTATCTTTTTGTCGTATCTGCAGAGAAGCAGTAGTCAGTGGTAATATGAGGAATTACGTCGATCGCGGGTTTTCGATACATCGGAGAAAGAATTGCGTCAATACTAGTGGGTTTTTCCAGATACTTCAAAGTTAAACTGAGCTTGAAATTTCCTCGACTTAATATGCAAATGAGATAATTAACCGACACTCGCATGTCTATGACCAAGAACAAGTTGCGTCTGTATTCATACAATATCCAGTGATATATCTGATATTTGGAGGTACCATCTGAGACACAGCAACTTTAAGGCGCAATGTACGTGTTCGCAAGCGATCAAACACCTGTTGAATATGATTCATGTGTTGTTCCAAAGTTTCTGAGTATATCAAGATATCATCCAGATAAGCGGTAGTAAGTTCATTCAATGCAGTTAAAACACAGCTCATTAATTCAGTCGAAGCACTGTAGGAGCATTGCATAAGACGAATGGCATAGTATTGAATTGGAACAATCCCTTGTGAGAGGCAGATAATTCACTCTTAAGATCAGGAGATCATATGCACATTTTTACAAATTCGACCTGCAAGTGAATAATGTGTTTTGTCATTTGTTCTGCCATTGTGTGGTAGTAAATAAGCAAAAACAACATACCGATCTGTTGAGATTACTTATGATACAGTTCGTTCATACCCAATGGCATACAAATGTCCATCACTATTTTCTTCTAGATCGCATAGTGTTCCCACAGCACTAAGCTTGTCCCATTGTGAATCTGCGACAAATCCATGTTCGTAAATATCCACGTCTAAGACACCAAATCAATAACAAATACCAAAACAATTCGCAAATACTTTAATTGTTAATGTGTACAATACATTGTCCTACAGTGACAACCGGACATCAAAATAAATACGTTTACACCAGTTGCTTTACTAACCCATATTTCTCTATAATACTTTCCCACATTAGACCTGTCACTGTTTACAGGTGAATCACGTGATCTCTCTACAGCTACGGCTAGCTGCTATAGGTATATAGCGAACACTGAGAATTAAGACCTTATTGCCATTCTAAACGTATAGACCAGCATGTATGTGCGACATTAGTGCTTGGCATCAGACTAGGATATGGGCAATGAAAAGCGTATGATGAAATGCATTTTTCGTTACAATTTAGGAGATATAATATGTGACATAGATCCATTGCATACCAGTATTGAATATAAGTGACACATTATGTGACAGAGGTCCCTTACAGTATGCTCAATCAGTCAACAATGAGAGTAGTATAGTGTGAATATGCATACCAGTATTTAATATAGGAGACATACTATGTGATACAGGTCCCTTACAGTATGTTCACTCAGTCCACAATGAGTCAATTGATCATTTTACAAATCTTCCCACAAATGTGTCCTTAGTGAATGTAAAGTGGTCAATAGGCCTGTCTGTCATTATAGAGTTCGCAGCGTACTGTCGGGTCGCACGACCACAATTGAGGCCCTGACGTACCCGCTGAACCCGAGCTCATTCTCCGCCACATACTACCCAAGAGCCGACGACGCCGGCCACTTCGACGTGGTAAGCTTAGTACGCATATTGTCAAACCTCTCATCTAACCCCCTGTATAAACGTTTATGATTTTATGCAATTAATATGTTTTACTACTGTTTTCTGTCCGCGTTCCGGAACGTAATGTCATAAAGTAATGTCTCGTGTGCATGTCTGTTGTGCGTTGGACGTAGCGTAACCTCCTGCTATGCTTGTTATATATACATGCGGTTCGGCGTGTACACTGTCATATATTTATGATACATGGTGGTGGTAGTTTCTGTTTGATCAACTTACAATGTCAACAAATGTTTTCGACATTATCATAATAATACAATAAAGATTGCATCCCAGAAATGGTGACAGTGGTATCATTAATCATGGGAAAATAATATGAAGCTCGGCTAAAACCTCTGTGGAGAATATTACCTCGTTTTAACAATAGGCATCTGTAGCAATTCTGACTCGTGGTCTTCTAGCATACTCCTGACTCCTGATCGCTATCATGGTTTGCCATTGCTATTTGCTACATACAATGCAGCATTTGTATGTACGTATTACCACAGTGAACCAATGTACACCAATCTTACATGTATCAGGCATCATTTATTCCATATTAACGTTACACGTGTACGTCTTCATACAGGGTGCCTACCACCCGTCCACCGACAAGTCTGACTATGACCTGCGTTGGTCGGTGCTGGGTATCCGCTGTGAGCCGACAAGCGTGTCCTTGGACGTGGTGATCGACGGTAACTCGGTGAGCCGGACCAACGTCACCTCCCTGGTGAATGTGGGTGGACACCCCGTACACAACATATCCAGTACCGTAAGTATACACTTGCACGGGTGCATAAACAATAATGACACACACATCCAAGTTCCCAATTCTCAGTATTGCAACAAAGCATAATATGCCAGTATAATTAACCATTCGTGTAACTCCATGTGTTTAATGGACTCATGCATATACCCTGTAGCAAACTAGAACAGCCCGGTCTACTATATCACAGTCCGGATTATTTTCCACAATTCCTCCAAAAACTATAATGTTCCATTCGGTTATAAATTCAAGTTACCAGAACAACCATGATAGCTATATCTAGCAAGAAAATTCTAGATAATTCTAAATATAGAAATGGTACTAATTACATCTAATGACTCATAGGTCATTGATATACAGAGCGGATGTTGTGTCTATACGAGTATAACAGCTCCATCCATAATTGATGAATGATTCACTCGAGCTAGATTTGTATTCTTACACGCCCTCTCGGACTTCAACCCATAACGCGTTAGATCTAATGAAATGCATCTTTAGATATTTTGATAAACAATTGTATGTGTTTCTAAGTGTTTCATAGCGTTCTGTTTCCCCAACATCTGTACGATGCTATACACCTTGTATGTTGTTTTATCTCTGGGATCAGTAACGCGTAACACGTGCAAGAAGCTATACAATGTTTGCTATCTGGGATGAGCGACGCGTAACACACGTGCACGAATCGAAGATATACACCTTGTATTTGTTCAGATATCTGGGATGAGTGACACGTATCTCCGGATATCCGGCCAGCCCGAGACACATAACCCCTCAGTGGAGACGCTGGACGTGTCACAGAACGTTTGGTTTGATCTCGTGCTGACGAACGTTCGCCCTCTTTCTGGAACAATATACGCCGTATTCCGCACCGACTCCGGGACTATCACTCGACTCAAGATCAGCATCCGCCTGTCGATACGAACACCACTGTTTATTTTTGACCCTGCGTCTGTGGATGCCAACATCGTCCGCGGCACACAGAAGATATTTGACGTAGACCTATGGAATGATGGGGAGGTCAGTGCTAATGGTGTGACGCTCGATCTACCCAGTGATCCCAGGTTGGCACTGGTGGCGTTCGCTGTCGTTGATTCAGACGACGAGTCGGTAATCCCCGCGGGCGGTCGTGCCGTGATGTCGGTAGCGGTAACAATCGCCAGCGACGAGCCATTGGGGGAGATGAGCGGTCGCATAGCGGTAAACTCGGAGCTGACGTCGGCCACGATAAACTATCTGTTTTATGTTACGTCCGAACGGCAACTGGATCTCACGGTGTTGGTGGAGGACGAGTACACGTACTTCGCGAGCGGGAGACCACTGCTCGGGGGCGCCCAGGTTACACTGTCTAACCCCACACGGGGCTACCACGAGACGAAGGAAACGAACGAAACAGGTACCTAAATACGGAGTCCCGAGCTAATGTCGGTTGGTACCAAGTGTGTCAGGCACGGCTAGGAAACATGTAGGAATTCCTATCATCTACGAGCCAAGCCTGAAACATAGCGGCCGGCCTTTTTTGACATTGACCTATTTTGTCCGTCTAATCGACTTAGCCATTTTCAATGTTAAATGTTCGTGTTTACGTCCATTTATCTGTTAGTTTACCACCTAGGACCACCATATTTACACAACTTCATAGCCAACGGATGTCCACTATATACCACCTTGACCTATTTTGTTAGCGTAATCGGCTTAGCCATTTCCAATGTTATGTGTTCGTGTTTATGTCCATTTCTCTATTACTGTACCACCTAGGACCACCATACTGGCACACAGTCATAACCAACGCGTGCCCACCACATACCAATAGCAAACATGTGATATTTGTCTTAAACCTTGACCTATGTTTTCCACGTAATTGACTTAGCCGTTTTCAATGTCAAGGTTTTTGCCCTTAAATCTGTATCTCATTTACTTTACCATCTACAACCACCATACTTAAACAACTTCATAACATACCACTATCCATCATGTGACCTTTTTTACATTTACCTATTTATTTCCGCGTAATCGACCATTTTCAATACCATCTAGAACCACCATACTAGCGCAACTTCATAACCAACCATACCATAATCCACCTCATACCAATATCCAACATGTGGCCTTCTTTTTTTATCTTGACCTATTTTTTCCACGCAATCGACTTAGCCATTTTGAATGTAACGTTTTCGCGTTTAAATCTGTTTCTCGCGTACTATGCAGCCTAGAACCACCATCCTTGCGCACATTCATAACCAATGGATGCCCACTACATACCACTATCCATCATGTGACGTTTTTTCACCTCTAGCTTTGTTTCCACTTACTCTACTTAGATGTTCAATGTTAAATTGGACAACACTCATCAGACAGCACAGATGTTCACTCGTATCTTGTACTGATACATGTATGCCAGCCTGCAACTGCATGTATGTTTTCTCATACGCTGGCTTCTTTTGCCTTCGTGGCTTTGTCTCGTCTCTTTTTATAATAGTGTGTATATCCATTATGACCTTAACGTTTATGTACCAAGTCCACATTGTGTTCACCATTGATGCACAGCCTTTTGTTTGTGTTGAATATCCGTTAAGTTGTTTTCACACCGATGCAGGCTACGCGGTCTTTAACGGTCTATATGAGGACCGATACACCGTGTACGCGAGTGCCGAGGACCACTCGGCATATTCCGCCATCCCGATCCTCGACCCGGACAGCCCCGTGATGACGGTCTTCCTGCAGCGAGTGGCCGTCAAGTACACATGGTCGGTGAGCCCGACCGTCGTCGAGGACGTCTACGTTATAACGATCGATTCCACCTTCGAGACGTTTGTAAGTCTCAATACCGGAGGCTGTGTGTTCAATCCCGCCTTTTGTCATGTGGGTGGGTCACATGACCCCGCACGTTGTCGGGGATATCTTCAGCATGAAGTGTACCTGGTTCCACAAACGAACGACTACCAATCGTTTACACATCGTTTTAACTTCGTTTCCGTTTCTATAATTAGAAAACGATGTTTTCGTTGGTTTAAACGTGTCAACCAAGGAAAACATCATGTTCTAATTAAATAACACAAACTATGTCAAAACGATGTGTCTTGATCGTTTCGACAGGCGTTTAAATAGTTGAAAAGAGGATATTTAAACTAAAATATCGTTTTCACGCACACAATAAAGAAACGACAATATGTTATATGCATATCTTTGTAGAGAACGATCGTTTTAACTTCGTTTCAAATTCGTTTTCGTATGTTTCGTTTGGGAACCTTCAACAAATCCTCGCTGTACGTTATGACGCTCGATTCCATCTTCGAGACGTTTGTTAACTTGGATTTTTACCAAAATCGACACCTACTGGATTAAAGCTCCAAACTTTGGATTGATTTTGGTAATGTCGTTGTGAAACATTCTGGAGGGGGCAGTGGTCCCAATAGTTTAGCATGTAGATCAAGAGATGATGGATGGCTTCATTGGGTGCCGTCAAAACGTTGAAAAAGTAGTTTGTGCCGGAAATACGATTTCAGCTCACCTAAACCAAATGCTCACAATGTGTGTCTAGGGATGTATGGTGCCTTGTTTGCATGCGACTCACGTATGACCGCCCAAGTTCAAGGTCAATGAGGACTTATGTTTACCTTGAGTGAGTGAGTGAGTGAGTGAGTGAGTGAGTGAGTGAGTGAGTGAGTGAGTGAGTGAGTGAGTGAGTGAGTGAGTGAGTGAGTGAGTGAGTGAGTGAGTGAGTGAGTGAGTGAGTGAGTGAGTGAGTGAGTGAGTGAGTGAGTGAGTGAGTGAGTGAGTGAGTGAGTGAGTGAGTGAGTGAGTGAGTGAGTGAGTGAGTGAGTGAGTGAGTGAGTGAGTGAGTGAGTGAGTGAGTGAGTGAGTGAGTGAGTGAGTGAGTGAGTGAGTGAGTGAGTGAGTGAGTGAGTGAGTGAGTGAGTGAGTGAGTGAGTGAGTGAGTGAGTGAGTGAGTGAGTGAGTGAGTGAGTGAGTGAGTGAGTGAGTGAGTGAGTGAGTGAGTGAGTGAGTGAGTGAGTGAGTAGAATGATTGGAGTGAGTGGAGCAAGCGAGAAAGCGAGCAAGTAAGTAAGTGAGTAACGTCTTTATTTATAGAAGAAGTAATTTGGCCTAGCCAATCTTCCATGAGAACATATATCTATCTCCAATTATATGTACACATTAAGAGCTAATTATGTTGAGTACTGGTATGAACATGTAATATGTATTTGCTCTTAAAATCTCCCACGGATTATTCCATATTTTGGCTGCAGAATAGACGATGGTTGACATGTATCTAGCTCAATGTTAGGTTTTGGTCGATATATTTTGTTTTTATCTGCTGACCTTAAGTTTAACCCATGACATGCTTTTGTTTGTTTAAATAAATTGTTTAGATAATTTGGGCATACGTTTCTCATGCACTTATTTGTTTGTTTAAACATTTAAATTGCTTTTTGATATTTTAGTCGGTCTTCTATTTTTAACCAATTAAGTTAAGGTGTACTCTATAGATTTATAAAAAATAATTATTGCTGCTTTCTTTTGTTCTTTAGGAAATTTAAAGAGAGACTCGGTGCTGCAACTTCCCCAAACAGATTCACAGTAGTCGATCTGTGGTAATATGTATGAATTAAAGAACAGTATTCTGCTAGGCTCGTTAGGTACTTTTATTTTGCACAAAATATGTAATAATGAATTGCAGTTTTTGACACTGTTTTCTACCTGGGTTTGCCATGATAAGGATTCGTCTATGTGAATTCCAAGTAGCTATTCACAGGATGTCTGCTGAAGCTGCATAGTATTAAAGATAATAGACGGAAGGTGTTCCCTATTAGCTTCAAGTTTGGGTTTAGTTGATAAGATCATTGACCTGGTTTTATCAATATTTACTAACAAAGTATTGACTCGACACCAGGATTCCACTTCAGCCAGGATTACTTGGGGTTTGTTGCTACTGCATCTGGGGATTTAGCAAATGTGGTCAGTGTACTGTCATCAGCAAACATGTCGGTACAATAGAAATCTGTACACAATGGTAGATCATTTATGTATATCATGAATAAAATTGGTCCTAGCAATGATCCCTGTGGAACTCCGGACTTGAGAGCTTACCTGAACTAATTACCTGTTGGGAGCGGTTATTTAAGTATGAACTAATCCATGTTAGCTCATTTGTACCAAATTGTTTTCCTTGGTCAATGGATGTGATCCAGTCATCTATTATTTTTTATTAAAGCTGTTTGACAGGAATGATCTTTTTATAAAACCTGACTGTCCTTCGTACAGTAAGTTATATGTTTCTAGGAATCTTTGAATGGAGATAGTAACATGCTTTTCTATAATTTTAGATAAAATGGGTAGAATAGATATAGGTCTATACTTTTTCTTGTCATGTTTGCCGTTTCTTTTGTGTATTGGAATAATTATGGCTGTTTTCAGTTTATTTGGAAATATACCTGTATTTAAGCTCCGGTTGAATATTATTGCTAACACGGGGGCGACTACTTCTGGCACCATTTTCAAATATGTAACGGATATGTCATCAAGTCCTGTCGATTTAGATGAATTGAGTTGTTTAATTTGTGTTAGTACAACTTATACTGTTATTTGAGGTATATGAAACTCAATATTGTGTGGTAATTTTTCATGTCTGTGGTTGTCAAGCAGGTCATTGTATGGATTGAACAAAGTAGGATCTGTGTAATAGTTCTGAAATACTGATATAAAACAATCATTAAATGCATTAGCAGTGTTGCTAGGGTCAGTAATTACATTTCCATTATCGTCTGCTATAAACTGGGTTTGATTCCCCTTCCAAGAAAGATCATTGAGTTTGTCCAGAGCTGTTTAGGATTTGCTTTATTGTCATTTATTGTTTTAGTGTAAAATGTCTGTTTGGCCAATTATATTAATTACTTTGTTTTATTATGCCACATTTTATAGTTGACTGTATCTTTTACTTAATGAAAGTGATCTCTTTTCGTTTTTACGTTGGGGTGCATGTTTTTTTAGAACTGAGAGGTATATATCCATGAATAGTTTTAGTGAATCATTAGGGTCATTACATATATCCACTAATTGCCACGGGGTAATTATCACTTATTGCCAGATTTGGTACGGATGTATGAATAACATTATTGTACTGATTTGTATATATATGATCGATTAATGTTTCAAGTTTTTCATTTCATTTACTCTAGTAGGTACTGTAATGAGTTGCTCCAAATTATTTGAATGTGTGATAGCGAGCCAAGTTCTTTTCGCACTGCTGTCAATTAACAAATTTTAAAATCACCTAACATTATCACCTGTTTCCCCTCAAGATATATATTGTCTAATAGTATTTCCATCTCATTGAACCAGTTATTGTTAACATATGGTGGCCTATACACATTTTCTATCAATATTGGTTTTTGCTTGCTGAATTTTAACTCAAGTAACATAACTTCAAGTGTACCAGATTCCATGTCATTCCTCCTGACCGCCTGTATATCCTGGCTGATATATACAACTAAGCCACCTCCTAAACTATGATACATTATTCATATATTCTGTCTTAATGTTGCCTTTGTATAAGGGTAATGATTCAAATACATGTAGTCTGTCCTAACATTTCTTTATCATTATCCGATGCTATTGGTCGAGTTTCAATATTCGTATAACAGTTTTTCGACAATTGTCATGATAATTTTTCAAACATCAGTAATATCATACATTGCATATTGTGACGTCATACATTAAAAGTAGTGACGTCATTAGTTAGAATATATAATAAGTAAAATGCTAAAATGTATTACTTTAACTTTAGTTTGAATGTTTATCTTACTTAGAACACTAGTTATGTCTATTTAAAGTGGGGACATATATTTTGAACAACCCTGTACTCGGTACAATTATGACAATAAAAACCTATTGATTTCATGAAATGTTGGAATTTCCAACTGCTCTGTAGTGACGTTAGTTCGTCGCTATAGCAAGTACAATGTATTTATTTCATGCGACCGGTTTGTTCAAAAGTATGTTCTTATATTCAATGCAACAAACAAAACAACACCTCGTATTTGGAAATTTGATACATGTGGACATATGTGGCACATAATTGGCGTGGCCTAGTGGGTAAGGCATCCGCTAGGGCTGATATGGACGGCTGGTGGGCCGCCATCTAGTTAAATAAATGGTACCGATTGCCTACCTGCCTGATGCCTGGCATATATGAAGGAATTGGGAAGTACTGCTGTTCAGAGATTAGAGTGTCTTATAATTCAGAACTGGTTGGCCCTTTCAATAAAGGTGACACTATAATAACCAACACTTTACTTGTATGCGACACACACATTGTATGATTAACATAACTTCGAAAATGTTTGACCGTCACAAAATCGCTGAAATAATTAGCATATTTGTATGTCAAAATGTTTGTAACAGTTTTTTTCTCTTTTTTTGTCCAGTATGGTTAATTATACTTACCATATAATTCCTGTAAGACTAGTAGCATGAGCGTGATGTCCAAATCCCTGGCAAGACAGTATATGAAACTATTGATCTTCAATACGGTTGGTATTCATTAGAATTTGGCTGCCATCTTGAAAATAATCTGACATCCCTATTACGTTTGTAAATACATCCTATGGACGATTTGTAAGCAATGTTTACACTATAGCTAATATTAGTGATAGTTGATCAACTTGGCTATATGTGGAGCTCATATTTTATTCTGCACATATAAATATTGATTTCTACATCAAACATTATTATGTCTCCCACATATATCTGGAGAGCTATTGTTTTTGGCATGGTTGTCCGTCTGACCGTGGTCCGTCCGTCCGGGCCAACGTCCGGGGGTTTGAGAGCTTAGGGGCGTGGTTAGGAACAAAAGATTCCTTTGTAATATTCCGTAACCTCATAAACTCTATTGCTGTTTAGGGGCTTTTTCATTGTTCTTCAAACAATGGAAATACCCCATAAACCCAAAATGTTGGAACGTCCGTCCGTCCGTCCGTCCGTCAGTCACAAAATTTGTGTCGTGCGTTTCTCCTAAAGTATTTGGGTTAGAGTCGCGAATTTTTTCAGGAATAGTTGTAATCATGTGAAGTTGCGCACCTGAGGTTTTAGATGGGGATTCATCCAGTGTTCGTAGAGTTATGGTCCTTGATTTAGTGAAGCGTGGCGATTTTCAACTTGTGTCGAACATAACTGCAAAACTATTTGCGCTACATTGATGAAACCTTATACGAATATGTGTCATCATGTGAAGTTGCGCACCTGGGGTTGTAGGTGTGGATTCATCCAGTATTCGCAGAGTTACGGCCCTTGATTTAGTGAAAAGTGGCGATTTTCAACTTGTGCCGCACATAACTGAAAAAACTATTTGAGCTACAGTCATGAAACCGTATATAGCTCAGGGGCAATCCGCTCGAAAATACCGGAACCTGGAAAAAAAATGCAGAAAGCAGATTTTTTCACCAGTGGTAGCTTGCATATTTTTTATTGATTTGCAAAAGTTATCATCTGAAAAATGTGAGCTCGCTGAGAAATCCAAGTGGCCGCCGAAAAGATACAAATCACAGTGTATTAATGTATATTAAAAAAGAAATGCATACTTTACCTCTAATATATGGTTGTGCTCAGCTCTTGTTGGGAACATGCTTGATACAAAGGAGTGCTTGTCTGCAGTAAACATAGGCCGTCTAAATGCTATTCATGAGATGTTGCCCAAACATGAATTGGAGCCAGGTGCAGTTGAAATGGAGTCGGTTTTAACACAACCCACAGATACAATGATCCAACTATTTCACTCTCAGACTGGTGGCCATGTGGAATATATAAAATGTGCACAACCTTACCATACCAGATGATGAAACTCCCAAATATCATGGATGAAAATCAGCGTACTACATATACTACTGACAGAACATTGCACAGGTGCTGATGCGGATGATAAATACACGAGGAGGTTGGAAACATGATTGTGGCATCATACGTAGCACACATTCGAGGTTTGTCCACGTTCTGCCAAGGACTGTTCCTGTCTGTGAGTCACTTCTGTGCCATTCATTTGTAAACAAGTGACCAGCACAATAGCATGCGAGTCTCCAAACAGCGCGTGATGGAAAGTTTTAGGCCATATTTCAGAATTGGTTTGGTGATCACTCGCCTTTCCGTTGCACAGGCCATCATCGTGGTGACAGTCTGGTCTCTATCCCAACTGAACAACCGGTAGTTGCACCAACATCTGTTAATGCAGATTGTGCTTTCGAGCTCTGAAGGGAAGCTGCGGAACGCTTTACAGGTGAGAAATATGCTGACGCTAAATTCAAAAGAAATGACCGAGTTGTTTCAATTGCTAATGCGGACAATAGTGTGACAGTCCGTAATCACGAAGTTTAGATAGATCCCAACCTACTGTTCATGTGTGTTACATGTGTCAAGAAGAAACCATCAGACATGGAATATCACATTATGCATGAGTTCAGAAAGGATCCACCGGCATTATTTGACAAGGGAGTGATGCGGAAGAACAATAAAGTGTTCTGGCTAATCAGCTGAAAGCCCCATTTACCCCCACAACACGTGATGAACTCGAAAACCCGTACTACATTTTTGATGGCGGCAGAGTGTGTCATGGACAACAGATCCGGATACTTGTACATATGGTAACGTCTGTGATAACTATGTATTCAATGTGCTAAATAGTTATGACAAGTGTACATTTTGTTTCGAACAGAATATGCGCAGTCTCCATCACATCATATCTGCAGACATAACTATTGATCATCACCTACAAATCTCTACAAATCAACGCTCGTTCGATTCTTAGCCATCTCTACAAATCAACATCGTTCTTAGCCAATCGGACTTAGTCTAATAAATCCCGACGGATAGAAAACCTCAAACAGAAATATATTCTTGCTACCGTAGACGCTGACTACATGTTGACAAGTTCAACCATAGCTTACGCCAATGCTCACCCATGTCGTCCCGTGGTACTGATGGTCGGCACGGACACTGACTTGCTTGTCATGCTGGTTGATAGTCACCACCACAAACTTCTACTTGCTTTACTCAATGAATGTTGTTTATAAAGTCAGTGACATTCAACAAGCAATGCAACCCAACGCACGTACAAACATTATTCTCGGTCATGCCACCATCATATGGTATGATATGGTCTCTGCCCCCTTCGGCGTTGGGAAGAAGAAATCACTTACTGTTGTCATTTAGACTTACAGTACCGTAGCGAATGTATTTCGAAAGTCCGACTCCAGTCAAGATGAAGTTGCACGGGTGGGGGAGCCAATACTATTGGAGCTATATAATGCCAAAGCAGTCTGCATCTCTTTAACAACCTGCGTTATGTACAATACATGCAACAGGTCGGCAAGAAGAGCAACAGCAGCTTCAAACTGGAGAGCCTCCCACCAACATCGGCAGATGCAACATATCACTCGTACAGAACATCCTTTAATGTAAAGGATGACTTGGTAATATTGGAGATCTAGAGCCCACTGACTGGGGGTGAGAGCTCAGTGGCAATATGCTGAAAACCGTTCTGACAGATGTATCTGTAGCACCTGACAGTGTTCTCCAGATTGTATCATGTGGCTATAAGAAATGCTGTGACAAGCGATGTATGTGTCGCAAAGCTAGATTGCATTGCACAACAATGTGCTCGTCATGCATTGACCAAGCATGTACAAATTCCTATCCTCTCGATGGTGACGATGAGCAGTAGTAATGAACTTTCTCACCATTTCGACATAAAAGTGTAGACTGTAAACATCCGCAACATTGAAACTTGTTTTGTGCGATATTCAAGGTCATATTAAGGTCATATTAGGATAATTATATAAGCTGAAGCACTTACTCTCCCTAGTAATGTGTACATAATACATGTAATATAAAGGAGGTACATGAACTGTACTGGAAAATAAATACAGACATATAATCAAATTGCACAGATTTCTCAGGTTTATTTGGAATTATTTGCAGATGACCTTGAAATTGACGGATGACCTTGACATTTAACCGATGATATGACATCATATTTATATTCCTCACATCCTCAGTATGGCTCCTGGTAACTTCGATAAAAAAATCAGCTTTCTGCATTTATTTCCAGGTTATAGCTAATGCTCCTGTACTAATCATGCTAATAGGAATTTTTGTTACCATGTGAAGTTGAGCACCTGGGGTTTTAGACACGGATTCATCGAGTATTCGCCTTTCAACTTGTGTCGTACATAACTGAAAAACTATTTGAGCTACAGTCAAGAAACCTTATAGGAATATTTTTCATCATGTGAAGTTGCGCACCTGGGGTTTTAGATGCGGATTCATTCAGTATTCGCAGAGTTATGGTCCTTGAATTCATGAAAAGTGGCGATTTTAAACTCGTGTCCCACACAACTGAAAAACTATTTGAGCTACAGTTATGAAACCTTAAAGAAATAGTTGTCATCATGTGAAGTTGCGCATCTGGGGTTTTAGATACGGATTCATCCAATATTCGCAGAGTTATGGTCCTTGACTTAGTGAAAAGTGGCGATTTTCAAATTGTGTCGCACATAACTGAAAAACTATTTGAGCAACAGTCATGAATCCTTATAGGAATATTTGTCATCATGTAAAGTTCCATACCTTGGGTTTTAGATGCGGATTCATCCAGTATTCGCAGAGTTATGGCAATTGACTTAGTGAAAAGTGGCGATTTCAGCTACAATCATGAAACCTTATAGAAATATGTGTCATCATGTGAAGTTGCGCACCTGGGGTTTTAGATGCGGCTTCATTCAGAATTCGCAGAGTTATCATGGTTATAGTCCTTGACTTAGTGAAAAGTGGCGATTTTCAACTTGTGTCGCACACAACTGGAAAAATATTTGAACTACAGTCATGAAACATTATAGGAATGTGTATCAACATGAGTTGTGCATCTGGTGATTTTGATGCGGATTCATAGAGTATGGGTAGAGTTATGGACCTTGACTTAGTGAAAATTGCTGATTTTTAACTTGTGTCGCCGGTAACTCAAAACGTAGTTGAGTTACAGGCATGAAACTATATAGTAATGTTAATCAGCATGTGTAGTTGTGCACCTGGGGTTTTGTTTGCGGAAACATCCAGTAAGGATGGAGTTATTGCAAATTGGCAATTTCATCACAACTTTGTGTCGCGCGAAGTTCCAAAAGTGTTTGAGTTAGAGTAGCGAAATTTTACAGGAATGTTTGTCACTATGTGCAGTTGTGCACCTGGGATTTTTGATGCGGATTCATGTAGTATTGGCAGAGTTATGGCCCTAGACAAGTTAAATTGCATAATATGGTGTCTCTTTTTATTTAATTATCTCCCAATATACAGCTAACTTACGCAGAAAAACAAGGTAGCTACATATATGCTGTTCTTGGCTTAAATTCTAATTTGTCAGTGCTGGTGTGTGGGGGGGGGACATATGTTTTTGTCTCAAAACCAATCCTCTAGTTCATCTACTTTCATCCGGACAAATATGGGATGGTAAATGGTAATGTCTAATTGTAGTACTGTTGGCGGCCATTTTGGAAACCGTCCATTTTTTTCTTGATATAGATACATAAAAAATGGGCATCGGATAAATAATCATATTTTCCTTCAATAAATGTTATCAATATTGGATTTATTCTTAACGATGTCAAATTGTAAATACAAGAATAACACCAGTGTGTGCTACATATGCACTTTCATATGACATAGCCAATCTAACAGTGTCCCGCCAAGTTTGAAGGGCTATACCGAGCAAAGGATAGAATTGTCATATTTGTGTTGAATTAATTGTATCAATATTTCCTTTCAGCGATGTGAAATCGTACCTGCAGAGATACCGCCTAATACTGTCATACTAATTATTGTAGGTGCCGATGCCAGTTGTGACAATAGAACCCATCAAGGTGAACACGATTCCGTACGAGTTGGGCCAAGCCGACACGATTGACTTCACCATCACCAACCACGGCCTCATCCGCGCCGACAATATCAGGTTCTCTCTTCCCACGGCCCATCCATACTTAAACTTCGAATCGGTAAGCTTTACTGTTATATCGAACGTTTTTAAACATTTTTCTGTGACTGTGATTGTTCCTGAACCGCTAACTATTACTGTGACCATTTATAAACATATGCATGATTACCGTGAACGTATCTATACAACACTTAAATATTACCATGACCGTTATGTATGTTGACTGAATGGTCTTGATAGCTGGTGATGTGGATAATCGAAAACTGAATGATAACACGCTGTCATCCTTGAGAAATTTCCATAATTCAAGATGTCGTCCAAGATGACGGCCAACATTTATTAAATATTATATGTGTTAATAAAAGTTATTTTTGTATCACCCACGATAGTGGAAAGTGAGACATACTGGTCACAATTCCGTCTTCGTCGTCGTCGTCATCGTCATCGACGTCGTCGTGGTGGTGGTCGTCGTCGTATATTGGTCGGATTATTATCAAACTTCACCAATAGCTTCCTCACATTGATAGGTATCACTACAGTGTCATTCGGGTTACCTTCAACTTCATCACTTTGGTGACATTAACATTTGTGTCAATAATTTTGGACATACGCCCAAATTTGTATAATATCATGATACGGTAATCGGATGTTCGCCAAACTTTATGATTAGCTTCCTTACAGTGATACCAAACCACACATGGTTATTCGGTGACATTGACTTACTTTTCACGAAATATAGATAAAGTCAATCTAAACATTGGACGTACGTCAATATTTCAAAGATCCTCAATCGTTAGTCGGATCTTCGCCAAACTTTTTCATTGGCTTTATTGCATTGATGCATTGCATCCTGGGTCAATCAGGTATTCTTGACCTACTTTCCTTGAAATATAGATCAAATTCGTCACAACTTGGACGCACATCGAAATTTCGCATTTCGAGTCCTGCAATGTCTTTCCCGACCCGGCGATGGACAAATGGCATTACCTAACGAATTAAACAGCCAAATAAAAAGAAATACCCCCGAAAGTGCCCCTGTGCGGTGAGGTACATGTAGATCCGAACTAAATACTCGTACTGTCGGCACTATAGGAAAGTGGCCCTACCGTAGATTGGATTGGCCCACGTCCCATTCTCGCACATAGGACGGCGTTTATACGCATGATAAGGACAATAAATATCTCTCTAGGACATCGAAACTATCGGCAGTGTTCCGGCCAACTCGTCCATTGTTGTTCCCGTTACGGCAACGCTCAAGTCCACGCGGAGGAGGCGCAATACCGTGGCGGCGCATGTGATCTGCGGCCTCGGCCTGCTGTTCGACTACGTGTGTGGGACGACGCAGACCCGCTTCATCGACGTGACCTTGACCCGGGAGTACCCCGGCCGGGCGCCGCTACCGTGTGCGTTGAACAATCCATCAGATGGACGAGGCCGTAGCACCATTGGCGGCATAGCTTGTGAGTATCAGTAAAGGAGTAAGTTAAAGAAGGCGGCTAACTCCCTCGTGGTGCTAACTCCCGCCCCCTTCTTCCACTTACCCCCTTCCATTGTCACTGGGGCTTATGGCATTTGTAGCCAGCCTAGCTTCTAAATACCTACTCACCGAATACATGCTCATGTTGAAATATTCCGATTTGTTTCAAAATGTGGATATTGAGATAACAAAACTTTCTATCCTGCTGACCAGGGTCAAACCAGGTTCTGTGTTTGCTGACGTGTCGTATGTCGAACTAAATGACGCCACCTAACCGAACGACGCAACGTAAACAGAGATACGCTCCTTTCAATGTACACCACGCTATAACAGTGAAGTTCAGTGTTTATTGTAGTACAACGCCAACTGAAAGCGCCAACCGGTTTTGGCTTATGAAACGCTTTCATCTGTGAACAGCAATACATGCACATTGCTATCCGCTATGCCAGGCATCAACCAGACTGGCAATTGATACCACTTGTTATACCACCGCCGCGATAGTTGTCGGCTGGGGGGGGGGGAGGGGGGGGGGGGCAGATACAATGTATATAGGCAATTCAATTGTCATTTCCTTGCGATTGGACTATCGTCTCTACATTATACACGATACGTTATGTACATTCGTATCAAGCATGGGAAGAACTATATTGAATATCAAGGTCAATGTCGTGGGTGCTAGCAATACATAGTGTATTGCGCTTGTCTTTCGTTTCCGTGTGCTACCTCGGCTACTGTCTATCCGACCTTGACACGTACATTCATACCATTCATATCAATAATGTATGCGAAGAACCATTCATGTGAAGGTCAATGTCAAAGGTGCTTGATTGCTGTTCTTGATGCCTCACCAGCGGTGGTATTTTGTTTTATAAACATTTATGTTTAGTTTAACTAGTAAGCGGCTCACAAACCGGCAATATCAGCCTGCGCAGTCTCAAACCTTCGACCTCCCAGTTGTGACGCGAATGTTTTACCCACTATACACCAGTCTAATTGCGACTGGTGCTTTCGATATTTGTGCCAAGTCATCTGCTCGTACATTCCTGCAGCCCGATAACAATATATATTTCTTACATTTGAGCCGATAGTTTATACAAATTTAATAGTGCATGACACCACTCGGTTCTGTAGAGCGGTATTAGTTTACACTGTAGTGTTTCCCATTATCATGATTATGGAGAATTTCCTTCGACCAATCAAATCATGTTCTCGGATACACCCTCAGAATCGCAAGACAGTCGCCTTCACAACGGCCCGCCTCTAGTCATTAATTCGTTTAAATCGCTTTGTCGTTATAAAGTACCATGTGTGACATGTACAAAAATGATTATTTAATCAGGTTAGCTGATCTTAAATGCTGTCCTAATGATTGCGTACTACCGCTAAATAAACTCGGTTCGATAATCTTACTCATTTGTTTAGCGTCGGAACCCAATCACCTGTGCATTATTTCACGATAATCAACTCACCGGTTATATAAGCGGTATGTGGATATCGCAGCTGACTGAATGCCGAACAGTGAAGTTACGGATCATACTAGGCGGAACCGCAGTTTCACCTGGGCCTACCGTGCTCTGGACCAACACCGTTGGTGTTCAACGTGGCTTCGTTGAAATGAACGCTGAAAATAATGCATTTTTCTTATCATGCTACAGGAGTGTGCTATTTGATGTGGAGCTAAACTGGTCACACACCACATAAGCGCTATTTCTCCACTCACAGCCACATGCAAGTGTTTCACCAATGGGCGATCTTACAGATGGCGATGGACCTGAACGCGTACGCGGTACCGGCTCTTCCATGACCTATGCTCCTGTGACCCCGCTGTCCTGCGACTGCGCGAAGACACTCATGAAAGGTTGCGCGCTCGCATTCATTCCGGGTGTTGGCTGCGGGCTGGCCGGCTTAGATCTGATCAAGTCCGTCTCGGTAAGAGGACACTTGGGTTTAAAGTTTGCTATAGGGATAGACAACAGAATTCTAGTATTTTGCTGAGTGTAAACTTTTAGACGTTTTAATTTCCTGGATGAAAGCTGGAAGGTCTTCTGCCAGTATTGTTGAAAATGTAGTACTTTATTACCTAAGCCACCCTGCAGCCATGCTTTTCCGATTACTTAATAACTTAAGTCGCACTACAAGGCAGCCATAATATTCATGTTGCTTAAGTTGCCCTACACGGCAGTCGTACTATTTATGTTACTTATATATAAATAAGTCGTTCTACAATGCAGCCATAATAGTCATGTTACTTAAGTTGTCCTACTATTCAGGTTACTGAATTCACAATTTTAGCAGACCGCACCAAATGGAATAGGCGAAGAGTTTGAGACCTAAAATCGCCAAAGATCAGAAAGCAATAAGTCAAAGCTGAATTTTATACGACCGATTTAAAAAAAAACGGTACTTTTTAACTTAGCCAATTTTTCTACATTCTTGTATCCACTTATATATATTTTTCTACTTTATACTCTCTACCTATTTCATTGTGTACATGTGTATCACAACAAGAGGAAGAAATAATGCTATAGATTTTCAATTATTAATTAATGTTTCTTACCTTGGCAACAGGTTCACATTTCTGCACTTCGGCTGTCTGGTCCATCTTCGACGGGCGTATTTTATGACTTACGGCAGTCTTGTTCAGGATAGGTTCAACATATCATTAGGAGAAACATATAAAAACTACCCATGAATCCCACTGGAGCTTAATCCAGAATTCAAGATGGCATCCAATATGGCTGCCATAAATTGATTAAACACATTAAGTTTACCGTAATGAACATATTCACATATAGGGTGGCTGCATATCAGTGAATAATGCATACATTACCATTTCCGATAATTATGAGTCGCTTTACCTTTCAACTATCCAATATGGCTGCCAAGATTGCCACAAAGTAAGTAAAAGTTACATTTTCTTCAGAACATACAAATATATGAATTGATTTTTAATTATCTTAGTGTTACATTTACTATTATTAAAGCAGGAAAAAAATCATATTTGAAATAATATGGCGTCCAAGATGGCCGCCAAAACAGTCGTCCAATGTGCATAAGACAGAAGGCCGCAGCCCACATGTTGAGCCCGCATAGGCTGGTGGTGTGTTGATAGTCTCAATGTTTAGTAATCGGATCAGAATATATATATACGGTTAGATATATATATGGTACTTAAAGCGTTTAATTCAAAATTCGTAAACCGTTAACTCAATGTAATTTGACCTTGACCATGTGTAGGAAGGTCAGATGGATGATCTTTCTACCGAATGAAAGTATGTATGGTGACAATGCGACTTAGCGTTGCAGATCTACGTATAAAGTATTTAAAAAGAAACAGAAATTCAGTGAAAAACATTATAACGCACTCTGAGTCTGATTGGAGAGATAAAAGTGATGAATATTTCAGACGGTCTCACACACGGACGGACGTACATATGTCATCATGATCACTATGTCTGGCTTTTCACGATGGACTCGACAAACATTTAATTTAGCCTCAGACTTTCTTGTGGAATTAATTCATATTAACATAGATAAAATACGTTTTACAACCAATCTCAGACTTATTGATCTAAATTACACCGCTAAGATTCATTTAATCACAATGTGGAGCGCCGTGGCGTAATGGTTAGTGTGTCGGACTACTGATCCAAGGATCGTGGGTTCGAGCCTGACTAGCGGCGTGCGTTGTGTCCTTGAGCAAGACACTTTATCCACACTGCTCCAGTTCACCCAGCTGTAAATGGGTACCGATAATTCGTAGTTGCTCTGTAAATACGAATTACCGGCTTCTCTCAAAAATTCTCTACCTCCGTTCTTTCTCCCATTCTTGGGAGACGGCATGCAAGGTCCTAGAGCCAGTGCCGCCGTTAAATATAAGCTAAAAAAAAAAAATGTAATCACAAAAAAATTCAAGAAATAAAGGTTCTCCTGGCGCAGTGGTCAAAGCGTAAATTAACATCATTATGAAGAATAACCGTCATTAAGACACACGCAATACCTAGAGTGAACCATCTATGTTTAAGCTTACCAAGTCCTAGCGAGAATGTAATCAAACAAACAACTAAATACACTATGTTTTAATTATCTATCTATGGAATGGTCGCATAGGCAGGATCAAACGTGATGTGGTTATTTAACCGTACCAACTTGTTGGGCTGAAAATGCTCGATTTCAAATCTTTTATATCGGCAATGAAAGTATTGTGGATAAGGATATTTTGAAATAAAGACACTAAATGGTTAGATCTGCACGTACATGTTTGCCCTTTTTTTAATAAAAAAATATGGACCTAATTATATTTATAGAAATATACATAGAATTAATAATACCTTTTTGCAAATAAGTTTATAAATCGTACGCTGATGTTTCGAGCATAGTAAAACTGATTCACAGACCAGAAAACCTCACACATACCGCTTCAAATCGAAAAACAAAGCATGGTTATCCCCATTATAATGCACCTAGTGTGCTCCCCGCTTTTTGCAACGTCGTAGCATATCACGAACAGTGATATTTTTCATTACGTCAGCAGGTTGTTGTCGTCATCGATAACCGCCTCACACCAAATAAATGTAACTCCGCCGAAGAATATTCCCATTTCAAATAGAGATTAACGGGACATTTTCTAAGACATCTATACATTTCTTCAACTGTAATGTTTATTTTAACAATTGTATTGTTTTTATATGTGTAGTTGCAACAGTTATTTGCTTTTATTCATTTAAAGAAATGCCAACATTTCTGCATTGGGTTCGTGTGATTTTTACAAAGGAAATGTCAACAACATGTTGTGTCAACAGGCCTAGGATTTCCGCCTAATTCAGGTGATTACCCATCTGCAATACAGTTTATTATGTATAGTCATGTATGTGCACATTGTAATTCGTAAAGTTATAGGCTGGTACTGGCATATTGAGTTTGGATTTGAGCACTTTATTAATTTGTTCTGTATTTTGGGTGGGTGGGGTAATATTTTTAGGAATTTGTTGAAGGGCCACCACACTGAAGTCACGGTTGTCAGTCTTTGTTAGATTTTATTTTCCGCTTTGGGTTGTACAGGTCAATATGGCAGAATGGATAACCGAAAATGTACCGAAATAAATTTGGAAATAATTGCAAGCCCCGCCGCTGGCCATTGTTTACAAAAGCGCGTAGGGTTACATACATCTGTCAAGTTGTAAAACACAGACTGGTAAAACGGAGATTTTATATGCTGTGATTTTTCATATTTTATAGGCTCTGATTTCAATTGACCAATCAGAAGCGTGCTTTCTATTTTCGGTGCATTAGAATACGGGTTTTCTCTCACAGCGAAACACGTGCAAATAATTTGCAAGAGTGTAATAAATATATATAATGTTTGTGCTGTAAAAATGTTTCCCATAATTTTTGAAAAATGCATAGGATCTATTTGTTTTCTAAAATGGTTCAAGTTGACAAATCAACGATAAAAATATAGGAACATTTTACTATCTTATTGTTTGCCCCACCGTTTTACATGAACAGAATACGCGTCGTGGGAATTTCTGACAACAAGATGTGAAGTCTGGTATCACCTTTTAATTATTGGAACATTGACTGATTTAGTTCAATTGATATTGGTATCAAATGCTACGTTTTCGTTGGTTAAGACATTTGGGTCAATAATACTTAATATTCCGGTTACTTAAGTCGGTCTACAAGACAGCATAACAGCCATTTAACTTAAGTCGCACTATGAGAAAATCACAGCACCAATGATGATTGTGTTGCAGCGACCAGAAGGTAACGCGGTGCTTGTGGGATTAAACATCTTATTGGGCCTAAGCGACACATTAATGGCCTGCTTACCTACGGGACTGCTGGGGGTCCTCTACACCGCCACCAGGTACGTGATATAGTCACCACGATGTGTGTGCCACTGGAGACCCTATACGCCGTCGCAAGGTACGTGCTGTATTCAGGGTGACATGTGGACCAATGGGGACCCACTACACCGCCACCCGGTATGTATCTGATGTAGTCACGGCGACATGTATACCACTGGGGACCCTCTACACCGCCATCAGATAAGTTTTGTCAAGCGACGTGCAGACCACTGGCGACATTCTACGCGTCCGTCATATACGGGTATAATCACGGCGACATGTGGACAACTCGTGACCCTCTACACCGCCATCAGGTACGTGTTGTAGTCACGGCGACATGAGGAGAGCTGGTGACCCTCTACACCGCCATCAGATACGTGTTGTCACTGCGACGTGGGGACCACTGGCGACTCTCTACGCGGCCGTCATATACGGATATAGTCAAGGCAACGTGTGGACAACTGGCCACTGGAGACCCTCTACACCGCCACCTGGTACGGGTTGTAGTCACGGCGACATATGGGCCACCGGAGACCCTCTACACCGCCGTCCGGTACGTGTTGTAGTCACTGCGACATGTGGGCAACTGGAGACCCTCTACACCGCCACCAGGTAAGTGATGTATTCAATGCGACATGTGGGCCACTGGGGAAACTCTACACCGCCGTCCGGTACGTGTTGTAGTCACGGCGACATGTGGGCCACAGGAGACCCACTACACAGACATCCGGTACGTGTTGTAGTCACGGCGACCAGTGGGCCACCGGAGACCCTCTACACCGCCACCAGGTACGTGTTGTAGTCACTGCGACATATGTGCCACTGGAGACCCTGTACACCACCGTCAGGTACGTGGTGTAAACAAGGCGATATGTGGGCCACTGGAGACCCTCTACACCGCCACCAGGTACGCGTTGTAGTCACTGCGACATGTGGGCCACTGGAGACCATCTAGACCGCCACCTGGTACGTGTTCTAATCACGGCGACATGTGGGCCACTGGTGACCCACGACACCACCACCAGGTACGTGTCGTAGTCACGGCGACATGTGGACAACTGGAGACTCACGACACCATCGTCAGGTACGTTTTATAGTCACGGCGACATGTGAACAGCTGGAGACCCTCTACAACGACGTCAGGTACGGGTTGTAGTCACTGCGACATGTGGGCCACTGCGGACTATCTACACAGCCACAAGGTATGTGTTGTAGTCACGGCGACATGTGCACAACTGGAGACCCTCTACACAGTCAACTGGTACATGTTGTAGTCACGACGACATGTGGGCCACTGGAGACCCTCTACACCGCCGTCAGGTATGTGCTTTAGTCACGGAGACATGTGTGCCACTGGAGACCATCTACACCGCCGTCAGGTACGTGTTGTAGTCGCTGCGACATGTGGGCCACTGTAGACCCTCTACACCGCCACCAGATATCTGTTGTAATCACGGCCACTTGTGGGCCACTTGAGACCCTTTATACCGCCACCAGGTACGTGCTGTAGTCATGACGAACACCGGCGACCGCCGTCGGGTACGTGTACGTAGTGACGGCGACATGTGGACAACTGGAGACCCTCTACACCGCCACCAGATACGTATTGTAGTCACGGCGACATGTGGACAACTGGAGACCCTCTACACAGCTACAAGGTACGTGCTGTAGTCACTGCGACATGTGGGCCACTGGAGACCCTCTACACCGCCGTCAGGTATGTGTTGTAGTCACTGCGACATGTGGGCCATTGGAGACCCTCTACACCGCCACCAGGTACGTGTTGTAGTCACGGCGACATGTGGGCCACTCGAGACCCTCTACATCGCCACCAGCTAGCTGTTGTAGTCACGGTGACATGTGGGCCACTGGAGGCCCTCTACACCGCCGTCAGGTACGTGTTGCAGTCACTGCGACATGTGGACCACTGGAGACCCGCTACACCGCTAATGGGTACGTGTTGTAGTAACGGCGACATGTGGGCCACTGGAGACCCTCTACACCGCCACCAGGTACGTGTTGTTGTCACGGCGTCATGTGGACAACTGGAGACCCTCTACTCCACTGTTAGGTACGTGTTGTAATCAAGGCGATATGTGGGCCACTGGAGACCCTCTACACCGACACCAGGTACGTGTTGTAGTCACGGTGACATGTGGGCGACTGGAGACCAACGACACCACCACCAGGTACGTTTTTTAGTCACGGCGACAAGTGGACAGCTGGAGACCCCCTACACCGACGTCAGGTACGGGTTGTAGTAACTGCGACATGTGGGCCACTGGAGACCCTCTACACCGCCACCAGGTATGTGTTGTAGTCACGGCGACATGTGGGCCACTGGAGACCCTCTACACCGCCGTCAGGTAGGTGCTGTAGTCACGGCGACATGTTGACGTACCGCCACTAGGTACGTGTTGTAGTGACGGTGACATGTGGACAACTGGAGACCGTCTACACAGCCGTCGGGTACGTGTTGTAGTGACGGCGACATGTGGACAACTGGAGACCCTCTACACCGCCACCAGGTACGTGTTGTAGTCACGGCGACATGTGGACAACTGGAGACCATCTACACCGCCACTAGATACGTGTTGTAGTCACTACGACATGTGGGCCACTGGAGACCATCTACACCGCCACCAGGTACGTGTTGAGCTCACGGCGACATGTGGGCCACTGGATACCCTCTACACCGCCACCAGGTGCATGTACGTGTTGTGGTCACGGCGACATGTGGACCCCTGGAGACACTCTACACCACCGTCAGGTACGTGTTGTAATCAAGGCGATATGTGGGCCATTGGAGACCCTCTACACCGACACCAGGTACGTGTTGTAGTGACTGCGACATGTGGGCCACTGGAGACCCTCTACACCGCCGTCAGGTATGTGTTGTAGTCACTGCGACATGTGGGCCACTGAAGACCCTTTGCACCGCCACCAGGTTCGTGTTGTAGTCACTGCGACATGTGGGCCACTGGAGACCCTCTACACCGCCACCAGGTATGTGTTGTAGTCACTGCGACATGTGGGCCACTGAAGACCCTTTGCACCACCACCTGGTACTTGTTGTAGTCACGGCGACATGTGGGCCACTGTAGACCCTCTACACCGCCGTCAGGTACGTGCTGTAGTCACGGCGACATGTGGGCGACTGGAGACCTTCTACACCGCCACCTGGTACGTGATGTAGTCACTGCGACATGTGGGCCAATGGAGACCATCTACACCACCACCAGGTACGTGTTGTAATCACGGCGACATGTGGGCCACTGGAGACCCACTACACCACCACCAGGTACGTGTCGTTGTCACGGCGACATGTGGACAACTGGAGACAGACGACACCACCGTCAGGTACGTGTTGTAGTCACTGCGACATGTGGGCAACTGGAGACCCTTTACACCGCCACGAGGTACGTGTTGTAGTCACTGCGACATGTGGGCGACTGGAGACCCTCTACACCGCCGTCAGGTATGTGTTGTAGTCACGGCGACATGTGGACAACTGGAGACCCTCTACAAAATTCCACCTGGTAAATGTTGCAGTCACGGCGACATGTGGGCCACTGGAGACCCTCTACACCGCCGTCAGGTACGTGTTGTAATCACGGCGAAAGGTGGGCCACTGGAAAACCTCTACACCGCCACCAGGTACGTGTTGTGGTCACGGCGTCATGTGGACAACTTTAGACCCTCTACACCACCGTCAGGTACGTGTTGTAATCAAGGCGATATGTGGGCCACTGGAGACCCTCTACATCGACACTAGTTACGTGTTGTAGTCACTGCGACATGTGGGCCACTGGAGACCCTCTACACCGCCGTCAGGTATGTGTTGTAGTCACTGCGACATGTGGGCCACTGGAGACCCTTTGCACCGCCACCAGGTTCGTGTTGTAGTCACTGCGACATGTGGGCCACTGGAGACCCTCTACACCGCCGTCAGGTATGTCTTGTAGTCACTGCGACATGTGGGCAACTGGACACCCTCTACACCGCCACCAGGTACGTGTTGTAGTCACGGCGACATGTGGGCACTGGATGCCCTCTACACCGCCGTCAGGTACGTGTTGTAGTCACTGCGACATGTAGACAACTGGACCGGTACGTGTTGTAATAAAGGCGAAATGTGGGCCACTGGAGACCCTCTACACCGCCACCAGGTACGTGATGTAGTCACTGCGACATGTAGGCCACTGGAGACCATCTACACCGACACCAGGTACGTGTTGTAATCACGGCGACATGTGGGCCCCTGGAGACCCACGACACCACCACCAGGTACGTGTCCTTGTCACGGCGACATGTCGACAACTGGAGACCAACGACACCACCGTCAGGTACGTTTTATAGTCACGGCGACATGTGGACAGCTGGAGACCCTCTACAACGACGTCAGGTACGGGTTGTAGTCACTGCGACATGTGGGCCACTGGAGACCCTTTACACCGCCACCAGGTATGTGTTGTAGTCACGGCGACATGTGGACAACTGGAGACCCTCTACACCGCCACCTGTTACATGTTGTAGTCACGGCGATATGTGGGCCACTCGAGACAATCTACACCGCCGTCAGGTACGTGCTGTAGTCACGGCGACATGTGGACAACTGGAGACCCTCTACACCGCCACCAGGTACGTGTTGTAGTGACGGCGACATGTGGACAACTGGAGACCCTCTACACCGCCACCAGATACGTGTTGTAGTCACAGCGACATGTGGACAACTGGAGACCCTCTACACCGCCGCTAGGTACGCGTTGTAGTAACGGCGACGTTTGGACCACTGGAGATCCTCTAAACCGCCCCCAGGTACTTGATATAGTCACGGCGACATGTGGACAAGTGGAGACCCTCAACACCGCCGTCTGGTACGCGTTGTAGTGACGGCGACGTTTGGACAACTGGAGACCCTCTACACCGCCGCCAGGTATGTGTTGTAGTAACGGCGACGTTTGGACCACTGGAGATCCTCTAAACCGCCCCCAGGTACTTGATATAGTCACGGCGACATGTGGACAAGTGGAGACCCTCAACACCGCCGTCTGGTACGCGTTGTAGTGACGGCGACGTTTGGACAACTGGAGACCCTCTACACCGCCACTAGGTACGTGTTGTAGTCACGGCGACATATGGACACACCGCCACCAGGTACGTGTTGTAGTCACGGTGACTTGTGGACAACTGAATTCCCTCTACACCGCCACCAGGTACGTGTTGTAGTCACGGCGACACGTGGACAGCTGGAGACCCTCTACACCGCCACCAGGTATGTGTTTTAGTCACGGCGTCAAGTGGACAACTGGATACCCTCTACACCGCCGTCAGGTACGCGTTGGAGTGACGGCGACGTTTGGACCACTGGAGATCCTCTAAACCGCCAACAGGTACTTGATGTAGTCAAGGCGACATATGGACAAGTGGTGATCCTCTACACCGCCGTCTGGTACGCGTTGTAGTGACGGCGACATTTGGACCACTGGAGGCCCTCTACACCGTTACTAGGTACGTGTTGTAGTTACGGCGACATGTGGACAACTGGAGACCCTCTACACCGCCACCAGGTACGTGTTGTAGTCACGGCGACATGTGGGCCACTGGAGGCCCTCTACACCGCCACCAGGTATGTGTCGTAGTCACGGCGACATGTGGACAACTGGAGACCCTCTACACCGCCGCCAGGTACGCGTTGTAGTTACTGCGACGTTTGGACCACTGGAGATCCTCTAAACCGCCACCAGGTACTTGATGTAGTCAAATGACATGTGGACAAGTGGAGACCCTCTACACCGCCGTCTGGTACGCGTTGTAGTGACGGCGACGTTTGGACCACTGGAGATCCTCTACACCGCCACCAGGTACGTGTTGTAGTCACGGCGACATGTGGGCCACTGGAGGCCCTCTACACCGCCACCAGGTATGTGTCGTAGTCACGGCGATATGTGGATAACTGGAGACACTCTACACCGCCACCAGGTACATGTTGTAGTCACGGCGACATGTGGGCCTCTGTAGACCCTCTTCACCGCCAGCAGGTACATGTTGTAGTCACGGGGACATGTGGACAACTGGAAACCCTCTACACCGCCGCCAGGTACGTGTTGTAGTGACCGTCAGGTACGCGTTGTAGTGACGGCGTCGTTTGGACCACCGGAGACCCTCTACACCGCCACCAGGTACGTGTTATAGTCACGGCAACATGTGGACAACTGGAGACCCTCTACACCGCCACCTGGTACGTGTTGTAGTCGCTGCGACATATGGGCCCCTCTACACCGCCATCAGGTATGTGTTGTAGTCACGGCGTCATGTGGACTACTGGAGGCCCTCTACACCTCCAACAGGTACGTGATGTAGTCACGGCGATATGTGGACAACTGGAGACCCTCTACACCGTCACTAGGTACGTGTTGTAGTCACGGCGATATGTGGACAACTGGAGGGCCTCTACACAGCCGCCAGGTACGCGTTGTAATGACGGCGACATTTGTACCAGCGGAGACCCTCTACACCGCCACCAGGTACGTGTTATAGTCACGGCGACATGTGAGCCACTGGGGTTCCTCTACATCGCCACCAGGTATGTAATGTAGTCACTGCGAGATGTGGACAAATGGAGACCCTCTACACCGCCACCAGGTACGTGTTGTAGTCACGGCGACATGTGGACAACTGGAGACCCTCTACACCGCCACCAGGTACGTGATGTAGTCATGGCGATATGTGGACAACTGGAGGCCCTCTCACCGACACCAGGTACGTGTTGTAGTCACGGCGAGATGTGGGCCGCTGGAGACCCTCTACACCGCCGTCAGGTACGTGTTGTAGTCACAGCGACATGTGGACAACTGGAGACCTTGTACACCGCCGCTATGTACGTGTTGTAGTTACGGCAACAAGTAGACAACTGGAGACCCTCTACATCGCCGCCAGGTACGCGTTGTAGTGACGGCAACGTTTACCACTGGAGATCCTCTACACCGCCACCAGGTACGTGATGTAGTCACGGCGATATGTCGACAACTGCAGACCCTCTACACCGCCACCAGGTACCTGCTGTAGTCACGGCAAAATATGGGCCACGGGAGACCGACTACACCGCCGGCAGGTACATGTTGTAGTCTGTAGTCACGGCGACGTTTAGACCACCGGAGACCCTCTACACCGCCACCTGGTATGTGTTGTAGTGACTGCGACATGTGGACAACAGAAGACCCTCTACACCGCCACCAGGTACATGTACGTGTTGTATTGTAATCACGGCGACATGTGGGCCACTGGAAACCCTCTACACCGCCGCCAGTCACGCGTTGTAGTTTCGGCGACGTTTGGACCACTGGCGATCCTCTACACCGCCACCATGTACGTGATGTAGTGACGGCGATATGTAGACAACTGGAGACCCTCTACACCGCCACCAGGTACGTGATGTAGTCACGGCGACATGTGGACAACTGGAGACCCTCTAAACCGCCGCCACGTACGCGTTGTAGTGACGGCGACGATATCCTCTACACCACCATCATATACGTGTTGTAGTCCAGGCGATGTGTGGACCACTGTCGACTCTCTAGACTCTACACCGCCATCAAGTATGTAATGTAGTCACTGCGACATGTTGACCAATGTTGACTCTCTACATTGCCGTATGGTACGTACTGTTGTCCGGGCATTGTGTGGACTATTGGGGACCATCTACACCGTTGCCATGTACCTCCTGTAGTCTACTGGAGACTCCCTACATCCCTACCAGGTACCTGCTGTAGTCGTGGTGACATGGGGACGATATTTTTAATGAAATAAGTTATGACAGGAAACCGTAACTGAACGGTGACAATCCATTTCGTTTCGTTTTGCAGGCATGAATCATTAAGGACGGATTCATCGCTATCCGATAAATCCATATTTAATGATTCATATTTTGAAATGAATCTTAATAGAATAATGCAGGATTCACGTCTGTGGACAACTGAACCAATGTAATAACCGTGTCTGGTATCGAATGCGGACTCTGCGTGGCAGGTTGTCATTGTATGTTCAGTGCTGATTGTACGGAGCTCCCCAGACTCAGGTGCATTCCCGTCAGTATATGATCTTGCTGTTGAATAGACGCAATTGGTTTGCAGGTGCGTTATCGACGCCGACTATAAGTGTGACGGCGATCGACGTCGCCGTGAAGTGACGTCAGAGGTGGTCAACAACGTCCTGCGAACGGCGATACCCCTGGGCAACTTCATGGACCTGATGTCAGATATTTTTGGGGATGAGGAAATGTAAGCAGGCCTGTTGACCAACTCTAGTCCCAATTACTTCTGATACAGTGAAACCTCTCTAAACCGGACACTCTGGGAGATCTCCGGGGGTCCGTGGTGGGGGGGGGGGGGGGGGGCCGGTGGAGTAGTTCCACGCCGCTACCAAATTAGAGTTCACATGATAGAATTATGCACTGAAGAAAATGAGTAAATTTAAGTAAGTTAGTGAATGGTTCTGTAAAGTTATGACTGTCACAGTAACATGAGAGTAACATGCCAGCAACATGACAGTAACGTCTTTGTGTGTGTGATGTTATAACGGCTTTAATATCCGGTGTTGTTGCCTAGCAATATGCGCATATACACTAAATATAACGTATTATGGCATTTGAAGTGGTTACATGTACCATGGTTCTTGACTATTTCATGTCATACAAATGCATTAACTCTTAATGTATTGAATTGGCACAATGCAGTTTTCAGATGCGAAATATCAGTCATGCAACTATGCGAAATATCAGTCAATTTGAACGATCGATGTAGCGTCTGTGTATACATTCCTGGAATGTATTGAATATCCCTCGTAGAAGTGCATTTTGTCTTTTGATTGAAGATATTGGTGTTTAAATATGTAACACGTTTTGTTCCTAAGCAACATCCACACTACTTAATATATATATATATATATATGTGGTAAATGCAATGATTTATGTATTGTACATACATGGCATACAGTGCGTATGTGCCGTGAAACACGGTGCCGTGAAACAAGTTTGATATCCTGTCAATACGACCTAATCACTGCGTATGAATATGTGCGGTGACTGGGGTTATTTTTTTGCATTTTAAAGTCATGTGTTGACGGGATAAATAGAACAGTAGGTTAGTGCCATGAATGGGAAAACATATCTGGCGCGGCACGGAAACGGGATGGGCTACGCAGAGCCTCACCCATCCCGTTTCCTAAGCCTTGCAATATATGTTTTCCCATTCACGGCACTAACCTACTATTCTATTTATAATTGCAGTGCGCAATCACTGGCTAGGTATGCTATATTTAGTGTACATGGGTTTGTTGTTAGGCAACACTAATGGAAATAGAAAACAAATGTTCTACCAATGTTTTAGATGACACTTGAATTGGGTTATTATAATAACACATCTGAATATATAAATACCAGTGAATATATAAATACCTGTATGCTAGATTTACAGAAATATTGACATATAGCTTACATATACCCATTGTTTTCAAAACAAAAGTTCATATTGTGACATTTCTTTACTCGCATAACTGTATGTTCATGTTCAGTATTTACATGCCACTGGTCTTTCGGATGATGCGTGACACCGAGGTCCAGTCTCTAAGTGACTTTTCACTGCTTCAATGTAATTCAGGTTTACGTATATAAGTATCCCAGCCATTCCTTTGTGCTTTGTAGAACATGAACACACATTAGCATTTATTTAATTAACAATGAAACCGCCGTGACTACAACATGCACCCGACTGTGTACATGTAGATGGTCCCCGTAACTACACCCGTAGCCGTAACTACACCACGTACCTGACTGTGCATATAGTCCCCAGTGGACGTAACTACACCATGTACCTGACTGTGTAGATGGCCCCTAGTCGACCACACCTCGCTGTAGGAGGCAGGCAATTGATTTCCCACATTCACACAAACATGAAAATCGCAAACTACCTGCGCCAAAATCAATTATGTTACTTCCATTCCTGGAGTCAGTGACCTAAGTCGGTTCTAGATCCATGCCAAACACGAGGTCATGCGGGTTGATTTCCAGGAGTTATTTCCCCTTTTTTGACGGAACCGTCTACTTTCATTTTCGAAATCTCTATCCCACCCCCACATCAAGTCCGCACAGAAAATTTAACCTGCATGTGTAGAGCATGCAAATAATATAATAAAATGTTGGGCACAGACATACCTTTCCTGCAGCATCTATTTTATTTGTATATCTGTTATAATAATAATAACAATCAATGTCGTCGTCCGGAGAATTTACTCCTTGTTGCTAAGCTGTACCAGGACTGGCTTACGGTCACATTATTCATTGGCCGACTGGTTCCTGTACTACGTACATGACTGTGTAGATGGTCCCCAGTGGACAACACATCGCCGTGGACCATACTTCTGTGGCCGACTTCAACTTTTGATCGAAACCTGCATAGTTAGAACTGGTGACTGGTACTGAATAACAAATAGAAAGTGTCTTCCAAATGGGACGGACTAGCATGCAAATGGTGTTTATCGTTGCAGGGCCGATGTGCTGTGAAACTGGCTTTCAGTTCAACTTTCCAGATGTATACATGTTTAATATGGATCGTGGTTGCTGTATATATACAGTTATAATGCGGATCTTGCCTATTGTACATACATATATAACGTGGATCGGGCCTGGTGTATACATACAGACATAACGTGGATCTTGCCTACTGTACATACATATATAACGTGGATCGTGCCTACTGCATACATACATACATATATAACCTACATCGCGTCTACTATTATATATCTGGCCTACTGTCTAATTGAGCGCCGCTGTGCGATTTCCAACGTCAGGCTCAAAATAACGTTACGTCGGAAATCTTGGTTTTCTGACGTCACCATGTGGAGCAGGCGACGTTTCATAATTGAGTCGCTTAACGTCTAACGTCAATTTATGTGACAAACTTAGCTGGGAAACTGAGAGTCGACGATTTCGATATAAGTAGAAACTTTACATATAGTTTGATTATTGATTGTTGTATGATTCGTGAGCTCTTGTGTCTCTACTCTAGTCTATATAATCGATGAATACCGACTATGTTAAGTATTGAGTATGCCTACCGAATCGTTTCGATGTTTGACAAATGGTTTGGATTCAGGAAGGAACATAAACCATGTATACATAGCCTACATAGTGTTTCTGCCACCACATACTAGTTTAGTATATGTATTTTGTTACGTGAAAATAAACTGTTAACTAATTAATATTTCACTCCATCAACACTGTATCCAATTAACGAAAGAAGTTCAGATCTTAGGTTGAATAATATCCTCGCTATGCAGGATATTTTAGTTAGAGAACATAGAAATAGAAAAAGACATGCTAAAAAATATAAGCGCGCGGCGAATATAGCTGAAGCATCTAGTACGGTTCTGGCAAGTTTATCTGTAATGAGTGATGTGGGTACTGCTGCAACACTATCTACAATTGTAACGGTTCCACTTGCAGGGGTTTTGAGTGGAATTACCGTTTTATCTGGAATACTTTGTATGGTAATTAGGGCGTCGGGTGGAAAACTCGAGAAAAAATGTAGAAAACATGATAGAATATCCGTTCTCGCCAGGTCTAAGAAAAATAGCATCGACGTTATAGTGTCCAAAGCGTTGGCCGATAAGAAAATATCAAATTTAGAGTTTGAATCCGTGGTGGAAGAAATGGGGAGATATGAAAAATTAAAAAATGATATTAGAATCAAAGCACGCGCCACCATGCCCAAGCTTGAGTGTACTGATTGGGATAAATTTATTTAGGGTAAAACTTGGAGATAAAGTCGGAGAAAATTAATATTTTTATTAAATAATTAATTTTATAATTTTCTTTAAATTAATTATTAAATAAAAATAATTTAAAAAAATATTCGGGTCTGGCCGAGGCTCGAACGCGCGCCAGCAAATTCGTGAACCTCTCTAAGTGTTTATAAATAACCTGTGTACACACCGTCTGTGTAAATCGATAATTGTACAACACTAGGTAATGTTTATCATAACGGCCTTCGTGGTCGTGTGGGTTAAGGCGACACTCTATAGAGGCGTGGGTCGTGAGTTCGCGCCGCTGTTGGAGCTAAAATTTGTATTTATTTATTTCTATCCCTACAAATGAGATCGCTATGGTAAACAACTGTATGACAACGGCGTTCCTATCCGACCGCTCGAGGTTGATGAAAAATATGTTCCAGATAGCCAGTCTACATACCATCGATAAGGATAAATACACTACATAAATTAAATAAATTGTTTCTGTTCAATAATAATTTTTCAATATCTTTATAAGCGTTATCGTAGAAATGTATATTCGTAAACGAATCGTTGGGTTTTAACAATTTTATATAATACACCTTAGTTTCATATCCGATACACACTATCCGTCTTAATGTTTGTATTTGCCTCTTGTATAGTTCGCATAATTGTCGGTATAATATTGTAAATGCAACGTTTTTATCGGAGCGTAATAAATTACGCTGATATTTCATGTATTCGATATCGCCTAGTGTTCTCATTTTATAGAATTTATATATAGGACAATAACCCCCGTATTCTTCGTAAACTTCTTCAACACAGGCATTAAAAATGTTCAATTCCAATTTTATTGTATTATCCATTTTCTCTAATAATATTGGTAGTTGTTTTTTTCTCTTCAATTTCCAATTTTATAAAATTAGTTTGATAATGTTTTTTTACAGTGTTTTAATGCTGTAGAAACACCGTGACTTATCAAAAACTACACATCAGATCGATTCTATCTTTCTAACTGACTTTCTGATTTGAATTATTACTAAACGATAATACTTGCGAGCACGTAATCCCTTGTTAACCATTCGATGAGTAGCCTGAGTGCCACCGCATGGTGGACATAGCAATGACTCGGCTTTGGTCCCTACCCCACAATGCCGACATGGGCGAGGTGAAACGGAACCTCTTCGCATCCATGCACGGTGATGTTTGCAATATTCGTACATACCGGTGCGATGACACCTCTCGTGACTACCTGTCTTCAACCACGCACACTTAACTAGAAACCATTATGTTATATGTATATAACTGAGTATAACATAGGGATTCTTATCTCTAATAGGGTGTATCTTCTCATGTCATAAATATATGGTCTCGCGGTTGATGCAAAATATGGTCCATTCTTCTCATACATACCCGCCGAACAGTGGGGGGGAAATCCAAGTAGTATATATGAGTCACAAATGATACCACCATGCGGTGGGGGGGGGGGGGGCACCGCGCGTTAGCCGGTGCCTTTCAGAGGGTGGTGGTATCATTGTGACTCTTATATACTACTTCAGAAGAAGTGATGTGAAGAATACAAAACTCGCCAAAATCAAATGGATAAATTATATAGTTTGACGAACAATATGATTGCGTTCTTATGGATATGCTGTGTACAATTCAGTAGTGTATTATGTTAGCACAGACGTGCTGTGTGCAATTCTTGAGGGTGAGATGATACTTTGATAGGATATACCATTGGGATGGTTTTCAAATCGTTGGATTAACATGGATATGTTGATACTTATTAAATTATTGAACTTTCGTATAAGGTAAGATATTTACTTTTACATTTGTGATGCTATTATAGTTTTTAATTTGCCGTGTTTCATTTGCGCGGAAACAAGATTTAGGGCCAAATGATTGAATGAAGCGAACACTTATCTGAATGCGGCAGTCAATTATCTTGCAGTCAATTATCTAGCGTAAATTATCTAGCAGTCAATTATGACGTCAACGAGTTCGCTCCTCACATTATTGAATGTAAATAACACCCTGCTTCGCTCGTATGAAAAGCGACACTCTCCAATAGCAGCGGCGGGAAAATGCTAATCCACCAGCGGGAATGGGAAATTGCGGGAGATAAGGGAGGGAAATAACTTTGGCGGTGCGTTTCTGATTAAACGACGTACACGACAAAATCGTAGCTATTCGATACGCTGGCGCGCGTTCCAAACTGTGACACACTTCGCTTTTTAACCGGGAACCCCCCCAAATTATATGACACAGAAGTACAATGAGGAGCATCTTACAAGTTTTCTTTTGTCTTTGGGGTGAAACTAGTTTTTTTGAATTTTCGCGGAAATAATTTCGGCGGGGAAAACATTTGGCGGACAAAAACTTTCGACGGGGAAAACATTTGGCGGGAAAATATTTCGGCGGAGAAAACATTTGGCGGGGAATTTCGGCGCGAAAACTAGGGGTCAACGAGTACAATTTTCACCTTGTATAGTCTGCGTCCACCTTCTATACTACTTGTTGCTGTTGTGTTTATTTCATTCTACAAACGTCGGCATTTCCATAACGTCATTTTCTCGATGACGTTACTTTTTTCCCTTACGTGATTCACAAGGTGCTACAAAAAGTGAGATAAAGCAAAAAATATGAAACATATTTGCATTTTCTTTCAGCATATTGTTTTTGAAAGGTGTCAGCATCAAAAAAATGTAAAATATATTCAAATCGAAAATTGTGTCATTAAGGCTGGTTTTCACAGAGCGCGGCCCAGATATATAACGTGGATCTTGCCTACTCTGTATATACAGATATAACGCGGATTGTGCCTTCTGTATATACAGATATATCGTGCATTGCGCTTACTGTATATATACAGAGATAACGTGGATCGCGCCTACTGTATATATAGATATAAGATATAACGTGCATCGCGCCTACACTATATATAGAGAGATATAACGTGGATCGTGCCTTCTATATATAAGATATAAGATATAACGTGAATCGTGTCTACTTTATATATAGATATGTGACGCAGATCGTGCCTACTCTATATATACATATATAACGTGAATCGCGCCTACTATATATATACAATTATAACGACCCTATAAAGTTGTCGGGACGAAACCGAATATATTTTATATTTCACGGCACTAATCATGTATTTAATTGATACCGCATACTAAACATAATTGTTTGAACGTGCGTGGCGTCATCTTTTGACGTCATTCCCTCGCCATAAGTCACAAATCTATTGAGGTCATTCAAAGCAAAATAGCGGCGTCCACGCTAGGTAGATTCGGTATTGTATCTGATTAAATCTCTGATTTTGTTTGCGTTGAGCTTCATTATTGGCTGGCTTTAGACTCCACAGTTGTCATATTAAGCATTACAATCATAATGGACATGTCCGTGTCATTTGTTACGTCGGATATACTGTAAAAATGGACAAAATTCAGCTCAATCGACAGCGATTTCGATTTTAAAATTCTCCGCTATCTTGAATTTGCTGTTGAGACTGACCAATCAGAGGCCGCAATTAGGGGTCAAAGGTGACAAAATAAAGGCAAAATAATAAAGGGGTTGAATAAATGCTGTTTATATCTAAAGTCAATATACTGAAGTATATAGTACATGGTTAGTGCCTCGAATATAAAATATATTCGGTTGAGCCTTAGGCAGCTTTATTGGGGCGAGCTTTAGCGAAACCGAATATATTTTATATTCTAAGGCACTAACCATGTATTTACTTTATACCGCAACCCATTTTACGTTTACGTATCGTTGATTTATGACGTAACGTCAAGTTGTCTGACTGACGTCATTACGGACGTCTTGGATGAGGAGGACAAGGAGCAGTACGGAAAACATTTTATTTAAGAAATTCGCCCCAAAACCATGCTAGCTACCTTGGAAATGATCCAAATAAGAAAACAAGAGCTAGTTTGTTCAAATCGGTCCGGTAATTCTGAAATTATTGCGAAAAATCGATTTGAAGTGGGACAGTTTTGACCAGGTGCAGGAGTTCGAGTAGCTGGTCGAAAAACAACTTTTTTAGAAATTCGCTCCGAAACCCGGCTAGATAGCTTGGAAATGAAAAGAAGAGTTAGTTTGTGAAAATCGGTCCAGTAATTCTAATATTATTCCAGCACTATTGAGGTGAAGTGAGACACTTTTTCCGTTTGACGAGAGGTCAAAGTTGAGAAAATAAAGCTATTACGGCTGGTACCCGGTTACATTGTAATTATATGCAAACTGAGCACCAAAACAAAAGTGCAAGTTTATTATGCTACTTTGATGTATATACGGTTAGTAGCGAATATAGATGATGTTTATTCTGCCCCCTTTATTAGGGTACTTCAGACGCTAGTTGTGGTATAAATATCAATAAAACTGTCTTAGGCTCAACCGAATATATTTTATATTTGACGGCACTAACCATGTATTTACTATAATATATCACGTATATAGGGCCTACTGTATATATACATATATAACGTGAATCGTGCCTGCTGTCTATGCATATATGACGTGGATCGGGCCTACTGTATATATACGGGCCTACTGTATTTATACAGATATAATTTGGATCGGACCTGGTACCCAGCGTTCAAGGCGGCTGTGTCCGATGACAGTGACACTGCTTCCCGGCTGTCGACAGGCGAGAGAACGGCCATACTGGACACAGTGCCGGGGGCGGAGTCACGGGCAATACTGGACACATTTCTCACCCGCTGGAACAATACAGGTCGCTCACTGCAGGCCAGCTCATCCGAATAAATTGCCCTCTGCGTTATTGTTTGCTCCATCGAAATAAAGGTGTCAGTGAAAGAAGGGGGCTAACTTCTGAGGGAGTTGAAACTTTATTTAAACTTTAAATTATTTATTTTTACAAATATTACAAACAAGCGTCGTATCATTTATTCAAAAGTAATGCCTTCGTCGGCATAGCTGGAGGCGTGATCCTTAATGTCGGACGAAACTGGAGTACCCGAAGAAAGTCCACACATTAGGGAGTTTGCCCCCTTATTAAACTGCACCATTCATATTTGCTGCCAGCCCATATTATCTCTATATAACTTTCGCCGCTACAGTGGCTAATATCGTTCTGTTTTCTGTTTAACCCCACCACCATCTATTGCGATGAAATATGTCATAGTTACATTGTTATTACTACCAAAAACGATGAAATCAAAATATTAGTTCAATCGGTCCAGTGCTTTCTGAGAATTGAACTTTTAACTTTTTCAAAATGCACCCACAAAGGTTGATGTATCAACAATTTTGCGATAGGCATGTCAATATTGGTATTTATATTAATGTAAATAAGTTGACAAAGTCCAATACATTTTCTACACAATATAAAATATCTCAATCGTTTCGACTCTGAAGCAGTAGGAATTCATCGGCGAGCCTCGGAATTCCTACCCGTTTCATAGCATTGTCTGATAGCGGGTAAGCCGTCTGCACCCATGATAGCGTGTATTGTTCCACATTGCCCACCTATATCCATGATAGTGTGTATTGTTCCACATAGCCGCCTGCATACATGATAGCGGGTATTGGTCCACATTGCAAACTGTATCCATGATAGTGGTTATTGTTCCACATTGCCGCCTGCATCCAAGATAGCGGGTATTGTTCCACATTGCCACCTGTATCCACGATAGTGTGTATTGTTCCACATAGCCGCCTGCATCCATGATAGCGGGTATTGGTCCACATTGCAGCCTGCACTCATGATAGCGGGTATTGTTCGACATTGCCGCCTGCACCCATGATAGCGGGTAATGTTCGACATTGCCGCCTGGACCCATGATAGCGGGTATTGTTCCACATTGCCGCCTGTATCCATGATAGTGTGTATTATTCCACATTGCCGCCTGCACCCATGATAGCGGGTATTGTTCCACATTGCCGCCTGCACCCATGATAGCGGGTATTGTTCCACATTGCCGCCTGCATCCATGATAGCGGGTATTGTTCCACATTGCCGCCTGCTCCCATGATAGCGGGTATTGTTCCACATGGCCGCCTACATCCATGATAGCGGGTATTGTTCCACATTGCCGCCTGCATTGTTCTACATTGCCGCCTGCATCCATAATAGTGTGTATGGTTCCACATTGCCGCCTGCATCCATGGTAGCGGGTATTGTTCCACATTGTCGCCTGCACCCATGATAGTGTGCATGGTTCCGCATTGCCGCCTGCATCCATGATAGCGGGTATTGTTCCACATTGCCGCCTGCACCCATGATAGAGTGTATTGTTCCACATTGCCGCCTGCATCCATGATAGCGGGCATTGTTCCACATTGCCGCCTGCATCCATGATAGCGGGCATTGTTCCACATTGCCGCCTGCATCCATGATAGCGGGTATTGTCCCAGATTGAGGCCTGCATCCATGATAGTGTGTATTGTTCCACATTGCCGCCTGCATCCATGATAGCGGGTATTGTTCCACATTGACGCATGCACCCATGCTAGCGGGTATTGTTCCACATTGCCGCCTGTATCCATGATAGTGTGGATTATTCCACATTGCCGCCTGCACCCATGATAGCGGGTATTGTTCCACATTGTCGCCTGCACCCATGATAGTGGGTATTGTTCCACATTGCCGCCTGCATCCATGATAGCTGGTATTGTTCCACATTGCCGCCTGTACCCAGCTAGCAGGTTTTGTTCCACATTGCCGCCTGTATCCATGATAGTGTGGATTAGTCCACATTGCCTCATGCACCCATGATAGCGGGTATTGTTCCACATTGCCGCCTGCACCCATGATAGCAGATATTGTTCCACATTTCGGCCTGCATCCATGAGAGTGGGTATTGTCCCACATTGCCGCTTGCATTGTTCCACATTGCCGCCTGCACCCATAATAGTGTGTATGGTTCCACAATGCCACCTGCATCCATGGTAGCCGGTATTGTACCACATTGCCGCCTGCACCCATGATAGTGTGTATGGTTCCACATTGCCGCCTGCACCCATGATAGCGGGTATTGTTACACATTGCCGCCTGCATAGTTCCACATTGCCGCCTGTATTCATGATAGCTGGTATTGATCCACATTGCCGCCTGCATCCATGATAGCGGGTATTGTTCCACATTGCCGCCTGCATCCATGATAGCGGTTATTGTTCCACATGAATTTGCCGCCTGCATTGTTCCACATTGCCGCCTGTATCCATGATAGCGGTTATTGTTACACATTGCCGCCTGTATCCACGATAGCGGGTATTGTTCCACATTGCCGCCTGCACCCATGATAGCGGGTATTGTTCCACATTGCCACCTGCATCCATGATAGGGGGTATTGTTCCACATTGGAGCCTGCATCCATGATAGCGGGTATTGTTCCACATTGCCGCCTGCATCTACTATAGCGGGTATTGTTCCACTTGCCGCCTGCACCCATGATAACGGGTAATGTTCCACTTGCCGCCTGCACCCATGATAGCGGGTAATGTTCCACATTGTCGCCTGCACCCATGATAGCGGGTATTGTTCCACATTGCCGCCTGCATTGTTCCACATTGCCGCCTGTATCCATGATACCGGGTATTGTTCCACATTGCCGCCTGCACCCATGATAGCGGGTAATGTTTGACATTGCCGCCTTCATCCATGATAGCGGGTCTTGTTCCACATTGCCGCCTGCATCCATGATAGCGGGTATTGTTCCACATTGCCGCCTGCATCCATGATAGCGGGTATTGTTCCACATTGCCGCCTGCATCCATGATAGCGGGTAATGTTCCACATTGGAGCCTGCATCCATGATAGCGAGTATTGTTCCACATTGCCGCCTGCATCTACAATAGCTGGTATTGTTCCACATTGCCGCCTGCACCCATGATAGCGGGTAATGTTCCACATTGCCGCCTGCACCCATGACAGCGGGTATTGTTCAACATTGCCGCATGCATTGTTCCACATTGCCGCCTGTATCCATGATACCGGGTATTATTCCACATTGCCGCCTGCACCCATGATAGCGGGTATTGTTCCACATTGCCGCATTCATCCATGATAACGATTATTGTTCTACATTGCCGCCTGCATCCTTGATAGCGGGTATTGTTCCACATTGCCGCCTGTATCCATGATAGTGTATATTGTTCCACATTGCCGCCTGCACACATGACAGTGTGTATTGTTCCACATTGCCGCCTGCACCCTTGATACGGGTATTGTTCCATATTGACGCCTGCATCCATGCTAGCGGGTATTGTTCCACATTGCCGCCTGCACCCATGATAGCGGGTATTGTTCCACATTGGCGCCTGCATCCATGATAGCGGGTATTGTTCCACATTGGCGCCTGCATCCATGATAGCGGGTATTGTTCCACATTGCCGCCTGCACCCATGATAGCGGGTATTGTTCCACATTGCCGCCTGCACCCATGATAGCGGGTATTGTTCCACATTGGCGCCTGCACCCATGATAGCGGATATTGTTCCACATTGCCGTCTGCACCCATAATAGTGTATAATGTTCCACATTGCCGCCTGCATCCTAGGTAGTGGGTATTGTTCCACATTGCCGCCTGCACTCACGATAGTGTGTATGGTTCCACATTGCCGCCTGCATCCATGATAGCGGGTATTGTTCCACATTGCCGCCTGCACCCATGATAGCGGGTATTGTTCCACACTGCCCCCTGCAACCATGATAGCGGTTATTGTTCCACATTGCCGCCTGCACCCATGATATTGTGTATTGTTCCACATTGCCGCGTGCACCCCTGATAACGGGTAATGTTTTACATTGCCACCTGAACCCATGATAGCGGGTATTGTTCCACATTGCCGCCTGCATCCATGATAGCGGGTATTGTTTCACATTGCCGCCTGCATAGTTCCACATTGCCGCCTGCATTCATGATAGCGGGTATTTTTCCACATTGCCGCCTGCATCCATGATAGCGGGTATTGTTCCACACTGCCGCCTACAACCATGATAGCGGGTATTGTTCCACATTGCCGCCTACACCCTTGATAGCATGCATCCATGATAGTGTGTATTGTTCCACATTGCCGCCTGCACCATGATAGCGGGTATTGTTCCAAATTGCCGCCTGCACCCATGAGAGCGGGTAGTGTTCCATAGTGCCGCCTGCATTCATGATAGTGCACCCATGATAGAGGGTATTGTTCCACATTGCCGCTTGCATTGTTCCACATTGCCGCCAGTATCCATGATAGCGGTTATTGTTCCACATTGCCGCCTGCATCCATGTAGCGGGTATTGTTCCACATTGCCGCCTGCATTCCAAGATAGCGGGAATGTTCCACATTGTTGCCGCTCATCCATGGATAGCGAGCATTGTTCCACATTGCCGCCTGTATCCATGATAGTGTGAATTGTTCCACATTGCCGCCTGCTCCCATGATAGCGGGTATTGCTCCACATTGCCGCCTGCACACATGATAGCGGGTATTGTTCCACATTGCCGCCTGCACCCTTGAGAGCGGGTAGTGTTCCATAGTGCCGCCTGCATTCATGATAGTGCACCCATGATAGCGGGTATTGTTCCACATTGCCGCTTGCATTGTTCCACATTGCCGCCAGTATCCATGATAGCGGTTATTGTTCCACATTGCCGCCTGCATCCATGATAGCGGGTATTGTTCCACATTGCCGCCTGCATCCAAGATAGCGGGGAATGTTCCACATTGCCGCCTCATCCATTATAGCGAGCATTGTTCCACATTGCCGCCTGCACCCATGATAGCGGGTATTGTTCCACATTGCCGCCTGCACACATGATAGCGGTTATTGTTCCACATTGCCGCCTGCACCCTTGATACGGGTATTGTTCCACATTGCCGCCTGCACTCACGATAGTGTTTATGGTTCCACATTGCCACCTGCATGCATGGTAGCGGGTATTGTTGCACATTGCCGCCTGCTCCCATGATAGCGGGTATTGTTGCACATTGCCGCCTGCATAGTTCCACATTGCCGCCTGCACCCATGATAGCGGGTATGGTTCCATATTGCCGCCTGCATCCATGATAGCGGGTAATGTTCCACATTGGAGCCTGCATCCATGATAGCGGGTATTGTTCCACATTGCCGCCTGCATCCATGATAGCGGGCATTGTTCCACATTGCCGCCTGCATCCATGATAGCGGGTATTGTCCCAGATTGAGGCCTGCATCCATGATAGTGTGTATTGATCCACATTACCGCCTGCATCCATGATAGCGGGTATTGTTCCACATTGCCGCATGCACCCATGCTAGCGGGTATTGTTCCACATTGTTGCCTGCACCCATGATAGCGGTCATTGTTCCACATTGCCGCCTGCACCCATGATAGTGTGTATTGTACCACATTTCCGCGTGCACCCATGATAACGGGCAATGTTCCACAAGGCCGCCTGCACCCATGATAGCGGGTATTGTTCCACATTGCCGCCTGCATCCATGATAGCGGGTATTGTTGCACATTGCCGCTGCATAGTTGCACATTGCCGCTGCATCCATGATAGCGGGGTATTGTTCCACATTGCCGCCTGCATCCATGATAGCGGGTATTGTTCCACATTGCCGCCTGCATCCATGATAGCGGGTATTGTTCCACATTGTCGCCTGAATCCATGAAAGCGGGTAATGTTCCACATTGGAGCCTGCATAGTTCCACATTGCCACCTGTATTCATGATATCGGGTATTCTTCCACATTGCCGCCTGCATCCATGATAGCGGGTATTGTTGCACATTGCCGCCTGCATAGTTGCACATTGCCGCCTGCATCCATGATAGCGGGTATTGTTCCACATTGCCGCCTGCATCCATGATAGCGGGTATTGTTCCACATTGCCGCCTGCATCCATGATAGCGGGTATTGTTCCACATTGCCGCCTGAATCCATGAAAGCGGGTAATGTTCCACATTGGAGCCTGCATCCATGATAGCGGGTATTGTTCTACATTGCCGCCTTTATCCATGATAGCGGCTATTTGTTCCACATTGCCGCCTGCATCCATGATAGCGGGTAATGTTCCACATTGGAGCCTGCATCCATGATAGCGGGTATTGTTCCACATCGCCGCCTGCATCTACGATAGCGGGTATTGTTCCACATTGTCGCCTACATCCATGATAGCGGGTAATGTTCCACATTGCCGCCTGCACCCATGATAGTGGGTATTGTTCTACATTGCCGCCTGCCTTGTTCCACATTGCCGCCTGTATCCATGATACCGTGTATTGTTCCACATTGCCGCCTGCACCCGTGATAGCGGGTATTGTTCCACATTGCCGCATTCATCCATGATAGCGGGTATTGTTCCACATTGCCGCCTGTATCCATGATAGTGTGTATTGTTCCACATTGCCGCCTGCACCCATGATAGCGGGTATTGTTCCACATTGCCGCCTGCACACATGATAGCGGGTATTGTTCCACATTGCCGCCTGCATCCCCTGATACGGTTATTGTTCCACATTAACGCCTACATCCATGCTAGCGGGTATTGTTACACATTGCCGCCAGCACCCATGATAGCGGGTATTGTTCCACAATTGCCGCCTGCACTCTTCCACATTGCCGCCTGCACCCATAATAGTGTATATTGTCCCACATTGCCGCCTGCATCCATGGTAGCGGGTATTGTTCCACATTGCCGCCTGCACTCACGATAGTGTGTATGGTTCCACATTGCCGCCTGCATCCATGGTAGCGGGTATTGTTCCACATTGCCGCCTGCCCACATTATAGCGGGTATGGTTCCATATTGCCACCTCACCCATGATAGCGGCTATTGTTCCACATTGCCGCCTGCATCCATGATAGCGTGTATTTTCCACATTGCCGACTGTACCCATGCTAGCGGGTATTGTTCCAAACTGCCGCCTGCAACCATGATCGCGGTTATGGTTCCACATTGCCGCCTGCATCCATGATAGCGGGTATTTTCCACATTGCCGCCTGTACCCATGATAGCGGGTATTGTTCCACACTGCCGCCTGCAACCATGATAGCGGTTATTGTTCCACATTGCCACCTGAACCATGATAGTGTGTCTTGTTCCACATTGCCGCGTGCACCCATGATAATGGGTAATGTTCAACATTGCCGCCTGCACCCATGATAGCGGGTATTGTTCCACATTGCCGCCTGCATCCATGATAGCGGGTATTGTTGCACATTGCCGCCTGCATAGTTCCACATTGCCACATGTATTCATGATATCGGGTATTCTTCCACATTGCCGCCTGCATCCATGATAGCGGGTATTGTTGCAAATTGCCGCCTGCATAGTTTCCACATTGCCGCCTGCATCCATTGATAGCGGGTATTGTTCCACATTGCCGCCTGCATCCATGATAGCGGGTATTGTTCCACATTGCCGCCTGCATCCATTATAGCGGGTATTGTTCCACATTGCCGCCTGCATCCATGATAGCGGGTATTAGTTCCACATTGCCGCCTGCATCCATGATAGCGGTAATGTTCCACATTGGAGCCTGCATCCATGATAGCGGGTATTGTTCCACATTGCCGCCTTTATCCATGATAGCGGTTTATTGTTCCACATTGCCGCCTGCATCCATGATAGCGGTAATATTCCACATTGGAGCCTGCATCCGTGATAGCGGGTATTGTTCACATCGCCGCCTGCATCTACGATAGCGGGTATTGTTTCCACATTGCCGCCTGCATCCATGAATAGCGGGTAATGTTCCACATTGCCGCATTCACCCATGAATAGGTGAGGATATTGTCCATATTGCCGCCTGCCTTGTTCCACAGTGCCGCCTGTATCCATGATACCGGGTATTTTTCCACATTGCCGCCTGCACCCGTGATAGCGGGTATTGTCCACATTGCCGCCTGCAACCATGATAGCGGTTATTGTACCACATTGCCGCACTGCACCCATGATAGTGTGTATTGTTCCACATTGCCGCGTGCACCAATGATAACGGGTAATGTTCCACATTGCCGCCTGCACCCATGATAGCGGGTATTGTTCCACATTGCCGCCTGCATCCACTGATAGCGGGTACTGTTTGCACATTGCCGCCTGCATAGTTTCCACATTGCCACCTGATTCATGAATATCGGGTATTCCTTCAACATTGCCGCCTGTCATCCATGAATAGCGGGTATTGTTGCACATTGCCGCCTGCATAGTTCCACATTGCCGCCTGCATCCATGATAGCGGGTATTGTTCCACATTGCCGCCTGCATCCATGATAGCGGGTATTGTTCCACATTGCCGCCTGCATCCATGATAACGGGTATTGTTCCGCATTGCCGCCTGCATCCATGAATAGCGGGTAATGTAATTGCACATTGGAGCCTGCAATCCATGATAGCGGGTATTGTTCCACATTGCCGCCTTTATCCATGATAGCGGTAATTGTTCCACATTACCGCCTGCATCCATGATAGCGGGTAATGTTCCACATTGGAGCCTGCATCCATGATAGCGGGTATTGTTCCACATCGCAGCCTGCATCTACGATAGCGGGTATTGTTCCACATTGTCGCCTGCATCCATGATAGCAGGTAATGTTCCACATTGCCGCCTGCACCCATGATAGTGGGGTAGTGTATTCCACATTGCAGCCTGGCCTTCTTCCTTTACATTTCCGCCTGTATCCATGATACGGGTATTGTTCCACATTGCCGCCTGCACCGTGATATCGGGTATTGTTCCACATTGCCGCATTCATCCATGATAGCGGGTATTGTTCCACATTGCCGCCTGTATCCATGATATGTGTATTGTTCCACATTGCCGCCTGCACCCATGATAGCGGGTATTGTTCCACATTGCCGCCTGCACACATGATAGCGGGTATTGTTCCACATTGCCGCCTGCACCCCTGATACGGGTATTGTTCCACATTGACGCCTACATCCATGCTAGCGGGTATTGTTCCACATTGCCGCCAGCACCCATGATAGCGGGTATTGTTCCACATTGCCGCCTGCACTCTTCCACATTGCGCCTGCACCCATAATAGTGTATATTGTCCCACATTGACGCCTGCATCCATGGTAGCGGGTATTGTTCCACATTGCCGCCTGCACTCACGATAGTGTGTATGGTTCCACATTGCCGCCTGCAACCATGGTAGCGGGTATTGTTCCACATTGCCGCCTCCCCCCATGATAGCGGGTATGGTTCCATATTGCCACCTCACCCATGATAGCGGCTATTGTTCCACATTGCCGCCTGCATCCATGATAGCGTGTATTTTCCACATTGCCGCCTGTACCCATGATAGCGGGTATTGTTCCACACTGCCGCCTGCAACCATGATCGCGGTTATGGTTCCACATTGCCGCCTGCACCCATGATAGCGGGTATTGTTCCACATTGCCGCCTGCATCCATGATAGCGGGTAATGTTCCACATTGGAGCCTGCATCCATGATAGCGGGTATTGTTCCACATCGCCGCCTGCATCTACGATAGCGGGTATTGTTCCACATTGCCGCCTGCATCCATGATAGCTGGTAATGTTCCACATTGCCGCATGCACCCATGATAGTGGGTATTGTTCCACATTGCCGTCTGCCTTGTTCCACATTGCCGCCTGTATCCATGATACCGGGTATTGTTCCACATTGCCGCATGCACCCGTGATAGCGGGTATTGTTCCACATTGCCGCCTGCAACCATGATAGCGGTTATTGTTCCACATTGCCGCCTGCACCCATGATAGTGGATATTGTTCCACATTGCCGCCTGTATCCATGATAGCGGGTACTGTTGCACATTGCCGCCTGCATAGTTCCACATTGCCACCTGTATTCATGATATCGGGTATTCTTCCACATTGCCGCCTGCATCCATGATAGCGGGTATTGTTGCACATTGCCGCCTGCATAGTTCCACATTGCCGCCTACATCCATGATAGCGGGTATTGTTCCACATTGCCGCCTGCATCCATGATAGCGGGTATTGTTCCACATTGCCGCCTGCATCCATGATAGCGGGTAATGTTCCACATTGGAGCCTGCATCCATGATAGCGGGTATTGTTCCACATTGCCGCCTTTATCCATGATAGCGGTTATTGTTCCACATTGCCGCCTGCATCCATGATAGCGGGTAATGTTCCACATTGGAACCTTCATCCATGATAGCGGGTATTGTTCCACATCGCCGACTGCATCTACGATAGCGGGTATTGTTCCACATTGTCGCCTGCATCCATGATAGCGGGTAATGTTCCACATTGCCGCCTGCACCCATGATAGTGGGTATTGTTCCACATTGCCGCCTGCCTTGTTCCACATTTCCGCCTGTATCCATGATACCGGGTATTGTTCCACATTGCCGCCTGCACCCTTGATAGCGGGTATTGTTCCACATTGCCGCATTCATCCATGATAGCGGGTATTGTTCCACATTGCCGCCTGTATCCATGATAGTGTGTATTGTTCCACATTGCCGCCTGCACCCATGATAGCGGGTATTGTTCCACATTGCCGCCTGCACACATGATAGCGGGTATTGTTCCACATTGCCGCCTGCACACTTGATATCGGGTATTGTTCCACATTGCCGCCTGCACCCCTGATACGGGTATTGTTCCACATTGACGCCTACATCCATGCTAGCGGGTATTGTTCCACATTGCCGCCAGCACCCATGATAGCGGGTATTGTTCCACATTGCCGCCTGCACTCTTCCACATTGCCGCCTGCACCCATAATAGTGTATATTGTCCCACATTGCCGCCTGCATCCATGGTAGCAGGTATTGTTCCACATTGCCGCCTGCACTCACGATATTGTGTATGGTTCCACATTGCCGCCTGCATCCATGGTAGCGGGTATTGTTCCACATTGCCGCCTGCCCCCATGATAGCGGGTATGGTTCCATATTGCCACCTCACCCATGATAGCGGCTATTGTTCCACATTGCCGCCTGCATCCATGATAGCGTGTATTTTTCACATTGCCGCCTGTACCCATGATAGCGGGTATTGTTCCACACTGCCGCCTGCAACCATGATCGCGGTTATGGTTCCACATTGCCGCCTGCATCCATGATAGCGGGTATTTTCCACATTGCCGCCTGTACCCATGATAGCGGGTATTGTTCCACATTGCCGCCTGCATCCATGATAGCGGTTATTGTTGCACATTGCCGCCTGCACAGTTCCACATTGCCACATGTATTCATGATATCGGGTATTCTTCCACATTGCCGCCTGCATCCATGATAGCGGGTATTGTTGCACATTGCCGCCTGCATAGTTCCACATTGCCGCCTGCATCCATGATAGCGGGTATTGTTCCACATTGCCGCCTGCATCCATGATAGCGGGTATTGTTCCACATTGCCGCCTGCATCCATGATAGCGGGTATTGTTCCACATTGCCGCCTGCATCCATGATAGCGGGTAATGTTCCACATTGGAGCCTGCATCCATGATAGCGGGTATTGTTCCACATGGCCGCCTTTATCCATGATAGCGGTTATTGTTCCACATTGCCGCCTGCATCCATGATAGCGGGTAATGTTCCACATTGGAGCCTGCATCCATGATAGTGTGTATTGTTCCACATTGCCGCCTGTATCCATGATAGCGGTTATTGTTCCACATTGCCGCCTGCATCCATGATAGCGGGTATTGTTCCACATTGCCGCCTTCACCCATGATAGCGGATATTGTTCCACATTGCCGCCTGCATCCATGATAGCGGGTAATGTTCCACATTGCCGCCTGCATCCATGATAGCGGGTATTGTTCCACATTGCCGCCTGCACTCATTATAGTGTGGATTGTTCCACATTGCCGCCTGCATCCATGATAACGTGTATTGTTCCACATTGCCGCCTGCAACCATGATAGCGGGTATTGTTCCACATTGCCGCCTGCACCCTTAATAGCATGCCTCCATGATAGCGGGTATTGTTCCACATTGCCGCCTGTACCCATGATAGTGTGTCTTGTTCCACATTGCCGCGTGCCCCCATGATAACGGGTAATGTTCTACATTGCCGCCTGCATCCATGATAGCGGGTATTGTTCCACATTGCCGCCTGCATCCATGATAGCGGGTATTGTTGCACATTGCCGCCTGCATAGTACCGCCTGCATCCATGATAGTGCACCCATGATAGCGAGTATTGGTCCATATTGCCGCCTGCATCCATGATAGTGTGTATTGTTCCACATTGCCGCCTGCACCCATGATAGTCGGAATACATTGATCATGTTGATGGTACGTTTGAATAATTAATAGCGACTGCCTGGGAGGATGGTTCGATAAACCAACTAACGGACACGAGTCACGTGATCAACCTCGCCCGACTCTCGCCGATGGTGGGACAATATATTGACGATGTCGACGCAGCCAAACAGGTACCATCCATTGCACAATTGAGCACTGTAAACCATGTTTCAGTCCACGAATAAGGCCCTACATGTACGTGGTAATAGCCGAAACGTGGCCACCGGTTACCCTTTCACCCGTAAGTAACTGGCATGAATTTGAATATGTCAATTTTGCAACTAATCCAACCGTCCATTTATGAAAAGCGGGAGCTTTTGTTGTTAAAAATATGAAAATCACTTGCAAAAAGTGCAGATCCTGATGAGACGGCTCGTCAAGAGCCGGCTCATCTGGATCTACACTGTTTGTCAATACCACTATACTGGGATGTGCGGGTTGCATGTTTCCGAATGTTGATATTATTGTATTGATGCACGTCTGATGAGACTGTCGTGAAACTCGAAAGTGCGAGCGTTCTGTATTGTATGCGTGTGTAGAGGTTTTGTGGACCACCATCTGGAAGAACATTTGAAGACCTTATAAACAGCATCCCGTTTTGTGATTCTTTATTGTATATAGAGGATCTCAAACGAGTTACCATTTGATATGAGATTTATGAAACGAGTCTTGCACAATTTATGTACCAAGCCTCTGGCGAGGTGCATACAATTACGGACGAGTTTCATAAATCTCATATCAAATGGAAACGAGTTTGATATTATGTTGATCACATGATACAACACTCCAAAAATCAGCCATTGTGGTGACGCCATTGACTATTTTCGTATCTACTTAAACATTTCCACAGAGAAAAATAGTTTTAATCCCTGTTTAGAAAATTATAATAAATATGCCATATAATAGGTTCTTTGTAAACACTTCATATTACTAAATGGGAGGATATTCGAAACATTTCAGTAATTTTCGCGAGTCACTGACGCTTCTAATGACGTTTCAAACATGATGACGTCAACGTCAAAACATCATTGCTTTGTCGCGCCATTACGGACGTCATTTGGAACGTATCCATTGTATTCATTTGACATAACGTTGGCGCAAAATACGAGTACGTAAGTAGGGTGATGCGGCCAGCTAATCAAATTCGCTCTAGGTGTTATTACACGTGTGTCATATCACATTAATTTTATGATGTGGGTTACATCACGGAATAACAATGTTTTCATGTGATAAATGTTGATGCGTAGTTGTAAGTCCATTGATAGTTAATAAAATATACAACAAAGTGGCCTGGCCGGGAAACCGAAAAGCGAATCACCAAGTGATTATAATCGGAGTAATACATATAGCTGGCTTAATGACTCCTGCTGCAAGAATCGCCTGTTTATATTCCATCAGAATGTCACACTGCGGTAATTCCATACATGTATAAAGCAAGTATCCGACTTCTGTGCATGCATTGAATACACGATAATACGTGAATTGTTAATGCAGCTGTATGACCGTCCAGTGATAACATCTGAATATAGAATGATTGTACGTTTTGGTCATTCATTGAATAACTTATATACATTGCTGTAATGCCATATGTAGTATATTGGTCTCCAAGCAATATTTCTATAATCGACGCAAGTTTAGCTTCATGACACGGGTCTCATACGTAACAAAATGGGACATTGTAAACCAACTTGCATCAAGTGTCGACTTCGTGCTCTGTGCGAGGGATTATTGAAGACCATGAACATTAACCTCCTCAAATATGTCCAGCCTAATTGTCAATATACGAGGGGTAATCTAATAATTCGTGGACCCTTGCTATATATTGAACATTTTATGTGATACCTTATACAAGTTGTTATCTTACACAGAGACGCGTTGGAAACATACATCTCGTTCATGTCGGAACCCCACGACACTACTGACGTTGGAGCGCCACATTGTCGTGAGTGACGTTGAGCAATCTTTGATAGACGGCTACCTTCATAATTCTATTTCTGAATCAGTCAGTAACCTGGGAAAACATCGGACACATACCTTACACATCTGCAAATGCTCTGTCAATGTCGTCTGAACGGATTCGTGATGGACGTAGCTCTACTTTAATAGACGGCTCTTTGTGTGAACAGCCGTTTGTTTTCATTACAATCCCATATTTACGACATGCTGATCATATACTTTATTTTCCACTAGACCACTACAGATTCTTCCTATATAAACTAACCAATGACCACTCATTTTGCTATTTTCTGTTACTTTAATTTCGTATTGATGTTTTGCGACCTATTTTCCATAACCTCCAGCCATTCTGCTCTGGACATTCACTAATTAAAATATAGGTTTAATTATTGTTATGAAAGATACATTCAATCTCCTGTGACCATCCTGGTGGTGGCGCAATAAGTCAGCGGGAGGGATTGAAACCGCCTCACATGGCAAACATGATCCTACTTACAAAATAATCCCAAAGCATATGCTTGAAACTGATGTAAATGATACACTAACATACCTGTGAAGTGGGTTAGTTCATTAATTGACTGGTTTCTGCAAGCAATGAGTGTCTATGGCATAACATGTCTGGCTTATTTTTTTTAACATACTACTTTTGACTACACCGCGCATGGATATATGATGATTTAGTGTGGTTAAACCTATAAGGACAACTTATGTTTATAGATCTGGCAAATTTGCCCACTATTCACAACTAATTCATATTCGCTGATGTAGTATGAAGTTTGGCGCCAATGTATCCAGTATGTTTCGTATAATAACAGTTCAACTCCAGCCAGTGACTTGTCGCAATTCGCGCCAACTGGAACAGATAGACAACTTTGAAGTTTTCAAGAGATAATGCGACAAATACTTCACTATGTATGTTGTAATATGAAGAATTGGGCCTACCTAAGAGCATGTTTAACATTTCTACAGTCACAGACCATATACACAAATCTAGCAACATAATAATCACTAAAAATGTGTTTTGTTGGAAAACGGTCCCACCTTGGATCGGTCAGTCATAAAAATAGCTTTATTGCTCAGAAAAGGCCACAACACTGGTGTATGCCACCTCTAGTGTAGGAGTATTGATCATATATGTGAAAATAACGTGAGGTTAGATGTGTTTGAAGACTAGGTTGACTACACCGCGCATCTGATGGTTTAGTGTGGTTAAACCTTGACATTTGTTTTACGTCGTTGCCTTCCACAGTTCGCAAGCACCTCCAGCCTGTTTAAAAATCATTCATGCCACTTAAATTCCAGCGATCGGCACAGTGATGACTTATGCAAATGTTTCATCCAATGTGAGGTTTGCGTTGTGGTTTACTTTAGATCCACGCAAAACGGTATCATTGCACTTGTTTCTGGCCATTCTGACGACGACGTTTCCTGCAAATCGCACCATGATATATAAAATAATAAATTCGTTTAATATGACTGAACTGTAGTAGCAGACGGCTTGTAGCGAATTTGCTGGTCATATACGTTATTTCTCATTACACTATTGTAGAACAAACAATTTTAATATTTGGGTTGCGCCGATACCTCATTACTATGAATACAGAAATACACATATAATGTGCATCGTGCAAGCCTTTTTAAATTTGAATATGTCAACTTGTGCATAATTGCTACATGTACATTGGTGAAAATTGGCAGGAGTCAGCACCTTGTAATAAGCAAATATAGCCCCTCGTAGGTCGCTCTCATTTTGGCAGCTTTAGCCAAGTCTGTACAATTTCTAAATGGTCCGGTATAAGAAGGGTACCTGCCATTTGTTCCTGACACTGTCTTTCAGTTGTGAACGTTGTTATTGCTATTACCATGATAATTACAGTGATGAACGTATTGTACTCACTCTCCTCATACATGTATGTATACTATCATACTGTCTGCATATAACCGTGCTGTTGAACGAACATATGCACCGATCAATCAATTCATTTCCAGCCATAGCAATATGTTAGAACATTCAAGTGGGTGTTTTCTCTCACATGTGATTATCATGATCAGAGAGTATTCTTGTCGTTGGTTTCAGGCCGGCTTTGACTCGATATTCGACGCGTTTGATCAGGCCGCTAACGTCTACCAAGTGGGCGAGAAAGAGAGTCAGGTAAGGCCACACTTTGTGATGCGAGTAACGGGCCATAGTGTATCATGTATCTAACGGACCAGGTAAGGCCACACGACTGTGTGATGCGGGTAACGGGGCATGGTGTATACTTTACCTAACTGACCAGGTAAAGCCACCGGCGTCAGTGTTGTGACGCATCGAACTGCATCGTTGAGCTGCATTTCAACCCACATTATACCTACTCATTTACTCCTGATAAATATATTGCCAGCATAATATAAGTTTAAGTCTATCAGGCTCGTGTCGGAAACAGTGGAGCTTTTTTCATCGAGCCTTTGTATTCTTACGTGTTTTCTAACGTCACTTGAGTAGATTTAGACCTAATTGCAGTATCCAGCCTGGTATGTGCTATATACACAGTCTGTAACCATGGCAACCTTCCAGAGCGGCGGCGGCGGTGGCAAAGACGGGGCCGCGTGCGCCAAGGTGCGAGTTCGCATAGTGCAGGAGCTCGTCCTGACCCGGGACGCCTTCACGGCTCGCCTCGAGCTGGATAATGGCGAGAGTTCTGAGTTGAGGGAGATCCAGGTGGAGATAGAGGTGCGGGCCACGTACGGCGACGGACAGATCGCTAACGACGTCTTTTCTATAGGTGGGTAACTTAACGATGTCTTCTCTACAGATGGGACGACGTCTTCTCTATAGATGGGAACATTAACGACGTCTTCTCTATAGTTGGGTACATTAACGACGTCTTCTCTATAGATGGGCACATTAACAACGTCTTCTCTATATATGGGTACATTAACGACGTCTTCTATATAGTTGGGTACATTAACGACGACTTCTCTATAGATTAACGACTTCTTCTCTATACTTGGGTACATTAACGACGTCTTCTCTATATATGGGTACATTAACGACGTCTTCTCTATAGATGGGTAAACTAACGACGTCTTCTCCGTCTTCTCTATAGAGGGGTACATTAACGACGTCTTCTCTATAGATTAACGACGTCTTCTCTATAATTGGGTACATTAACGACGTATTCTCTATAAATGTGTACATTAACGACGTCTTCTCTATAGATTAACGACATCTTCTCTATAGTTGGGTACATTAACGACGTATTCTCTATAGATGGGTACATTAACGACGTATTCTCTATATATGGGTACATTAACGACGTTTTCTCTATAGTTAGTACATTAACGACATATCCTCTATAGAGGGGTACATTAACGACGTCTTCTCTATAGATTAACGACGTCTTCTCTATAGTTGGGTACATTAACGACGTATTCTCTATAAATGTGTATATTAACGATGTCTTCTCTATATATGGGTACACTAAAGACGTCTTCTCTATAGTTTGGTACATTAACAACGTCTTCTCTATAGATGGGTACATTAACGACGTCTTCTCTATAGATGGGTATATTAACGACGTCTTCTCTATAGATGGATACATTAACGATATCTTCTCTATAGATGTGTACATTACCGACGTATTCTCTATAGTTGGGTACATTAACGACGTATTGTATATAGATGGGTACATTAATGACGTATTCTCTATAGATGAGTACCTTAACGACGTCTTCTCTATAGTTGGGTACATTAACGACGTATTCTCTATAGATGGATACATTAACAACGTCTTCTATATAGATGGGTACATTAACGACGTCTTCTCTATAGATGGGTATACTAACGACGTATTCTCTATAGATACATTAACGATATCTTCTCTATAGATGGGTACATTACCGACGTCTTCTCTATAGTTGGTTACATTAACGACGCATTGTATATATATGGGTACATTAATGACGTCTTCTCTATAGATGAGTACCTTAGTGACGTCTTCTCTATAGATGGGTACATTAACGACGTATTCTCTATAGATGGGTACATTAACGACGTCTTCACTATAGTTGGGTACATTAACGACGTATTCTCTATTGATGGGTACATTAACGACGTCTTATCTATAGTTGGGTACATTAACGACGTCTTCTGTACAGTTGGGTACATTAACGACGTCTTCTCTATAGATGGGTACATTAACGACGTCTTCTCAATAGTTGGGTAAATTAACGACGTCTTCTTCTCTACAGATGGGTACAATAACGACGTCTTCTCTATAGATGGATACATTAACGATATCTTCTCTATAGATGTGTACATTACCGACGTATTCTCTATAGTTGGGTACATCAACGACGTATTGTATATAGATGGGTACATTAATGACGTCTTCTCTATAGATGAGTACCTTAGTGACGTCTTCTCTATAGATGGGTACATTAACGACGTCTTCTCTTTAGATGTGTACATTAACGACGTATTATCTATAATTGGGTACATTCACGACGTATTCTCTATAGATGGGTACCTTAACGACGTCTTCACTATAGATTAACAACGTCTTCTCTATAGTTGGGTGCCTTAACGACGTCTTCACTATAGATAAACAACGTCTTCTCTATAGTTGGGTACATTAACGAAGTCTTCACTATAGATTAACAACGTCTTCCATATATTTGGGTACATTAACGACGTATTCTCTATAGATGCGTACACTAACGACGTCTTCAATATAGTTGGGTACATTAACGACGTCTTCTCTATAGTTGGGTACCTTAACGACGTCTTCACTATAGATTAACAACGTCTTCTCTATAGTTGGGTACATTAACGAAGTCTTCACTATAGATTAACAACGTCTTCTCTATAGTTGGGTACATTAACGACGTATTCTCTATAGATGGGTACATTAACGACGTCATCTCTATAGTTGGTTACATTAACGACGTCTTCTCTATAGTTGGGTACATTAACGACGTCTTCTCTATAGTTGGCTACATAAACGACGTCTTGTCTACACATAGGTACAATAACGACGTCTTCTCTATAGTTGGGTACATTAACTACGTCTTACGACGTCCTCTCAATATATTATTACATTAACGACGTCTTCTCTATAGATGGGTACATTAACGACGTATTCTCTATAGTTGGGTACATTAACGACGTCTTCTATATAGATGGGTACATTAACGACGTCTTCTCTATAGTTGGTTACATTATCTACGTCTTCTCTATAGATGGGTACATTAACGACGTATTCTCTATATCTGGTTACATTAACGACGTCTTACGACGTCTTACGACGTCTTCTCTATAGATTGGTACATTAGCGAGGTCTTCTCTATAGTTGGGTATATTAACGACGTCTTCCCGATAGTGGGGTACATTAAATACGTCTTTTCTATACATGTGTACATTAACGACGTCTTCTCTATAGTAGGGTACATTAACGACGTATTATCTATAGATGGGTACATTAATGACTTCTTCTCTATAGATGAGTACATTAACGACGTCTTCTCTATAGTTGGGTACTATAACGACGTATTCTCTATAGATGGGTACATTAACGACGTCTTTTCTATAGTTGGGTACATTAACGACGTCTTCTCTATATTTGGGTACATTAACGACGTCTTCTCTATATATTAACGACGTCTTCTCTATAGTTGGGTACATTAACGACGTCTTCTCTATAGATAAGTACAATAACGACGTCTTCTCTATAGTTGGGTACATTAACGACGTCTTCTCTATATATTAACGACGTCTCCTCTATAGTTGGGTACATTAACGACGTCTTCTCTATATATTAACGACGTCTTCTCTATAGTTGGGTACATTAACGATGTCTTCTCTATAGATGGGTACATTAACGACGTCTTCTCGATAATTGTGTACATTAACGACGTCTTCTCCTGAGATGGGTACATTAACGACGTATTCTCTATAGATGGGTACATTAACGACGTCTTCTCTATAGTTGGGTACATTAACGACGTCTTCTCTATAGATGGTTACATTAACGACGTCTTCTCTATAGTTGGGTACTATAACGACGTATTCTCTATAGATGGGTACATTAACGACGTCTTTTCTATAGTTGGGTACATTAACGACGTCTTCTCTATAGTTGGGTACATTAACGACGTCTTCTCTATATATTAACGACGTCTTCTCTATAGTTGGGTACATTAACGACGTCTTCTCTATAGATAAGTACATTAACGACGTCTTCTCTTTAGTTGGGTACATTAACGACGTCTTCTCTATATATTAACGACGTCTCCTCTATAGTTGGGTACATTAACGACGTCTTCTCCATATATTAACGACGTCTTCTCTATAGTTGGGTACATTAACGACGTATTCTCTATAAATGAGTACATTAACGACGTCTTCTAGTTTAAACATAGTTTATTGCATATAAATACAATAGGCTCGGGCTACAAGTTCTCTCAACATTAGATACAGCCCTCACCTAATTGTTACGAAGTACAATAATTCAACAGCAATGGCGATACATGAATACATGTATACAGGCATATAAACACGGATACAAACCAATTATCAAGCGATAAATAAATGTTTACATAATGTTTGGAATGAAAACTGACAGAAAGGTAGAGAAGAGGTGGATAGTGAGATATGAGATTTGGAGAAAGAATAAAAGTTGTTTTTGTCGCCAAGTACATATACTACATGAGCAAATCCATCAATGTATTAGTGCTAGTTGCAATAAATTTCAGTGATCATTAATAACCGGTGGTTGTGGATGATATTGGCAAATCGAATGGAATACATCCGATATGGATTACGTTACATATCAACGAAGTTACTCAAATCGTTTTGTAGTTTTAATATAATTTTGTACAGAATTGAAGATAATACTATTGTTTTCATTGTTTTGTTCAGGTATGCCGTTCAAAAGCATGTGCGCGTTCTTCTCTATAGTTGAGTACATTTACGACGTCTTCTCTATAGATAAGTACAATAACGACGTCTCCTCAACAGTTGGGTACATTAACGACGTCTTCTCTATATATTAACGACGTCTTCTCTATAGATGGGTACATTAACGACGTATTCTCTATAGATGGGTACATTAACGACGTCTTCTCTATAGATGTGTACAAGAACGACGTCTTCTCTGTAGTTGGGTACATTAATGACGTCTTCTCTATAGTTGGGTACATTTACGACGTCTTCTCTATAGATAAGTACAATAACGACGTCTTCTCTATAGTTGGGTACAATAACGACGTCTTCTCTATAGATAAGTACAATAACGACGTCTCCTCTATAGTTGGATACATTTACGACGTCTTCTCTATAGTTGGTTACATTACCTACGTCTTCTCTATAGATGGGTACATTAACGACGTCTTCTCTATATTTGGGCACATTAACGACGTCTTACGACGTCTTCTCTATATATGGGTACATTAACGACGTATTCTCTATAGATGGGTAAATTAACGACGTATTCTCTACAGATGGGTAAATTAACGATGTCTTCTCTATAGATGGGTACATTAACGACGTCTTCTCGATAATTGTGTACATTAACGACGTCTTCTCCTGAGATGGGTACATTAACGACGTATTCTCTATAGATGGGTACATTAACGACGTCTTCTCTATAGTTGGGTACATTAACGACGTCTTCTCTATAGATGGTTACATTAACGACGTCTTCTCTTAAGTTGGGTACATTAACGAGGTCTTCTCTATAGATGGGTGCGTTAACGACGTCTTCTCTATAGTTGGGTACATTAATGACGTTTTCTCTATACACTCCCGGCTGCGATTCTCTTACCAAGAATTGCAATCCAGTGGTCCTTGAATTGCAATTCGTCCCCCCTGAAATTGCGGTCCAACCGCGGTCCCGTTTTTGCGGTCATTCTTTCGCTATACCGTTTGTGCGGTCATTCTTTCGCGGTCCAGTTTGTGCGGTCATTCTTTCGCGATACCGTTTGTGCGGTCATTCTTTCGCTATTTGCGGTAAAAACGTACCGTATCATGGTATAGTACAGTTTGTTTACATTATACACACGTACTATACGAATATTATACAAACATACGATATCCGTTCGTATATACGATATATCCGTACGGACATGGTATGAATATACAGTGGGTCATCGTGCGGTTAAAATATACCGATGCACCGGTTCATTTCGCATGTAAACATCCGGTTTTAATTTCGATCATCTGCCACAATTTTAAGTTTTTCAAAATGATTAAATTTTCAGTTTTACGATACTGAAACAATTTAAAACTGAGTATTGTGAAGTACGGTATCACAGTGCATATACATGTGTGTTCAATACAGTAATTCATCAGTAATTCATCATTGTACTCCGCACCACCGCCAGTGACACAAAACAATGATCCCTATACACACCAGCCATCTACATTTGGCGTCCTAAAAGTTCCGGTCTATATCCCACAGTGGGAACAATGTGTATCACCACCACCACCAGTTTTTGTCTATGACTACACTACACCCCCCCCCCCCCCGACAACCACTTCTGTCTGTAACGCATGATGACGTGGCCGAATGATCAAGTGCTAAACTAGTCCTGGTGCGATGGCCGACTGATCAAGTGCTATACTAGTATTGGTGCGATGGCCGACTGATCAAGTTCTAAACTAGTCGTGGTGCGATGGCCGACTGATCAAGTTCTAAACTAGTCATAGTGCGATGGCCGACTGATCGAGTGCTATACCAGTCGTGGTGCGATGGCCGACTGATCAAGGGCTAAACTAGTCCCGGTGCGATGGCCGACTGATCAAGTGCTAAAGTAGTCCTGGTATGATGGCCGACTGATCAAGTTCTAAACTAGTCCTGGTGTGATGGCCGACTGATTGAGTGCTATACTAGTCCTGGTGCGATGGCCGACTGATCAAGTGCTAAAGTAGTCCTGGTTTGATGGCCGACTGATCAAGTGCTATACTCGGCATGGCCGACTGATGACGTGCTATACTGGGCATGGTGAGATGGCCAACTGATCAAGTGCTATACTGGGTATAGTGCAATGGGCGACTAATCAAGCGCTATACTAGATATGGTGCGATGGCAGACTGATCAAGTGCTCTACTAGTCCTGGTGCGATGGCCGACTGATCAAGTGCTATACTCGGCATGGCCGACTGATCACGTGCTATACTGGGCATGGTGAGATGGCCAACTGATCAATTGCTATACGCACTGGGCATGGTGATATGGGCGACTAATCAAGCACTATGCTAGTTATGGTGCGATGGTAGATTGATCAAGTGCTCTACTAGTCCTGATGCGATGACCGACTGACCAAGGGCTAAACTAGTCCTGGTGCGATGGCCGACTCATCAAGTTCTATACTAGTCCTGGTGCTATGGCCGACTGATCAAGGGCTACAATAGTCCTTGTGCGATGGCCGACTGATCAAGGGCTAAACTAGTCCTGGTGCGATGGCCGACTGATCAAGGGCTAAACTAGTCCTGGAGCGATGGCCGACTGATCAAGTTCTATACTAGTCATGGTGAGATGGCCGACTGATCAAGTGCTAAACTAGTCCTGGTGCGATGGCCGACTGATCATGTTCTAAACTAGTCCTGGTGCGGTGGCCGACTGATCGAGTGATATACTTGTCCTGGTGCGATGGCCGACTGATCAAGGGCTAAACTAGTCCTGGTGCGATGGCCGACTGATCAAGTGCTATACTATTCCTGGTGCGATGGCCGACTGATCAAGTGCTATACTAGTCCTGGTGAGATGGTCGACTGATCAAGTTCTAAACTAGTCCTGGTGCGATGGCCAACTGATCAAGTTCTAAACTAGTCCTGGAGCGATGGCCGACTGATGAAGTGCTATACTCGGCATGGCCGACTGATCACGTGCTATACTGGGCATGGTGAGATGGCAAACTGATCAAGTGCTATACTGGGCATAGTGCAATGGGCGACTGATCAAGCGCTATGCTAGTTATGGTGCGATGGCAGACTGATCAAGTGCACTACTAGTCCTGGTGCGATGGCCGACTGATCAAGTGCTGTACTCGGCATGGCCGACTGATCACGTGCTATACTGGGCATGGTGAGATGGTCAACTGATCAAGTGCTATACGTACTGGGCATGGTGCTATGGGCGACTAATCAAGTGCTATTCTAGTTATGGTGCGATGGCAGACTGATCAAGTGCTCTACTAGTCCTGATGCGATTACCGACTGATCAAGGGCTAAACTAGTCCTGGTGCGATGGCCGACTCATCAAGTTCTATACTAGTCCTGGTGCGATGGCCGACTGATCAAGGGCTGCACTAGTCCTTGTGCGATGGCCGACTGATCAAGGGCTACACGAGTCCTTTTGCGATGGCCGACTGATCAAGGGCTAAACTAGTCCGGGTGCGATGGCCGACTGATCAAGGGCTAAACTAGTCCTGGAGCGATGGCCGACTGATCAAGTTCTATACTAGTCATGGTGAGATGGCCGACTGATCAAGTGATAAACTAGTCCTGGTGCGATGATCGACTGATCAAGTTCTAAATTAGTCCTGGAGCGATGGCCGACTGATCAAGTTCTAAACTAGTCCTGGTGCGATGGCCTACTGATCAAGTGCTAAACTAGTCCTGGTGCTATGGCCGACTGATCAAGTGCTAAACTAGTCATGGTGCGATGGCCAACTGATCAAATCGCATGCCATAATAACTAGATAGGCATGGCCTGCATGTCGTGCCCGCCGAGGCATTTGATAGTACAAACAATTTTTTTATTGCAACAAAGCTTTAGCCCGTTGACGTAAAAACATGCCGCACCCGCCAAGGCTTTGATAGTATACCCATAAACTTTAACTAAAAAAACACTTTAACCTGAATGCACACCAATGTGTCGACTATATCGCTCTGTCTGCAAGCGGGCCCAACAAAAACTTTAAGGGAAATTTCAAAGTAATTTGACCGTGACATTGGGCACATATAAATAATAATGATATAATAATAATAATGAAAATTTGGATGACAAATACACAGTATGTGAAGTTTCGAGTGAATTGGTGAAGCGATATAGTGTTCTTAAAGGTACATGCCCACTCAGTAGGCACAAAATGTTCTCTATATCAGAGACATCATCTGAGACATTTTCGGGCAAAATAAACATTAATTCACCATTAATACACATATTTATTGGCATTATTATACATTTTATATCAGACGTAAATTTCCACACTGCTATCAGGGCGATAACCGTGTTTCCTTAAAATGTTTACCAATACATTACTATTTATTTTTTGATGTGCAATGATCATACTTTATAATCTGTCGAAAACATTATTTTTTCAGGGGATCACATTTAATTAGTATAAGTAATTAAAAAATATCATGCCCCATTTGCCTATGAAAATAGCCTGATATCACCGCTTGTCACTATCAGTGAAATAAACATTACTAAATGATTATATCCATATAACGGGCACTCGTAATGTTTAGAACCGGTGGAATAGTGACAAAATTATACACTTATTTAATTCCTACAAATAACTGAGAATACACATTAACTTTAATTGTTGTGCCTACTGAGTGGGTATGTACCTTTAATTAGCATAAATAATTAAAAAATATCATGCCTCATTTGAATATGAAAATAGCTAAATACCACCGCTAGTCATTATCAGTAAAATAAATATTACTAAATGATTATATATGGATTGCGGGCACACGTAATTTTTAGAACTGGTGGAATAGTGACACAATTATACATTTATTTAATTGCCATAAAGAACAGTTTGTGCCTACTGAGTGGGCATGTACCATTAAAAGATTTAACCTTAAATCAAAAAAAACTTTAACCGGACGAACGAAGTGACTTACATATGGATGTACGTACGTATGTAGGCCAATGTGACAACTATATCGCACTGTCCACATTCTGGCATGTCAAAAACGTTGAGGTAAATTTCAAAGTAATTTGACCTTGATATTGGGCACAGGAGTTGCAGGGGTTGAGCATAAAATGAAAATATGGATGATGATAATAAACACACATGTGAAGCTTCGAGTGAATTGGCGAAGCTTTTTCTGTGATATAGTGTTCTTAAAAACTTTTAACCTACGGTAAATAAAAACCAGATGGCCATGGCCCGCATGTCGAGCCCACCGAGGCATTTGATGGTCTCAGAGTATACTTATTTGAAGTTTGAATTAAGGTATGTAAAAGCTTTAACGCAAATTTGAAAGTCATTTGACCTTGATCTTGGGCATGTGGGTCGCATGCGTGGGCTATAATATGGAAATATGGATGATAATAAAGAATTATCTGAAGTTTGAAGCAAATCTGAGTAAGTGTTGTGGAGATATAAGGTATGCAAAAACTTTAACACAAATTTCAAAGTCATTTGACCTTGACCTTGGGGCACAGGGGCCGCATGAGTGTGACACAGAATGAATATATGGATGATGACTAATAAGCATTTGATGTTTCAAGTCAATGTGACTTGATATGGTATTTAAAAACATACACCGATTTCGGACGGACTGACGCACGGACTGATGCACGGACGTCATTGTGATCACTAAGTCTCGCTTTACGCAAGCAGGTTCGGCAAAAAAACTACGGATGGACGACGTCAATGCGCAGACTATATCGCACTGTCCGCAGGCGGTCGCGACAACAATTGTCCAACCCCTTTTTAAAGGTGCATGCCCACTCAGTAGTCTAAAAATGGAAATGTTTTAATGTAAAATTTATATTAATGAATACTTACCTGTTTTCACTAAACGCTTTTTATTTCTATAACAAACTACAGCCGGTAGAATCGATCGACATTAAGCGAGTAGCTACGGTACTTGTAGCCTGTCACTTGTCGAATCGACACAAAAGAAAATCGATAATGACTCCCGCGCACGAATACACGTACATACGGGTACATCTACCCATAAACCTATGCGCCTACAGGAGTCCGCCATTTTAATCATTATTATTGCTACCCTTGCCCTACTCGCGGGGATGGGAGGTGGGAGTCCCTTTAGTGAAAACAGGTAAGTATTCATTAATATCAATATTACATTAAAACATTTCCATATTAATTTCATACTATACGCTGTTTTCACTAAACGCTGAATGTGTCCATTGGTGGGGAGGACTACTGGTCCCATAGACATCTATGCATATACTAGATGTGAGTGTAAGGAAGTGCCGTTACTGGGATAAAACATAGTAGTAAATATTAGTATGTACCTTCTTCCCAACAAAGGAGTAGTGGGGAAAAAACCAACATAACTGGTTGAATTAATACGTACCATGTAATCAACCCTGTAAGGCTGTGTGTTCATCTCCTCCTCTATTCATTGACTACTACATTGTACCCATTATTATAAATTTAATCTAATTTCCAAACAGTGTACATTTGTCCGATATATTTATAGGCACCTGGTGCCTTACAAAAAAAGAAACAATGTATGTCAACCTCCTACTATATATACATTAACATGCAACACTATAAGGTGAAAAGAAACCATTCATATATGTGAGTGTTTTCTCTGAATACGGTTAGGGAACCTTCACAAGACTACATATTCCCTAACCGTGCTAAAAACCGAAACATCCCCACATAGTCCATATTCGTAGTAACATCTCAGATCCCCTACTGCCGAACCACATGGCTGGCAGCCACTAAAGGTCCCATTTAAACAAGTCCTGACTTTGGACAGACATGGATCTGAGATAAACTTTGAAAATGTGCTGTGGGATCTCCAGCATGCTGCTGCCATAACCGTGTTAATGGGAGATTGGTTGAGAAATGCCCAGGAGGTGCTTACAGCCCGCACTTCATGAGCATTTATCCTGAGTGTAGCTTGTTTCTGTTTGGATAACCCTTGATATGCTTTGCGAATAGCAAGAGTTATCCATCTAGAAATCGTTGCCTTTGAAACTTCACCATTCCCAATTGTCGGGATAAACAGCTTTTTCCTATCCCCCCTTGAACTGGCTGCTAACTCCAAATAATGTTTCACTGCTCTGACTGGGCATACATTTCCATCAGAACCCGACAACCCTGTCAAACCGGGTACTTGGAAGGGTTCTGGAAGTGTATTACCACGGTGTGTTTTCGGTAGAAAGGAAATTGCATATGCCATTGTCATAAATTCCCCCAACTGATAAAAAAATACCCCGTCAGCAGCCAATGCATGTAACTCGCCACAACGTTTAGCCGATGCGAAGGACAAAAGGAAAGCTGTTTTCACTGACCAATCCAACAGCGAGGATTTTCCCATGGGCTCATACGGTTTCTCCGACAGGGAAAGCAAGACACAAGACAGATCCCATTTAGGTGCAACAGATCTAGTCAAAGGTCTTTCCTTTTCAAAATATCTCATAAGCTCAGAAATACGACTATCCGACCCCACATTTCTAGCCTGAACCTTCCCATATTTGAATGCGCTCGCCAACGCAGAAGGTAACCCTTAATGGTAGAAGGGGAGCATTTCTTAATTTCAAACAGGTACAGGAACAAGTCTGCAATCTCACCTAAAGCTGGGTTGCGTGAATTAATGTGCCTGCCACTACACCAACTAGCGAAGATGGACCATTTAGCATCATAGCATGTGGAAGTAGACTGACGTCTCGCTCCGGAAATGCAATCGGCAGCCCGTTCAGAAAATCTCTCATCTCTGACTGCCTCCCGGACAATCTCCAGGCGACAAGGTTGAGGCTCTGGACGTTCTGATGCCACAACCGTCCTGCGTGTTGAGAAAGAAGATTTTGGTGACAAGGAATGATCAATGGAGGAGCCGCTAACAATTCCAATAGGCGATTGAACCAACTTCTCTGTGGCCAATACGGGGCGATCAGAGACACCCTGCACTGAGACGCCTTTATCCGTTGCAGGACCATCGGAAGGGGGATCAAAGGGGGAAAAGCGTATGCGTCCAGATCTTTCCACCCGAAGGACATTGCGTCGACCGCCCATGCTGCCGCGTCCTGTACCGGAGACACAAAAAGAGGTAGCTTTGCGTTTAATCGGGTTGCGAAAAGATCCACCATTGGGTCCCCCACCTGCCTATGACTGTAGAGGCCACGTCCCGGCGTAATGACCACTCTGTCAACACGGGTTTCATGCCCCTGGAGAGATAATCCGCCAGAACATTGGCCTTCCCCGTTATGTGACGAGTTAGCAGCACAATGTTGTGTTGTTGACACCATAGAAGTAGCTTCCTCGTTTCCATATACAGAGACAGCGTATGGGTGCCCCCTTGTTTTTTCAGGTACGCAACAACTGTAGTATTGTATGTCGATACCTGAACTACCTTCCCCTGAACATGCTGGACTGCTTGAAACAGTGCTAGTATATCTATCTGCCTTCAGTTCCAGCAGGTTGATGTGGTCCATTGCCTGATCCAAGCGTCTGTGTAAAGGAATAACACAGGATCTGGGAGAGACATGGGCACCCCCTGTAGGTACCTGTCTCTCACTGCCCACCACCTGATGTGTCTTTTGAAGTCGCTGGACAGAACAATCAGCGAGTCCAATGGGCAACGGTGTGGGGTCCAGTGAAACAACAGGTATAATTGGAGAGGTCTAATGTGCAGCCTGCCCAGGACCAGGAAATCCGCCGCTGCATTGAGTGTGCCCAGCAAAGAAAGGAACTGACGTGCTGTGATAACGACCGAATTGAGCACCTTGAACACAAAGCTCAGAACCCTCTGGGACCTATCGAGGGGCACCCTCACTATCCCCACCGAAGTTAGGACATTCATCCCCACATATGAGAAATCCTGTGAGGGGGAGAGGTCCAACTTTTCCAGGTTCGGTATTAAGCCCAAGCTGGTCACTGTTTGCCAGACAATCTGTAGGTTCTGGAGCAGCAGTTCCCTCGACTTCTGGTGGAGGAGCCAGTCGTCGAAGTACTGTAGGACATTTATCCCCCTTCTTCGATCGACTGACGCTACCACCTCCATCAACTTCGTAAATACCTTCGGAGCCGTGGCTATCCCGAATGGTAGTACCTTGAACTGATATCCTGTTCCCTGCCATTGAAACCGAAGGTATTTCCTTGAGGATTGCCGAATTGGCACATGAAGGTATGCATCCTGTAAGTCTATGGAGACGGCCCAGTCCAACACTGAGATAGCTTTCCGGATGGACCTGGAAGTCTCCATTTTGAAATGTTTTACGACCATGTAGGCATTCAGTACCAATAGGTCCAGTACAGGGCGTAGCTTTCCGCTCTTTTTTGGCACGACAAAAAGCCGACTGTAGAAGCCCGGGCTGCGTACATCCCGGACTACCTCTGTCGCTTGCTTTTCCAAGAGAGAGTCAATCTCCTGCTGAAGGCACTCCCTCTTGAAAGGATCTCGCACGGGTTCGATTGTCGGAATCGAACGCCTCAACGGTGGATCCTCGTGGAAATGAATATTGTACCCCTTTGCCACTATATCGAGGATCCACTTGTTGTTTGTTGCCTTCTCCCACTCTGCCTTGAAGGAGGTCAGTCTACCTCCTACAGGCAGAGAGGAGAAGGGAACGGCGAGAACGGGCGAAAGACCCTGTACTGTCCTAAAAAGAGGCCCCTCGAGGCTTCGACCTGGAGAAACGACCTTCACCTCCCGACCTACCCCGAGACCTAACCCGAAACCTACCTCTCTGTATAGGGGGTGCGGGCAAACCCTGAACCGGTACCGGGGGCGTGAACATGCTCGAACCAACAGAAGGCTTGAATGACTTAGACTGCATAGGCTGATCAACCCTAGCAGGTGGTCTGGGTTGACGAGCTCTAGCAAAGGAAGATGACAACAAATTCCTCTGTCTGTCCGCAAGGTCCGCCGCTGCCACTTCAGCACACCTGCCTCCTAATGAAGTGGGCGATGTCAGAGGGCAAGACCTAAGCGACTCTCTGCCTTGACCAGGTAGAATGGATGACTCTGCAATCGCCGCATCTCTCCTACAGAGGAGAAGATCGGTAGAAACGGACATAGACGTCCCCATCACGTGTCTACTTGCTTTAGCAGCAGACTGTAGCATCGCCATCAAAGTGTCAATACTTTCCTTTTGACTGATACCCCTACTGACGGCCGTTAAGAAAAGATCTAGATGAGATGACATTGTCACCATAGACATAGCCCTAGACTCCACAGAATCGATCAAAGACGCAGAAATAACGGGGAGACATTACCCTTTAACCCCGATCTTCTGTGCATCACCATCTAAGGGTGGATTGCGTACGGGCCAATGCTCTGTATGAACCCTGTATGCCCTGTGAGCTAACTTGTTAAATAATTGTTTATTCAATAGGGAACCCCCTTTAGCGAATTCTAACCCCGAATCTGTCTCAACACTCTCGGCCATTGCTTTGACCGTGGAGGAGTGTGGTAGAGTTGGCAAGCTGGAATCAGGCCCTTTATCCTCCAACTCAATCAGAGACTTAACTCTCTGCTTAGGAATAGGCTGGGAAGGACAGTGACTCTCGTCATTGACCAGCCTGTAAACATCTGCAATGGCGTCTGCATAATTCAAAGCCGGAGCCTCACTCTCCTGTTCGGCCCCCGACCCAACCTCCACACTATAATCAATAAATTCTGGGGCAACTACATCTACTCGCCCAGATTCTACACCCACTGTGTAAGGCGTAGACGCCGTTGTAGGTTCACGGCTCAACCCGGAGTTGTGGTCTGACCTATCCTTAGTTAGTCCCTGGATCATGTCCAAAGTGACCAGGTCGCGTGCCTCTGGTGATCTAGAATGACGCCTGCGCTTATGTTTACGTCGTCTACTCACAAAGGGTGAAGTAGAGGAAGTAGAGGAAGATGAACTGCATCTTCTACTCCTTCTACCCCGTGACCTTATCTCTTTCCAGCGCCCATCATCCCGAGATGTGGACCTTGACCTTCGAGACCGACGAGACGTCATCTGTGCAGCATGGCTAGCAACAGAATGACTCTCAGGAACCATGTGCACATCTTTGACTGGTGTGACATTGTCACGATTGCGAATCGCCCCACCAGTCAAATTAGGTCTGGATGTCACATCACTCTCAACAGCCCCACTTACCTGAGTCACCTCAACCTCTACAAGTGGTGTATATGAGGTCCTCGAAGAGGAATGCATCAGTGCGCCGGCTCCAACAGTGTATATAGGAGGAACCTGTGGTGGTTCAAACACTGGTATAGTGCTAACAATACAACCACTGGGTGACAAACTCTCCTTAGCCGTGGTACTCATGGTACCCTTACCTTTCGGCCGCGGCTTACTAGGGACCGACTGAAAACAATTCCGCTGTAAGAATTTACAAAGGAAACAAAAATTATATCATGACACACAGAACACGTGTGTTCTGTCCGCCGGTAGAAATAATAATAATTAAAATGGCGGACTCCTGAAGGCGCATATGTTTATGGCTAGATGTACCCGTATGTACGTGTATTCGTGCGCGGGAGTCATTATCGATTTTCTTTTGTGTCGATTCGACAAGCGACAGGCTACAAGTACCGTAGTTACTCGCTTATTGTCGATCGATTCTACCGGCTGTAGATTTTATAGAAATAAAAAACGTTTAGTGAAAACAGCGTATATTATGAAATTAATATGCTCTTTATGGGAATTAAATAAGTGTATAATTGTCACTATTACACTAGTTATAAACATTACGAGTGCCCGCAATACAGATATAATCATTTGGTAATATGTATTTTACTGATAGTAACGCGCGGTGGTATCGGTATTTTCATGTGCAAATGGGGCATGATATTTTAAAATTATTTATACTAATTAAATGCATCAACTGAAAAAAATTTGACAGATTATAAAGTATGATCATTGCACATCAAAAAATAAATACAGAGAATAAATATTAATGTCCGTTAACATTTTAAGGAAACACGGTTATCGTCCCTGATATCAATGTGGAAATTTTCTTCTGATATAAAATGTATAATAATGCCAAACAATACATGGGTAATGGTAAATGATTGTTTATCTGGCCAGAAAATGTCTCCAATGATGTCTCTGACATAAATAACATTGTGTGCCTACTGAGTGGGCATGTACCTTTAACGCTAGCTCCGAACTGTACCGTGAGACCTACGCATGTGTTAAGTTTCATAAAAAATATTGCAAAGGGTGTTCGCGTTATGCTCTGGAAAAATCAGTGCGCGAAAAAACAAAGGCATATAACTAGAAAATGTGTTCATAGAACACGGGTACCCCACATATCGCTTTGATAGTAAACAAGGCAAAATTCCAGTGTCTAAAAGGGAGAGATAATCCATGACACGGGGTTTGAATCAAAAATCGAAATAAACTTTCCGCATCTACTCATCATAAGGAAGCTACATATCAAATTTCAGTGTTGTAGCTATTACAAATGTTTACGAGTTACAAGGCAAAATTTTCAAATTCTGATTAAAAAAGGGGGAGATAATCCATGACTCGGGGGTCGAATCAAAATAAACTTTGCAAATCGACTCATCATAAGGAAGCCACATACCAAGTTTCAGGTGTGTAGCTATTAGGGTTTAAAAGTTTTACGAGCTACAAGCCAAAATTGAAAAGGGGGAGATAATCTATGACCATGGGGTCGAATCAAACATACATGTACCAAGTTTCAGGTCTGTAGCTATTACGGTTTAAAAGTTTTACGAGTTACTAGGTTGGTGACGGACGGAAGAACGGACAAGGGTAACACTAAATGCCCCTCCACTATTGTGGTGGGGCATAACAATTAGGGAGGCAAAAGTTGTCATATACAAGTAACTTACCTTAATTCATCAGTTACACATCAGACGATGAATGAACTTTAATTCTGGTGTAGAATATTAAATGTATTCATTATGTTCAATAGTGCTGCTTTGACATGACGTGAAATTAAAACATGCATGACATGATCTGGAAGAATAACCGCAGACCAAGCACACATATTCAGAATCACGTCTGTCGGTTCTTATCCAGCTCCGATTTCTGTCACCTGTCCACAAAATCCAGAATCCAACATTGTCGCAAATTTAATCCTCTATATTGGTGTACGTTAGAACAAAATGTCCCTTAGTATATTATTAAATGCGGGTTGTAATATCTTGTTTCTCTAAATAAATGCGTCCAACAATCCCTGTAGCTGCTATCGTGATAAAAAATGTTAACGGTTCTGTCAGCGCCTCACATATTGATCTTAATATCCACCATTTTGATTCCAAGTAAATATGTACCAGAATAATGATGTTTCCATGCGCCGTCGTAGTGTTATCTGTCAGATTCCGTTGTTTATTTGATCAAATTGATGGACAAATTTGTGTCCGCTAATGTCGCCAAGAGCATAATCTGTGACGTTGACTGTAATAATTTGGCGTAACTTCTAGCTTGTGAATTTTTGGTTGAATGAAGTGATCACTATGGTGAATAAGTGTGTATTTGTGTCCGGTTTGCTCAGTAAACCAGAGATCCCCGGTTCGATTCCGGGCTGGTGCGCATCTTTCTCACCCTGTGACATTTAGCGCCCAACGTAGTTGCGGGAAGTAACTCTGCAGAATACTCCCGCATCGTCCGCAACGAGAGTTATGGTGCTCTCCGTAGGTTTCCCCTGCAAAGTACCAAATCACATCTGATTTGCACTTCAACTGTTAATTGCGACATATTTGCTGTATTTTTCAATTGAAAGAAATGTCAGTATTATACTTATTCATTTCTGTGTAATAAGTACAGACAAATATGTCCCAATTAACAGCTAAAGCGCGAATGAGATCCGATTCGGTACTCTGCAGGAAAAATCTATGGAGCACCGTAACTCTGGGTACGGACGATAATTGAGTATTCTGTTGTCCAACGAAGGACCGCGACTGATAAATACTCCCAAAATTGTACCTAAACATATGGAATTTGGAGACAAAAATTAAACATGGAATTCGAGGACGAATTTAAATTTGGCGGAGAAGAATGTCACAGTACGCAACTGACTATGGGGATGAAGTGTGTATGATATGTGCCTTGTTAGTTTGCTCGGTAGAGCCATGGGAATGGTACGGTAAACATGAGGTCCCTGGTTCGATTCCGCGCCGTTATTTATCTTTCTCACTCTGTGACACAAGTAAGCCGTTTTATTTTAAAGAAATGGCTATCACCGGAATAAATATTATCTTCACAAAATTTTATTCTGGCCAATAGAAATCAACAGCCAGAACAGAACGTTTGCAGTAATAGAAATCTAATTCCAAAATAAATCAGGTTTCGAAAATTAAAATATGCTTTTCTTTTAAAATTATTATCAATATGTTCACCATGCTATTATGGTTAATATACAATTCACAGTCTCCTTGCAGCTTGAAATTGAAAGACATTATGAAAAGTTGTGTTGATCTCAGAAATTGTCATGTCGACTATAGGATCGCGTCGAAATAATGTTAACAGAATAGGAAAACGTAATTTGATACCGACGAAACGGGAAACAAAACGCAAAATTGATGCTTAATTTTGCCATATTATACCGTAGACCACAAATTATAATTTAATTTGATATGAAAATAAATATATTGTGAGTATGGTGGTGTCTATTAATGTGTTCTTGATATTCGGAACGGCAGTGACGACATTTTTTTTTGTCCCAGAAATTGTCAAGGTCAAAGTTTCACTGTTTCAACTTTGTCTCGCAATAACCCGCCGATTTATATTTGCGCACCAAAAAAAACAGATCACCAATACCGCTGACTTTCTAGGCACTTTGGATGAAATAGATGGGATAAAATTTTGGATTGGAACACGGATACGTTTGTCAACGATTTAGATTGAATTGCGCATTGGTCAAGCAGAGTGGTCCGCTGGTTTGACCGCAGAAGTCTAGTACTGAATGGTAGGATACAGACTCCCGTGCGATATGTCTGCCGAAAGTGATTTGTTTGGCTAAAAGTGCCTTTAAGGGACTTATTAAGCAGATAAAGCGTGGTGGCAATTTTTATTTTTATTTTTTAACTTTTTACAGGCCGACGAAAATACCCCACCCACTTTTTTACTATTACACGCAGGTTCGCGTTCGCATCAGCTGATATTTGAGTGTGATGTTATCGTCCGATGATTTAAAATCATTTAAGCAATATTCCAATGACGAGTTGTTGTTTTTTCTGTATACTTACGCGAAAATACCCCACCCACCTATTTGCCAGTATTAAATTTGTGGGTGTTTTGTAAATGTTTATGTACATGTTGTGTGTAGCAATTATGTAAACTTTAACATGGTATTCTTAACGAACGCATACGAAATTTCTTAGGTGGCAATTTCAATTTTCATTTTAAATATTTTATGGCCCGCGAAAATACCCCACCCACTATGTTAATATCACTTACATTTTTGCACATGCTTTGTATACGTGACAAAACTTACCGTTTGAAGACGAATCGTGTGAACCAGTGTAAAATAGCAAAGAAAAGATGGGTTGTTGTTGAAAACAATGCGGCCACATTAACCATTATGTATAATTGGTATCCATTGGTTACATATTATAGTAGGGTGATGTATGTAAAGACGTGTGATATGTCTGCCGAAAGTGATTTTTGGCTAAAAGTATTGTTTAGGGACTTAGTAAGCAGAAAAAACTTGGTGGCAATTTTACTTTTCATTTTTTATTTGTTTACGGGCCCGCGAAAATACCCCACCCACTTTTTTTGCAACGAATGTGCCATATAATACAAACGTCAACAACGTCCTAACAAACAAACGCCTCATCCAAGTACTGGATAAAATGTGATATATTAACTCTGTGCTACGCAGATATACTTGACAAAGACATGACGGACGAGGCCATTGGAGAATTAGGTCCGCGCATGTATGCAGGGCCATTGGAACGAATATTTGTCAGCCCTCGATGAGCAAGTAACATACTTCTTCGCGCGTGATTTATACAACTACGCGCGCATGTTTCCATTACACCTTGCCCAGATGAACGAGCTCAAGACCGAATGCCCTGAAACATGGAAAGCACTCGAAGAAGGTGAGTTTTGTGTGAAGAAAACTGGTATACCATTTATTATCAATTGTGGATCAGACTCTGGAGCAGAGAGTATTAGAGAGTTGAAGGTGGTTGGAGGCATTACTGGTATAGCTCAAAGTGAACCAACACTCAATAGATTCCTACTCACAGCTCCCGAAATGACACGCATCGTCGGTGACTTTCAGTCATTGTATTCATCCGGTAGCAGCTCACGCCCTGAAGAGCATTATCAATTGTCTTTTAAATTTGGTACACGAGCTGCAACAAATGCAGCAACAATCAAGATATATCTAGAAAGCCACTGCAATGGAAATCCATTCGAAAAACAAGCTACCACTGGTAAACATAGTTTCCATGATGGCTTTACCAGACACTGCAGTGTACGAAATTCTTAAGAGAGATGAGAAGGGAACTGAACGGTATAAAGAGTTCGTAGAAACGCGATTGAGAACGGCATTTGCGCTATCTGTTAGGGATATAATTGTAAAATTGAAGCTGAAAACACACGGTACATGTTTGAAAAAATCAAATGTACAAATCGGCAACAAAGTAGTGAAGCTTCGTGAAGATCGCCAATTACTTGCGCGGTTTTTAGTCGTTCAACAGGCATGCCCATACATGATGTCGAAGCTGGGGGAAACAATCTGAAATTATGAGATGGCTATACCACCACGATCTCTCTTTGCTACCGACGGAACATTGCTGCTACCATCGGACAAAGTCTCATTTATGAAGGAAACAGAAAAGTTCGGACAAGCTACGGAGGCTGGTACAAAAACTTCAGCTACATCTAATGAGAATACTACTGTTGCCGAGTTAGGAGAACTTACAATTGGAACAGCAGAAAATCCAGTTCAGACAGGCGAGGACATTGAAATGTGTAGTACAACTTCCGATGCCACTCCCGATAACAATACTGACAAGGACAACGATACGTGTGTGCCCACTGATGCCGGAGAGAAGGTGATCATAATAGATGCACAGGCCATCGTTCAATGGACACAATATCAGACTTTGGGGTTACGTTTTTGCAACGCATATCGAAACTGATGACCGGTTATTCCGAAGGAAGATTAATATTTGACAGATACACTGATGGCTCACTGAAGGGAAAGACAAGAGTCAAACGTGCGGGTAAGACACAGCCAGTGCAATTCATAATACATGATTGCATGAACATACGCAACGTGTATATACAACTTCTCTTGTCACACAGTGAAACAAAATCCCAGTTAACTGAATATCTTGGACAACGACTGATTAAACGCTTTGCGAATAGTACTCATGGCATTGTTGTTGTGTTTGGAACATCTGCTCACACGAACAAGCCACATCTTATTAATCCAGGCCCATTCCCATGAAGAGGCAGATACACAGATTCCACTTCACGCCCTCGATGCCTCTTTACAAATTCATTCAGTTCGGGACAGTTATGTATGGTCCCCTGACACGGGTGTGTTTTTTCTGTTGATGGATATGGTAGCAACTGAAAATATCCCTGGTCAGCTGAAAGTTTTAACTGGAAGAGGAAAATCATTCCGAACTATCGATGTAAAAGAAAGGTACTCTGAACTAGGGCCAGACAAGACAAAAGGCTTGGTTGGTCTGCACAATTTCACAGGCGCAGACTGGGGCGGCAAGTTCTTTAATATATCGAAGACAACTTGGATTGCCAAATACCTTTCACTCAAACCTGAAGATGACATAGTTGGTGCTTTACAGGGGCTTGGAAATGGATTGGCAACTGACACATTGGCATAACAAGTCTAGAGAGATTCGTATGCATGGTTTATTCGCCCAATAACATATGCAAGAGTGTACATGACGTACGATGGGAATTATTCAGAACCAAAAACCTTGAAAGTGAAAAGCTCCCGCCTACTCTTGGAACGCTCAAACCACATATACAGAGAGCCAACTTCATCTCAATGAGAGACAAAACGTACCGAAAACAACAACCACGCCTACCGCGCATTGATGATAATGGTTGGGAACTGGCCAAGTGGAAACTGGTGCCGGTTAAATGTCTCAATACACCGGCTCCATTGGTAGTGCTGGAGCTGGTGAAGTGCGGCGAGAAAGAGAAACCAAACTGTCCTTGTAAGCGAAACAGACTATCATGTACCGCACCCTGAAAGTGTGTCGGTTGTGATAATATTGAGGGTTACATCATACGTGATGACGCGGACCTGTAAGTTTTAGTGACAATGTATAATTATGCAAATGTATACACAGAGTTACTATATCACATTTTATCCAGTACTTGGATGAGGCGTTTGTTTGTTAAGACTTTGTTGACGTTTGTATTATATGCCGCATTCGTTGCATTCTCGTGTGTAATTGTTTGGGTTGTCGGTTTGTGTCTCTTGTGGGTTTTTTTTCAATTTGGAATTAGGGGAACCGTACACAGCTGATCGTTGCATGTACCTGTGACTTTTGAAGGATCTGCGACTACCACTGTACGCTGATTATGTTGCCCTTGTGGTTCATATATTGTGTTGGCATCGTGTTAATATATATATATAAGTTATTTATGTTCCTCCTCGTTTGTTTACACTTTCATATGTTGGCATACTAATGTCAGTATATTATGGTATTACATATGCATCATTCAAATATAATAGGTAGATACACCGCCAATCAACTTACACTATTCGTTATATACTGACGCTATTTCACAAATTAAATAGTGCAGCTGTATAGTGATTGGAGAGAGAGAGAGAGAGAGAGAGAGAGAGAGAGAGGGTAACAGAACATCGCATACGAATGGAAAGGCCAGGTCGTGCATTAGTGTCTCTATCTGGGAGACATACATCAATTTAGGACACAGAAAATGTGAATTGTCGAAGACTTCTCACATCTATTAAAATGTCAACTAACGCAAATATTCATACAGGTAAATGGGTGGGTGGGGTATTTTCACTGATGCATACAACGTTGAAAAAATGTGTAAATACACATTTACGATATTACCTTGTCTATTGTGCGTCATAATATAAATTGTTTGGGTACAAATATTATTTGTATCACGTATATATCGCTAATGCAAATGTGAACCCTTGTATAATAGCAAAAAAATGGGTGGGGTATTTTCGTTGGCCCGTAAATAATTCAAAAAGTAAAAGTAAAATTGCCATCACGTTTTTTCTGCTTACTAAGTCCCTAAACAATACTTTTAGCCCAAAACAATCACTTTCGGCAAACATATCGCACGACGTTACATAAATCACCCGACTATAAACTGCAATTAAAAGCGGAGCGCAACGCTAACTGCGCTATAAGTATTGCAATTCCGCAACCAACTCTTTGGACCGCAGACACATGATTGCAGTCCGATTGCGGTCCAATTGCAATTAATTGGAACGCGAATTGCAATCCTGCGCTCCAGGAATTGCAATTCGCCTGGTAAGAGAACCGCAGGCCACTCTGTAGATGGGTACGTTAACGACGTCTTCTCTATAGATGGGTACATTAAAATTCGGTACGCTAACGACGTCTTCTCTATACTTGGGTACGCTAACGACATATTCACTATAGTTGGGTACATTAAATACGTCTTCTCAATAGATGGGTACAATAACGACGTCTTCTCTATAGTTGGGTACATTAACGACGTCTTCTCTATAGATGGGTACGCTAACGACGTCTTCTCTATAGTTGGGTACGCTAGCGACGTCATATCTATATTTGAGTACATTGACAACGTCTTCTCTATAGATGGGTACATTAACGACGTTTTCTCTATCGTTGGGTAAATTAACGACGTCTTCTCTATAGATGGGTAAATTAACGAGGTCTTCTCTGTCCTTGTGCACGCTAACGACGTTTTCACTATAGTTGGGTACGCTAACAACGTCTTCTCTATAGTTGAGTACATTAACGACGTCTTCTCTATAGTTGGGTACATTAAGGACGTCTTCTCTACAGGTGTGTACATTAACGACGTCTTCTCTATAGTTTGGTACATTAACGACGACTTCTCTATAGTTGTGTACATTAACGACGTCTTCTCTATAGTTGGGTACGCTAACGACGTCTTATCTATATTTGGGTATATCAACGACGTCTTACGACGTCCTCTTTATAGATGGGTACATTAACGACGTCTTCTCTATAGTTGGGTACATCAACGACGTCTTCTCTTTAGTTGGGTACATTAACGACGTCTTCTCTATAGATGGGTAAATTAACGACGTCTTCTCTATCCTTGTGCACGCTAACGACGTCTTCTCTATAGTTGGGTACGCTAACGACGTCTTCTCTATATTTGGGTACATTTACGACGTCTTACGACGTCTTCTTTATAGATGGGTACATTAACGACGTCTTCTCTATAGTTTGGTACATCAACGACGTCTTCTCTTTAGTTGGGTACATTACCGACGTCTTCTCTATAGTTGGGTACATTAACGACGTCTTCTCTATAGTTGAGTACATTAACGACGTCTTCTCTCTAGTTTGGGTACATTAACTACGTCTTACGACGTCTGCTCAATATATGGATACATTAACGACGTCATCTCTATAGATGGGTCTATTAACGACGTCTTCTATATAGACGGGTACATTAACGACATCTTCTCTATATATAGTTGGGTACATTAACGACGTCTTCTCTATAGATGGGTACATTAAAGACGTCTTCTCTGTAGATGGATACTTTAACGACGTCTTCTCCTCTGATGGGTACATTAACGACGTCTTCTCTATTGTTGGGTACATTAACGACGTATTCTCTATAGATGGGTACATTAACGACGTCTTCACTATAGTTGAGTACATTAACGACCTCTTCTCTATAGATGTGTACATTAACGACGCCTTCTCTATAGATGGGTACATGAACAACTTCTTCTCTATGGTTGGGTATGCTAACGACGTCTTCTCTATAGTGGGGTACGCTAACCACGTCTTCTCTATAGTTTGGTACATTAACTACGTCTTCTCTATAGATGGGTACAATAACCACGTCTTCTCTATATTTGGGTACAATAACGACGTCTTTTCTATAGATGGGTACATTAACTACGTCTTCTCTATAGATGGGTACAATAACGACGTCTTGTCTATAGTTGGGTACGATAACGACGTCATCTCTATATTTGAGTACATTGACCACGTCTTCTCTATAGATGGTTAAATTAACGACGTTGACTCTATCGTTGGGTACATTAACGACGTCTTCTCTATATATGGGTACATTAACGACGTTTTCTCTATCGTTGGGTACATAGACGATGTCTTCTCTATAGATGGGTAAATTAACGACGTTTTCTCTATCGTTGGGTATATTAACGATGTCTTCTCTATTGTTGGGTGCATTATCGACGTTTCCTCTATCGTTGGGTACATTAACGACGTCTTCTCTATAGTTGGGTTCATTAACGACGTCTTCTCTATAGATGAGTACGTTAACGACGTCTTCTCAATAGATGGGTACATTAACGACGTCTTCTATATAGATGGTTACGTTAACGACGTATTCTCTATAGTTGGGTATGTTAACGACGTCTTCTCTATAGATTGATACATTAACGACGTCTTCTCTATAGTTGGGTGCATTCACGACGTCTGATCTATAGATGGGTACGCTAACGACCTCTTCTCTATAGTTGGGTACGCTAACGACGTCTTCTCTATAGATGGGTACATTAACGACGTCTTCTCTATAGATGGGAACATTAATGACGTCTTCTCTATAGACGGGTATGTTAACGACGTCTCAGTTGGGTACATTAACGACGTTCGGGCTATAGACGGGTACATTAACGACGTCTTCTCTATATATGGGTACATTAACGACGTCTTCTCTATAGATGGGTACATTAACGACGTCTTCTCTAAAGTTGGGTGCATTAACGACGTCTTCTCTATAGATGGGTACGCTAACGACGTCTTCTCTATAGTTGGGTATAGTTGGGTACATTAACGACGTCTTCTCTATAGATGGGTACATTAACGACCTGTGTTCTATAGTTGGGTACGCTAACGACGTCTTCTCTATAGATGGGAACATTAACGACGTCTTCTCTATAGAAGGGTACATTAACGACGTCTTCTCTATAGATGGGTACATTAACGACGTCTTCTCTGTAGATGGATACTTTAACGACGTCTTCTCTATAGTTGGGTACATTAACGACGTCTTCTCTATAGATGGGTACATTTACGACGTATTCTCTATAGCTGGGTACATTAACGACGTCTTTTCTATAGATGGGTACGCTAACGACGTCTTCTCTATAGTTGTGTATAGTTGTGTACATTAACGACGTCTTCTCTATAGATGGGTACATTAACGACGTCTTCTCTATAGTTGGGTACATTAACGAGGTCTTCTCTCTAGATGGGTACGCTAACGACGTCTTCTCTATATTTGTGTATAGATGGGTACATTATCGACCTCTTTTCTATAGTTGGATATGCTAACGACGTCTTCTCTATAGATTGGAACATTAACGACGTCTTCTCTATATATGGGTACTTTAACTACGTATTCTCTATAGATGTGTACATTAACTACGTGTTCTCTATAGTTGGGTTCATTAACGACGTCTTCTCTATAGATGGGTACATGAACGATGTCTTCTCTATAGTTGGGTACATTAACGACGTCTTCTCTATAGATGGATACGCTAACGACGTCTTCTCTATAGTTGGGTACGCTAACGACGTCTTCTCTATAGTTGGGTACATTAACGACGTCTTCTCAATAGATGGGTACGCTAACGACGTCTTCTCTATAGTTGGGTACACTAACGACGTCTTCTCTATAGTTGGGTACATTAACGACGTCTTCTCTATATATGGGTACATTATCGTTGGGTACGCTAACGACGTCTTCTCTATAGTTGGGTACGCTAACGACGTCTTCTCTATAGTTGGGTACATTAACGACGTCTTCTCTATAGATGGGTACATTAACGACGTCTTCTCTATAGATGGGTACATTAACGACGTCTTCTCTATAGATGGGTACTATAGTTTGGTACATTAACGACGTCTTCTCTATCGTTGGGTACGCTAACGACGTCTTCTCTATAGTTGGATACGCTAACGATGTCTTCTCTATAGTTGGGTACATTAACGACGTCTTCTGTATAGATGGGTACATTAACGACGTATTCTCTATAGATGGGTACGTTAACGACGTCTTCTCTATATATGGGTACATTAACGACGTACATACATACATTAATACATACAAATAGTCTGTGTTTTGCGGCTATGAGTTCTATGAGACGCTTGATCATGATGATGGAACATATACAGCCAGTGAGGCGCCATATCAGCCTAATTCCATCCATGCAGTCTGGTCAGGAGCCACACTGGACGTAATGTCAGTGAATTTACAGATCATAACTACGATGGGTTATCATTAATCTATAGTGGGTGTTCTTAATGCGACCGCCGATCTAATGATGGGATTAGCGGTCGTAGTAAGGAAAGTCATTCTCCGTTATCATGATGGGTCACGTAACCATAGTTCACAATTACGAAATATTTACTAGTGTTTAAGAAACTGAGGTTAAATATTTGTCTGAGAATGATCTACACAATATATTAAATGGCTATGAATTGCTACCAGTGTAGCTCCAGATCAGCGAGCGCTTGCACGCAAACTAATGAGGGCCTACACTGTTTGCTATCTCATACAACCTTGCATTATGTCGGTGCGAGTGTCATTTATAAAGAGTAAGTACTGCATACAGGATTGGGTCATATTTATGTGCAACCAGTATAGTAACAGATCAGCGAGCACACGCGTCCAGTCTGATCAGATGTTACGCTGTTGGCCATGCCTTACTACCTTACGTTATGCATGTGCTTTCAGTCAATTCATGAACTACATATTAGTTTTATTAATATTTATGTGCAACAAGTGTAGCCCCAAATCAGCGAGCGAGCGTACGCAGCCTGATCGGGAATTAATCTTCTTGCCATCCCATCCAATCTATCATTATGTCTGTACGAAAAATAAAGAACATGTGTCTACACCACGTTTCAGCAAATACACCAGTGTGTCAAGTCAATACACAGTCAATACCATTCGTTTCAACTAACAGCCCCATGAACCGGCAATGCCCAGCGTGCCAATACAAGTATGATTGCAGAACTACTACGTTGTTCGTCTTAAAGAGGTTCCAGAAAATGCAACTCACGTGCTGATCACAACAATATTACACTACATGATTATTTATTTTTGTAGTGTTCTCTTGAAATGTTGTAGCTTGGGAGCTTGATTCTTGGGATGCAGCTTCTTTATGGTGTGTAGATGTACAAAGTGAATTTCTATTTTTTGCTTTGACACTTGAGCCATAGATTATTATATCTCCCCCTTTCGGACTTGGAATTTTGCCTCGTTTGCTATCAAAGCGATATGTGCGGCATCCGTGTTCTATGAAGACATTTTCTAGTTTCGTATTGAAATATCATTATCATCCCTTCCTTCGAAAAATTCAATCAATCCAATTTTCTTGTAAATCCTGATATGTCTCCTTTCAGTTCCTATATGTATTGTGTTAAAGATTTAAAATATAGTAATTTATTGTGTTAAAGATTTAAAATATAGTCATTTATCGCTCCACAACCGTGCACAAATAGCTACTTGTATAAGGATACATCGAATGTATGTGATGTAAGTTAGACCCGCTCATAATAACTGAAACTGTTTCTCATTGTCAGTTTTGATTGACAGTTTTGATTGACTGTTGTTCCACTGTTGCTGTGACGTTAAGTTAATGACACTGGATCTCTGAAATGCTTAGAAACTGACGAAACAGAATATGAAAAAATAGTTTAATTGTAGATTGTCGCCTGGAAAAATTTGGAATTGGTAAAACAACGTTCATAGTATTGAACAAAATAACTACCTTTTACAGTGCTTGTTATATTCCCGTATTGTAATCATGTTTTGAACTTGATGGTTACTATTTGATCATATTTAAATTAATTACACTATGCTATCGTCTATAATGGAAACTTCTTTCCAGAAGTGGTATAGTATGATCATTTCACAACAAAACATATACGTGTAGACAGTTTACAAGAGTTCCCTACTGGTGCTTGTCCAGCAAAAATGTTAAATTATGCCATGGCAAATTCTCGCCCCCGTTTATTACAGTATCTGTTGATAGGACGTTAAAGGATTGCCCCGTTCTTGTTTCAGGATCACCAAGCTTGGTGGGCATCACGGGCGTGGACGGCACGGGCCATCTGGGAACGGACATGTCGGGGTCGGCCGAGTGGCTTATGATTCCCTACTCCCACGCCGCCACAACGGTATACTGGCCTCGTGTTCACCAGTCATTATTCTCGTGATTGTCTACACCCACATCACCAGGACGGTATACTGGCACTGTGTCCAACAGTCATTATTCTCATGAGTCCCGACTCCCACGCCGGCACCACGGTATACTGGCCTCGTGTCCACCAGTCATGATTCCCTACTCCCACACCGCCACCACGGTATACTGGCATCGTGTTCACCAGTTATTATTCTCATGATTCCCTACACCCACACCGCCACCACGGTATACTGGCCTCGTGTTAACCAGTCATTATTCTCATGATTGCCTACTCCGTCATTATTCTCATGATTCCCTACTCCCACACAGCCACCACGGTATACTGGGCTCGTGTCCACCAGTCAGTATTCTCATCATTCCCTACTCCCACGCCGCCACCACGGTATACTGGCCTCGTGTCCACTAGTCAGTATTCTCATGATTCCCTACTCCCACACAGCCACCACGGTATACTGGGCTCGTGTCCACCAGTCATTATTCTCATAATTCACTACTTCCACACCGCCTAGTGTCCACCAGTCACTATTCTCATGATTCCCTACTGCCACGGTAAACTGGCCTCGTGATCCTTAACCAAAGACCGCCACCACGGTATACTGGCCTCGAGTTCACCAGTCATTATTCTCATGATTCCCTACTCCCACACCGCCACCACGGTATACTGGCCTCATGTTAACCAATCATTATTCTAATGATTCCCTACTCCGTCATTATTCTCATGATTGCCTACACCCACACCGCCACCACGGTATATTGGTCTCGTGTCCACCAGTCATTAGTCTCATGATTCCCTGCTACCACACCGCCACCACGGTATACTGGCTTCATGTTCACCAGTCATTATTCTCATGATTCCCTACTCCGTCATTATTCTCATGATTCCCTACACCCACACCGCCACCACTGTATACTGGTCTCGTGTCTACCAGTCATTATTCTCATTATTCCCTACTCCCACACAGCCACCACGGTATGTTGGTCTCGTGTTCACCATTCATTATTCTCATGATTACCTACTCACACGCCGCTACCACCGTATGTTGGTCTCGTGTTCACCAGTCATTCTCACAGAGCTTATATGCCGAGGCAAATGAGCCTTCTCTCCACGACAGACGCACCAAATTACCGTCAATCCGTCTAATCCAGCTTATGATATTGTTTTTCATCGAACTACTGATGCTGTATTCGATGAGAAACCAAGCTTCAAGCCACCAGTCGGCAAGATAATGAATCTTTTGATACATGACGCTGGCTTGGATCTGGATCACATTGCCAAATACACTGTCCTAGATACTCCGCCGTGGCAGTTGGAGCAGCCCAAGGTGATCTTTGATCTTAGCCAGCACACGAAAGCAACAACTGACACATCCATTTCTAAATCACTTTTTCTTCAAGTTAAAGACAGATACAATACATACACTCCGCTTTTCACTGCCGGTTCAAAGGACGGGGACCGGGTAGTACATGTAGCTGCTGCAGCTGTCCCAGAGGGAGATCATCAATCCAGACTCCCAGATAAATCTTCGATATTTTCTGCGGAATTGAGGGCAATTTTACGTGCCCTTGATTTTGCGAAAATATCTTGGAGAAAGAAATTCATTTTATTTTCTGATTCATTATCTGACACCGTGTCCAACAGACATTATTTTCATGATTCCCTATTCCCACGCCGCAACCACGTTATACTGGCCTGGTGTCCACCAGTCATTATTATCATGACTCCCTACTCCCACGTCGCCACCACGGTATACTGGCCTTGTGTCCACCAGTCATTATTCTCATCCCGACTTCAACACCCCACCACGGATACTCCCCGTGTCCACATATTACAGATTCCCTACTCCACGCGCCACTCGTATACTGGCCTTTCCACCATCATTATTCTCAGTTCCCACTCCAACACCGACCACCTGATACTGGCCCCGTCCACCATCATTATTATCAAGATTCCCTACTCACACGTCGTCACCACGGTATACCAGGCTCGTGTCCACCATCATTATTATCATGATTGCCTACTCCCACGTCATCACGACAGTATACTGGTCCCGAGTCCACCAGTCATTATTCTCATGATTCCCTACTCCCACACCGCCACCACGGTATACTGGCCCCGTGTCCACCAGTCATTATTCTCATTATTCCATACTCCCAAAAGACCAGCGCGGTATACTGACCTCGCGCCCACCAGTCATTATTCTCATGATTACCTACTCCCACACCGCCACCAGGATATACTGGTCTCGTGTCCACCATTCATTATTATCATGATTCCCTACTCCCACGTCGTCACCACGGTATACCAGGCTCGTGTCCACCATCATTATTATCATGATTGCCTACTCCCACGTCATCACGACAGTATACTGGTCCCGAGTCCACCAGTCATTATTCTCATGATTCCCTTCTCCCACACCGCCACCACGGTATACTGGCCCCGTATCCACCAGTCATTATTCTCATGATTCGCTACTCCCACGTCGCCACCACGGTATACTGGCCCGTGTCCACCAGTCATTATTATCATGATTCCATACACCCAGGTCGCCACCGCGGTATACTGGACCCGTGTCCTACACCGCCACCACGGTATACTGGCCTCTTGTCAACCAGTCATTATTCTCATGATTCCCTTCTCCCACGCCGCCACCACGGTATGCTGGCTTCGTGTCCACCAGTCATTATTCTCATGATTCCCTAACCCAATACCGCCACCATGGTATGCTGGCCTCGTGTTCACCAGTCATTATTCTCATGATTCCCTAACCCAATACCGCCACCACGGTATACTGGCCTCGTGTCCACCAGTCATTATTCTCATGATTCCCTACTCCCACACCGCCACAACGGTATACTCGCCTCGTATCCATCAGTCATTATTCTCATGATTCCCTACTCCCACACCGCCACCACAGTATACTGGCCTCGTCTCCACCAGTCAGTATGCAGCATTTCACTTTATCAGTTTAGTCTATGGTATGCAGTTGTGTTTCAGTCATCAAACAAGACTCGTTTAATCCACACGCACTGTCACAATGCTATAGCTTTAGTTTTCTAGTCTCCGCATAGTTTATGCAAATGAGTTTTGACATCACAGTAACAGGGTATACTGGTATTGTGTCCACCAGTCATTATTCTCATGATTCCCTACGGCCACACCGCCACCACCGTAAACTGGTCACGTGTCCATCAGTAATTATTAGCATGATTCCGTACGCCCACACCTGCCAGCACGGTATGCTGGCCACCAGTCATTATTCTCATGATTCCCTACTCCCACACGGCCACCACGGTATACTGGCCTCCTGTCCACCAGTCATTATTCTCATTATTCCTTACTCCCAAAAGACCACCACGGTATACTGGCCTCGCGCCCACCAGCCATTATTCTCATGATTACCTACTCCCACACCGCCACCACGATATACTGGCCTCGTGTCCACCATTCATTATTATCATGATTCCATACTCCCAGACCGCTACCACGGTATACTGGCCTCGTGTCAATCAGTCATTATTTTCATGATTCCCTACACCCAAACCGCCACCACGGTATACTGGCCCCGTGTCCACCAGTCGTTATTATCATGATTCTCTACTCCCACGTCGCCACCACGGTATACCAGGCTCGTGTCCACCAGTCATTATTATCATGATTGACTACTCCCAAGTCATCACGACATTATACTGGTCTCGTGTCCACCAGTCATTATTCTCATGATTCCCTAATCCCGTGCCGCCACCACGGTCTCGTGATCACCAGTCATTCTTCTCATGATTCCCTACTCCCACACCGCCACCACGGTATACTGGCCTCGTGTCCATCAGTCATTATTCTCATGATTCACTACTCACACACCGCCACAACGGTATACTGGCCTCGTGTCCACTCGTCATTATTCTCATGATTCCCTATACCCACGTCGCCACCATGGTATACTGGCCCCGTGTCCACCAGTCATTATTTTCATGATTCGCTACTCCCACGCGCCACCACGTATACTAGCTTCGTGTCCCACCAGTCATTATTCTCATGATTCCCTAACCCAATACCGCCACCACCTTATACTGGCCTCGTGTCCACCAGTCATTATTCTCATGATTCCCTACTCCCACACCGCCACCACTGTATACTGGCCTCGTGTCCACCAGTCATTATTCTCATGATTCCATGCTCCCACACCGCCACCACAGTATACTGGCCTCGTGTCCACCAGTCAGTATGCAGCATTTCACTTTGTCAGTTTAGTCTATGGTACGCAGTTGTGTTTCAGTCATCAAACAAGACTGGTTTAATCTACATGCACTGTCACAATGTTATAGCTTTAGTTTTCTAGTCTCCGCATAGTTTATGCAAATGAGTTTTGACATCACAGTAACAGGGTATACTGGTATTGTGTCCACCAGTCATGATTCCCTACGGCCACACCGCCACCACCGTAAACTGGCCACGTGTCCATCAGTAATTATTAGCATGATTCCGTACGCCCACACCTGCCAGCACGGTATGCTGGCCACCAGTCATTATTTTCATGATTCCCTACTCCCACACGGCCACCACGGTATACTGGCCTCGTGTCCACCAGTCATTATTCTCATTATTCCATACTCCCAAAAGACCACCACGGTATACTGGCCTCGCGCCCACCAGCCATTATTCTCATGATTACCTACTCCCACACCGCCACCACGATATACTGGCCTCGTCTCCACCATTCATTATTATCATGATTCCATACTCCCAGACCGTGACCACGGTATACTGGCCTCGTGTCAATCAGTCATTATTTTCATGATACCCTACACCCAAACCGCCACCACGGTATACTGGCCCCGTGTCCACCAGTCGTTATTATCATGATTCTCTACTCCCACGTCGCCACCACGGTATACCAGGCTCGTGTCCACCAGTCATTATTATCATGATTGCCTACTCCCAAGTCATCACGACATTATACTGGTCTAGTGTCCACCAGTCATTATTCTCATGATTCCCTACTCCCGAGCCGCCACCACGGTATACAGGTCTCGTGATCACCAGTCATTCTTCTCATGATTCCCTACTCCCACACCGCTACCACGGTATACTGGCCTCGTGTCCATCAGTCATTATTCTCATGATTCACTACTCACACACCGCCACAACCGTATACTGGCCTCGTGTCCACTCGTCATTATTCTCATGATTCCCTATACCCACGTCGCCACCATGGTATACTGGCCCAGTGTCCACCAGTCATTATTTTCATGATTCGCTACTCCCACGCCGCCACCACGGTATACTAGCTTCGTGTCCACCAGTCATTATTCTCATGATTCCCTGACCCAATACCGCCACCACCTTATACTGGCCTCGTGTCCACCAGTCATTATTCTCATGATTCCCTACTCCCACACCGCCACCACGGTATACTGGCCTCGTGTCCATCAGTCATTCTTCTCATGATTACCTACTCTCACACCGCCACCACGATATACTGGCCTCGTGTCCACACCATTCATGATTCCCTAACCCAATACCGCCACCACCTTATACTGGCCTCGTGTCCACCAGTCATTATTCTCATGATTCACTACTCCCACACCGCCACCACGGTATACTGGCCCCGTGTTCACCAGTCATTGTTCTCAGGATTCGCTACACCCACACCGCCACCACGGTATATTGTATATTGGCACCGTGTTCACCAGTCATTATTCTCGGGATTCACTACTCCCACGCCGCCACGACGGTATCCTGGCTCCGTGTCCACCGGTCATTATTCTCACGATTCACTACTCCCACACCGCCAACACGGTATGCTGGCCTGGTGTCCACCAGTCATATTTCTCATGATTCCCTACTACCACGTTGATACAACGGTATACTGGCCTTGTGTCCACCAGTCATTATTTTCATGATTCCCTACACCCAAACCGCCACCACGGTATACTGGCCCCGTGTCCAACAGTCGTTATTATCATGATTCTCTACTCACACGTCGCCACCACGGTATACCAGGCTCGTGTCCACCAGTCAGTATGATCATGATTGCCTACTCCCACGTCATCACGACATTATACTGGTCTCGTGTCCACCAGTCATTATTCTCATGATTCCCTACTCCCGAGCCGCCACCACGGTATACAGGTCTCGTGATCACCAGTCATTCTTCTCATGATTCCCTACTCCCACACCGCCACCACGGTATTCTGGCCTCGTGTCCATCCGTCATTATTCTCATGATTCACTACTCCCACACCGCCAAAACGGTATACTGGCCTCGTGTCCACTCGTCATTATTCTCATGATTCCCTATACCCACGTCGCCATCATGGTATACTGGCCTCGTGTCCAGCAGTCATTATTTTCATGATTCCCTACTCCCACGCCGCCACCACGGTATACTAGCTTCGTGTCCACCAGTCATTATTCTCATGATTCCCTAACCCAATACCGCCACCACGGTATACTGGCCTCGTGTTCACCAGTCATTATTCTCATGATTCCTTACTCCCACACCGCCACAACGGTATACTGGTCTCGTGTTCACCAGTCATTATTCTCATGATTCCCTAACCCAATACCGCCACCACCTTATACTGGCCTCGTGTCCATCAGTCATTATTGTCATGATTACCTACTCCCACACCGCCACAACGGTATACTGGCCTCGTGTCCATCAGTCATTATTCTCATGATTCCCTAACCCAATACCGCCACCACGGTATACTGGCCTCGTGTTCACCAGTCATTATTCTCATGATTCCCTAACCCAATACCGCCACCACCTTATACTGGCCTCGTGTCCACCAGTCATTATTCTCATGATTCCTTACTCCCACACCGCCACCACGGTATACTGGCCTCGTGTTCACCAGTCATTATTCTCATGATTCCCTAACCCAATACCGCCACCACCTTATACTGGCCTCGTGTCCATCAGTCATTATTCTCATGATTACCTACTCCCACACCGCCACAACATATGCTGGCCTCGTGTCCATCAGTCATTATTCTCATGATTCCCTACACCCACGTCGCCACCACGGTATACTGGCCCCGTGTCCACCTGTCATCATTCTCATGATACCCTACTCCCAAACCGCTGCCACGGTCATTATTCTCATAATTCATTACTCACACGCCGCCACCATGATATACTGGCCCGTGTCCACCAGTCATTATTCTCATGATACCCTACTCCAACACCGTCACCACGGTATACTGGCCTCGTGTTCACCAGTCATTATTCTCATGATACCCTGCTCCCACGCCGCCACCACGGTATACTGGCCCCGTGTCAACCAGTCATTATTCTCATGATTCCCTACACCCACGCAGCCACAACGATATACTGGCCTCGTGTCCACCAGTCATTATTCTCATGATTCCCTATACCCACATCGCCACCACGGAATACTGGCACCGTGTCCACCAGTCATTATTCACATGATACCCTACTCCCACACCACCACCACGGTATACTGGCCCCGTGTCCACCAGTCATTACTCTCATGATTCCCTACACCCACGTCGCCACCACGGTATGCTGGCCCCGTGTCCACCAGTCATTATTCTGAAGATTCCCTACGCCCACACCGCCACCACGGTATACTGGCTTCGTCTCTACCAGTCATTATTAGCATTATTCCGTACGCCCACACCGCCACCACGATATACTGGTCTAGTGTCCACCAGTCATTATTCTCATGATTCCCTACTCCCACACCGCCACCACGGTATTCTGGCCTCGTGTCTACCAGTCATTATTAGCATGATTCCGTACGCCCACACCTCCACCACTATATTCTGGCCTTGTGTCCACCAGTCATTTTTCTCATGATTCCCTACTCCATCGTCGCCACCACGGTATGCTGGTCTCGAGTTCACCAGTCATTATTCGCAGGATTCCGTACGCCCACACCGCCAACACGGTATACTGGCCCCGTGTCCACCAGTCATTATTTGCATGATTCCCTACTCACACACCCCCACCACGGTATACTGGTCTCGTGTTCATCAGACATTAATCTCATGATTCCCTACTCCCACGTCGCCACCACAATAATAATCTTTATTTCCTCCAGATGGAGAGCACAAGCATGAACATTTGATTAAACAATATGAAATACAGACATAGTGAAGAATTAAATTACATGCAATTGAGAATATAGAAAAGTATGTACTGATTATGCAACTGGTAGTTTACATAGCCCTGTACAATTTGATAGCTGAGTTTTATAGTTTCTAGATTCGAAACATATTTCTGATAGTATGTAAAAAATGTACAGCAACACCTACTATCGTGTCTGTTTCTGCGCAAGTGGCCAACATACTATGTTCATAACCAAACAAGACATACACCTGCAGTTCCGGCGATAGAGTCACGAATTTAGTGAAAAACTCTATTCCACATTTTCTGATTAAATCACACCACATTTTAGTTCTGACTCTATCTGAATATGGACATTCATAAATACAATGGAATATCATATTGTGCGTGCTGATGAAACACCTGTGACACTGCTGTAGGTACAATTCCGAGAATAATTTGCACATGAGCACAACTGCTGAACGACACTGGCGTAAGTTACTTCCATTATTTGTGCTAAATTTCCACAGGGAGCAGGGGCTAACTGGCTCAGATATAGTCAACAGTTTATAGAGGGGTTCACTACTTCGCCAGTCGGGAGTCCAGTTGGCAGCGTTCATAATCGATAATCGCTGGTATTGACTATGTGTTTCCATGTACCTTTAGACACAAATTGTCCACTGTATAGGAATTCTTCAATAACATATTCCAGCGAATATTTTCGCAATATACGACACAGGTCCGGCATAAATCCTTGAATTATACTTGGGTTTGTATAGTATGCTGTAAGTTTATTGAGAAAGATAACTCGTACTGGCTTGTTATGTTGAAACACGCAGAGTTGTCCTAAAAACGAAGTTTTGTCATCGATCACAGTTTCGATGGGAAGACACCCAATTGCATTTAGTGCTATGTCCGTTTTAGTTCGTCGCGGGATATCTTGCATATACTTTATACAAAGTCTGTGTGCTCGTTCTAATTTCATAATGTCATTTGGCATCAGGTTATTCCAAAGTTCGCAGCCATATAAAGCTCTTGGTAACACAACACATTCGTATACGCGTTTGGATGTAAGCGGGTGAAGGCCAAATTTGTTAATTCCGCTGTTTACTAATCCGAAAAAGGTTGCTCTGAGTTTATTACATGCTTCCGTTGCATTAACATCTAGCGACATATACTTGTTACATATGATTCCAAGGTGTGTATATTGTTGTTCACATTCAGTTACCGTTTCATCGCCCAACTTCCACTCACGGACACTTTTCACATATTCTGATCTAGTTTCATTAAATACGATCACATTGCACTTTGACGCGTTGTATGTATATCGCCATTTCTGTGAATAACGGTAGCAGATGTTCATCATGTTAGTTAAACCACTTTTGGATAGAGATACCAGCACCATGTCGTCTGCTACTGTGGGACTGCAGCAGTTTTCGCCGTACAGCACAAATCCATCTGGGCTAGACACAAGTTCTAGTAGAAGTTCATTGAGATACGAGAGATACATGAAAGGGGAGCTAACCCCGCCTTGAGCTAACCACGATATACTGGTCTCGTGTTCATCAGAAATTAATCTCATGATTCCCTACTCCCACGTCGCCACCACGGTATACTCGTCTCCTGTCCACCAGTCATTATTCACATGATTCCGTATGTCCACACCGCCACCACCGTATACTGGCCGCGTGTCCAAAAGACATTATTCTCATGATTCCCTACTCCCGATACGCCACCACGGTATACTGGTCTCGATTCCACCAGTCATTATTCTCATGATTCCCTACTCCCGAGCCACCACCACGGTATACTGGCATCGTCATCACCAGTCATTGTTCGCATGATTCCCTGCACCCACACCGCCACCACCATATACTGGTCTAGTGTCCACCAGTCATTATTCTCATGATTCCCAACACCCACGCAGCCACCACGATATTCTGGCCTCGTGTCTACCAGTCATTATTAGCATGATTCCGTACGCCCACACCTCCACCACTATATACTGGTCTAGAGTACACCAGTCATTATTCTCATGATTCCCTACACACACACCGCCACCACAGTATTCTGGCCTCGTGTCTACCAGTCATTATTAGCATGATTCCGTACGCCCACACCTCCACCACTATATACTGGCCTTGTGTCCACCAGTCATTTTTCTCATGATTCCCTACTCCATCGTCGCCACCACGGTATGCTGGTCTCGAGTTCACCAGTCATTATTCGCAGGATTCCGTACGCCCACACCGCCAACACGGTATACTGGCCCCGTGTCCACCAGTCATTATTCTCATGATTCCCTACACCCACGCAGCCACCACGGTATACTGGTCTAGTGTCCACCAGTCATTATTCTCATGATTCCCTACTCCTGCATGGCCACCACGGTATTCTGGCCTCGTGTTCACCAGTCATTATTCTCATGATTCCCTGCTCCAACACCGCCACCACGGTATACTGGCCCAGTGTCCACCAGTCATTATTTTCATGATTCCCTACTCTCACACGACCACCACGGTATACTGGCCCAGTGTCCACCCGTCATTATTATCATGATTCCCTGCTCCCACACCGTCACCATGGTATACTGGCCTCGTGTACACCAGTCATTATTCTCAAGATACATTACTCCCTCATCGCCACCACGGTATACTGGCCTCGTGTTCACCAGTCATTATTTTCATGATTCCCTACTCCCGAGCCGCCACCACAGTATACTGTATACTGGCCATGTGTCCACCAGTCATTAGTCTCATGATACCCTAATCCCACAAGACCACCACAGTATGCTGGCCACGTGCCCACCAGACATTATTCTCATGATTCCCTACTCCCACACGGTCACCACGGTATACTGGCCTCCTGTCAACCAGTCATTATTCTCCTGATTCCCTGCTCCCACACCGCCACCACCGTATACTGGCCCAGTGTCCACCAGTCATTATTCTCATGTTTCCCTACTCCCACACGACCACGACGGTATACTGGCCACGTGCCCAGCAGTCATTATTCTCATGATTCCCTACTCCCACACGGCCACCACGGTATACTGGCCTCGAGTACACCAGTCATTATTCTCATGATTCCGTACTCCCACACCGCCACCACGGTATACTGGCCCCGTGTCTACCAGTCATTATTCTCATGATTCCCTACTCCCACACCGCCACCATGGTATACTGGCCCCTTGTCCACCAGTCATTATTCTCATGATTCCCTACTCCCGAACCGCCACCACAGTATACTGGCGTCGTGTCAACCAGTCATTATTCTCATGATTCCCTTCACCCATATCGCCACCATGGTATACTGGCCCCGTGTCCACCAGTCATTAGGCATCACGGGACGGTTGAAAATAGCCAAAATTGACTGCTTTTCTGAGGGCGGCGGGGGACTTATAAAAATCACCGCCTCTCTCAATCAGATAAGGAGGCTCTTGGGGCAAGTATTGTAAAATACTCGCAAATGAAGTACTAATCGCGCGCCACAATACAAATTCAGTGACTGCATCAGATGTGTTCAATTAATTTTTTTACACAGTTACCCCACCCACCTATTTTTGGCCAAAAGTTTCAACACGACTGAATTGATCGTGATTGTTTTCATGAAAATATGAGGCACAGATACTTTGCTATGTCTTGATCTATCACTTGTAACACCACACCATTTTCTGAAAATGATTTCAAAGCGGGGTCATAACCAGCTCAAATTTTCGCTACAAATGCCCGAAAAATAGCTTAAATTCTGACGCGAAACCGTACCGGCGAGACAGCATAGCAGGCGACATTTTCCAAGATGTCAAAATCAACTGGGGCTAACATTCAGTTTCGTAGAATTATGAAATACTCTAAAAGATACACCTAGTCAAGCCTCCCAAAGTCAAGAAATATTCATAAACATATTTTTCTAGACACACTGGTGTAACTTACAGGGTCGGTAGTGAAGTATATAGAAAATCGTGCACCCCCTTTTTAAAGCTAGCTGCCCACTGTCCCGTGAGACCTTAAGGGGAAATATTGTTTCCACGAAACGGCTCGTCTCGCTCTATATTGCTAATTTCATCAATTTTACGTAAAACGCAAACAAAGAAAAATGTACAAAATGAAAGCTGATGTCGAAATGGGGCGCGGATATCGCCCACCCCCAAAATGGCGAAACGAGAAGTTTCATTTCGGTGTATCAACAGCAAAATACCATGCTTACCTCCAGCCCTGCTGAACCCTGCATATTTGAGTGCAGTAAACTAAAACTGCTGGATGTTATCTTGGGACATGTTCTTCTGTCAAACAATACTGGTTAGAGGTGAAATATGATACCTTGAAATATCAGACGTTTCCCTTAAGGCATCACGGGACGGTTGAAAATAGCCAAAATTGACTGCTTTTCTGAGGGCGGCGGGGGACTTATAAAAAGCACCGCCTCTCACAATCAGTTAAGGAGGCTCTTGGGGCAAGTATTGTAAAATACTCGCAAATGAAGTACTAATCGCGCGCCACAATAAAAATTCAGTGACCGCATCAGATGTGTTCAATTAATGTTTTACACAGTTACCCCACCCACCTATTTTTGGCCAAAACACGACTGAATTTATCGGAATTGTTTTCATGAAAATAAGAGGCACAGATACTTTGTTATGTCATGATCTATCACTTGTAACACCACACCATTTTCTGAAAATGATTTCAAAGCGGGGTCATAACCAGCTCAAATTTTCGCTACAAATGCCCGAAAAATAGATTAAATTCTGACGCGAAACCGTACCGGCGAGACAGCATAGCAGGCGACATTTTCCAAGATGTCAAAATCAACTGGGGCTAACATTCACTTTCGTAGAATTATGAAATACTCTAAAAAATACACGTATTCAAGCCTCCCAAAGTCAAGAAATATTCATGAACATATGTTTATAGACACACTGGTGTAACTTACAGGGTTGGTAGTGAAGTATATAGAAAATCGTTCACCCCCTTGTTAAAGCTAGCTGCCCACTGTCCCGTGAGACCTTATTCTCATGAAACCATACTCCCACACCGCCACCACGGTATACTGGCCCCGTGTGCATCAGTCATTATTCTCATGATACCCAACTCCCACGCCGTCACCATGCTATACTGGGCAATACTTCACCAGTCATTATTCTCACGATTCCCTACTTCCACGCAGCCACAACGTTATGCTGGCCCCGTGTCTACCAGTCATTATTCTCATGATTCACTACTTCCACACCGCCACCACGATATATAGGCCCAGTGTCCACCAGTAATTATTCTCATGATTCCCCACTCCCGAGCTGCCACCAGAGTATACTGGCCTCATGTTCACCTGTCATTATTCTCATAATTCCCTACTCCCACACCGCCACCACGGTATACTGGCCCCGTGTGCATCAGTCATTATTTTCATGATACCCAACTCCCACGCCGTCACCAAGCTATACTGGGCAATACTTCACCAGTCATTATTCTCACGATTCCCTACTTCCACGCAGCCACCACGTTATGCTGGCCCCGAGTCTACCAGTCATTATTCTCATGATTCCCTACTCCCGAGCCGCCACCACAGTATACTGGCGTCGTGTCCACCAGTCATTATTCTCATGATACCCTACTCCCACGCGGCCACAACGGTATACTTGCCCCGTGTCCACCAGTTATTATTCTCATAAAACCCTAATCCCACGCCGCCACCACGGTATACTGGCCCCGTGTCCACCATTCATTATTCTCATGATACCCTACTCCCACGGCGTCACCATGCTACACTGGGCACTTGTTCACCAGTCATTATTCTCATGATTCCCTACTTCCACGCAGCCACCACGTTATGCTAGCCCCGTGTCCACCAGTCATTATTCTCATGATTCCCTACTCCCACAAGACCACCAAAGTATACTGGCCACGTGCCCACCATACATTATTCTCATGATTCCCTACTCCCACACGGCCACCACGGTATACTGGCCTCGTCTCCAAGAGTCATTATTCTCATGATTCCCTGCTCCCACACCGACACCATCGTACACTGGCCAGTGTCCACCAGTCATTATTCTCATGATTCCCTACTCCCACACGACCACCACGGTATACTGGCCTCGTGCCCACCAGTCATTATTCTCATGATTCCCTACTCCCACACGGCCACCACGGTATACTGGCCTCGTGTCCACCAGTCATTATTCTCATTATTCCGCACTCCCACTAGACCACCACGGTGTACTGGCCTCGTGCCCGCCAGTCATTATTCTTATGATTACCTACTCCCAAACCGCCACCACTGTGTACTGGCCCCTTGTCCACCAGTCTTTATTCTCATGATTCCCTACTCCCACACCGCCACCACGGTATACTGGCCCCGTGTCCACCAGTCATTATTCTCATGCTTCCCTACTCCCACACCGCCACCACGGTATGCTGGCCCTGTGTCCACCAGTCATTATTCTCATGATTCCCTACTCCCGAGCCGCCACCACAGTATGCTGGCGTCGTGTCCACCAGTCATTATTCTCATGATTCCCTACACCCATATTGCCTCCACGGTATACTGACCCCTTGTCCACCAGTCATTATTCTCATGATACCCTACTCCCACGCCGCCACCACGGTATACTTGCCCCGTGTCCACCAGTCATTATTATCATGATACCCTACTCCCACGCCGTCACCATGCTATACTGGGCACTTGTTCACCAGTCATTATTCTCATGATTTCCTACTTCCAAGCAGCCACCACGTTATGCTGGCCCAGTGTCCACCAGTCATTATTCTCATGATTCCCTACTCCCACACCGCCACCACGGTATACTGTCCCCGTTTCCACCAGTCATCATTATTCTCATGATTCCCTACTCCCACGAGACCACCACAGTATACTCGCAACGTGCCCACCAGACATTATTCTCATGATTCCCTACTCCCACACCGACACCACGGTATACTGGCCTCGTGTCCACCAGTCATTATTCTCATGATTCCCTGCTCCCACACCGCCACCACCGTATACTGGCCCAGTGTCCACCAGTCATTATTCTCATTATTACCTACTCCCACACCGCCACCAGTGTATACTGGCCCCTTGTCCACTCGTCATTATTCTCATGATACCCTACTCCCACACGGCCACCACGGTATACTGGCCCCGTGTCCACCAGCCATTATTCTCATGATTTCCTCCTCCCACACCGCCACAACGGTATACTGGCGTCGTGTCCACCAGTCATTATTCTCATGATACCCTACTCCCACGCCGCCACAACGGTATACTTGCCCCGTGTCCACCAGTCATTATTCTCATAAAATCCTAATCCCACGCCGCCACCACGGTATACTGGCCCCGTGTCCACCAGTCATTATTTTCATGATACCCTACTCCCACGCCGTCACCATGCTACACTGGGCACTTGTTCACCAGTCATTATTCTCATGATTCCCTACTTCCACGCAGCCACCACGTTATGCTAGCCCCGTGTCCACCAGTCATTATTCTCATGATTCCCTACTCCCACAAGACCACCAAAGTATACTGGCCACGTGCCCACCATACATTATTCTCATGATTCCCTACTCCCACATGGCCACCACGGTATACTGGCCTCGTCTCCATGAGTCATTATTCTCATGATTCCCTGCTCCCACACCGACACCATCGTACACTGGCCCAGTGTCCACCAGTCATTATTCTCATGATTCCCTACTCCCACACGACCACCACGGTATACTGGCCTCGTGCCCACCAGTCATTATTCTCATGATTCCCTACTCCCACACGGCCACCACGGTATACTGGCCTCGTGTCCACCAGTCATTATTCTCATTATTCCGCACTCCCAATAGACCACCACGGTGTACTGGCCTCGTGCCCGCCAGTCATTATTCTTATGATTACCTACTCCCAAACCGCCACCACTGTGTACTGGCCCCTTGTCCACCAGTCTTTATTCTCATGATTCCCTACTCCCACACCGCCACCACGGTATACTGGCCCCGTGTCCACCAGTCATTATTCTCATGCTTCCTACTCCCACACCGCCACCACGGTATGCTGGCCCTGTCGCCGTCCACCAGTCATTATTCTCATGATTCCCTACTCCCGAGCCGCACCACAGTATGCTGGCGTCGTATCCACCAGTCATTATTATCATGATTCCCTACACCCATATTGCCTCCACGGTATACTGACCCCTTGTCCACCAGTCATTATTCTCATGATACCCTACTCCCCACGCCGCCACCACGGTATACTTGCCCGTGTCCACCAGTCATTATTATCATGATATACCCTACTCCCACGCGTACCATGCTATACGGGACCTTGTTCAACAGTCATTATTCTCATGATTTCCTACTTCCAAGCAGCCACCACGTTATGCTGGCCCCGTGTCCACCAGTCATTATTCTCATGATTCCCTACTCCCACACCGCCACCACGGTATACTGTCCCCGTGTCCACCAGTCATCATTATTCTCATGATTCCCTACTCCCACGAGACCACCACAGTATACTCGCAACGTGCCCACCAGACATTATTCTCATGATTCCCTACTCCCACACCGACACCACGGTATACTGGCCTCGTGTCCAACAGTCATTATTCTCATGATTCCCTGCTCCCACACCGCCACCACCGTATACTGGCCCAGTGTCCACCAGTCATTATTCTCATTATTACCTACTCCCACACCGCCACCAGTGTATACTGGCCCTTGTCCACTCGTCATTATTCTCATGATACCCTACTCCACACGGCCGGGTCCACCCGGTATACTGGCCCGTGTCCACCAGCCATTATTCTCATGATTTCCTACTCCCACACCGCCACCACGGTATACTGGCCCCGTGTCCACCAGTCATTATTCTCATGATTCCCTTCTCCCACAAAACCACCACGGTATACTGGCCTCGTGCCCACGAGTCATTATTCTCATTATTCCCTCCTCCCACATCGCCACTACGGTATACTGGCCCCGTGTCCACCAGTCATTATTCTCATGATTCCCTACTCCCACACGACCACCACGATATACTGGCCTCGTGCCCACCAGTCATTATTCTCATGATTCCATACTCCCAGACGACAACCATTGTATGCTGGCCCCGTGTCCACCAGACATTATTATCATAATTCCCTACGCCCACACCGCCACCACGGTATACTGGCCTCGTGCCCACCAGTCATTTTTCTCATGATTACCTACTCCCACACCGCCACCACTGTATACTGGCCCCGTGTCCACCATTCATTGTTCTCATGATTCTCTACTCCAACACCGCCACCACGGTATACTGGCCCCGTGTCCACCAGTCATTATTCTCATGATTCCCTACTCCCGAGCCGCCACCACAGTATACTGGCGTCGTGTCCACCAGTCATTATTCTCCTGATTCCCTACACCCATATTGCCTCCACGGTATGCTGACCCCGTGTCCACCAGTCATTATTCTCATGATACCCTACTCCCACGCCGCCACCACGGTATACTGGCCCCGTGTCCACCAGTCATTATTCTCATGATACCCTACTCCCACGCCGTCACCATGCTATACTGGTCACTTGTTCACCAGTCATTATTCTCATGATTCCCTACTTCCACGCAGCCACCAAGTTATGCTGGCCCCGTTTCCACCAGTCATTATTCTCATGATTCCCTACTCCCACACCGCCACCACGGTATACTGGCCCCGTGTCCACCAGTCATTATTCTCATGATTCCCTACTCCCACGTCGCCACGACGGTATACTGGTCTCGTGTCCACCAGTCATTATTCTCATGATACCTACTCCCACACCGCCATCACGGTTTTCTGGTCTCGTGTCCACCAGTCTTATTGTTTTTTTCATGATTCTCTACTCCCGAGACGCTAACACGGTATACTGGTAAAGTGTCCACCAGTCATTATTCTCATGATACCCTACTCCCACACCGCCATCACGGTATTCTGGTCTCGTGTACACCAGTTATTATTTTGTTCATGATTCCCTACTCCCGAGCCGCCATCACAGTATACTGGCCTCGTCTTCGCCGTTCATTAATCTCCGGATTCCCTACACCCTCACCGCCAAACACGCTATACTGGCCTCGTCGTCCACCATTCATTATTCTCATGATTCCCTACTCACACACCGCCACTACGGTATATGGCCCCGGGTCCACCAGTTATTATTCTCATGATTCCCTACTCCCACGCTGTCACCACGGTATTACTGGCCTCGTGTCCACCAGTCATTATTCTCATGATTCCCTACTCCCGACCGCCAACCACAGTATACTGGCCTGTCTTCGGACGGTCTTTAATTTCAGGATTCCCTACACCCTCACCGCCAAAACGGTATACTGGCCTCGTGTCCACCAGTCATTATTCTCATGATACCCTACTCCCACGCCGTCACCATGCTATACAGGGCACTTGTTCACCAGTCATTATTCTCGTGATTCCCTACTTTCACGCAGCCACCACGTTATGCTGGCCCCGTTTCCACCAGTCAATATTCTCATGATTCCCTACTCCCACACCGCCACCACGGTGTACTGGCCCCGTGTCCACCAGTCATTATTCTCATGATTCCTTACTCCCACACCGCGACCACGGTATACTGGCCCCGTGTACACCAGTCATTATTCTCATGATTCCCTACTCCCACGTCGCCAAAACCGTATACTGGTCTCGTGTCCACCAGTCATTATTCTCATGATTCCCTACTCCCACACCGCCATCACGGTTTTCTGGTCTCGTGTCCACCAGTCATTATTTTGTTCATGATTCTCTACTCCCGAGACGCTAACACGGTATACTGGTAAAGTGTCCACCAGTCATTATCTCATTATTCCCTACTCCCGAGCCGCCACCACAGTATACTGGCCCTCGTCTTCCGGCCCGGTCACTAATCTCAGGATTCCCTACACCCTAACCAAACACGTATACTGCTCGTGTCCACCATTCATTATTCTCATTATTCCCCTTCTCCCAAAAAACCACCACGGTATACTGGCCTCGTGCCCACGGTCATTATTCTCATGATTCCCTACTCCCACAATCCGCCACCACGGTACTGGCAGTGTCCACCATTCATTATTTTTCTCATGATTCCCCCTACTCCCCACACTGCCACCACATATACTGGCCCGTGTCCACCAGTCAATAATTTTCATGATTCCCTACTCCCTCACCACCACCACGGTATACAGGCCCCGTGTCCACCAGTCATTATTTTCATGATTCCCTACTCCCTCACCATCACCACGGTACACAGGCCCCGCGTCCACCAGTCATTATTCTCATGATTCCCTACTTCCGAGCCGCCACTACATTATACTGGCTTCGTGTCCACCAGTCATTATTGTCATGATTCCCTACACCCATGTCGCCTCCACGGTATACAGACCCCGTGTCCACCAGCAGTCATTTTTCTCATTATTCCCTACTCCCAAACCGCCACCACGGTATACTGGCCCCGTGACCACCAGTCATTATTCTCATGCTTCCCTACTCCCACACCGCCACCACGGTATGCTGGCCCCGTGTCCACCAGTCATTATTCTCATGATTCCATACTCCCGAGCCGCCACCACAGTATGCTGGCGTCGTGTCCACCAGTCATTATTCTCATGATTCCCTACACCCATATTGCCTCCACGGTATACTGACCCCTTGTCCACCAGTCATTATTCTCATGATACCCTACTCCCACGCTACACCACGGTATACTGGCCCCGTGTCCACCAGTCATTATTCTCATGATACCCTACTCCCACGCCGTCACCATGCTATACTGGTCCTTGTTCATCATTCATTATTCTCATGATTCCCTACTTCCACGCAGCCACCAAGTTATGCTGGCCCCGTTTCCACCAGTCATTATTCTCATGATTCCCTACTCCCACACCGCCACCACGGTATACTGGCCCCGTGTCCACCAGTCATTATTCTCATGATTCCCTACTCCCACACCGCCACCACGGTATACTGGCCTCGTGTCCACCAGTCATTATTCTCATGATTCCCTACTCCCGAGCCGCCACCACAGTATACTGGCCTCGTCTTCGACGGTCTTTAATTTCAGGATTCCCTACACCCTCACCGCCAACACGGTATACTGGCCTCTTGTCCACCAGTCATTATTCTCATGATACCCTACTCCCACGCCGTCACCATGCTATACAGGGCACTTGTTCACCAGTCATTATTCTCATGATTCCCTACTTTCACGCAGCCACCACGTTATGCTGGCCCCGTTTCCACCAGTCAATATTCTCATGATTCCCTACTCCCACACCGCCACCACGGTGTACTGGCCCCGTGTCCACCAGTCATTATTCTCATGATTCCTTACTCCCACACCACCGCGACCACGGTATACTGGCCCCGTGTACACCAGTCATTATTCTCATGATTCCCTACTCCCACGTCGCCAAAACCGTATACTGGTCTCGTGTCCACCAGTCATTATTCTCATGATACCCTACTCCCACGCCGTCACCATGCTATACTGGGCACTTGTTCACCAGTCATTATTCTCATGATTTCCTACTTCCAAGCAGCCACCACGTTATGCTGGCCCCGTGTCCACCAGTCATTATTCTCATGATTCCCTACTCCCACACCGCCACCACGGTATTCTGTCCCCGTGTCCACCAGTCATCATTATTCTCATGATTCCCTACTCCCACGAGACCACCACAGTATACTCGCAACGTGCCCACCAGACATTATTCTCATGATTCCCTACTCCCACACCGACACCACGGTATACTGGCCTCGTGTCCAACAGTCATTATTCTCATGATTCCCTGCTCCCACACCGCCACCACCGTATACTGGCCCAGTGTCCACCAGTCATTATTCTCATTATTACCTACTCCCACACCGCCACCAGTGTATACTGGCCCCTTGTCCACTCGTCATTATTCTCATGATACCCTACTCCCACACGGCCACCACGGTATACTGGCCCCGTGTCCACCAGCCATTATTCTCATGATTTCCTACTCCCACACCGCCACCACGGTATACTGGCCCCGTGTCCACCAGTCATTATTCTCATGATTCCCTTCTCCCACAAAACCACCACGGTATACTGGCCTCGTGCCCACGAGTCATTATTCTCATTATTCCCTCCTCCCACATCGCCACTACGGTATACTGGCCCCGTGTCCACCAGTCATTATTCTCATGATTCCCTACTCCCACACGACCACCACGATATACAGGCATCGTGCCCACCAGTCATTATTCTCATGATTCCATACTCCCAGACGACAACCATTGTATGCTGGCCCGTGTCCACCAGACATTATTATCATAATTCCCTACGCCCACACCGCCACCACGGTATTACTGGCCTCGTGCCCACCAGTCATTTTTCTCATGATTACCTACTCCCACACCGCCACCACTGTATACTGGCCCGTGTCCACCATTCATTGTTCTCATGATTCTCTACAATCCAACACCGCCACCACGGTATACTGGCCCCGTGTCCACCAGTCATTATTCTCATGATTCCCTACTCCCGAGCCGCCACCACAGTATACTGGCGTCGTGTCCACCAGTCATTATTCTCCTGATTCCCTACACCCATATTGCCTCCACGGTATGCTGACCCCGTGTCCACCAGTCATTATTCTCATGATACCCTACTCCCACGCCGCCACCACGGTATACTGGCCCCGTGTCCACCAGTCATTATCTCATGATACCCTACTCCCACGCCGTCACCATGCTATACTGGTCACTTGTTCACCAGTCATTATTCTCATGATTCCCTACTTCCACGCAGCACCAAGTTATGCTGGCCCCGTTTCCACCAGTCATTATTCTCATGATTCCCTACTCCCACACCGCCACCACGGTATACTGGCCCCGTGTCCACCAGTCATTATTCTCATGATTCCCTACTCCCACGTCGCCACGACGGTATACTGGTCTCGTGTCCACCAGTCATTATTCTCATGATACCCTACTCCCACACCGCCATCACGGTTTTCTGGTCTCGTGTCCACCAGTCATTATTTTTTTCATGATTCTCTACTCCCGAGACGCTAACACGGTATACTGGTAAAGTGTCCACCAGTCATTATTCTCATGATACCCTACTCCCACACCGCCATCACGGTATTCTGGTCTCGTGTACACCAGTTATTATTTTGTTCATGATTCCCTACTCCCGAGCCGCCATCACAGTATACTGGCCTCGTCTTCGCCGTTCATTAATCTCCGGATTCCCTACACCCTCACCGCCAACACGCTATACTGGCCTCGTGTCCACCATTCATTATTCTCATGATTCCCTACTCACACACCGCCACTACGGTATACTGGCCCCGGGTCCACCAGTTATTATTCTCATGATTCCCTACTCCCACGCTGTCACCACGGTATACTGGCCTCGTGTCCACCAGTCATTATTCTCATGATTCCCTACTCCCGAGCCGCCACCACAGTATACTGGCCTCGTCTTCGACGGTCATTAATTTCAGGATTCCCTACACCCTCACCGCCAACACGGTATACTGGCCTCGTGTCCACCAGTCATTATTCTCATGATACCCTACTCCCACGCCGTCACCATGCTATACTGGGCACTTGTTCACCAGTAATTATTCTCATGATTCCCAACTTTCACGCAGCCACCACGTTATGCTGGCCCCGTGTCCACCAGTCATTATTCTCATGATTCCTTACTCCCACACCGCGACCACGGTATACTGGCCCCGTGTCCACCAGTCATTATTCTCATGATTCCCTACTCCCACACCGCCACCACGGTATACTGGCCTCGTGTCCACCAGTCATTATTCTCATGATTCCCTACTCCCGAGCCGCCACCACAGTATACTGGCCTCGTCTTCGACGGTCTTTAATTTCAGGATTCCCTATACCCTCACCGCCAACACGGTATACTGGCCTCTTGTCCACCAGTCATTATTCTCATGATACCCTACTCCCACGCCGTCACCATGCTATACAGGGCACTTGTTCACCAGTCATTATTCTCATGATTCCCTACTTTCACGCAGCCACCACGTTATGCTGGCCCCGTTTCCACCAGTCAATATTCTCATGATTCCCTACTCCCACACCGCCACCACGGTGTACTGGCCCCGTGTCCACCAGTCATTATTCTCATGATTCCTTACTCCCACACCGCGACCACGGTATACTGGCCCCGTGTACACCAGTCATTATTCTCATGATTCCCTACTCCCACGTCGCCAAAACCGTATAACTGGTCTCGTGTCCACCAGTCATTATTCTCCATGATTCCCTACCTCCCACACCCGCCATCACGGTTTTCTGGTCTCGTGTCCACCAGTCATTATTTTGTTCATGATTCTCTACTCCCGAGACGCTAACACGGTATACTGGTAAAGTGTCCACCAGTCATTATTCTCATTATTCCCTACTCCCGAGCCGCCACCACAGTATACTGGCCTCGTCTTCGCCGGTCACTAATCTCAGGATTCCCTACACCCTAACCGCAAACACGTTATACTGGCCTCGTGTCCACCATTCATTATTCTCATTATTCCCTTCTCCCACAAAACCACCACGGTATACTGGCCTCGTGCCCACTGGTCATTATTCTCATGATTCCCTACTCCCACACCGCCACCACGGTATACTGGCCCCGTGTCCACCATTCATTATTCTCATGATTCCCTACTCCCACACTGCCACCACAGTATACTGGCCCCGTGTCCACCAGTCAATATTTTCATGATTCCCTACTCCCTCACCACCACCACGGTATACAGGCCCCGTGTCCACCAGTCATTATTTTCATGATTCCCTACTCCCTCACCATCACCACGGTACACAGGCCCCGCGTCCACCAGTCATTATTCTCATGATTCCCTACTTCCGAGCCGCCACTACAGTATACTGGCTTCGTGTCCACCAGTCATTATTGTCATGATTCCCTACACCCATGTCGCCTCCACGGTATACAGACCCCGTGTCCACCAGCAGTCATTTTTCTCATTATTCCCTACTCCCACACCGCCACCACGGTATACTGGCCCCGTGACCACCAGTCATTATTCTCATGCTTCCCTACTCCCACACCGCCACCACGGTATGCTGGGCCCCGTGTCCACCAGTCATTATTCTCATGATTCCATACTCCCGAGCCGCCACCACAGTATGCTGGCGTCGTGTCCACCAGTCATTATTCTCATGATTCCCTAACACCCACCCTGATTGCCACCACGGTATACTGACCCTGTCCACAGTCATTATACTGGATGATTTACCCTGACCCTACTCCCACGCTACACCACGGTATACTGGCCCCGTGTCCACCAGTCATTATTCTCATGATACCCTACTCCCACGCCGTCACCATGCTATACTGGTCACTTGTTCATCATTCATTATTCTCATGATTCCCTACTTCCACGCAGCCACCAAGTTATGCTGGCCCCGTTTCCACCAGTCATTATTCTCATGATTCCCTACTCCCACACCGCCACCACGGTATACTGGCCCCGTGTCCACCAGTCATTATTCTCATGATTCCCTACTCCCACACCGCCACCACGCTATACTGGCCCCGTATACACCAGTCATTATTCTCATGATTCCCTACTCCCACGTCGCCACGACGGTATACTGGTCTCGTGTCACCAAGTCATTATTCTCATGATACCCTACTCCCACACCGCCATCACGGTATTCTGGTCTCGTGTACACCAGTTATTATTTTTTCATGATTCCCCTACTCCCGAGCCGCCATCACAGTACTGGCCTCGTCTTCGCCGTTCATTAATCTCCGGATTCCCTACACCACCCTCACCGCCAACACGCTTATACTGGACCTCGTGTCCACCATTCATTATTCTCATTATTCCCTTCTCCCACAAAACCACCACGGTTGGTATACTGGCTCGTGCCCATAGTCATTATTCTCATGATTCACCCTACTCCCACACCGCCACTACGGTTATACTGGCCCCGGGTCCACCAGTCATATTCTCATGATTCCCTACTCCCCACGCTGTCACCACGGGTATACTGGCCCCCCCCCCCCCCCCCACTCGTGTCCACAAGTCATTTTATTCATGATGCCCTACTCCCGAGCCGCCACCACAGTATACTGGCCTCGTCTTCGACGGGTTCATTAATTTCAGGATTCCCCTACACCCTCACCGCCAACACGGTATACTGGCCTCGTGGTCCACCAGTCATTATTCTCATGATACCCTCCCACGCCAGGTCACCATGGCTATACTGGGCACTTGTTACAGTAAATTATTCTCATGATTCCCAACTTTCACGCAGCCAACCACGTTAATTTTGCTGGCCCGTGTCCACCAGTCCATTTATTCTCATGATTCCTTACTCCCCACACCGCGACCACGGTATACTGGCCCGTGTGTACACCAGTCATTATTCTCATGATTTCCCTACTCCCACGTCGCCAACAAAAAAAAACCGTATACTGGTCTCGTGTTCCACCAGTCATTATTCTCATGATTCCCTACTCCCACACCGCCATCACGGTTTTTGGTCTCGTGTCCACCAGTCATTATTTTTTTCATGATTTCTCTACTCCCGAGACGCTGACACGGTATACTGGTAAAGTGTCCACCAGTCATTATTCTCATGATTCCCTAAACTCCCGAGCCCGCCACGCCACCACAGTATAAACTGGCCTCGTCTTCGCCGGTCACTAATCTCAGGATTCCCTACACCCTCACCGAAACACGTGTATACTGGCCTCGTGTCCACCATTCATTATTCTCATTATTCCCTTCTCCACAAAAAACCACCACGGGTATACTGGCCTCGTGCCCACTGGTCATTATTTTCTCATGATTCCCCTACTCCCACACCGCCACTACGGTATACTGGCCGCCCCGTGTCCACCAGTCATTATTCTCATGATTCCCTACTCCCACACTGCCACCACAGTATACTGGCCCCGTGTCCATCAGTCAATATTTTCATGATTCCCTACTTCCCTCACCACCACCACGGTACACATGGCCCCGACCTGTCCACCAGTCATTATTTTCATGATTCCCTATTCACCCTCACCATCACCACGGTACACAGGCCCCGGCCCCGTGTCCACCAGTCATTATTCTCATGATTCCCTACTCCCGAGCCGCCACTACAGTATACTGGCTTCGTGTCCACCAGTCATTATTGTCATGATTCCCTACACCCATGTCGCCTCCACGGTATACAGACCCCGTGTCCACCAGCTGTCATTATTCTCATTATTCCCTACTCCCACACCGCCACCACGGTATACTGGCCCCGTGTCCACCAGTCATTATTCTCATGCTTCCCTACTCCCACACCGCCACCACGGTATGCTGGCCCCGTGTCCACCAATCATTATTCTCATGATTCCCTACTCCCGAGCCGCCACCACAGTATGCTGGCGTCTTGTCCACCAGTCATTATTCTCATGATTCCCTACACCCATATTGCCTCCACGGTATACTGACCCCTTGTCCACCAGTCATTATTCTCATGATACCCTACTCCCACGCCGCCACCACGGTATACTTACCCCGTGTTCACCAGTCATTATTCTCATGATACCCTACTCCCATATTGCCTCCACGGTATACTGACCCCTTGTCCACCAGTCATTATTCTCATGATACCCTACTCCCACGCTACACCACGGTATACTGGCCCCGTGTCCACCAGTCATTATTCTCATGATACCCTACTCCCACGCCGTCACCATGCTATACTGGTCACTTGTTCATCATTCATTATTCTCATGATTCCCTACTTCCACGCAGCCACCAAGTTATGCTGGCCCCCCCCGTTTCCACCAGTCATTATTCTCATGATTCCCTACTCCCACACCGCCACCACGGTATACTGGCCCCGTGTCCACCAGTCATTATTCTCATGATTCCCTACTCCCACACCGCCACCACGGTATACTGGCCCCGTATACACCAGTCATTATTCTCATGATTCCCTACTCCCACGTCGCCACGACGGTATACTGGTCTCGTGTCCACCAGTCATTATTCTCATGATACCCTACTCCCGAGCCGCCACTACAGTATACTGGCTTCGTGTCCACCAGTAATTATTGTCATGATTCCCTACACCCATGTCGCCTCCACGGTATACAGACCCCGTGTCCACCAGCTGTCATTATTCTCATTATTCCCTACTCCCACACCGCCACCCAGGTATACTGCCCCGTGACCACCAGTATTATTCTCATGCTTCCTACTCCACCGCCACCTCGGTATGACTGGCCCCGTGTCCAATCATTATTCTCATGATTCCCTACTCACACGACCACCACGGTATATGGCCCGTGCCCACCCCAGTCATTATTCTCATGATTCCCTTCCTCCCACAACACCAACCACGGTATTAGGCCTCGTGCACTAGTCATTCTCATTATTCCCTTCTCCCACATCGCCACTACGTATACGGCCAGTGTCCACAGGTCATTATCTGATGATTCCCTACTCCAACACGACCACCACGGTATACTGGCCTCGTGCCCACCAGTCATTATTCTCATGATTCCCTTCTCCCACAACACCACCACGGTATACTGGCCTCGTGCCCACTAGTCATTATTCTCATTATTCCCTTCTCCCACATCGCCACTACGGTATACTGGCCCCGTGTCCACCAGTCATTATTCTCATGATTCCCTACTCCAACACGACCACCACGGTATACTGGCCTCGTGCCCACCAGTCATTATTCTCATGATTCCCTACTCCCGAGCCGCCACCACAGTATGCTGGCGTCGTGTCCACCAGTCATTATTCTCATGATTCCCTACACCCATATTGCCTCCACGGTATACTGACCCCTTGTCCACCAGTTATTATTCTCATGATACCCTACTCCCACGCCGCCACCACGGTATACTTACCCCGTGTTCACCAGTCATTATTCTCATGATACCCTACTCCCACGCGTCACCATGCTATACTGGGCACTTGTTCACCAGTCATTATTCTCATGATTTCCTACTTCCAAGCAGCCACAACCTTATGCTGGCCCCGTGTCCACCAGTCATTATTATCATGATTCCCTACTCCCACACCGCCACCACGGTATACTGGCCCCGTGTACACCAGTCATTATTCTCATGATTCCCTACTCCCACGTCGCCACGACGGTATACTGGTCTCGCGTCCACCAGTCATTACTCTCATGACACCCTACTCCCACACCGCCATCACGGTATTCTGGTCTCGTGTACACCAGTTATTATTTTTTTCATGATTCCCTACTCCCGAGCCGCCATCACAGTATACTGGCCTCGTCTTCGCCGTTCATTAATCTCCGGATTCCCTACACCCTCGCCGCCAACACGCTATACTGGCCTCGTGTCCACCATTCATTATTCTCATTATTCCCTTCTCCCACAAAACCACCACGGTATACTGGCCTCGTGCCCACTAGTCATTATTCTCATGATTCCCTACTCCCACACCGCCACTACGGTATACTGGCCCCGGGTCCACCAGTCATTATTCTCATGATTCCCTACTCCCACGCCGTCACCACGGTATACTGGCCTCGTGTCCACCAGTCATTATTCTCATGATTCCCTACTCCCGAGCCGCCACCACAGTATACTGGCCTCGTCTTCGACGGTCATTAATTTCAGGATTCCCTACACCCTCACCGCCAACACGGTATACTGGCCTCGTGTCCACCAATCATTATTCTCATGATACCCTACTCCCACGCCGTCACCATGCTATACTGGGCACTTGTTCACCAGTCATTATTCTCATGATTCCCTACTTTCACGCAGCCACCACGTTATGCTGGACCCGTGTCCACCAGTCATTATTCTCATGATTCCCTACTCCCACACAACCACCACGGTGTACTGGACCCGTGTCCACCAGTCATTATTCTCATGATTCCTTACTCCCACACCGCGACCACGGTATACTGGCCCCGTGTACACCAGTCATTATTCTCATGATTCCCTACTCCCACGTCGCCAACACCGTATACTGGTCTCGTGTCCACCAGTCATTATTCTCATGATTCCCTACTCCCACACCGCCATCACGGTTTTCTGGTCTCGTGTCCACCAGTCATTATTTTTTTCATGATTCTCTACTCCCGAGACGCTAACACGGTATACTGGTAAAGTGTCCACCAGTCATTATTCTCATGATTCCCTACTCCCGAGCCGCCACCACAGTATACTGGCCTCGTCTTCGCCGGTCACTAATCTCATGATTCCCTACACCCTCACCGCAAACACGTTATACTGGCCTCGTGTCCACCATTCATTATTCTCATTATTCCCTTCTCCCACAAAACCACCACGGTATACTGGCCTCGTGCCCACTGGTCATTATTCTCATGATTCCCTACTCCCACACCGCCACCACGGTATACTGGCCCCGTGTCCACCAGTCATTATTCTCATGATTCCCTACTCCCACACTGCCACCACAGTATACTGGCCCCGTGTCCACCAGTCAATATTTTCATGATTCCCTACTCCCTCACCACCACCACGGTATACAGGCCCCGTGTCCACCAGTCATTATTTTCATGATTCCCTACTCCCTGACCATCACCACGGTACACAGGCCCCGTGTCCACCAGTCATTATTCTCATGATTCCCTACTCCTGAGCCGCCACTACAGTATACTGGCTTCGTGTCCACCAGTCATTATTGTCATGATTCCCTACACCCATGTCGCCTCCACGGTATGCAGACCCCGTGTCCACCAGCAGTCATTATTCTCATGATACCCTACTCCCACGCCACCACCACGGTATACTGGACCCGTGTCCACCAGTCATTATTCTCATGATACCCTACTCCCACGCCGTCACCACGGTATACTGGCCTCGAGTTCACCATTCATTATTCTCATGATTCCCTCCTACCACGCAGCCACCACGGTATGCTGGCCCCGTGTCCACCAGTCTTTATTCTCATGATTCCCTACGCACACACCGCCACCACGGTATACTGGCCTCGTGTCCACCATTCATTATTCTCATTATTCCCTTCTCCCACAAAACCACCACGGTATACTGGCCTCGTGCGCACTAGTCATTATTCTCATGATTCCCTACTCCCACATCGCCACCACGGTATGCTGGCCCCGTGTCCACCAGTCATTATTATCATGATTCCCAACTCCCACACCGCCACCACAGTATACTGGCCCCGTGTCCACCAGTCATTATTCTCATTATTCCCTACTCCCACACCGCCACCACGGTATACTGGCCACGTGTCCACCAGTCATTATTCTCATGATTCCCTACTCCTTCACCACCACCACGGTATACTGGCCCCGTGTCCACCAGTCATTATTCTCATGATTCCCTACTCCCGAGCCGCCACCACAGTATACTGGCGTCGTGTCCACCAGTCATTATTCTCATGATTCCCTACACCCATGTCGCCTCCACGGTATACTTACCCCTTGTCCACCAGTTATTATTCTCATGATACCCTACTCCCACGCCAGCACCACGGTATACTGACCCCGTGTCGACCAATCATTATTGTCATGATACCCTACTCCCACGCCGTCACCATGGTATACTGGCCACGTGTTCACCAGTCATTATTCTCACGATTCCCTACTCCCACGCAGCCACCACGGTATGCTGGCCCCGTGTCCACCAGTCATTATTCTCATGATTGCCTACGCCCACACCGGCGCCACGGTATACTCGCCTCGTGTCCACCAGTCACTATTAGCATGATTCCGTACGCCCACACCGCCACCACGGTATACTGGCCTCGTGTCCACCTATGATTATTCAGATGATTCCCTACTCCCACGTCGCCACCACGGTATACTGGTCTCGTGACAACCAGTCATTATTCTCATGATTCCGTACGACCACACCGCCTCCATGGTATACTGGTCTCGTGTCCACCAGTTATTATTCTCATGATTCCCTACTCCCGAGCCGCCACCACAGTATACTGGCATCGTGTTCACCGGTCATTATTCTCATTATTCCGTACTCCCACACCGCCACCACGGTATACTGACCTCATGTTCACCAGTCTTTATTCTCATAATTCCCTACTCCCGAGCCGCCACCACAGTATACTGACCTCATGTTCACCAGTCTTTATTCTCAAGATTCCCTACTCCCACACCGCCGCCACGGTATACTGGCCTCATGTTCACCAGTCTTTATTCTCATGATTCCCTACACCCACGCAGCTACCACGGTATACTGGCCTAGTGTTCAAGCGGTCATTATTCTCATGATTCCCTACTCCCTAGACGCTGCCAATGTATACTGTTCTCGTGTCCACCAGTCATTATTCTCACGATTCCCTACTCCCGAGCGGCCACCACATTATACTGGCCTCGTGTTCACCGGTCATGATTCTCATAATTCCCCACTCTCACACCGCCACCACGGTATACTGGCCTCGTGTACACTAGTCATTATTCTCATGATTCCCTGCTCCCACACCGCCACAACGGTATACTGGCCTCGTGTTCACCGGTCATTATGTAGCATTTCACTCAGTCACTTTAGTCTATGGGGTGCAGTTGTGTTTCATCCACCTAACTAGACTAGTTTAATCTAAATACAATGTCATAATGTTATAGCTTTTGTTTACTAATATCTTCATAGTTTATGCAAATGAGTAACAGGGTTACCAAGTTATACTGGCGCCGTGTTCACCAGTCATTATGCAGCATTTCAGTCAGTCAGTTTAGCCTATGGGATGCAGTTGTGTTTCATCAAACTAATAAGACTGATTTAAACTACATGCACTGTCACAATTTTATAGATTTTGTTTTCTAATCTCTGCATAGTTTATGCAAATGAGTTGTGACATCACAGTAACATGGTATGGGATCACGTGATATATTTTTTTACACTGGATTAATGCGCCCATGGGGTTTCAGGTAAATCTTATTTTGCATCAGTACGAGTGCGGTTTCTTCCTTTTCATGCGTAGAAAATGTTATCGTGCTAAGTTCAAACAACGTTCCGTCGGATTCAAATGTATTTGCAGTAATGCTGCTAACTTTGGTATTGCCGGACTCGTAGTGCTAAAGGTACATACCCACTCAGTAGGCAAAAACTGTCCTTTATAGGAATTAAATAAATGTATAAATGTGTAACTATTCCACCAGTTCTAAAGATTACGAGTGGCCGCTGTACAGGTCTAATCATTTAGTAATATTTATTTTATTGATAGTGACGCGCGTTGTTATCAGGCTATTTTCATATTCAAATTAGTCATGGTATTTTTTATAAATATTTATACTAGTAATTAAATGTGTCACCTGAAAAAATATTTGTACGATATTGCACATCAAAAAATAAATAGTAATGTCCGTTAACAGTTTAAGGAAACACTGCGGTGTGGAAAGTTACATCTGATATTAACATGTTATGCCTACTGAGTGGGCATGTACCTTTAACAGCTGGAACATTGTCATCATTAGAAGGAAGAAACCGCAATCGTATTAATGGAAACTAAGATTCACCCGATCCCACATGGGCGCCGTCATTAATACAGTGTAAGCAATATACCACGTGAGCCCATACCATGAGTAAGTGCATTTAAATACTGCAAATTGCGATATTTGTCAATATTATTGTGAATAGATATGCATAGTTTTGCCTTTTAATGTGTATTGTTAACAATGAATTAATAGAAATATTATTAAGTCTATGACGTCACTGTAAGTCCTGGTTAATCCAAGCTAATTTAAAAGTAAAACCTACATGACGTGTGACAGAGATGGAATATTTGCATGCGGTTTTCAACGGACTGAGTCTTGTTAGATTGTCCTATAGGACTATACTGTGCTTATTAAACGCAACGGCATCCAAGCGGCCATGTAATTAGTTAATAATTGAGGAAAATATGTGGCTATAACGGGAGAAATAGTGCTAATGGGATTTGTGATCAGTGTATATCCAGATCAAAAAGCACACGCTCCTGTAGCTTGATAACGATCTATATTGCTTGCTAGAAGCATGTCGGCGTTTCATTGATGGAATGACGAGAATGACTGATCCTTGTCAGACTGTGCGGATGCACAAGCTGCTCTGGATCTACAGTGGTCACAAAACTCATAAGCCCCATTTCTCCAGTCACAGTCCTATATATTATAATAAACATTTTATTGACAAATATCACAATTATTGAGGTTGTACATTTCAAGTAATTCTTCAATTTCAAGAATGTATATGCATGTTAGTCACAAGTGAAACAATTTGTTCTCTCATACATTGTATGCCTACTTGTTATACTCAATTAACTCTGAATTTCATTTGTATACGCCCGCGACGTATTGTGCTATAGAGTTGTCCGTCTAGCCGTCCTTCTATAAGTCCAATTTTCCTGAAAACCAATCCCCATAGCCCACCGATGCTGCCCACATGCCCAAACTCAAGTACTAAAATTACGAAGAAGTTCGCGTTAAAGTTTAGCAAAATTTGTGTTAAAAGTTTTGGCTGCCTATTATTTCTGCAACCATAAGTCCGATTGACTTGTAACTTCATATTCCTGCTTATCACCATCTATAGTTTCATTCCATAGGCGTGCCCCCTGTGTAGGTCAAATTACTTGGAAATGTGTGTTAACATTTTGTAAATGTTTTAACGTTTTTGTTTATATGTTACATCTCTACAACCCTTTGTCAGATTGGCTTCAAACTTCATATGCTTCGTATTTGTCATCATCGATATGCTCATTGTATAGCCCACACATGCGGCCACTTTACTCAAAGTCAAGGTCTCATGACTTTGCGTTAAAGTTTTTGCTTACCTTTTAAGTCGGATTGGTTATACATGTCATATACATGTACTTGTTTGTCATCATCAATATGCTCAGTCTATAGCCCACCCGTTTGTCCCCTATGTTCCGGGTCAAGGTCAAATGACTACGCAATTTGTGTTAGTTACTTTTTATACGCCCGTTTGAAAAAAACGGGACGTATTATGTATTCATCTTGTACGGGCGGGCATAGCTTGTCCACGCAATAACTAGAGTTATGCTAGACGGACATTAACCAAATTCGGTATACATGTTTATCACGGCAAGGCGAATAATCCTGTTTATTTTCAAACATTTACGATGACTTATCTCCCCTTGGCGGCCATTTATTTGTTCGCACTCTGTATCATAGTCCACGCAATAACTCAAGTTCTACTTCACCGATCGTATCCAAATTCATGCACATGTTTATCATGGCAAGACGAAGAAGTCTATTGATTATGAAACATTTCCGATGACTTATCTCCCCTTGGCGGCCATTTTTTATTTTTCCCATTCTGTATCATTGTCCACGCAATAACTCAAGTTCTACTTTATCGCTCGTAACCAAATTCGGCATACATATTTATCACGGCAAGACGAAGAAGTCAATTGATTTTGAGAAATTTCTGATGACTTATCGACCCTTGGCAGCCATTTTTAATGTTCGCACTCTGTATCCTTGTCCACGCAATAACTCAAGTTCTACTTCACCGATCGTAAAAGTCGTAAACAAATTTGGTATACATGTTTATCACGGCAAGACGAAGAAGCCTATTTATTTGACAGATCGTGACCAAATTCAATATACATGTTTATCACGGCAAGAACCCTATTACTTGTCAGTGAGTTATCTCCCCTTGTTAACTGGCCTACAGGTATCCATCAGTGTTACTGATTTAGTTGTCCATGTAGTTTCCCCCCGTTGTATACTGGCGTGTCCTCGACAGATGTATACTATGACCTTCGGCACTCTTGTTATGACTATCATTGTACACAATAATAATAGTGCGGGCGCCGGGCGAGCGGTCAAGCTGAGACGCCTTCAACCAAACTTTCAAATTTCGGGAGTACGTACTCAGAGCGTTGTCTAAGCATGTGGTCCATACTCGAAATCAGACAGGATAATTGGCCGACACAGAGTACAGCTAGCTCAGTCTCGACCAATCCAACTGCCCGACTTCGAGCATGAGACGGGAGTACATGCTGAGACAGCCGTATAGCGAGTTGTGTGTCGCTGCCTACAGGACGACACGCAGTATGACGTGGGCGGCCGGCTGTCGTACAGCGTGGGCGGTGCCCAGTTCTCCGTGCCGCTGCTGCCCGACACGATCACCGTGAAGCCCAACCCGAGCCTCGTCGTGCACTACTTCCACGAGAAACACGTGCAGGGAGACGACGCGCTCACGGAGCACGTCAAGGAGCCGGTAGTGCCATTCAGCCTCGCCGTAATGGTCATGAATGCCGGCTACGGAATCGCGCGCGCGCTCACTATTTCCTCCGCTCAACCCGAGATCATAGAAAACGAGAAAGGTCTCCTTGTTGGGTTTAAGATAATCGGCGCCCAGATTGGTGACAAAGCGATGACGCCATCGTTGACCGTTGACTTTGGTGATATTCATTCATTCGAAACGAAGACTGCGAGGTGGTTGCTGACGTCAACGCTTAAGGGGACGTTTTACAACTTCAGCGCCACATTCGAGAACATTAATCCGCTTGGCGATCCGCAATTATCGCTGTTTGACGAACTGGGTTACCACGAGCTTATACAGTTGGTGAGGATTGACAGCGACGATGGCGTCGATGAACTCGATGATTTCCTCGTGAATGACATCGTGGACAACCGCGGTATGCCGGACAGGCTGTATAACAGCGAGAACGGCTCCGATGTAGCTGATGTACTCATTGCGAATATATCCACAATATCAGCGTCCGACTTTACCCGGAGTCCCGGTAAGGCGTACAGAAACATCCACCTTGTCGTACTAGCTAACGTCAGCAGCTGGTTTTATCTGCGGATAGAGAACAACATGACGAGCCCTCTCCGGCGCGACAATTTGCATTTATTGACAGCCACACGAGTGGGTGACGGTAAGGAGCTAATTGTGAATAAGAACGTCTGGCTCACGACGCATATCCACGACTCGTTCTTCATCCACCTGTTTGACCATGTCCGACGGAACGACAGTGACGTCGTGCCACTAAACTACAGACTGACGTTTGGACCACGTAATATGTACGCACCCGTATTCACCAGCCGCTCCTACTTCACCTCCATATCTTGGCAAACACCCGTGGACACGGAGATTCTAACAGTAGCCGCTAACGATGTGGATAACAACTCGCTCGTGTACGCCATGCCACCAGACGGCGCCATTCCCTACTCCGTCGGCACGGACGGTACTGTCACGGTGGCGTGGTGGCCACCGAACGATGTCGGCATGGTGGAATTCAATGTCACGGTCACCGACGACGGCATTCCCGCCCGATCGACAACGGTGCTCGTGTCCGTGGCGGTTACTAGGCAACCGTACCTGACAACCACTGGCACCAGTAATGCCACAGGTAAAGAGCGATTGTATTGTGTTGACAGCAATAACTATGATACTAATACATGTATAGTAAACCTATCTGATCTGTTATAAACTTTAAGGAACATGAGCATGGTGTATTTCCCCCGGTTGGACTGTTCTACAAGTGTTCCTTGTATCTCGTCAAACTGCTAAACCGCAATAACTGGAGGTTTGCTACTTGCAATGTAGCTTCCTTTATGGTGTGTAGATGCGCAAAGTGAATGTAGACTTTTGATTGGACACTGAGTCATGGACAATCTCCCACTGTTGGACTCAACATATTGCAATTTGTATTCGTTTACAATGTGGGGTGCATGTATCCATCTATGAACACATGTTCCAGTCTGTCATTAAACTGATTATTTTTACTTTGGGTTTAAACATAATTATTTTATTTGCACATTGTTTACAATTTGGTTAACAGTATTACTGCATACAGTACTACTGTATGCAACCATGATTGTACAAACTTACTGTTCGAGTAAACTTCTTATAACTTCGGTTTCTTTTTATATAACGTATTGATATGTCACACAACTATTCCTCTGATGATCCTCTATCATGCTGTGTCAGATCCATGATCCTCCTACCGCCAGTACTCCCAAGTTCAAGGTCACATACGTATCGCTTTCACAAAACACAATGTTCAAGTAAATTTCTTACAACTCAATCTGTTTCCTTTAATAAAACGTATTGATATTTCACATGTGCATTCCTCTGATGATCCCCTACCATTCTGTGACACATCCATAACCCTCCAACCATCAGTTACCCTAAGGTCCAGGCCACGGATATGGCGCTTTCACAACTGAACATTCGGGTATATTTCTTATAGCTTCTATTTCCTTTGTTAGTACTTATTGATATTTCCACATGCATTCCTCTGATGGTCCTATATCAAGATATTACAAATTCATGCCCCTATGACCACCAGTAAGCACAAGGTCATGGTTACGGACTTGGCGCTTTCACATTCTTAACGTTCGGGTATTTTTGTTGTAACATCTGTTTCGTTTGATAGAACTTATTGATATTTCACACATCAATTTCCACTGAACAGGGGGCCGTTTCACTAAGCTTCAAACGACTTAGATGTTCGTAAGTGCAAACTTATGATAGTCTGTAAATTTCAATATTCTCTTGTAAACAATTAGTGGATTTACATTTATTGAACATTTGCATATGCTCAATAAATGTAAATCCATAAATTGAAATTTCCAGACGATGCTAAATTTGCACTTTCGAATAGTTTAGTGAAACGGGCCCCAGATGGTCCTTTAACATTCTGTGAGGAACCGCGACCATCCAACCCCTCCAAGACTTAGCACGTTCAAACAGATTAACCGCATCTTTTTCATATTTAGTATGAGTATCGCAAATGACATCCACGTAATCTAACACCAGTCTAATAAAAATGAAGTAAATTATTTCCAAGCCTGTTCAGTCTAGTATGCATTGTAATGTCCTCGTACTGTGGATCCTACGCCATACCATCGCAATTATATATTATATATGTTGATGCAATGTTCCGTCGCTGATAACATATATACCTAGGTGTTTACGGCTGTCGACTTCCCAGACAGTAACATTATTCATAAATATTGAGAGATGTGCTTCTCTAGTACATGTACATTATCGTGATATGATTAGCGAGTATGTCTGCTTCGGATTAAATGGCGCAATCCATATTAGGCCCTGGGCGTACCAGCAAAAAATAGGTTTTTAGTACCATCTCTGCGCACCAAAGATTTTTGTTACTAAAGTGATCAGACACATATACTCTATATATTTCTGCATGATAGACCTTCAGAAGTAGTAGCTTAAGCCTAGTAATTTGCATAAACAAGATGGCCGCCAATGAAAAAGTGCTTTACTACATGTAGGGACATATCGTATGGAGGAAGAATTTTTCAAAGGACAGATACCGATTAATTTCAGGCATTTAATACATCATGGCCGAATAAATGTTTATCATTTCATTGTATTAAGATATGATGTGTACAAATCCAATATGGCCGCCATTTTACAAGAATGATATGATATATTTAAAGAAACAGACACGCACATGCAATTAAGTGTTGACACCCCACATATATTAAACTAAAATAGTCCCAAGTTGTTTAAAATATTGGTATTAATAATAATATGCAAACAAAACCATAACATTTGTGGTATTAACTTATTATATTGCATATACAATATGGCCGACCTTATCAAACGCATGTCCAGTTTCCGGGATATTTATATGCAACGAGTCTATTTTCAGCAGTCAAATAATGGTTAATGAAAACAAAATTCTGATATGTGATAACTGACATGCTATACAATGCTTATAACCCAATTTTAGAACAAAAAGAAAAGTGTATAAATCCAAAATGGCCGCCATATTATACGAATTTCTTAAATTATTCATATAAATTTGTTGTCAATGTAAGCACCACACACCCGTTCAAAACTCCATGGTCACACTCATTGTATAAACATTCGGTGACCTACATCTTACCAAAAGCATAAATAAGAGCATACGCGTATTAATTTGCATAGTTATCATTGTAAAATTGGAACAGAAATTTCTGGAATTCAGACCTATTCACGTATTGTACAAAACATATTAGACGAGAGCATACATATCAGTTTCAACGATTTAATCATTGGCATCCCGCAGAAAGCTTTTCAATACTCGTTTGAGGCAAATGTGATTTGCATAATATTCAAGATGGCCGCCATATCGTACAATACTTGTAGTAATTCAACTAAATCACCATAAACATTATATCCGTACCGACGGAATAAAAATAATAATTGTAATTGTACCCTATTGTATCTTTAATATACAGTGTACTTTATGTTTATCATACGATTTTGGGACTATACAGGTGTTGTTTGATGATTAAATGTGCAATGTCCTCTACCAATTAGTAATACTGTATCTGTTTTAATATTGGCGCATAATGTATCACGTGCTATTCCATTTTGTATTTTGTCACATGCATTGCCATGCACGGCATACTATATATATGCAAGAAGAAACGTTTACCTGAGTAATAAAATGAACAAAACGCATATTACAAATGTCCAGTTTAAACTAAATGATGATGTAATATAGCCAATTAATATAATATAACATACACGATGCATGCACGTTCAGCGATAATTTAATCTATACGCGATTACTACTGTGCAGTGTTCTGTTTTTACCACTTTGTATACGTAAACGTGCACGATAAATGACAGTAAATGCAACCAATTTATGATACGAATGTCATAATTATATGAGTTTGACATACCCGTTTGAACATGTAGTGAACACTATATATCACTTAATTTATTTAATAGTTTCTCGTTACCAGACAGGGGTGTAACTGATTTCAGTTACGTTCGAAATAACCTGATACAGTTATTTATTCTAGTTGTGTGAGAGTTGTCTCCCTTCCGTTATCAAATTGTAGATAACCTGTATCAGTTATTTTCAGTATCTATAATTTTCTACACAATTTAAAAGGGAGGTAACACAAAACCAAGTGCTGACTTAACTATAGTTTACAGCGTGGTGTTAATTCCCTTGTTCATTTTGATACCACTTTTGCCATAACCGTCATAATCATGACAGCGATGGTGAATTTAATGCTGTTTTGTCTCTATAATCCGACGACATTTTCAACATGTTGAAATGATTGGATGTTCATTGAATTGGTTTAACTGTGTCTCTCACTGCTACAGCATCTACAAAGACAACAAGTATTCTCAACTCTACGATATGTTCATCGATGTTTCACTCTAAATATCTGGCATGTTCCTCATTTGCATTATATCTTGCGACTAATACCATGGTCATGATAATGTACGTGAATACATACATCAGAATAGGATATTTAGATAAAATATAAACGATACACATCTATTCTCTGTTCCACGTTTTGCTGCCGACAAAATATTGGCCATTAAACACATTAAATCTTAAAAATATATGAACGTAGGTAGTTTTTCATCATCATCATCATTAATAAAGAAGTCAACCAAGAAATTCCATCAAATATTTATTTTATTGCGAAAAAACGACTTTCCTATGAGAATTTAACATGGGGGCTAAAAATAGATTTGTTTTACATATTTCTTTATTTGTGGACCGATTTTCAAATTCAAACTTTTGTTTTCTTATTTACATCATTTCCAAGCTGGGTTTCGGAGTCAATTTCCTTTTTTTTTTCATTTGTTTAACTCCTCCCCTACTGCTTCCACCTCTCCCCCTCCCCATGTTAAATTATCATAGGAAAATAGTTTTTCGCTATGAAATCAATATTTGAATATTTGATGGAATTTCATCAAACTAAACATTGTGGGGAAGGTGACTCTTTTGTTATTGGTGAAACAGTACATACATTTAAATATTCCCAATTACCATGTATAATTTGGCAGACATGCACTATATTAGAATAACGCGTGACAGTTATTTCGAATAACTTCCTCATGTTATGTTGACATTCAACAAAGGTCGTATTTGTTTTTGACAAACATAACATACACCAGCTATGTGTAATAACTACCTCACGTTATCTTGGAAAATAACCCATAGCTGCGTTTCAATATGTGCATAACATGCAGATATACATACACATGACTGACACACATGTCGAGTTATCTGCATGATGTTGTAATGCAGTTTCCATATACCATGGCAGGCATGCACTATATTAGAATAACCCGTGGCAGTTTTCGAATAGCTTCCTCAAGTTATGTTGACATTCAACACAGTTCGTATTTTTTTGACAAACATAACCTATACCAGTTATGTGTAATAACTGTCTCATGTTATCTTGAAAAACAACTCAGAGCTCGGTTTCACATATGTACCTAACACGTAGATATACACATGATACACATGTCTCGTTATATTCATGATGTTATACATGCAATTTTCATATACCATGAAAAGTTTGATTGTGGCCACATTATATTTTCAGGGCTAGGATAACGCGTGTCAGTTATTTTGAATAACTTCCTCAAGTTATGTTGACATTCAACATAGTTCGTATTTGTTTTTGACAAACATAACCTACGCCAGTTATGTGTACTAACTGTATCATGTTATCCAAGCCCCGCTAATCCCGAGGTCAAGGTCACATACTTAGTCTCTTCACAAAACTTAACATCGGAGAAATAATGCTATGACAAATCCATGACCTCCCCCGCTAAGCCCAGGGTCAATGTCATAGACCCACAGACTACAAGTCTACACATTTATGGGCACCTGCACCCACGCGGGGGGTATTCCGTAAGCCTGGCTTACTGACAAATCTAGTTTACATTGAAAATGATTCTCAAGTGCTTTCAAATCATGTTTTTGATGAGAAAAATGAAAATTAGAAAATAAACAGCAGACAACAAAAAATAATTCAGCAATGTAAGGGTTAATGCTGTTCAGTTTGTATAACTACATATTATATAATACATGCACGATGAAATTCCCAGGCAAAACTAGAGATGATGTTTGTATTTAATTTATTTCATGGAGAAATTCTTACAAACATTTCGACGTAAAGCATGGCCAAGTGTTTCAGCGATCTTGCGACGGTCAAAAAGAGCAAGGTCATGCTAATTGAAGTTCATGTATGTTTCATTCGTTTCATGTTATTCAGTATTGTGCTGCATAGTGTCTGTACAGGTTATATCTGAAACCATTGGACTTGACCAATAGTTTGCGAAAAGTAGGTAATTGAAACGCGAATGCCAATGTAGTGTTTTCTATTACAGTTCAGATCCAATGCACATGTAAATATCGCATACGAATACGTGTGCTTTGTACGTCTACATGTATATGCAACTGAACGGCTGTTTGACAAAAATGGGTTTTACAAATGCGTGCTTGCGTGCGTGAGGTGCGTGCGTGGTGCGTGCGTGTGTGCGTGCGTCAGTCACTAAAACTTAACATCAGAGAAATATGTTATAACTTTCATTTCCTTCATCTTTATTTAAATTGCTTAATATTTCACTCGTGCTTTCCTCTAAGGTTGTACTATCATGCTGTGCCAAATCCACGACCGTCCAACCCCCGCTGATCACAAGGTCAATGTCAAATACTTGGTCTCTTTACAAAACTTAACATCAGAGAAATGAGGTATAACTTAAATTTCCTTCATCGAAAAATCTTAATATTTCATGCCTGCATTCATATAAGGCTCTACTATCATGCTGTGACAAATCCCCGCTGATCTCAAGGTCAATGTCACATACTTGGTCTCTTTACAAAACTTAACATCAGAGAAATCGGTTATGACTTATATTTCCTTGCTCGGATCTGCTTCACATTGCACACACGCACTGCTCCAATGGGCCCTGTGACAAATTCACGTTCGTGCCGCCCCCGTTAAACCCAGAGTCAATGTCTCAAGCCCACACACTGGTCATTTTATTTTACACAAATATACCTGGTTAAAGATGGACAGACGGACGGACGGCTTTTGCATCCCATTTTCGCCACTGATAGTCATATGAAGGCAATACTCCGGAGAATTACAAGCAGTGGGCACAGAGGAGTCGGGAGCTATTGTGATGTGTAACCCGGCTATATGTGCAATGATACTGCTGTTATCTCTGGTGTGTGGCAGGACTGCTAGCAACCTGGATAATTATTCAATTGTGTGTCATAATCTTGTCTGGGGAGCATGGTTGTTTGCATAACTGACCTGAGCTGAATTTAATGAGATTATTGTATGTGATTTACGTCTTCCCAAGTGTGAACGACCAAGGCCATACTATTACAGTTGTATAAGGTTAATGGTTTAAACAGTCAGCCGTAACATTGCATTATCATTTTCTGATGCTATCGATCGCGTTTCAACATTCGTAATTCTTTCCGACCAATTTCCATGAATTCTTTGAAATATCTGTAATATCATACATTGACTATTGTGACGTCATACCATGCAAGTAGTGAGGTAATTAGTATGAATATATAATGAGTAAAATTCTACAATATATTACTTTGTAATAAACTTTAGTTTGAATGATTATCTTGCTTAGAACACTAGCTATCTCTATTTAATATGGGGACATATTTTGAACCGCCCTGCATTTCAGTATTTTCAGCCTCGGCCTTTACACCCATCAAGCTATTTGATTTCAAGTACACAATCAGGTATTTTGAAATAAAAAAAAATTGAATTTACAAACATTGGCAAGATTAGCGCAGGCGGTGGTGTACGTGTAGGCCTACCAGTAAAGAAAAATTGTAAAATGTCTATATTTTGTTGTGAAATGATCATATTAATTATACACCATTTAGAAAGAAGTTTCCATTATAGACGCTAGTGTAATTACATTAACTAAAGTAAATTAGTAATCATCGATTGAAAAAAAGTGTTTATAATATTGAAAAATAACTAGAGTTGCTTTCTATGAAATCTGAGACCCATGCAATGCCTAACTATTATTGTGTACGTCTTTTTTGTTAGCATATGTTTGTTGTTTGTTCGCAGAAGCGACATATGTTTTGTAACTTTTTGATTTCTACTCTCGTTTTAATGAAATGTTTACTGCCATCATATTACTGTTATCGATTTTATATTTACAATGTACGTTTGCGACCAGTGTAGACCCTGATCAGGCTGCGTATCTTATAATTAAGTCTATCTAAACCGAACATACTGGTAATTCAATACATAGGTAGTCTTTTATCTGACACTTTTAAAGGTTGAGGTAGATTCTGATAAAATGGTATGTCGTCCTATGGAAATAATAATACTATTTCCGAATTTTGGTGTGTCAAATATTGTGTGTACTTGCCGCGCGATGCGCTGGTAAACAAATCACTGCATATGTATCCGCTTTATGGAGGTTCCCCTGTACATCAGGTATTGGCGCATTACACGAATTTGGGGCACGTAGTGTATTATTGCAGATGAAAGTGAAATGTTAGCCATTTGTCCATTTGAAACAAATAATCACTGAGCACAGCTGGAAACCGTATGGTCAGTTTGCAAGCAGCGGGCAAGTGGCACGGTGCTAATTTCACAATCGGATACTTGATACACCGATAATCTATTCCAGAACATACATTAGCTAGCGTAACGGCAATTGATAGGGTTTACCGCTGTATTGAAGGTGGAAGGCTGAATGTTCCAAAGTTTACCCATTCTAATGCTACACTTGTTTATTGTTTATAAAAGGAAATGGTTATTATCAGAAATATTTAGCCGCATACGGTGTACACGAGCACAGTAGTGTATAGTCGTGGTAATAAGCCAAGCAACGGATTCGAAACCCTATTTAACCTGTAGGGTATGGAGAAAACCCCAAATGAGAACTGAATATCTACGAAAAACTATACTATATCCAGTTTGATATTAGAACACGAGTTCCCAGTGACATTGACCTCGGTGCACATTATATACGTGTATTCATGTCCGTATCCATAGTAAACAGGCAGCGGCGCAATTCAAATGTTAAAATGTTTTGTGCAATAGTGTAGTAGAAATTATAGTATATAACCAGCAACTTCCGCTGAACGGCGTCTGCTGCTAGTGATCAGTCATATTAAACGTTTCTATTATTTTAGATGCCATGGCGCTTGTTGTAATAAAATGAACAGCGATTTGAAAGCGGCGATAGATAATGTTATAGTTCATAGATGAAATAATACAGAAATAAGCATTAATTAAATCTGCATAGCATGCAATATTAATGTGATACCATAATAAATAACTGCAGAAGAACAGTCAGTTTGAAAATGTATATGTATAAACTGTCCCAGCTGGTAATAACGGTTAAATAACGGGTAAATCAGTGAGTGCCTATAATTACATCATACTATTGTGGTCATAAGACTATCTAAATATGAATGAACATTTGTGTCATAATACATGTATGTATTTGATGTCGGACCTCTAAGCATGACACGATTGTAAATCTAATTTAGGAATGTAGTATGTGACAATATGGATGTTCATTTGTATAAAACAGTGAACGAAATCTATGCCTTGTCTTTTAGCAATGAATGTGTTGTTTACTCATATTATATCATATCAAGATGCATGTACATCATACATGCATGTATTAGTTGGTCTTATGTATTATGGTACCTGTTAAGCATATATATCAAGAGTCTGAATGAAAATAAATGTGATTTGGCCATGCAAAATGGTGTTTCGTTACTAAGTAATGCATGTGTGCAATATGAAGATATTAGCTGTAGGCAAACAGAAATTATAGGTGATTTGAGAAACTCTTACAAAACTTTCAAAACATAAACAGACAGACATTACAACTATTTTCCTATTCTGTTGTATCCCTGTCTATGCACATCTGAGACCCAGTGCCTTTATGCACGTTAATAAAGGGCTAACGTGATTCTCTCTGGAGATCTGAAAGATTGCAGTTTTATAACTGTTTAATTATCCCAATGATCAAATCATGATGTATATAATCTGATTACAAAGTGGCTTTTAGATCATATGATCTGACCATTGGTCAGTTGAGCAGCTATAGCTATCTGACATCTAGCAACAACCCATGTGGTTTCACAGTTTTATGTATTGCGAGCAACTGGTGTAAAACAAATAAGCACTCCAAGAAATGAGGTGTGATTTGAGAACAAGAACACACATTAAGATAATAAATAACTCTAAACTGAAGCCACCATAATTAAGAATACAAATATGTTTGGGTGTCCGGTTTGGAGAGGTTCTACTGTATATTCAATTGCAGTTTATTTATGATACATTTTTATGAAAAATATTGTTATATCCTGTTTATTTCAAAATAGAAGTATAATGTATGGTGGTACCATTCATTTGAACCATCTCAGTGGAATATTTCAAATGTGTGGTGCAAACACACCATGAGTATATATCATGGATATCGATGCGTAGAATATTGCATTACCTGTATGTGGGGTCCTTCAAGTCATTGGGTCTCAGATATGCGCAAAACGTGATGAAGCGGATTACTGTCTGTTCCACATGTTTACAAATGGCCAATTAATTATTTTATGGCTTTCTGAACGATTGTAGGTCCAGCAAACATCATTCGACGTTGGAAAATTCGAATTAAGCCGCAAAACATTATTCAGTTTCAAATCAGATGGCAAGTTTTCATGAACTACTTTCTCCGTAAGAATTTCCTGTTTTTCGTTGCTTGTTTTAGCACTAGTAATGGTAATGGACGTGCATGTGCACATCATAAAATATACTGAACACCATAAATATCATATCAATTCTACTAAACTGGAACATTTGTACAGCAAACATACAATGATGTTCTTGCCATATTTTATAGCGCAATATCAGCTGATAGCAATCTGCATATCAAGCTTGCAATCCATGCGGTATTAACGGTTTATGCATGTATTTGTGTTTATTAAACGGATGCATGGACGTTGTAGCAATCGGTGCATCTTTATAAATGCAAGCAAAATCGCCAATAATTAAAATTGATATGCATGTACATGTTCAACGTCACAACATCATTGCTTTGTCGCGCCATTAAGCGGCACATACAGCATACATTTTATTGAGCAATACACATGTATTTTTACTAGGTTAGCTCTCTTGGAGCTACCTGGTATCACAGGTGGAAGACTCGGACCAACGACACCAACAAAATGCCTATTAAAATAATCCCATTACCCCACCCACTTGGTCTCGTACATTACCATCTTCTATTTATAGAAAGGTGGGTAAGAATATGGCTATTATAGAAAGAGCCCTCTCTTTTCCGATTCTCACAAACACAATAAACAGTATGTTTCATTACTGAATTTTACTGAATTAGCACATGTAAACAAATGAATAAAGCACACAGTCTGAATTTTTTAATTATATATTTACATTATAGTCAATGTTTTGTCCTTGTGAGGCCATGTAAAGTTAATTTATTGAATATCATCCGAATTTTTAAGAAAGACAGGGCAGTGTGTGTGTCTTATTTTTTTATTTTGTATTAAAAGTTGTTGTTTATAGTGTTAACAAACAATAATTAATGATTTCATGGAAGTGGAGAAAGGCCACAAATCGAAAGCGGAAATCGCGAGAATAACAGACTTCTTCAATACCGGACGTGTATAACTTTCATGTATAACTTGTACTGGGTTCCATGTAAATTATGATATGCAGTGAATGTGGTTCCGGGTCCGAAGTAGTGATGGGGCGACTGGGCATGATCGTATCGGACGGGGCAATCTTGTCCGCCAATTGTATTTCGTAATTATTTTCTGTTGTTCTCATGTTCTATTGCTGTATAATGGCTATGTAAATAAAAACACACATGACTTTGCCGCTTTCTTTATTTTATTAAAGCCTATTTCTTTTAATAAACGACTGTGACAATCAACCGTGAATGCAAATGTAAGCGCATTTATATGAAACAACGTGTCGTAATGACGACTTGTTTCACTTAGTACACTGACCAACTCGTAGATCTGAAATGGTTACAGTAGAAAATCCCGATGGGTCGAACAACGGATGGGTCGAACTAGAACTTAACCCCGCAGGCTGTTCGACCCATCGAAGTTCGACTGTATCTTCAAATATATTCAAATAAAAAACAATCTGGCATTACTGTTTAGGGCCGGGTGCCCGATAATCTCTGAACAGAGCCGCCGGCTGGACATACAGGTTGAAGTAACGAACTAATATCTAAAAGCATCAATAAGTGAGGAAAAATAAGCTAACATTTTTTTACTCAATCTTATACTACATTAATGTGTACAGGAGGGAGTCGAGAATTGTTTTAGCTTATTTGTTTTCTCATTTATTTATGCTTTTTTTGTATATTTAATTAAATGTTTTTATAATCCATGGTCCGTCAAATCACCTGTGGTCGGACACACACCACACCTGACACACAGGTGCTGTGTATTGAGGTCGTGTATTGAGGGAGCAACAGTTACTGCGGATTAGATTCAGCCGTTGATTTTTCGGCTCATTCTCTCCCAGGCACAGATACATGTAGTAGGATAGTAATGTTGGTTTCGTCAGAGGCTCGGTGCATAAATGCTCGGTGTGTGACTCGTTTCATAAATCTCATATCAAATGGAAACTAGTTTGAGATCCTCTATTTATGGTTGGAGTTTTCGAGGTATGTTCCGAAAGTGTCAATAAATCTGCTAATTCGTCCCGAGTTTTCATTGGCTGTTGATCATCTCGCAGATGACTGAGACACAGTGAAGGAAAAATCGAAACTTTTCTATTGTTTATGATCTTAACAATATTAAAGAGAAGATTAATGGCTGACTCAGACATTTTTAAAGGACTTAATGTATGTAAAGTCATGCCATTTTAATCACCTGACGTAAAGCACATCGCGGCTGCACACATGGCTATAAATTACAAAATTTGTGAATACCCCGAAATCTCCGACTAACCAGAAACTGGCGTCTCGACCATATTCTATTTATCTCGTCAAACTTCTAAAACAGCATTTAACTCAACTTAATACATTTAGCCTTCAAAAGGAGATAAATTAGAACCGAATTGCATAAAACAGAAATTACAGCTTCTTTTCAACGAAATATACTCACCGGACCCATAGCGATCTTCGATTGCGAATAATAATCAACACGACAAACAATTTTATTCGTTTATACCTGACTGGAATCACTGGGAGCAGCCATTTTTTATTTTAAATGACGTAGACTTATTGACGTACTTATAATTATGACGTCAGTCATGTGTGAATGACGCACATAATGGGGTACAGAGCAAACGATTGGATATTGAGGGTCTTAATGGAAATTCATTTGACATCCAGAAAATAGCATGAATTTAATTTTAACAATTCTATTTTCCGGCGATAACGTTTTTATTTGCGAAATTTAACCGGCACACTGTGAACAGTCCCATTTTCACCAGTCGATCAACCAGCACTGCCACTGGTCAACACTACCCATTTTTGTGACCGCGTATGAATTGTGATTATGTCTTTTGACAAGATTTTTCAAATATGTCTCACGGCATCGTGTTTCACGAAACTGTGTTGAGATAAATTACAATATCAACCTCGCGTTAGCCGAAAATTCCCGAAACGTCGTGGCGCAGTGGTAATGCCGACGATATTTGCGTTACACGACGTTGCCGTCGTCGTGGTAGCGGTTTCTAATCGCACCGGGTGCATACGTTTTTAAATTATAGTTGGCTTTCTGCTAACTAAAAATGCGAAATGTTGCAAAACTTATTGAATTACTGAACGCAAAGCAGTATAATAAGTAAGTCTACTTTATTACCTTGAAATAAACTGAACATCGGTGGTATTTATTTTCTTGCATCAGTTGCATTTGTTCCTGGCCGATGACGATGTCATCATATTTGTTTTCGGCATAATTAAATAAAATAAATACCGCCCTTGGTTGAGGGAAATATTGTGGATTACCTCCCCTCAAAAACAATATCCCCTTCGGCTATCGCCTCGGGAGATATTGCTTTCTCGGGGAGATAAATATAATTTATTCCACTACCATTTTGAAATACGGGATTTATTTCCCGAGACATCTGATAAAGAAACGAGTGCGGAGCAGGCTAAGGGAAATAAATCCGGTATTTCAAAATGGTAGCGGAATAAATTGTATATTACATGCTCCTCGAAAAAATGTGAAATTTGCTCTGAGAACAGCTTATAACGTTGTCACAATTGACAATTTTGACGTTAGCTTAATTATTTCTTCGCCGGAAATGACATCAAAACATGACGTCAATTACGTCTCGCGAACATCCGAGAGGAAATATTTCCTTCAAGGAAATACATCCCTCTATAATCACAGTAAACCACTGGGTAGCACGTAATATTCCATAATATTCCCCTCAATAAAATTGACCGTTTGTGGGCGATATTGACGGTCTACGCAATATATTGAAGAATGCAAATGTATTTGCTTTTTTTACGGTTGGTCAATAAAAGTGTCATGTAGGTGGGTCAATTTTATAGTGCAATATTCATTCGGTTTGTAATTCTTCATCGATGTGAATGGTATCCCCTGTTGCTCGTAAGAGCCGAGTAGAAGGGAGAGGTGGCGAAGAGATTTGGTGCACCTACAATTAATGATTACCAACAATCTGATTCACCTTCTCAGAATGCTCAGTGACTCCTGAACATAAATTGTTATTGTCTTCTGAATTTACGACGGTTAAAGTGTGCATCCAGCGTAGCTACATAAACATACAAACCCGTGAGTTTATAATAAAATTAAACACGTGCGAAATGAATTCAAATTTGTTGGCCACAGCCATTGATTAACCCGCCAAACGGGCAAACAAAACAAACCCAATTTTCTGATGGATAGAATCACACACAAACAAACGCGCGAGTTTTCCGTTATATGACTCGACAAAAATAAGCAGTCCGCATGATTGTTACAATACAATTATTTACAGCGAAAAGTATGACAGTTACATCTGAACATTAAGCGATATGGAAGTTGTCGTATTTATCATGTTTAATCCCTCAACACAGTGCGTATGTGCCGTGAAACACGGTGCCGTGAAACATTTTTGATATCCTGTCAATACGACCTAATAACCGCGTATGCATATATGCGGTGATTGTGGTTACTTTTTTTGCATTTTAAAGCCATTTGTAGGTGTTGACGGGATAAATAGAATAGTAAGTTAGTGCCGTGAATGGTAAAAATATCTGGCGCGGCACGGAAACGGGATGTGCTCGGTAGAGCCTCGCCCATCCCGTTTCCTAAGCCTTACCAGATATGTTTCCTATTCACGGCACTAACCTACTATTCATCACATCGCAGTATTTCACTGATAATTCTATCGACATCAAAAAAACCGCGGTTACCGTAACGTCTCTCATTGTTTATTTTATGTTGAGGGGGCAGTAACCAGTTAATTTAAAATTATCAATTTCACGCCCTCGGACAGTATGTATTTAATGCAATATTCCAAATAAGTGGGCAGACAGCAATATGCGTCTGACATTTGTGACCTAGACACACTAGAAGCTTTTACATAAACACAAATATGCTGCTCTATTAGTGCTCCTTACATATGCAGGAATGTGAAATGTCTTGGTGCAGCCTCTTTAAAATGATCCAATTCTGAGGTAAAATATTCAGTTTAAAACCATGCCGTGCCACGCTACTTGCGGAACTACAGATTAAATGTTGTATGTGTTCTCAATCATCATCCAGAGGCAAATGTACTATCATGGTGCAAACCAGTTCCCATCCATGAGTTTTCTCTGAAATAAATTCTTGTTTGAAACTCCCAGACAAATCTGTTGTTTTGATCAGTTTTTGTGACAACATACCCTCAATTCGTATTTGCCCATTTCTGATCAATAGGAACAGGTCAGATGGCCCTGGAATGAGAATTCATCAATTAATACGATGTAAAATCGGAATAAAATACAAAATCAACTACAAAATAATAAATAAACAATTAAAATGAATTTTAATAAGCAGAAAGTGTAATATTTATAAATTTCACCGGTGCCATTTTACGAAACTGGCGGCTAACTGGTCACTGCTACCTGAGTCCTGACATCAGGGAAATATGACAGCAAAGCAAGCAAGATGATTATTATTTGTGTTTTGATCTTTAACATTACAGACAATGCCAACATATACGTCGCCGAACACAACTACCAAACAACTTATACTACGCGTTTCGCGTTTTATTTCTAGCTGATTGCCTGCGTGTGTCTTTTAGGAACTGTGTAACCCTAATCATGCAGTCCATCTTAGTGCCTCATTCAAAACTCGACCTACACATCTACTTCCTCGTATATGATACATTTTCCTTATTTTCCCAGGCCAGGCAATGGTCTATCGGATGCATTGTTTCCTATTTTCAATGCACATGTATGCTTAAACAAATTATTTAATTGTATCCATCTATGTCTATGTTTTAGTGCTTATTAGCTATTAATAAATATGTGGTGACTATGCCGTTCGTTCATGTAGCATGCGCATTTACATAACCTATTTGTATACAAAGACGAGTTTTTTTTAATTATTATTTAACACCCATATATGTCCATTGTTCGATTTACATGTGGTGAAGAGTGATACAAGCAAATTACAAACAAATACAATAAAATATCCATTCCATTGCAACTACATAAAAAAGTTATGTTATGGTAGACGTTGTCCATATGCATGAATGCCATTGTCAGCATGGAATGGTTCATAAATGTATAAGCGTTAATATAACAATGTGACAATATTAAATAAGTAAATTAATACTCGTCGTGAACTGCATGTATGTGACACGTTGTAAGCTCCTCGACCATGCTGCTGGATAAACTACTTTGTTGACGTACATGTGACACCTAATTACTAGTGACACAGTATGGTGGATACTGACGTGTTGTAGATAGAATGGATCACAGTGCTTCGGTTTTCCAGACACAGTTTATCATACAGTGCACCTCAGTGCCTGTTGTTTTTGTTATTACCACTGTACGCTGATCTATTATATGTCTCATTTCGGGATAGTATCCATATTCGGAATAGAACCAGCAGTACAGGGAATGACTTTGGACAGGCAGAAAGTAGAAGTATTACAATTTCAGCTTTAGGTTCGATGATCCAACCAGTATGCAGCAAGTACTGATAGGGTACATTACTACTACTAATTATACGAACATAGTGGTATGGTAGTGCTATTGTTTTTCATAAATGCAAACAAAAATAGTTTGATTACAATATAACATCCGCCCAGTATATGCAGAATGCGGAGGGTTAAAACATTTGAATTTTCGTTCTTTTGTTTATTTTCGTACTTCCGCCCATAACATAAACGTGATAACCTTTTATATTTTGTAAATATGTTGTATTTTCTGTTACCCTTGAAATAATGTTTACATAGTTGCGATACATACTTTCATTCCATAGCTATCCCAAGGCCAATGGTCAAAGTCAAATGACGTTTGCGCTAAAGCTTCTGGCAAATGTTGTGTTAATAATCTTATCTGTCTATCCAAGTGGCGGGCGGGTTGTCCATTGATGTCAGAGTATTAGTTTTCTATTTGTGAAAGTGTGCAACTCATATTTGCAAAGTACATGCCAAATATATGCAACGCCTACACGATGTTGATTTCTGCTGCATCCTATTACGACGCATACTAGTAATATTGGCTGAACGAGCAATATTCATTAAACTAGGATGGCTGGTATACATCTGATAGGAGTATACACATTATAAATTTAGCTACTGATAATACTGACGTTGATAAATATATACAGAGTATTAACACTATTACATAATATATATCACGTTAAATAACCGGATCATTGTGCATGCACTCATAGCAGAAACTAATAATGTTATTTGTGCTGAATATTCTTTTCGGAAAAAATATTAATATCCGAATTTTTGGGTCGGTCTCATGCAAAGCACATACGTCTGTAAATATTTAGGTACATAACGTACTGGCGAAAACACATTGGCTGTACACATATTTTAATATTAAACAATACAATATATAATACGTAGGTAACAGACATGTATTCCCAACACAAACATTATATGTGTCCGACAGAGCAACTCCATTAACGAATTATGTATGCAAGATATGAACTTTCTTGTACACAAGTTATAATTAGTGACTAACAGAATATACATTTATTTGTATTTTAAAGATGGGCGGACAGTAATGTAATATATATCCAATTAATAATTTCAGCGTATGTAATTAGGACATACCAATCTAAGCAACATTGTAACGTTTCATTTTGGACTGGACCATTAAGCACTCATTGATATAATGAGACAAACATACTTGACAAAATGTCTGCAAAATGGCGGCCATCTTTGTTTTATACAAACCATGTATTCCTTTAAAATGAGAAGTATACATTTGCCAATGTTTCGGCTCGTACGTGTCAAAAATTGGTATCATTTTCCTTCCAGTATTACTGGTACAAAATGATGCAGTTGATGTTAGTAGATTAAGACTGGCTGCCACCATTTCTCATATACATGTATATTCAAACGTTAATTATCTTCTTTCTGACATATATGCCATTGTTAGCACGAGTGTGTCTACTAAACATCGTGTCAGGTCGACTATGTTGTTTGGTACCGAAACTGATCATGACAGGCAGTATGTGCCAATTTATTCACATAAGCAACACCATTTGTATCAAATGGCGGCCATCTTGATTTATTGAACATGTAGATATCACAATATTGCCTGATAAACAGTTGGTCCATTATATTTATTAAATATCCGAAGTTGTTTGGCAAATTCCCTTTGTTTATACATGGACGATACTTGAGAGAAACAATCTATAAATTATATGTAAATTTCAACAATTACCGCCATCTTGTTTGTGGAACTTGACAAGTGTAGACGACAGACATGGTGCTTCTATCACATGTATGGTTCTCAATACATATATATGAACGATTTGCGGCCATATTACATCAGAACTAGCATTTGGTACCCACGCTGATACCACGTCTTTGTCAATTTATTTACAGACTTTATAAAATTTCAATAAACTGGCGGCCATCTTGGATTATCACAAGCTCGGTTCAGGCTTAAAACGAGTGTTATATATTCGGTAAGGTGTTTACTATGAAATAAATTAAGATGCGTCAAATTGCCCCTTCTAATATTGGTTCCACAATGTAATGTATACCCTACAGTAGCCGATGTCTTTTTCACTGGCGGCCATCTTGTTTATGCAGCTTAAGCTACTACTTTGAAAAGTATATCATGCAGAAATATATACAGTATATGTGTATAAACACATTGGCACCCGAAATCTTTGGTGCGCTCAGATGGTACATCTACCGACAACCCTATCGCGCCCAGGGCCTATACAAGTTACTGATTGTATCTCGCTCGCTGATTATCGTCCTGGATGAAAATTGTTTCGGGGGAATCAGCCATAAAGTATAAACTGTTGTCGCCTGCCAGAAGTCGTATATTACAGCCCTAACACTGTCGTTTGTATATACTAGGTCATGTAGTACGAATAACAATGGACCACGAACAGATCTAGACCATTGTGAGACGCCAGCCTTAACTTGATTTCAATTAGAATAAACGCCTGGCAATACGACCATTTTCATGCGATTATTATGGTAGCTTTTAAACCAGCCGTGCATTTTATTATTAACATATACAGATTAAAGCTTACAAAAATACATGTAGACCAAATTCGATCGGATGCGTTGCTTATGTTGCAGAATTTATTTTCCGGCATATCTAATGTACGACAGAATGTGGTATAGAGAAGTGTCAGTTGATTTACAATTGAGTCTGTACAAATCCATGCTGAAATGGTGTTAAGTTATTATTGTATTTTTAAATGAGTGTACATGTCAAGCACTTGAAAGTGGACTTTCAAGAAGTTTACTGACCATGTTAATGCAAAGTAGAACATACGATACAATGTAACTGTAAAAAGCCTCCTATCAATTATATTACACCAATTATATTACACCGAGATGTACTGCAAGTGGGATGTACTTTTGCTAACATTCTCAATAGAATGCATCGCACTATATGTAACTATACATGGGCCATATATACTCTCCACATACAAAGCTTCACTTCACTTTTGTACATGTAATAGTGTCTAATAATATAGCACAGTAGTGCGTATATATGTATGTGTTGTGTGGTCAGCCAGGGAAAAGTGGCACAATGTCCCTTTTCTGTGTAGGAACTATTTACAATTGGCATTTGTGATGCTAAAAACAGGCACATGTACAAAAGTGTCCAGAAAACTGACATATCTTACAGTTTGATGTAATATAATTGATAGAAGTGTACTGTAATGTCTATTATACGTATAGCTGGTTGAATTATACATTGTATCATATGTTCTACTTCGCATTTTCCTTTCTTTGTCAAACGCTACAAGACATGAAATTGGCTGATGGCTTGAACACACACAGATGGTCGAATTGGCCACTGCATGTGCCGTATGCGATACAGTAACAAGGCAATGTTCACATATATATATATATATATATATATATATATATATATATATTCCATCACATTTACGAAGCAATTATCTTTGAATCAAACGATGATCGGGATTACAATGGGTTCTTAAACTGTTTTGCCCCCAGTGTCATGTTTCCTCCCTAAAGCGAGATCGTGTTTTCTGCAGCGGTCTCATTTACAGTTATGATAGAGTGTATTATGATTTAATACACAGTGCTAATATACTCTAGTAGCTAAGTTATACATGTATATGTGTGTATCCTATGCATGTACCTGTGCACCTTTCTTACAGAGACTTCCACGCACACGGTGAAGACAACAGCTTCCACTTCTCGAGCGACCAACACAACACACAGCTCGGCTACAGCGGTCACAGGAGTCGGCAACGTGACGTCCACTTCACCTACAGGTATTCATATTCACCCAGTGGCCTTGACCCTTAGAATGCGGGTAAAACGTGCACTTGTTTTATATACTTCTTCTGTCTACCGTAATACATGTTGGAAAGCAATTTAGAATCAAAAGTGTTGTCCATGCACGCTATTCATCTACAACTAGAAATGTGGCATGTCGGCAAACGAATGCCCCCGCTGGCAGCCAAAGAAAACAAGGCACGTTTTAAAACACAGAGGGCCAGAAACGATTTTGGATTTGTCGCAGGGCGGTAGAGGATCATTTGAGCAATGCGTGTGTGAAATATCAACCGGATCCGTGTAAGCAAACAGAACTTATAAGACATTTACCCGAGCGTTAATGTTTCAGGACGTACTGACGGACTGACGCCGGTAACACTATATGCCCCCACCCACTCACCGTTTGGTGGCGGGGGCACAAACATGGAAATTGAATTCAGCATTGTAAATGGTTAACGGCACTGCGTCTCCGATATGAGAAGAACGTGATAAACAAGGTTATTACAAATTAATCTCATTGTTCATTTGGACTGTATTTTTGAACTGTACCCAGGACTTAGCTGAAATACCATAAATGTTTACTTTACTGAAATGCTAGCTTTTCTGCAATCGATGGTTACTAATTCTAATGCACCGAAAATAGAAAGCACGCATCTGATTGGTCAATTGAAATCAGAGCCTATAAAATATGAAAAATCACAGCATATAAAATCGCCGTTTTACCAGTCTGTGTTTTACAACTTGACATATTTATGTAACCCTACGCGCTTTTGTAAACAATGGCCAGCGGCGGGGCTTGCAATTATTTCCAAATTAGTTTCGGTACATTTTCGGTTATCCATTCTGCCATATTGACCTGTACAACCCAAAGCGGAAAAGAAAATTTAACAACGACTGACAAACGTGACTTCAGTGTGGTGGCCCTTCAACAAATTCCCAAAAATATTACCCATGATGTGAATTCTCCATTTAAAATAATTCCATAGAATCCAACCGCTTTTCGCCACAGTGACCACCTACTTTGTGAGGCTATACAACTGACCATTAAGAGATAACGACTGCAGCAAAACCACTGACCACTGATTTATTACCCAACACCCAGCAACCACTTTTCAAGGACTGCTTTCTTTGTCTACACATCTCAAGAGACCATCTGGCAACTGATAGTGGCATTGTGTAGTAACACCATTTAGCTACGTGTGTAAGGTCAGGTCAGATATAGCAAATTATCCATTCCGATTCTATAGGATAAGCCAGATTCATAGTTTGACCATTTGGCAATGGGAAAACTAGCATACACATCAGACTTCACAAAGATGGCAGTTCTTGGTTTAGTTTATATGTAATAAAAATCGGGTCCAATTTCCTAACCTCTCAACACTACAGACCTGTATAACTGGGTGTACAGACATAATCCCCCCGGACATAATCCCCCCTGTTAACCAGGGTGGACATAATCCCCCCCCCCCTCCCCCCCCCCCAGACTGACTAAAATCCCGCCGGACATAATCCCCCCCCCCCCCCCCCCCATGCACCCCCCCCCCCCCCCCGCAGAAATCATAAGAGATATAGAATAGTGTATTTAGGTTGATGTATCTAAAAGGATTTTAATTCATTTGTTTAATTTGGATAATCATATAACAATTACCATTGGCGAGAGTATCAGATTTTAGCTGGACGTGGGACTCGTTTTTCATCTGTCACTGGTGTATAAATAATGCCTTATATATAAATGTGCTTTATTTCAGATACATATATGGACTATTAGTAAAGATAAGACAACAAATTAACTACTTTCTTTGTAATATGTATTGTAGGCTTGTAGCCTGATTTTAGGTTGATAGAATACAACATGGGGTTCGGCATATATGTAAATGTTTCGTAAACAAATTATTATGCACGTTAATAAAGACATAAAACTAGACACAACTTATGTGCTTTATTAAATCCTGCAGGGGGGATTATGTCCGATGGGATTATGTCCGGGGGAGGGATTATGTCCGGGGGGATTATGTACGGGGGGATTTTGTCCTCCCTGGTCAAAATAAGCAGGGGGGATTATGTCCAGGGGGGATTATGTCCTACACTCGTATATCTGTGTTCGCAAACAGAGTAGAACCAGATGTGCCGGCTCGTAACGAGTTGGCTCATCACGATCTGCGTTGTTTGTGATAATTTTGATAATTGCTCGGATTTTTTTTTCTTCTGATTTTTTAAAAACACACCTATACTGATGAATGGACATTTATGAATAAACATAAAATAGTCCATGCGAGTAACGAGCCGGCTCATCTGGATCTACACTGTTGGTGAAAACAGGTATACAGGTCTGTAGTGGAAGGGTGAAAACAGGTATACACATGGGCGGAAAGGTGTTGCGTAGGAAAAATAGTTCCGCTTCCACAATGTGTTTATACCTTTGAACAACATCTTATTGGGCATACGAGTGCAATTGAATAACAAATTAACTAAATATACAAATGTACGTACATCCATTAGCCCATGTATTGAAGTATATCATTTTTATGAAACTTGTATGACTATTTCCTTTGTGTAATAGTCTATGTGTATTCCTACGCATATGTATGGCATTGCATGCAATGCACTAGAACCAAATTAATTAAATTAATTAATTTAATTTGCCCATTTATGGACGAATTTAATTTTTTTTAAAAATGCCATTGCCTATTTTGTCATACAAATACATGTATGATAACTATTTTTACATTCGTCGATTGTTTTGTTCTTTTTTAGAAAATAGGCTGAGTTGCCAGTCCGTAATTACCTCAGATTGCTATCAGTAACTTCTTTGAAGTTGAAATCAATACGTCTGGTATCTCAGAAAATCCTCCAGACTCACCACATGGGGTGATGGCAATTCGCTATGACTGAACCCCATATTCTATATACAAAGTGGGGTTCAAGCTTAAATGCAACATTCACGGCATGCCCACCCGCCCAAAATACAGAAGAATTTAATAAAGTGCTCAAATGCAAACTCAATATGGCAGTACCAGCCTATAACTTTACGAATTCCAATGTGCACATGCATGACTAAACATAATAAACTGTATTGCATTGGCCCTTTTTTGCATTGTAAAGCCATTTGTAGGCGTTGACGGGATAAATAGAATAGTAAGTTAGTGCCGTGAATGGGAAAAATATCTGGCGCGGCACGGAAACGGGATGTGCTCGGTAGAGCCTCGCCCATCCCGTTTCCTAAGCCTTACCATATATATATTTTTCCCATTCACGGCACTAACCTACTATTCTCTATTTATCACATCGCAGAATTTCACTGATATTTCTATCGACATCAAATAAACCGCGGTTACCGTAACGTCTCTCATTGTTAACTTTATGTTGAGTCCTGACATCAGGGAAATATGACAGCAAAGCAAGCAAGAGGATTATTATTTGCATTTTGATCTTTAACATTACAGACAATGCCAACATATACGTCGCCGAACACAACTACCAAACAACTTATACTACGCGTTTCGCGTTTTATTTCTAGCTGATTGCCTGCGTGTGTCTTTTAGGAACTGTGTAACGCTAATCATGCAGTCCAACTTAGTGCCTCATTCAAAACTCGACCTACTTCCTCGTATATGATACATTTTCCTTATTTTCCCAGGCCAGGCAATGGTCTATCGGATGCATTGTTTCCTATTTTCAATGCACATGTATGCTTAAACGAATTATTTAATTGTATCCATCTATGTCTATGTTTTAGTGCTTATTAGCTATTCATAAATATGTGGTGAATATGCCGTTCGTTCATGTAGCATGCGCATTTACATAACCTATTTGTATACAGAGACGAGTTTTTTTATTATTATTATTTAACACCCATATATGTTCATTGTTCGATTTACATGCCGTGAAGAATGATACAAGCAAATTACAAACAAATACAATAAAATATCCATTCCATTGCAACTACATAAAAAAGTTATGTTATGGTAGACGTTGTCCATATGCATGAATGTCATTGTCAGCAGGGAATGGTTCATAAACGTATACGCGTTAATATAACAATGTGACAATATTAAATAAGTAAATTAATACTCGTCGTGAACTACATGTATGTGACACGTTGTAAGCTCCTCGACCATGATGCTGGATAAACTACTTTGTTGACGTACATGTGACACCAAATTACTAGTGACACAGTATGGTGGATACTGATGTGTTGTAGATAGAATGGATCACCGTGCTTCGGTTTTCCAGACACAGTTTATCATACAGTGCACCTCAGTGCCTGTTGTTTTTGTTATTACCACTGTACGCTGATCTATTCTATGCCTCATTTGGGGATAGTATCCATATTCGGAATAGAACCAGCAGTACAGGGGATGACTTTGGACAGGCAGAAAGTAGAAGTATTACAATTTCAGATTTAGGTTCGTTGATCCAACCAGTACCCAGTAAGTACTGATAGGGTACATTACTACTAATGTTGTGTTAATAATCTTATCTGTCTATCCAAGTGGCGGGCGGGTTGTCCATTGATGTCAGAGTATTAGTTCTATTCGTGAAATTGTGCAACTCATATTTGCAAAGTACATGCCAAATATATGCAACGCATACACTATGTTGATTCCTGCTGTATTCATATTACGACCGCATACTAGTAATATTGGCTGAACGAGCAATATTCATTAAACTAGGATGGCTAGTATACATCTGATAGGAGTATACACATCAGCAATTTAGCTACTGATAATATTGACGTTGATAAATATATACAGAGTATTAACACTATTACATAATATATATCACGTTAAATAACCGGATCATTGTGCATGCACTCATAGCAGATACTAATAATATTATTTGTGATGAATATTCTTTTCGGAAAAATATTAATATCCGAATTTGTGGGTCGGTCTCATGCAAACCACATACGTCTGAAAATATTTAGGTACATAACGTACTGGCGAAAACACATTGGCTGTACATATATTTTAAATATTAAACAATACAATATATAATACGTAGGTAACAGACATGTATTCCCAACACAAACATTATATGTGTCCGATAGAGCAACTCTATTAACGAATTATGTATGCAAGATATGATCTTTCTTGATGTACACAAGTTATAATTATTGACTAACAGAATATACATTTATTTTTATTTTAAAGACTGGCCGACAGTAATGTAATATATATATCCAATTAATAATTTCAGCGTATATAATTAGGACATACCAATCTAAGCAGCATTGTAACGTTTCATTATTTTGGACTTGACCATTAAGCACTCATTGATATAATGAGACAAACTTACTTGACAAAATGTCTGCAAAATGGCGGCCATCTTTGTTTTATACAAACCATGTATTCCTTTAAAATGAGAAGTATATATTTTCCAATGTGTCGGCTCGTACGTGTCAAAAATTGGTATCATTTTCCTACCAGTATTACTGGTACAAAATGATGCAGTTGATGTTAGTAGATTAAGACTGGCCGCCACCATTTCTCATATACATGTATATTCAAACGTTAATTATCTTCTTTCTAACATATATGCCATTGTTAGCACGAGTGTGTCTACTAAACATCGTGTCAGGTCGACTATGTTGTTTGGTACCGAAAGTGATCATGACAGGCAGTATGTGCCAATTTATTCACATAAGCAACACCATTTGTATCAAATGGCGGCCATCTTGATTTATTGAACATGTAGATATCACAATATTGCCTGATAAACAGTTGGTCCATTATATTTATTAAATATCCGAAGTTGGTTGGCAAATTCCCTTTGTTTATACATGGACGATACTTCTAGAGAGAAACAATCTATAAATTATATGTAATTTTCAACAATTACCGCCATCTTGTTTGTGGAACTTGACAAGTGTAGACGACAGACATGGTGCTTCTATCACATGTATGGTTCTCAATACATATATATGAACGACTTGCGGCCATATTACATCAGAACCAGCATTTGGTACCCACGCTGATACCACGTCTTTGTCAATTTATTTACAGACTTTATAAAATTTCAATAAAATGGCGGCCATCTTGGATTTCCACAAGCTCGGTTCAGGCTTAAAACGAGTGTTATATATTCGGTAAGGTGTTTACGAAATAAATTAAGATGCGTCAAATTGCCCCTTCTAATATTGGTTCCACAATGTAATGTATACCCTACAGTAGCCGATGTCTTTTTCACTGGCGGCCATCTTGTTTATGCAGCTTAAGCTACTACTTTGAAAAGTATATCATGCAGAAATGTATAGAGTATATGTGTATAAACACATTGGCACCCGAAATCTTTGGTGCGCTCAGATGGTACCGACAACCCTATCGCGCCCAGGGCCTATACAAGTTACTGATTGTATCTCGCTCGCTGATTATCGTCCTGGATGAAAATTGTTTCGGGGGAATCAGCCATAAAGTATAAACTGTTGTCGCCTGCCAGAAGTCGTATATTACAGCCCTAACACTATCGTTTGTATATACTAGGTCATGTAGTACGAATAACAATGGACCACGAACAGATCTAGACCATTGTGAGACGCCAGCCTAAACTTGATTTCAATTAGAATAAACGCCTGACAATACGACCATTTTCATGCGATTATTATGGTAGCTTTTAAAACAGCCGTGAATTTTATTATTAACATATACAGATTAAAGCTTACAAAAATACATGTAGACCAAATTCGATCGGATGCGTTGCTTATGTTGCAGAATTTATTTTCCGGCATATCTAATGTACGACAGAATGTGGTATAGAGAAATGTCAGTTGATTTACAATTGAGTCTGTACAAATCCATGCTGAAATGGTGTTAAGTTATTATTGTATTTTTAAATGAGTGTACATGTCAAGCACTTGAAAGTGGACTTTCAAGAAGTTTACTGACCATGTTAATGCAAAGTAGAACATACGATACAATGTAACCGTAAAAAGCCTCCTATCAATTATATTACACCAATTATATTACACCGAGATGTACTGCAAGTGGGATGTACTTTTGCCAACATTCTCAATAGAATGCATCGCACTATATGTAAATATACATGGGCCATGTATACTCTCCACATACAAAGCTTCACTGCACTTTTGTACATGTAATAGTGTCTAATAATATAGCACAGTAGTGCGTATATATGTATGTGTTGTGTGGTCAGCCAGGTAAAAGTGACACAATGTCCCTTTTCTGTGTAGGAACTATTTACAATTGGCATTCGTGATGCTAAAAACAGGCACATGTACAAAGGTGTCCAGAAAACTGACATATCTTACAGTTTGGTGTAATATAATTGATAGAAGTGTACTGTAATGTCTATTATACGTATAGCTGGTTGCATTATACATTGTATCATATGTTCTACTTCGCATTTTCCTTTCTTTGTCAAACGCTACAAGACATGAAATTGGCTGATGGCTTGAACACACACAGATGGTCGAATTGGCCACTCCATGTGCCGTATGCGATACAGTAACAAGGCAATGTTCACGTACATGTTTCCTCCCTAAAGCGAGATCGTGTTTTCTGTAGCGGTCTCATTTACAGTTATGATAGAGTGTATTATGATTTAATACACAGTGCTAATATACTCTAGTAGCTAAGTTATACATGTATATGTGTGTATCCTATGCATGTACCTGTGCACCTTTATTACAGGGACTTCCACGCACACGGTGAAGACAACAGCCTCCACTTCTCGAGCGACCAACACAACACCCAGCTCGGCTACAGCGGTCACAGGAGTCGGCAACGTGACGTCCACTTCACCTACAGGTATTCATATTCACCCAGTGGCCTTGACCCTTAGAATGCGTGTAAAACGTGCACTTGTTTTATATACTTCGTCTGTCTATCGTAATACATGTTGGAAAGCAATTTAGAATCAAAAGTGTTGTCCAAGCACGCTATTCATCTACAACTAGAAATGTGGCATGTAGGCAAACGAATGTCCCCGCCGGCAGCCAAAGAAAACAAGGCACGTTTTAAAACACAGAGGGCAAGAGAAGCGTGGATTTGTCACAGCATGAGAGCAGATAATCAGAGCAATGGATGTGTGAAATATCAAGCAGATCCATACAAGGAAACAATCATTATAAGACACTTACCCGAGTTTCGAACGACGCACCAAGTATGTTACATTGACCCTGGGCTTAACGGGGGCATGACGATCGTGGATTTGTTACAGAGCAGTAGAGGACCATTAAAACAATGCATGTGTGAAATATCAAGCAGACCCACTCAAGGAAACAGATTAAAGCTTACAAAAATACATGTAGACCAAATTCGATCGGATGCGTTGCTTATGTTGCAGAATTTATTTTCCGGCATATCTAATGGTACGACAGAATGTGGTATAGAGAAATGTCAGTTGATTTACAATTGAGTCTGTACAAATCCATGCTGAAATGGTGTTAAGTTATTATTATATTTTTAAATGAGTGTACATGTCAAGCACTTGAAAGTGGATTTTCAAGAAGTTTACTGACCATGTTAATGCAAAGTAGAACATACGATACAATGTAACTGTAAAAAGCCTCCTATCAATTATATTACACCAATTATATTACACCGAGATGTACTGCAAGTGGGATGTACTTTTGCCAACATTCTCAATAGAATGCATCGCACTATATGTAAATATACATGGGCCATATATACTCTCCACATACAAAGCTTCACTGCACTTTTGTACATGTAACAGTGTCTAATAATATAGTACAGTAGTGCGTATATATGTATGTGTTGTGTGGTCAGCCAGGTAAAAGTGACACAATGTCCCTTTTCTGTGTAGGAACTATTTACAATTGGCATTCGTGATGCTAAAAACAGGCACATATACAAAGGTGTCCAGAAAACTGACATATCTTACAGTTTGGTGTAATATAATTGATAGAAGTGTACTGTAATGTCTATTATACGTATAGCTGGTTGCATTATACATTGTATCATATGTTCTACTTCGCATTTTCCTTTCTTTGTCAAACGCTACAAGACATGAAATTGGCTGATGGCTTGAACACACACAGATGGTCGAATTGGCCACTCCATGTGCCGTATGCGATACAGTAACAAGGCAATGTTCACGTACATGTTTCCTCCCTAAAGCGAGATCGTGTTTTCTGTAGCGGTCTCATTTACAGTTATGATAGAGTGTATTATGATTTAATACACAGTGCTAATATACTCTAGTAGCTAAGTTATACATGTATATGTGTGTATCCTATTGCATGTTACCTGTGCACCTTTATTACAGGGACTTCCACGCACACGGTGAAGACAACAGCCTCCACTTCTCGAGCGACCAACACAACACCCAGCTCGGCTACAGCGGTCACAGGAGTCGGCAACGTGACGTCCACTTCACCTACAGGTATTCATATTCACCCAGTGGCCTTGACCCTTAGAATGCGTGTAAAAGGTGCACTTGTTTTATATACTTCTTCTGTCTATCGTAATACATGTTGGAAAGCAATTTAGAATCAAAAGTGTTGTCCAAGCACGCTATTCATCTACAACTAGAAATGTGGCATGTAGGCAAACGAATGTCCCCGCTGGCAGCCAAAGAAAACAAGGCACGTTTTAAAACACAGAGGGCAAGAGAAGCGTGGATTTGTCACAGCATGAGAGCTGATAATCAGAGCAATGGATGTGTGAAATATCAAGCAGATCCATACAAGGAAACATTCATTATAAGACACTTACCAGAGTTTCGAACGACCCACCAAGTATGTCACATTGACCCTGGGCTTAACGGGGGCATGACGATCGTGGATTTGTTACAGAGCAGTAGAGGACCATTAAAACAATGCATGTGTGAAATATCAAGCAGACCCACTCAAGGTAACAGACATTATAAGACATTTACCCTAGAGTTAAAATTTCGAACGCACCAAGTATGTGACGTTGATTCCGGGCTTAGCGGGAACGGGACTGGATTTGTCACAGGGTAGTAGAGGGCCATTAAAGCGATGCGTGTGTGAACTATCAAGCAGATCTGTGCAACGAAACATACATTATGAGACATTTACCCGAGCGTTAAGGTTTCAAATGCACCAAGTATGTGACCTTGACCCTGGGCTTAGCAGGGGCGAGACTATCGTGGATTTGTTGCAGGTCGGTAGAGGATCATTAGAGCAATGCGTGTGTGAAATATCAACCGGATCCGTGTCAGCAAACAGAACTTATAAGACATTTACCCGAGCGTTATTTGTCGGGACGTACTGACGGACGGACGCCGGTAACACTATATGCCTCAACCCCTCACCGTTTGGTGGCGGGGGCATAAACATGGAAATTGAATTCAGCATTGTAAATGGTTAACGGCACTGCGTCTCCGATATGAGAAGAACGTGATAAACTAAGTTATTACAAATTAATCTCATTGTTCATTTGGACTGTATTTCTGAACTGTACCCAGGACATAGCTGAAATACCAAAAATGTTTACTTTACTGAAATGCTAGCTTTTCTGCAATCGATGGTTACTAATTATAATGCACTGAAAATAGATTGGTCAATTGAAATCAGAGCCTGTGCAAAATATTTTGTAAACAATGGCCAGCGTGCAATTATTTCCAAATTAATTTCGGTACATTTTCGGTTATCCATTCTGCCATATTGACCTGTACAACCCAAAGCAGAAAAGAAAATTTAACAACGACTGACAGACGTGACTTCAATGTGGTGGCCCTTCAACAAATTCCCAAAAATATTACCCCACCCGCCCAAAATACAGAAGAATTTAATAAAGTGCTCAAATGCAAACTCAATATGGCAGTACCAGCCTATAACTTTACGAATTCCAATGTGCACATACATGACTATACATAATAAACTGTATTGCAGATGGGTAATCACCTGAATTAGGCGAAAATCCAGGGAAATCCTATGCCTGTTGACGACATAAGTTGTTGACATTTCCTTTTTAAAAATCACACGAACCCAATGCAGAAGTGTTGGCATTTCTTTAAATGACTAAAAGCAAATAACTGTTGCAACTACACATATAAAAGCAATACAATTGTTAAAATAAACATTACAGTTGAATAAATGTATAGATTTCTTAGAAAAAGTCCCGTTAATCTCTATTTGAAATGGAAATATACTTCGGCGGAGTTACATTTCATTAAATTCATTTGGTGTGAGGCGGTTATAAATCGATGACGACAATAACCTGCTAATGAAATGAAAAATATCACTGGTCGTGATATGCTACGACGTTGCAGAAATCGGGGAGCACACTAGGTGCATTAGAATGGGGATAACCATGCTTTGTTTTTCGATTTGGAGCGGTATGTGTGAGGTTTCATGGCCTGTTAATCAGCTAAAACTGATTCACAGACCATAAAACCTCCCACATACCGCTCCAAATCGAAAAACAAAGCATGTGTATCCCCTAATTTGATAACTAGTGTTTATAATGGAAACGTATTGCCATAGCAGTTATATTTACATATATTTCACAACTACGTCCAAACTTGTACTTCCTGTTACATTGGAAGTTGAGATGCAATACCAATTTAGTTCCAATATTTATCACAGTATACAGCAGCATGGTATATATGGCAGAATAAATACTGTATATTTCTATGTCGTCAGTTGAGATCTTGTGATTGTTCTTGGTACATTGTTTGAACCAAGTTTTGTTTCATCCATAGACCACATAAAGCAAAACTGTGGTTGGTTCCATTTTTTCTACCTGCCATTCGATTGAACTATTGGCATAATGATTACAATAGTTGGCGATATTTGGTTTTCAAAATGGTTTTGTCTTTGGTTTTCTTGTTTGTGAGAGTTGCATCTGGTTATACCCCTCATATGAGTAATATGATTTATACAGCAGCCATTACACCATGTAGCATAATAAAGGGGGTTGAATAAATGCTGTTTACGATATCTGGAGTAACCTAATATACCTGAAGTAGCCTAATATACATGAAGTGCCGTATTTTGCCTTTATCTTTTCACCTTTGACCCCTAATCGCGGCCTTTGATTGGACAGTCTGAACAGCAAATTCAAGATGGCGGTGGATTTAAAATCTAAATCGCTGTCGATTGAGCTGAATTACGTAACCAACGACACGGACATGTCCATTATAATAGTAATGCTTATTATGACATCTGTGGAGTCTAAATCCAGCCAATATTGAAGCTCATCGCAAACAAAATGGGAAATTTAATCAGATACAATATCGAATCCACCTAGCATGGACGCCGCCATTTTGCTTTGAATGACGTCGCTAGATTTGTGACGCATGGCGAGGGAATGACGTCAAAACATGACGTCACACACGTTAAAAAAAGTATGTTTAGTATGCGGTATAAATTAAATGCATGATTAGTGCCGTAGAATATAAAATATATTCGGTTGAGCCTTAGACAGCTTTATTGGGGCGAGCTTGAGAAAGCCCCTATAACGTTGTTGGGGCGAAACCATGTCGTTGCTATTGCATACCGCAGCCATTGCTCCATGTAGCATAATAAAGGGGTTGAATAAATATAGTTTATATCTGAAGTAACCTAATATACCTGAAGTAGCCTAATATACATGAAGTGCCGTTTATGCCTTTAATTGTTTCATCTTTGACTCCTAATCGTGGGCATTTTAAAATCGAAATCTAAATCTCTATCGGTTCAGCTGAATTTGTGTCCATTTTTACAATATATGCGACGTAACCAACGACACGGAGATGTCCAACATGATTTTAATGCTTATTATGACAACAGTGTAGTCTAAGATCAGGTAATATTGAAGCTCATCGTAAATAAATTGGAGATTTAATCAGATGCAATATCGAATCTACTTAGCGTGGACGCCGCCATTTTGCTTTGAATGACGTCGCTAGATTTGTGACGTATGGCGAGGGAATGACGTCAAAACATGACGTTACGCCCATTCAAACATTTAAGTTTAGTATGCGGTATAAATTAAATACATGATTAGTGTCGTCGAATATAAACTATATTCGGTTGATCCTTAGACAGCTTTATTGAGTTCTGACGAAAAAGAAAAAACATGTTTCTCAAATATATAGCCTTTTCAACTTTTCTACACTTTCTACACTTTTCTGCATACAATTCTGTATAAGGCATGCACTTTGTGCATTCAACGTCTCCAACAGTTTGCGGTCAATATCAGAAAGTGTATTCGCGTCTTCTACACGTAATGACCATGTGCACCTGCCTGTCTACGTACATTTCTATATATGATGTTGCGTTTGTGTACTCAACTTCTTTGACAGCGTTTTGATTGTGATTGTGCCAACACTGCCTTTCAGGAACACCACCTAGATGCAGATTGTGGTGAATTGATTGAAAGCGCTCTGAAGTCGGTATCCGTAATTAAGTCATTTCTAGCAGTAACCGTAGCCATTTTCAAATACAACATGCCTCACATAAGGCAATGACTTGAACTTGACTTAGTCATATACAATTCCCTTTCATATATGATTATAGTTAATGGAAAACAGCAGTTTAAATTATTTATCCATGATTATAACACAACTGAGCCAGTTTCACTTCAGCCATTTTTAAATTCAGAAAAATAGCACTACCTCATGTTTTCTATACTTTACTCATGTCGGTGATACAAAGAATGTAGAAAAACGATTAAACACGACCTAACTAAACGCACAAGTTTTCAAAGACAGATAATATAGTGAAGACACAATAGTAATATTTACATAGCGATCATTTTGAAAACACAATGTCCGCCATACCAAGATGGCCGTCATGGTTGTTCTTAAAGAAACGAAAATAACACTGTTTGTATTGTGTCTGTCGAAAGATGAATACTTTCACAAAACATATCAACATTCTACACGTATTAGAAGTGCATAGAAGATGGATATCGTATGGGCGGCCAAGATGGCCGCATAGCAATATTCGAAGCAAATGGAACCAACCTCATTGTTGTTCTACGTTTCTAAATATGATAAAAACACATGGGTTACAAGAATGGAGATTTGTTCACAAGACTACATAACACCATACAGTAAAATAGGCAACGTGTTCATATGCTAGTATAGGTCATTTTAAGTTGAGAAATAGGCAATGTGTTCATATACTAGTATAGGTCATTTGAAGTTGAGAAATAGGCAATGTGTTCATTTACCTGCATAGGTCATTTGAAGTTCATAAATAGGCAATGTGTTCATTTACCTGCATAGGTCATTAGAAGTTCAGAAATAGGCAATGTTTTCATATATCTGCATAGGTCATTTGACGTTCAGAACTAGGCAATGTGTTCATATACTAGTATAGGTCATTTGAAGTTGAGAAATAGGCAATGTGTTCATATACTAGTATAGGTCATTTGAAGTTGAGTCATTTGAAGTTTAGAAATAGGCAATGTGTTCATATATTAGTATAGGTCATTTGAAGTTGAGAGAAATAGGCAATATGTTCATATATTAGTATAGGTCATTTGAAGTTGAGAAATATGCAATGTGTTCATATACTAGTATAGGTCATTTGAAGTTCAGAAATAGGCAATGTGTTCATAAACTAGTATAGGTCATTTGAAGTTGAGAAATATGCAATGTGTTCATATACTAGCATAGGTTATTTGAAGTTGAGAAATAGGCAATGTGTTCATATACTAGTATAGGTTATTTGAAGTTCAGAAATAGGCAATGTGTTCATATACTAGTATAGGTCATTTGAAGTTCAGAAATAGGCAATGTGTTCATATATCAGCATAGGTCATTTGAAGTTTAGAAATAGGCAATGTGTTCATATACTAGTATAGGTCATTTGAAGTTCAGAAATAGGCAATGTGTTCATAAACTAGTATAGGTCATTTGAAGTTGAGAAATAGGCAATGTTTTCATTTACTAGTATATGTCATTTGACGTTCAGAAATAGGCAATGTGTTCATATACCTGCATATGTCATTTGAAGTTTAGAAATAAGCAATGTGTTCATATACTAGTGTAGGTCATTTGAAGTTGAGAAATAGGCAATGTTTTCATTTACTAGTATATGTCATTTGACGTTCAGAAATAGGCAATGTGTTCATATACCTGCATAGGTCATTTGAAGTTTAGAAATAAGCAATGTGTTCATATACTAGTGTAGGTCATTTGAAGTTCAGAAACATACTGCATACATTAGATATTATCCGAGACTCGGTGCCTTTAACATGTTCAACCGTTACACCTCGATACTCACTGTTAACTTTTAAAATGTTAACGGATATTACTATTTATTCTCTGTATTTATGTTTTGATGTGCAATGATCATACTTTATAATCTGTCGAAAAAAACTTTTTTAATGTGACGCATTTAATTGGTAAAAATAACTAACAAATATTATGCCTCATTTGTATATGAAAATAGCCTGATACCACCGCGAGTTATTATACGTAAAATAAATATTACTAAATCATTATATCTGTATAGCGGGCACTCGAATTTTGTAGAACTGGTGGAATAGTGGCATTATTATACACTTATTTAATTCCTATACAGAAGACTATGTGCCCACTGAGTGGGCATGTACCTTTATAATACAAACAGCTTTATCATGAACTCATTCTATTTAGGTGTTATATATAATATGTATGTTTACTTCTGCGTTGGTTAATGGGTTTACGACAGAAGCTATCACGTCAGTTATCAATACACGACTACTTACCAGTGGCCGTTGAAAGTCTGACAGTTTTCTCTTCTACATCATGTACATGTTTAGACCGCTTAGACAGTCAATACTATAATCAGGTAACTCGCCACTCATTGACCGAATTTACGCGGCATGGTAACAACATTTCCATTCAAAAACTACTTCCGCTGAGATTACACTGGTGGAATAACATCACGTGACATTACCAAATGACGTCATTGTAACCAGGGTAATATAGACCAGTATGGTTTCCATTCAACGAAGCCAGTATGGCACGTCGAACTCCGCGTTTCATAACATAACACGTTCCTAATACACAGAATACCAGTATAGTGTATGTTGATACGGTTCTTATCTGGCTTGGTTCGAAGTTCATACGCATTTCCCAGCCTTGGCGGACACACTTGAAAAAAAAGACACTACATTTGGTATTCTCTATGTATAGAAAGATACATTAAATGATGTTGCATATCATGCTAGTCTCTTTGTATATCAAGATGATCAGTTGGGAACTGCGTGGTGGTTCCTAGACACCACCAGCATGGTATACTGTGCATTAGATCACGTACTATGTTATAGAATGTAAAATGCGACATAGTTTTCGTTGAAAGGAACGCTGACTTGTTCATGTTGTCATTAAACTGACATCACTCAGCAACGCCAAGTGATGTCATTCCAGCAATAAAACGTCATCGATTGTAGTTTTGAATAAAATTTGACCCAGATCTACTGTCTGTTTCACATTTTTCTGCGGAACCTTTGGCTATTTTATACATATTAAATCTAAAAAATATTTAAATGTACGTACTTTTTCATCAATAGCAAAGTCACCCTATCTAATTATTTTTATTTGAGATAACTTGGAAATGATGTAAATAAGAAAGCAATAAAATCAATAGTTGATGGAATTTCATGAAATAAATGTTTTTTTGGGAACGGTGGCATTTTTTGTTATTGATGAAAAAATACTTACATTTAAATACCTTTTAGATTTAATGTGTTTAATAGCCAAACGTTCGTCGGCAGCAAAACGTGCACACAGTAGGCAATGTAGGTTACGACACTTTGTTATCACTCAGTATTATGAGGCCAGTGCAAAACGTGTTACCTGATATACAGAATTGAAAATAGAAACTTCAACTTCACTACAGATTGGCCATCAACTACAAAGACCACCTCTCCGTCATCCACGACAAATGTGACGATAATAGCCCCTGTGTCGAGTACTACTCCCGTGTCGACTACAACTCGCGTGTCAACTACTACTCCCGTGTCGACTACAACTCCACTGTCGACTACTACTCCCCTGCCGACTACAACTCCCGTGTCGAGTTCTACTATCGTGTCGAGGACTACGCCCGTATCGAGTATTACTCCCGTGTCGAGTACTGCTCCCCTGTCGACTAGTACGCCCCTGTCGAGTACTGTCTTCCTCATTGTATTCAAAGCGTTGCTTATATGTGTATTCCGATTGCACATATAAAGAAATATGACATAGTGTGCGAATGGGTTCAGCCAAGATACGGAGTGACGACATGGTAAAGTGTCGCACTGTCCTACAACAAGGCACTAAGTGTTTAACCACACTAAATCATCAGATGTTCATGAGCTGTGTAGTAGTGCGTTTACAAATATTAGCCAGATTTGCTATGCCATAGACACTCTTTGCTTGCAGAAACCGGTCAATTGATGTACTACTCGGCAACTAATGTCAGTTTCAAGCATATGCTTTGGGATTATTATTGTAAGTCGGAAAATGTTTGTCATGTGAGGCGGTTTCGATTCCAGCCGCTGGTTTTTTGCGCCACCACCAGGGTGGTGAATTTGTCTTTCTTAACAATAATTAAACTTACAGTTATATTAGTGAATAACCAGAGCATAATGGGTGCATGTTATGGGACAATAGGTCCCACATCCATACGAAACATACAAGTAGCAGAGAATAGCAAAATGTGTGGTCATTGGTTAGTTTATATAGGAAATGACAATGGTTATGCTGGATATAAATAACTTGAGCGTACTATTTCATTACGTTTGCAGGCAAATTCGTTCATGTGAACAATTTTGCGGTGCATGCCACTGTCCAGAATGAATACTAGATATGCAGCCAATCAACATGACAGTTACATTTCTACTGTGGTAAATACATAAACCAAGATGTCGACGTCATTCAAGCGTCCCAGTCTGATATTTCCAGAACCAATTTGAGAAATAAATAGCCAAAAACGAACAAAAATTAAGATATTTGTTTCACGAACATTACTTTGACCTTGAAGATGTGACTTTGACTTAAGTTTGTTTCAAAACAATTATAAGTTTCATAAGCGTCCTCAACTCATGAACTAGACACCATGTTTGTGAAAATTGCACCACATGGACATAACTGCTTTTGTTTGGCGGCCATCTTGAATTTGGCACAAAATGGACGAATAGGTGAAAGTCCAGATTGCTTCCATCAGAATTCTTGAAAGGCATAACATTGCATTAAAAGATTAGTCAGATGTGCGAATTTATGACCTTATGGGAAACAACCGTCCCTCGCTATTATGCCCCCGCACCAAATGGTGCCGGGGGAATATTGATGGGCCAAATAACCAGCACCCATTCTGCTCCGGATATTCACTAATTAAAATATAGGTTGAATTATTGTTAAGAAAGATAAATTCAATATCCTGTGATCACCATGGTGGCGCAAACGTCAGCGACTGGAATGGAAACGGGCTCACATGACAAAGATATTCCGACTTTCAAAATAATCCCGAAACAAATGCTTGGAAATGGTGTAAATGATACATTAACATGCCTGTGAAGTAGATTAGTTCATCAATTGGCCGCGCATGGATATATGATGATTCACTGTGGTTCAAACTATACGGACACTTGGCTAATTTGCCCACTGTTCACAACTACATCATATTACATTTCTATAGTATGAAGTTTGGTGTCAAGAGATAATGCAACAAACGCTCCACAATCTGTTATGTAATATGAAGAATTGACCTACATAAGGGCATGTTCAACATGTCTACTGTCACAGTCCACGGATGCAAAATTTGTTGGAACAGTGTCCTGCCTTGGAACGGTCAGTCATTAAAATGGCTTCATTGTTCAGAAAAGGCTACAAAGCTGGTTTATGCCACTGTTATTGTATGAGTAGTGACCATATTAGCTACAATGAATCATCTGCGATATGTTATCTATGGCTTCAATTTGACCCATTCAAACATTGTGAGCAACAGAAGTGCATATCCAAACCTGTTGCATGTAGATGAAATTTAGTAAACAGCATAGTGTATACCTTTAAACAAATAATCTTTGATGTAGAGCTAGTAAATTGCCAAAAATAATAGAACTGGGAAACAATTTTCCCATAGAAGCCATCATTTCTCTATGTGTTGTTCAACATTCAACATAACGAAATGAAGCTTTCAAATTTGCAAGATATAATTGTAAATGTCAGATAAACGCATTGACACGGTAAAATAACAAATTTCTGCATGTGTATGTTCTTTATTAATAATTTATTGATACAGATTTGACAGTTTTATATCGCTAACATATCAAATACGCCGGATAACCGATTGTAAAAATCACTCTACCATGCGTTACATTAAATAGATAGGGTTAAATTGCTACGCTTGCGAGAGATATGGCGCGGGGTAGCAATTTTGTCTCTATGACCATATATGTGAAGATAAGGCGAAGCCAGCTAGATTTGAAAACTAGGTTGACCATTTTGTCTCACCAGGACATATTTGATGACTTAATCCGACTTCCAACAAACGTCACGTTTGGCCGAAAACATACAAAAACACATTATATTAAGTAACAACGTCAATGGCACATGATGCGCACAAGGCTCCGGGGTATCTGCACTCTATCACATAAAATGCTCCAATAGTTGCTGCGATATGTATGAAGCTACATGGCTACATGGCTACATCTATTAGAACAGCGTCAGTGGTAGGTGATATGTGTAGGTTATTTGATCTGTATGTGGATATATGCACGAGTTACTAAAGTCGCGCAATATCATTGCCACATACACATCAAATAACGTTGCAAATAATAGTGCGAAGTGAAACGTAGTTTCAGCGCTGAGTAATACAATATGAACTCACGAGAAGTCAATATTGAAAAATTAAGTGTCAATGGAAAACGAAATTACGTAACTATATAATAACGAGCAATATTCCGAGGTAAATATAATTTGATTTGGAGGAAAATAGGAACTTGTAAGTCGACTTGGCTTTACATATCTGGTGCACCTGACGTACATTAACAATGTGGTATAGATGACACCACAACGGACGAACTACAATGTCTGCCATTATTTGGTTGTGTGATCAGTGACACGGCATGCGGCTTTCTCACCTGGGGCCCGTTTCACAAAACTTCTTACGACTAAAATGTTCGTAAGTGCCAACTTATGATAGTCTGTAAATTTCACATTAACAATGTTTTATTGTAAACAATTATTGGATTTACATGTATTGATCATAGGCATATGCAGCCTATGCTCAATAAATGTAAATTCATCAATTGAAATTTCAAGACGGTTCCAAATTTGCACTTACGAACATTTTAGTCGTAATAAGTTTAGTGAAACGGGCCCCAGGATATCAGTCTCGAGGTGAACATCACATTTCAAATATCGCTGTCGGACTCGTTTCGCGCAAGGAGACCCGTCGTAACCAGATATGCAGGTGCATGTCCACAGCATGTGACCCGGCAAAAATAGTTCTCGCACTGCCCGATATGAACTCACGAGACGTCAACATGTAAACAAATATTGACGGTTTGCGTTCCATTGTGTTTAATGGGAAACGAAAATACGTAATATAATAATATACTAATTAATATTAGACGCGTTTATAACTAAATTACACGGGGCCTTTACCATGTGTACGTGTACTACTTTAATGAGTTTTGCAAACTGATGCCAATATGCCAGTCTTTCTTGAACACGTTGAGGCCTACAGCAAATACAAACTGTTGACATAAAATCCTGTTGATTCAGCCGATCTGCCCACGACCAACTAGAACTTTCTTGCATGTGCCAAGTGGCATCTTACTGTTACAGTTACCGTTACTATTATTATACAGTTGTATACATAATATTTATTTTTTGCGGCTGTGACTGGACAAATGGGGCTTATGGGATGTAGCTCTGTCCAATAGCACACTCGCGTAGCCTGATAACAATCAATATTGCTTGTTAGAAGCATGATGTGTGATTCATTGATGTAATGGCGAACTTCGGAATGATTACATGTAGAACATAAAACGCTAATTTGGATGGTGAATGATGATAAATGTACATATACTAGTATTCGACTTACAAATGCTGCAAGGTCCAGTATCAGTGACGCATATGTAATCACAAATCTTGTCAATGCCGTGGACAGATGTATAGACAAAACTATATATACAGACGGGCGGCAGAAATGTCTAAACGCCAATGTAGAACATTGGTGAAATGCTTTAAATAAAGTCTTACCTGGTGAATCTTCCACACGAAGTCTACAGTATATTTCTGTTTACGTATAGTTTAGCACGTGGAAAGACAATTGTCACCGACAAAAATAGGACATAAATGAGGGGCGTTCAGTAAATAACAGAAAAGTGTTATAAACCTATACCCACTGGTGAAGTGGCATATTTCATCAGGTCTCAACAACAGTGCTATGTGTATATATATTCGCTTGCCAGTGCTATACTGAACAGTAAATAATGCATCCATTATCATAATGTAAGTGGTATATTCAATATGTATGCAGTGGTATATTCAATGTGAGTGGTATATTCAATGTGTATTCAGTATCGCACTGTCAAGTGATGGTGATTGGTTTCCTGATCAATCAATGTTGCTTGCCAGTGCTATACTGAACAGTAAATAATGCATCCATTATTATAATGTGAGTAGTATATTCAATATGTATTCGGTGGTATATTCAATGTGAGTATTATATTCAATGTGTATCCAGTATCGCACTGTCAAGTGATGGTGATTGGTTTCCGGATCAATCGATGTCGCTTGCCAGTGCTATACTGAACAGTAAATAATGTATCCATTATTATAATGTGAGTGGTATATTCAATATGTATTCAGTGGTATATTCAATGTGAGTGGTATATTCAATGTGTATTCAGTATCGCACTGTCAAGTGATGGTGATTGGCTTCCGGATAAATCAATGTCACTTGCCAGTGCTATACTGAACAGTAAATAATGCATCCGTTATTATGATGTAAGAGGTAAATTCAATATGTTAATGTGCATTCAGTATCGCGCTGTCAAGTGATGGTGATTGGTTTCCGGATCAATCTATGTCGCTTGTCAGTGCTATACAGAACAGTAATTAAGGCATCTCTTATTATAATGTAAATGGTAAATTCAATATGTTAAAGTGTATTCAGTATCGCGCTGTCAAGTTATGGTGATTGGTTTCCGGATCAATCTATGTCGCTTGTCAGTGCTATACTGAACAGTAAATAATGCATCCCTTATTATAATGCAAGTCGTAAATTCAATCGGTTAATGTGTATGCAGGTGTTAATCGAGTATTGTATGTTCAGTATCACACTGTCAAGTGATGGTGATTGGTTTCCGGATCAATCAATTTCGCTTGCCTGTGCTATATTGAACAGTAAATAAATCATCCGTTAGTATAATGTAAGTGGTATATTCAATGTGTTAATGGGTGTTCAGTATCGCATTGTCAAGTGATGGTGGTTGGTTTCCGGATCAAACAGTGTCGCTTGTCAATCTGATATTTAACACGTTGTCAATTCAGTTTGCATACTAAATTCTTGTTTTCAATCAATATTGAATGCTACTGTGTGACGCACTGACAATTGATCGTTTCCGGTTTTCGGATCAATCACGATCACATTCTCACGGCGTATGAAGTCGTTGTATGTTCCATTGTGCTATCTTCCTTTCTTTTATATTACGTTATATTCTAAATGAACACCAAAACCATTACTTTAGAACGTGAAGTATTGGATATCAACAGTATTACGAAACAATGAATATGTATATGCTTGTGCATCATGGGCCTCTGTAGGCTTGCGGTTATCATCAGTTGTAACTTCTTGTAATATGTATATGTGTAACAGGTTGTACTATAAATAAACTATTTACCATACCATATACTATAGAGAGAGAAGATCTTACTTTCGTGATGATTTGCTATGATATTTATTAACGAGTTTACTGATGTCATAAGAGGCTATGCTGAGTTTCTTTATAAATCAGTCAAGGAGATTTAATACATATCATATTACATCAACACAAATGTTAGATTTGCTTTCTTGCATGAGCACATCATCATATTAAGCATATACTGGTCACCTACTGTGTTTTATTGTACTCGGTTGATTTGCACATTTATTACACTAGTGTATCATGATATTGAATACACACTAGTGCCGGTCTTTCATGTATCAAAGTAATAAAATGCATGTACACGTGGACTGGCATACAACTATGATATATTCTGCATTTTGACTGAAAATAGTTTTATTATCGTAGAAAAGGGCACGTGACAGTGTTGAATGACAGCTGTATCAATCACTTAAGTTCAATCCCTGAAGATGGTTTATTACTGAAACTGCATGTGAAAATACAGTGGCTGTATGAAGGATTAAATTGTTCTCTACAGAGACCCAACTAATCATATATGACAAAAGAGATGTCCTAACGTATTTTAAAGAAACTCACATGATGTTTCAGATGATGTCGAAGATATTCAATGTTCCTTTTATTTTCTCTTTATTGACTCCAAATGCCATATACCACACAACCCGCACCATTTTATTCAATCGAAGGCCAAGGATTGACTGTGTGTTTTCTTATACCATATACAATGTACTACCATTGACTCTGATGAAGAGGGGAGATAAGTTGGTAACGAATTTCCGTTCGCTGTTTCAGTACCAGGAAGCACACTTTGTGAAACATACCATTTTTAGTTCGTGTGAGCTATTGTTACCGCAATGTGTCCGTCCTTCGTCCGTCGTCCGTGAACATTTCCAAACGTCTTCTCCTCGGTAACCATTCGGCCTATAGTCACCAAACTTCATGGTCATTGTCCTTAGGTAGGGGGATTACAAAATTGAAAATGACGTCATTACGTAATCCAAGATGTTCGATGTACACTGCTCTTTCAAAGTTGTTAAAATGGTGACCCCGGGTCAAATTGGGGTCAAATTTTATATTTGACCGAATATGGTCATGTCATATATATATATTCAATCGAAGGTATCAACGAGGCAATCACTCTGGTGCATTTTTTGTCGAAATCGGATGGTTATGTCATCCAAGATGGCCGCCGAAAGGTCAAAGGATCGTTCTTTTATTAAATATTTCAAAATTCTTCTTCTCATAAACCGCTTGGCCGATGGTAGCCAAACTTAAAAGTTATGGTCCATTGGGTGAAGCCTTTTCAGATTTGTTAAAATGGAGGTCATCGCTAATCCAAGATGGCCGCCGTATAAAAATAGCACACATTCTTAAAAAATCTTCTTCTCATGAACAGCTAACCAGATTTGGAGGAAACTTGGTAGAAATGATCGATGTACAATGCTCTTTCAAAGTTGTTAAAATATCGAGGCGATCACTCTGATGCATTTTTTGTCGAAATCGTCGGATGGTTATGTCATCCAAGATGGACACCGGAAGGTCAAAACGTCGTTCTTTTATTAGAGATTTCAAAATTCTTCTTCACATGAATCGCTTGGCCCATGGTAGCCAAACTTAAAAGTTATGGTCCATTGGGTGAAGCCTTTTCAGATTTGTTAAAATGGAGGTCATCGCTAATCCAAGATGGCCGCCGTATAAAAATATCATAAATTTTTAAAAATCTTCTTCTCATGAATCGCCAACCGGATTTCGACAAAACTTGGTAGGAATGATCGATGTACAATGCTCTTTCAATGTTGTTAAAATGGTGACCCCGGGTACAAAAATGGGCGTGGCCCGTGGGGTCAAATTGGGGTCAAAATGTTTATTTTTGACCGAATATGGTAATGTCTATATCAAATCGAAAGTATCAAGGAGGCGATCATTCTGGTACATTTTTTGTCGAAATTGGATGGTCATGTCATCCAAGATGGCCGCCGAAAGGTCAAAAGTTCGTTCTTTTAATAAATATTTCAAACGTCTTGTTCTCGTGAACCGCTTGGCCGATATTTTCCAAACTTCACGGTAATGGTTATTGGGTCAATCCTTTTCATTTTTGTTTAAATGGTGGTCATCGCGAAATCAAAGACGGCCTCTGTTGAAAGTAGGTCAAATTCTTAAAAAATCTTCTTCTCGCGAACTGCCAAGCCCATGTTTACGAAACTTGGTATGAATGATCGATAGTGAACGCAGGTTCAGATTCCTTCAAATGGTGGACCCCAGGTCAAAAATGGGCTGGGCAGCAGGGGTCAAGTAGGGGTCAAATGTCACATTTGACCGAATATGGTCATGTAATATATCAAATCGAAGTTATCGACGAGACGGTCACTATGGAGCTTTTTTGTCGAAATCAGGTAATTACGTCATCCATGATGGCCACCGAAAGGTCTAAAGTTCGTTCTTTCAATATAAATTACAAACGTCTTCTTCTCGTGAACCACTTGGCCAATATTGGCGAAAATTCACAGTAAGTCAGTAGGTCAAGCTTTTTCCATTTTGTTAAAATAATGGTCATCGCAAAATTCACGATGGCCGCCGTTGAAAAGTTGGTAAAATTCTCAAAAATCTTCTTCTCACGAACCGCCAGGCCGATTTCGACGAAGCTTGATATGAATGATCGATATTTAACGATGTTTCAGATTCCTTCAAATGGTGGCCCCCCGGGTCAAAAATGGGCGGGGCAGGGGGGTCAAGTATGGGTCAAATTTCACCGAATATGGTCATGTCATATATTAATTCGAAGGTATGGACGAAACGATCACATAGGAGCATTTTTTGTCGAAATCAGATGATTACATCATCCAAGATGGCCGCCGAAAGGTCAAAGGGTCGTTCTTTTATTAGAGATTTCAAACGTCTTCTTCATACAAACCTCTTAGCCATTGGTAGCAAACTTCGTAGTTATGGTCCATTGGTAAAGTTACCGCCATGGTCATCGTTAATCCAAGATTGCGGCCGTCTAAAAATAGCACACAATTTCTTCGCACGAACCACCAGACCTACGCAAATTGGCAGAAATGATCGATGTACAATGCTTTTGCAAATGTGTTAAAATGGTCACCCCTGGGTAAAAAATGGGGTCAAATAGGGGTTAAATTTCATTTTTGACGGAATATGGTCTTATAATATATCAAATCAAAGGTACTGATGAGGCGATCGCTGTGGTGTTGTTTACATTATCCAAGATGGCCGCCGAAAGGTCAAAAGGTCGTTCCTTTATTAGAGATTGCAAATGTCTTCTTCATGCAAACCGGGCATGGCCCGGGGGGTCAAATAGGGTCAACTCTTTTACGGAATATGGTTATATAATACATAAAATCTAAGGATTGCAATAAAAAGTAGGCTGGAAGCATCCTATTGTGGTCTCTAAAAGTTGTGTAAGATATATCTATACATATCGCGAGACAACTCCTACGCTGGTGACCTCTCAAGTTTGTTGCATTGACATTTTGTGCCTGTCATGGGCTTATTTTGATGTATATGTAGTTACAACTTTACATACCTGTATTTGCTTGATTTTTGTGACATTGCATAGGTGAGCGATATACGGCAATCATGGCCCTCTTGTTTTAGTTTGGTATAAAAATACTGTTCCACACATAGAATATGCTGCTATTTATTGACACATGTAAAATTAATTCAACTAAATAAAAACATTAACCATCAACTGTAAACCAAACTAACGTTCGCAACGCTACTTTTTATTTGGTATAATAAACATATTTTACAAAACCCTGATTCTTTTCAAGACGACTTATAGTCCATGTAAATATACCATTAAATTATTGTTTACTAAGTTAAACATGTTTCATCACTTTCTGCACATACCACGTGTCTTTAAATTTAATTGTTGTTTTAATTAAGCTAACCGTTTTCATTCTTTAAATTAATGTCATTTCATTGTATTGGCATCATGCATGTGTTGGGAAATTAATTATTGAACAACCCTCGGAAAGGACTTTTATAACTGACCACCGAATAATAGATATATGCTTTCATATGCTGCACATGTATGTACAGTTGTACGCACTGCTTATTCATGGTTGAACATTAGTACAAATCTGCATGGATTGTTTAGTTATTCCCTTGCGATAGGCAAGAGGTGATATAGCGTTAGTCCATGTACGTGCGTACGTACGTTAGTAACACCTTTCATTTTTCAAAAACTAATGATCTTCTTCACCGATTTTGATAATATTTGGTCATAATGTGAGTCTAGGGATCATGCTTTGTAGTGCATACTACCCATATCCGACCGCCCAACGTCAAGGTCATTGAGGACTTATGTTCAACTTGTTTGTAATGTTAAAGTATTTATTTCTTTCTTTGTTGTATTACCATGGCTGCCAGTACGACCGCCCAAGGCCAAGGTAACGGAGGCCTTGTGTTTTTTATTATTATCCAGTCTGGCATCAAGGACATAAGCCTTCGTTTAACGCTACGATTGCTTGTTACAGTTGGACCTCCCATGGTGACTGTTTTAGAGAGGTTCCATTGTACGGTTTACTTATTTGTTATTGGGAAACGAGTTTTGTTCACCCAATACGTACTGACTGAGAACATACTAGCGTATTAGGAATCGACCTGATACGAATATCCAGGTTACAACGATTTGAAAGGTGGCGTTCTATTGGATGAAGGACGTCACATGACGTTACCGAACGACGTCAGACTAATCACTTAAAGAAGTCCGCGTTCTTTTCAACGAAAACTGTTTTAAATTTGATCATTGGCTAGCATAAAACGTTAAATAAAATACTAGTAGCGTGTCTTTCGATATCAAGATAACGAGGCACGGCTCGGAAACGGTATAGCCTTGCCTGATAAACTGGATATCAAACTACACTAGCCTGGTATTCTCTGTGAATTAGCGTGATGTATGCAAACATGTTCCAATACATATTATACAGCATATTGAATGCTTGCTTCGCATACGTATACGTTAGACATCGAACACAATAATTGACTGTCATAACTGTAGAGACAGTTCCTTTAATGTCAAATGGAAATTCAAAATTTCCACTGAATACTAGCCAACGGTAGTCGGTAAGTCGATGTGTAAGTCGGTTACTGTCCTAATTGAGGTGTGCATCTGTTTCAACAACCTACATGTACCCTGAAACACATTTTAGACCATATCAAGATTGCATCCACTATGATGTATACCTTCATTTACAACAAAGTTGCATAATTATCTCCGAGTCGCATATTCAGCTTCATGGCTCGGTGTTCCATGGGCACATGTAGGTTATTCAAACACATGAACACCTCAATTAGGGCAGTTACTATTACGTAACCTATATATCTTGCTTGCATTGTCATGTTGCTTGTATGTTTGTCATTACTATTGTACTCAAGTGCCAGCATGGTTTAAGCAATAAACTGTTATTCCGATTCCTTTAAATAGACGCTCCTCATTGGCCCATTGGCTATTCTTCGTAAATTAAGAGTTACCAGTTTTTATTTGTTCATTGCTGATATACGAGGTCATAAATTGCAATTTAGAATGAAGTTGGTTTTATAATAAAACAAATATGGACTCTTTAGCTGGTGCACAATATGATATGCACCGAAAAATCAATATTGACCTCGACTATCGTTTCGGTCTGTATTTCTTTTTTTCAGATGCATATCAATCATATACCCAATACAAAACGTTAATACAGTGTGTTCCATAAAATGGTAGCATTATCAACAGCTACCTCGTTATATGTCAGATTCAGCGAATGATTTGCTCATATGGTCGCAGACACCTCACCATTTCAGAACGTCTTACGAATGTCATTATTGTGACGTCACATACGATATTATGACGTCATGTAATAGCACCCACAGTGGCAGAGATAATACAGGTAGTCAGCCGGTGTTTTCAATTACATTCTGTTGTATTTGTGTGCGAAGAAAATTTAAGAAATTGTGTGTGAAAGAAACGCCCGATCACGGAAAGCCCGTATAGCGGAATCGATGTGTGGGGATTTTAGGCCGAATTGTGTATTTTGTGATACAAGCGTGAAATGTGGCACAGTCGTAGACCAACCCATAAGCGATATTCTTTAGCTATAGGGGCATTGCTGATTCGTTCCGTGGTTGAAATGGCGACCATCTTCCAATATGGCTGCCGTTAGCATTACATGCTAGTGCTGACATAACATTATTTTGCCGAAGTAATGGTAGTATCGTTCCTTTCTTACAGTCTCACCATTCAAAGTGTTCTCGAATTATACTTGTACTGTAATTTATATTTACAAGTGTAATATACGAGAGCCATGAAATACCAGAGTAGTGCACTTCTGGCGGAAATGCACCAAAAATAATATGTTTTAGTAGGTATCAAATTTGATGCTTGTGAGTGACATACAACCTTCCGTATACAGATATATGCTTCGATGATACTGGGAATGAATAATATAAGTTCAGCATTGCCGATAAACATGCGTTTTCTATTGAAGAAAACATAGCATTACCCGATCCACTCGAATCCAATGCAAAACAACTGACCAAACGTTTTATATTTCATGGTTTCATGGTTTACTTATCATGTAAGACAGACACATATTATAGCACGATAACAGAATGGTATTAGATGGATATTCCCGATCCTTCCTGACAACAGTAATTCACAATAGCATGTATGTAGTAAAGAAAACCATCAATATTTTGAATCCAAACAAGCGTCTATCATCTCAGTTGACTAGACATTCTACACACTTGCAAGGCAAATTCAATGGAACTGGCCAATTAAATATAGGAGGAATGGTTTGTTGTAATGTTTGCCTTTTTATCGAAGGTACAGCTATGTAGATGGTCGACCGCGATCTTGCTGACAGACGGCGAATATCTGCACTTAAAACGACAGCTGTTGTTATGTCACGGAAGTATATTGATTTCGCAAAGTGCACAATGTAACACGTAACTCAGAGTCGCATATCCCAGCATTATAAGTCACATCCTATTGAAGAAAGTTCGCATCACCTAGTGTAACTACATGTATGTAGAATATCTGCCATGTGTATTTCAGTACATGACTAGCATTCTGATAATACTATTTCCTACACTATTTCCAGCAAGAATATCCTATGGTTATTTGCATTCGATCTTTTAACGAGTGATAAATTGATCCCATTCCATCGGTGAGGCATAGCTACAGTGCATCAGAACCACTCCGACGTGTATTGGCTGGAGTCTACTGCACACTGATAAAGACATCTAACAGAGAATACAGAATCAATATGCACTGAAACGACATACATGTATGTTAACAGGCCCCAATATAGGGTATATTGGACATTTTTAGACTTCAGAGCCGAATCGAAATGTGATTGTTTTGATTCATTACTTTTAACGGACTGTCAATAGCTAAGGTCATATTAGTCTAGGTCAACGAATTCGAATCGCATATTTCTCCTTAACAGATTGATTGAAAAACCCAAAATCAGAGCTGAATATTTACATAAAATGTATTCAGCCCTGAAATTAGAATAACCGGATCCAGTACCAGGTCCTCACCACACCAGTGTCACTTAACCCCAGCCACTAAACTAATAGCAATCGAAATACAATTACTACTCTTTAATTGGTATAACCGGATATTCAACTCTCACGTACAAGAAAGTCAAAAATATACCGGAGGGCCAAAACCAGGCATCAGAAGATTCCGGTATGGATGAACCTCATCTCTATATTACACTTCATATATTCCCAAACTTGCATCTGTAAAGTCAAACTGAGTCATACCATAAGCACAAACATGGTGTACATGTACGAGTGTCGCGTGACATGTGAATTCCTGTATATTATTGATTCGCGTATAATTGTGTGTTTGTGGTTTATTGTACTGTTTGTATTGTATTGTGTTGTATTCGTATTCAGGGTGTCTGTTTTAGCGGTGTTTTACGGTAACTTATTGGATGTCATACTATGTACATTCACATATGTACATATTACCTGTAATAACCGGGTGTATGATGTATTTGTGGAAATGCACTCGTTTGTGTCTCATGCGGAGTTAATTACGTGCCCACGTTTTAGCGGCGTAATATCGGTTAGCAGACATATTGGCTGTATGCTCACCACTTAGATACTGCTCAGAGTCGTCGGACAATGCAGGGATGGTTAGCAATTGAGATAAACCACTTTCCATGCCAGAGGACAATTATCGTTCCACCGTAGTGGCAAGCGTTGTGTGCTTTCTGCAGGATAAAAGGTATGTGTGTGCTTGAGGCCAGTGGTTAGGTAATATATTGGCGTATTCGACTATGTTCTAGATATTGTGTCATAGAGTTCAACGTAGTCGGGAACTAACAGTTGATGCGATATAAGATCACGTAAAGTTAGTAGTTTTACTTGTTGCTAGCGCCATAAATTACCACGAAATGTCATGGCTATCATTAGTTCCAACATTTATTTATCCTTCACAAATATAAATCTCATCTTACCATGTTGTAAACGTACATACATAAAATATGTAAACTCACATGTAATGTATCATGGGTGGGGTAATGTTATATGTTTATTGTTATATTAATGTGGACATAATTGTCCTTCCATAATAGTTCCTGGACAATTTATTATATTCTGCCAGCCCCAATCATGGGACTGAACTCATGATCTGGCCCAGCAGTGATGACCTGCTTGATTTACTGTCCATCTAGTGTGATACATATGCCCTGCTTTTGTCGGTGGCTTATCGAGTGCTATAGTAAAGAGCTGCTTTCGCCCTCGATTGGCAGAGTAGATAAAGTAGGGAGAAATACACATGACCAATCTTCTAAAGTGAAATAGTTGGTGCAAAATTATTTTCTGCAGTAGGATGTAAATTATGATGTTCATATCTGGTGACTGCGAGTTACGTGTTTACTATATTGGACAGTTTGTGAAATATGCTTCCCTGGCACCACACCAGCTGTAGTTGTAAGCTCACCTACTGTCAACGTGGTAGTTTTCGACCATCTACATGGCGACAATACAATCGATTTGAAGGAAAGGATTACTACAAACCATTCCTTGCCATATGTAATTGGCCAGCTCCATACCATATTAAGGGGCATAATTTGATCCAACTCTCACAATTACGAATGCCGGAAGGCCAGACCAGGTGCAAAATAGGGAACCGTAAACATTCAATCCCATCGTAAATTTTACCCTTCACAATGCTCCCAGCCGAAGCAATTTGAAGTTGGTAATAAAATAATGACCTTTACATGAACCACGGTACATCATTTTAACAAATCTGAAAGAGCATCAGTGGTTGATCAATTCTGTAAAGTTTCGTTCAGATCGGCGTGTCAGTTCATGAGAAAATGGTTAAGACTTTGATCCACTTTTGCGATGGCGGCCATCTTGGATTGTGTGGCGCCACAATTTGTATTGAATTTTAAAAAGCTTCAGCAAAGAATCATATCCGTAACATTTTACCAACATCCGCCTAGCGGTTCTGATAATAATAATGAGATATAGCAATTTAAAGTTGGTAACTGAAGAATGATCCTTTTACCTTTTAGCGGCCATCTTGAATGACCTAATTTTACGATTGCAATAAAAGAACAAGAATATGTGGCCTGTCGGCCCACGAATGCCTCCGGTGGCAGATTTGAGAAACTGTGGCAAAGATAATTAACCGAACGTGATAAGTATTCATAAGCACAGTGATGAAGGTCAAATGGTGAAGGTCATACTACTGGCAGCATGAATGTGGGGCATTTGTTCACAGGCTTGATGTATCGTATTATTAAAGTAATCCATCACGGGATATACAAGTTATGACAGAATTGACAAACTCCAGCGATCTTATTAATGTGCGAAAAAGTTGAAAGTTGTCAAGGTCAAAAGGTCGAGGTCATATTAAGGGCAGCATGGATGTATGGGATTTTTCCACAAGTATGATGTACGGCGGTATTGAACTATTGAAGTAATCCTTCAAGGTATATAGAAGTTATGACAGTGTTTCGAAACTCCGGTGAACTTCTTAATGTGTGAAAAAGTTCAAAGTCGTCAAGGTCAAAAGGTCAAGGTCATATTAAGTGCAATATGTATGTGTGACATTTGTCCACAAGTGTGCTGTGTTCAAATAATTAAGTAATCCTTCAATGAATATAGAAGTTATGGCAGAATTGAGAAACTTCGGCGAACTTCTTAATGTGGGAAAAAGTTCAAAGTTGTCAAAGTCAAAAGGTCAAGGTCATATTAAGGGCAACATCGATGTGTGGCATTTGTCCACATGTATACTGTGTTGAAATATTTAAGTAGTCTTTCGAGGGATATAGAAGTTATAGCACAATTTCAAAAAGACCGCGGGCATAAAAATGGGGACAGAGACCGTTTTGTTATCGATTAAAATGAAACAGTACTTACATTTAAATAGAGAATAGTAGGTTAGTGCCGTGAATGGGAAAACATATCTGGCAAGGCTTCGGAAACTGGATGGGCGTGTCTCTGCCGAGCACATCCCGTTTCCGAGCCGCGGCGGATATTTTTCCCATTCACGGCACTAACCTACTATTCTATTTATCCCGTCAACACCTACCAATGGCTTTAAAATGCAAAACAATAATCCCAGCCACCGCACATATTCATCCGTAGTGATTAGGTCGTGTTGACAGTATATCAAAAATGTTTCACGGTACCGTGTTTCACGGCACATACGCACTGTGTTGACGGGATAAATATTGTTTAGACTCAATGCGTTTAATAGTTAATGTTTCTAAAAACATATAAATAAAATGGTTTTACCTAAAATAGTAACATACATCGGACGTTGACATAACTGTATCTAACGATACATTAAACATATTTATCATGGGTTGATCAACGACTGTGCCAAAGTTCATGCTTATATCACAAAATCAAGGTGTATGATCACGTGCTTAAAACAACAACAACAAGTACTGAAACTTCGAGAAGCCCTCCGATTCAAAGTACGTATTCTTCTATTTTTTCCTTATTATGTAACGGATTTTGATGAAATATGACGCATCAAACGCGTCTTGTTAAGCTGCATTTTTGTGGTCTCGTTACTTTGGCCCAACCTTCTGTCGTATTTGCGAAGAGTCGATTTCCGTAAACACGTGATCATGCACCTTGAAAATGCTCTATATGATGTATGTCTGAGCGGAGAGATGACCAGTTCAGTCAGTCTATATAAAGTTGTAGCCCAACCTAAGCAGAAGGTCAAACGGTCAATGTCATATTAAGGGCAGCATAGATGTGTAACATTTGTCCACAAGTATGATTTATTGAACTATTGAAGTAATCCATCATTGATATAGAAGTTATGACAGAATTGAGAAACTCCGGCGAACTTCTTAATGTGTGAAAAGGCTCAAAGTTGTGAAGGTCAACATATTAAGGTCATATTAAGGTCAGCATGGATGCGTCGCATTTGTCCACATGTATGCTGTGCTGAAATGTTTAAGCAATCCTTCAAAGGATGACATAACTGAGAAACTCCGGCGAACTTCTTAATGTGCCGGACACACGGACGGACGGACGGACGGACGGACGGACGGACACACGGACACACATTCAAAAAACTAAATGCCTCCTGCTCTACCGAGACGTAATATTACGTTAAGTAATATTAAATTTATCGCATGATGAAGAAACTGTTACAAACTTTCAGTTGCCATCTCTGCCATCTTTGTATATACAAGCCATCGTACAGTTTCACCACTTCGTGCGTTTGACACATACTGCAAATAATATGACAGTAAACCAAATAGTAGTATATGGGAGTCAAAATGATACGGGTTTCCTATGAAAGCCACCGGCTACGCGCGGCGGCTTCCAAAGGAAACTCGTATCATGTTTGACTCCCATATACTACTTGGATTTTCCCCCACTGTTCGGCGGGTGTGGATGACAATAGTGGAAAATATTTTTCAGCAACCACGAGACCATATATTTCCTCTACTGGAAGTTATCAATGAGATGGTGATGTCACCACCTCTGACACCATGTTAGAGATATGCCCTCCCTATGTTATACTCAGCATATGTAATCACACAATGGTTCTACTTAATTGTGCGTGGTTGAAGACAGGTAGTCACAAGAGGTGTCATCGTACCGGTATTTACGAGTATTGCAAGGATAACCGGGCATGGATGAGAAGAGGGTCCGTTTCGCCTCGCCCCTGTAGGCATTGCGGGGTAGGGACCAGATCCGAGTCACTGTGATGTCCACCATGCGGTGGTACTCGCGCTACTCATCGACTGGCTAGCAAGGAATTACGTGCTCGCAAGTATTATCGTTTAGTAATAATTGAAATCAGAAAGTCAGTTAGAAAGATAGAACCGATCTGATGCGTAGTTTTGATAAGTCACGGTGGTGTAACGGGGCCCGAAAGAGTTTCATGTTCCGTATGGAGGGGCCGTCGGAACAGCTGGACTGTATGGTGGAGGGATCTCCTGCTGCCGCTGCAGACACACGAATAAACATATCACGTCCCGAGGCGGGCGAGGAGATTTTTTCTCTCGTCGGCCCTCCCCTCCATGACGAGTTTTTTTACGTCTTCGTCCGCGAGAATTTGTGGTCGGGCCTTGGACCGGATCGCGTCCTTTAACTCCTGGTACCTGGACATCTCTTCGACGACCAGTTTGAACTCGCTATCTGATATATCGTTGTCGGCTATCGCTTTCGACACGATTACGTCGATACTGTTTTTTCTTAGACCTCGCGAGAACCGCTATTCGATCGTGCTTTCGACTCTTGGCCTCTAGTTTTCGGCCCAAGAGTCTGGTCGTCATGCAAAGCAGTCCCGCCCACGCTGCTATCGTACTCAAGATCACCGCGACCGGTGCAGCGACGACTGTTCACAATAAAGACACACTCCCCACTCAGCTTACAACGGAAGCAGAGGCTAACGCGGTGCTCACCCCCTCGACTATATTGACTGATCGCCTATATTTCTTCGAATGACCCATCCGCGTCTCTCCATCGTGCTGTAGAATCTGTTGTATCTCGAAGATCCTGGTCATCCTAAAGGATGCCGGGTCGGCCGTCCCCGAAGGTAAGTGTGGATATAGTTTCTCGTCATTCATCATAAATCAAGTTCTATTAACAGTGTCACAATAGTGGAGGAAGTCGCTTGGTCAGCGATTTTCGTAGCAAAGTTAATAACACTTCCTGCGGAAACTTCAATTGTAGCGTTATCATCAAATATCGTAAACCCTGACCTCTACCCCGCGCGTTTGGTGACGCCAGAATACTGCTCTACCCCGTTCAGGACGAGATTCACTCGGATTTCGGCAGCGGCGTGCCCCTTAAAGTTGACCGAGCAGACCGCCATTCGCAGAATCGTCCCGGACGCTGCCATGGTGTATCCCCCATATCTGTTGCTCGCGTTGGCACCGAATGAATATTCGTGGCCGCCCTCGTTCAGTGAACCCCGCTCCTCTGCACAAACTGTTATGATGGGTTTTCGAGCTTGCAAATGCCGAACGTGTGCAATCGCCGTAGCCGCCTCTGTGCGGGCCTGCGTTATCATTCCCTCCAGCCTTATCATTGCGGCTTCATCATATGCTGCACCCGCGACGGGAACGTCCTGTTCTGCGCTGTGTCTACCTGGGCCCTATATGCTCATGATTAATATATAAATATATAAATAATTATGTTTAATCGGTTATTTCTAGAACTCTCGCACTTTATCATCGATAATAGAGATCTTCAATTCGTGGATGTGCCCCGATTCCAAACGTTTCATCTCGGGTGTTGGAAAGTCGATGTTCACCGCCTCGCCGTAGAAACTGTCACCAGCAGGCACAGTTTTCAGTAATGTGTTCGGAGCCCCGTCTACCACGTTCTCGGATGTACTGAGCTGCATCAAGTGAATGTGAAGATTTTATGTGACTGCCAAATTCACTGGGCTATCTCCGAAATAGGTCCCCGATTTAAACATGCCGTCGTTAGCCGAGTGTGCCTTCTCGAAACAGAGCAGGTGTGCTAGCTCAGTTGCCATGGCTACGGCCCACCCGTGTTCGACCTTGAATGTCACAATCCTATTGATCTTTGATAGTACGAGGCTGGCTCGACCTGCAAGTTCCGTTGCAACAAATTTGTGTAAGTCTCCGGCGCTCCAAAGTCCTGGGGCTAGCAGTTTTGGATCACGAACTCGACCACCTTGTCCAACCCCAAACGCGAACCATCGATCCTTCCCCACGTTTCGCCAGCCTACCGTGAAGGTGATTGATCTGAGGCCGGCTTTTTATTCTGCAGCAGTTGTCGATCGACTTCTGAAGTTCACAACTCTCTTTTTGAACATCTGTGATAGTAATATATTTGTCAATGGATACCAAGGCTTTTAACTTTAATTATAATGCAAAGTACACGGTCGGCGGGGACTACGCCGCTAAGGCGGGCGCTCCCCGGCTTGTGCACCCCTCTTTCCAAGTTAGCGGCGGAACAGGCTTTCGAACCAACTTCCCCGACATCTTTGAACAGTATAGGCTGCCCAAGATTACTACCATGGAGGCCGTGAACGGGTGGAAAGCGACGCCGATGCAGTCTTGGCAGAATCAGCTCTACTTCGCCGTATGGTGCGCAACAGCCGGATGCGGGGTTTCCTCTCAGGACCATCTAGCCACGGAGGATCCCTTCTTGAGGGCCGTTTACAACCTTCACGCGTACTACACTATTAGCCGGATTCTCAAAGAACAGAAAATCTCTCTGCCGCAGGACGCCGGCTGAGATCCCATTTCCAACACATACGACCGTAGGGCGTTCGAAAGACTGTGTAACGAATTTGGGGACTATTAGCCGGATTCTCAAAGAACAGAAAATCTCTCTGCCGCAGGACGCCGGCTGAGATCCCATTTCCAACACTTACGACCGTAGTCCGTTCGAAAGACTGTGTAACGAATTTGGGGTACCAAAAGACGCGGACTGGCGCCAGAAGGAATTTCCTAGCAGCCTAGTCTCGGGGACGTTCTCATTCGGGGCCAGTCCGGGAATTGGACGCAGACTGATTTTAGACTCGAGCACTCCGGTGACCACATCGTCAGTCGTAACGCCGGGAATTTTGACCCCGCGACGATGACCTTCGGGCCGGAAGTGTCTGGAGGTCGGCACTGCGGTGTCTCATCCTGCAATTGGCTACCTCCGAAACGAGCTCACGTCGATTACATACAGCAGGCTGCTGCGGTCCAGGACGCGTGGGGTACATTTATGTTAGATAAGGGTCTGGGGTTCACGCAGGCCGGGGTTACTCGCCTCAACGACTCCATTTGCACGTACGTCTTGGCCATCCTCGGCGCACAGGCGCAAGCGCGCAGTGCTATAATAGGAGCCGGGACGGCGTTAGATAAACAGAAACAGTTCTTGGCCAATGTCGAGGACTCCATCTCATCTCCGGTGGACCTCCCGTCTGCGATCCAGCGGTATCAAGACATTTTGCAGTATGCCGGTACCCCAGTAGACTATTTATTTGGAATAGGTCTGTATATGGCGCCGAGAAATATGATACTACGAGACGACCGGGTTGACGGTTACAATAATCAGATCGTAAACCCCACCTTCAAACAAAAGATCGGTCATAACGGGAACGTGAACGCGGATATCATCAAGCGCACCGCGCATGGAACCGATTTCATAAAACCACAAGCATCCACCCCAGTGCAAAGCACCCAAGCAAGTTCATTCGGAACTAGTGTCACTGCAAGTTCCACCTTGACACAATAGGACTTGATGCACCAGCAAGTTCCTTCGGAAATAGTGTCACAGTCCACGAGGAGGAGAAATTAGGGCTCGTCGTCGCCCTTGCGGCGGTCGAACTATTTGCGCTTTGGTTTTAGGAGCTCTCTGGCGGAGAATAGTAGGAGACAGGCGATCGCCACGATTAAAGCCCAAGCATTCTCGGCGAGCCATCCGGCCGTTTTTGATAATACAGACAGCAAGAAGGAGACGATACCCCCAATCAACCCAGGCAGCGCGGCAGCCGCCTTTCCGGCTAATTTAGCCAGGAGACTGGAGTAGTATATAAGAGTCACAATGATACCACCACCCTCTGGAAGGCACCGGCTACGCGCGGTGCCCCCCACCGCATGGTGGTATCATTGGTGACTCTTATATACTACTTGGATTTTCCCCCACTGTTCGGCGGGTATGTATGAGAAAAATGGACCATATTTTTCATCAACCGCGAGACCATATATTTATGACATGAGAAGATACACCCTATTAGAGATAAGAAATCCATTGGTTATACTCAGTATATATATGACAATCTGTCATAAATATCGGCAACTTACACCCTATTAGAGATAAGAAATCCATTGGTTATACTCAGTATATATATGACAAGCTCATAAATATTGGCAACTTACACCCTATTAGAGACAAGAATTCCATTGGTTATACTCAGTATAATGTCTACCATAAAGCAAATGAGAGAGCAATCTAAGAGTTGGGGAATTTCCCTAAGAGGTTTGAGACTCAAGAAAGATATAGCAGATAGGATAAGTGACGCGCGAGCCGTCGTCTACGAGGAGAGGCTGCGGCGTGCTGTTTCGACAGAACGACTGCCTGCCGACTCCGAAAAACGATCCGAGAAATTGGAGAACGAGACGACGGCCAGTCTGCGTGCCACCACTTACGCGCAGCGTGTAAAAGAAAATCCCAGCGCGCGCAGAAAACCACTATACAAAGCGTACTACAATAAGATTTATCAAGGCCTGGTGGAGAGCCCTCCTAAGAGTAGGAGACAGCTCGCCAGAGATTTGGTGGAGGAGGGTCCCAGGATTCTCGCCGAAGAAGCCGAAGTTAGGGAAAAAACTGTTGATCAGTGGGGTAGGAGAAGATAGTATGGACTTTCGAGAGGGGGGTAGATGGGGAGATTGCTAATCGCATAATGAATAAAATTAGCCCAGAGATGACCACGGCGTGTTATCTGAGGTATTCGTGTTCTTATCATATTAGGAACATCGAGACCGACGAAACGATGATCTATCACAAACAATCAAAGGGCAGTCCGTGGATAAACGAGATCGCCAAAGCCGAGAGTTGGATATCCGATAGAGAGAAAGGTCGAATGGACATCGACAAAGTTGATAGACCAAACACAAAATGGACCTTTGTTCGTTGGATATCGGTAGAGGTGAAGATGATCATCGATGCGCAACAACTTCTCATGGGAGCGGGAAAACTACCCGATTGGTTAAGACAGAAAAAGGGAATGTATTCCGTCGACACGTACGACGACTACTTGTGTCTGTTTAGGTGCATAGCCATCCATCGTGGAGGGAGAACCGACCGATGTTGTCAGAAGGCACGAACTCTGGCTCGCGAATACCTCGGTCACGATAACGGACCGGGTAGTAAGGGAATCCCCCTGGACTCTCTTAAGAAGGTCGAAGAGCATTTCAAGCTGGGCATTCGCGTTTACGAGCCCACAGCCGACGGAGTGTGGTACCTAATGAAGTCTCCGGCAAATTACGACGCGGTTGGGGAGAAGACAATGACGATAGGAATGTTTGGAGGTCACTCGTTCCTCATAACGAACCTCCGCAAGATGACGAACGAGTACGGGTGCTCCGGATGCCAACAACGGTTCACAAAGTCGTGTAACATGCACAGGCACGCGACCACCTGCATGGGTGGGAAGACCGTGGTGACATGTCCAGGTAAGAGGGTAGAGAGACCACAGTCGGCATACGAGAAGGCGTTCTATCCCAATGGGTCTGCGAGCGCGGTGTCGATTCAATGGTTGAGCAGAGAAGAGGAGAGGGTGTGAAATCACATACATCATGCGAGATGCGGTTACGGCGGGGAGAGGTGGGTGTCACGAAATCAAGACCGTGTTTCAGTTTCACGGATGTTACTGGCACGGGTGTCCGACGCATTGCAGGAGAGGTAACGCGAGATCACTATACAGGAGGACGAAAATCCAAGAGGCCAAGATAAGGAAGGCGGGTTACGAGCTGGTGGTGATGTGGGAGTGCGAGTGGTTGAATGAGGTGAATACCCACTATCCACAATCGCCGCGCGAGGAGGAGACGACTCTGAATCATCACCAGATAGTCTACGACTTCGAGGCGTATCTCGACAAGTCGAAAACCACGCGACCCACCAAAGACCTGACCTTCGAGGTAGAGCACGTCCCTATATCGGTGTCGTTGGGGGATACGATGCACGAGGGGATCACACACATATGCGAACGAGATCCCGACACTCTGGTCGAGAAGTTCGTGACCGAGCTGCAGAGGAGAGGCAATGCAATCAGGGAGGGGGTTAGGAAGAAGTTAGGAAGAAGTATCTGCCGGCCGACATAGAGATGCTGTCGAAACCTCAGCGAGAGAAGATCGTCTCGTGGATCGACCAAGTCCAGGTGGTGGGGTTCAACTGCAGCAGGTACGACCTGAATCTCATCAAGCGGTACCTTGTCGAGAAGTTGGCGGTGATGGGTGATGGTCGGAAAGAGAGCCAGCACGACGATGTTTCTGTTTACCCCGGAGTTTAGATTTCTCGACATCATCCAGTATCTAGGACCCGGTACCACGTACGACCGGTGGGTTAAGGCGTACGAACTGTAAAACGGTAAAGTCTCACTTCCCGTACAAGTGGTTCGATAGCGCGGACAAGCTCGACCATCCGGGATTGCCCGACTATCCCGAGTGGTACTCGAAGTTGAAGGGTGAGTTCCTACTGTCGTTGACAGAGTGGAAAGAGTGTAAGAAGGTATTCCGAGAAAAGGGGATGAAGACGTTCAAGGAATGGTTGCGACACTACAACGACTTGGATGTAGGACCGTTCCTGGAGGCTCTGACTAAAATGACGGAGTTCTACAGGGGAAGAGGTGTGGATATACTCAAGGATGCCGTGTCTCTGCCCGGTGTTTCCCTTCAGTACCTACTTCGTGGGACGATCGATGGGAAGGCGGACACGCCCGAGTTATGGTCGCCGAGGTCTGAAACTTACGAGATGATGAAGCAGGGATTGGTCGGTGGTCCGTCCATAGTATTCTCCAGATACGCCGAGGCAGGAAGGTCAACGATCAGGGGTCAGGTGGGGAGTCGGGAGGAGAAGATGTGCAAGGCGGTGCTGGGGTACGATGCCAATGCTCTGTACCTATCTACTCTGTCGAAGGACATGCGTGCGGTGAGGAGCAGATATGGACGTGTGACGACCCGGAAAGACAGTCGTATATAGACCGTTTTGTGAGGGAGGTCAGGAGTGAAAAGTGGTTCGGATTTGCGGAGTTGGATATAGAGGTCCCGGAAACGTTGAGAGAAAAGTTCTCTGAAATGTCTCCGCTATTCGTTAATCGAGAAGTCGATGAGACCGAGGTTCCGCAGCACATGAAGGACTACCTGGCCAGGACCGGGAGGACTAGGGTCGAAGGGCAGAGAAAGCTCGTTGGGGCCCTATCTGCCAAGAAGATGATAATATACTCCCCGCTGCTGAAGTGGTACCTGGAGCACGGTCTGGTCGTCAAGGTGGTGCATAGGGTGATAGACTACACGCCCGGCAAACCGTTTCAATGGTTCGTGGAAGAGGTCACTGCCGCCAGACGGACGGGGGACGTCGACAAGAGCAAGGCGGTGTTGGCGGAGATATTCAAACTGGTTGGCAACGCGTGTTGTGGCAAGCTGATAGAGGCCCAAGAGAGACACATGAACACCACATATACGAAGGATGAGAAGACTGTCGACCGGGCACCGAGGTCGGCGTGGTTCGAAGACCTGGAGGAGATTGGGGAGGCTTACGAGATATCGAGCAGGAAGACTCGAGTGGTGATCAACAGACCGTTTCAGTGTGGCATAGCGGTCTACCAGCTGGCCAAGCTCCGGATGCTCGAGTTCTACTACGACTTCTTGGACAAGTACGTGGATCGAACAGATTTCGAACTTATACAGATGGACACTGACAGCATGTACTTCGCGCTGTCGGAGAAGACGCTGACGAAGGTGGTGAGAAAGAAGATGAAGAGAAAGTTCAATAAGGAGAAGGCCGAGTGGTTGGCGTGGGATAAATGGAGCCACAGAACTCCTGGACTGTTCAAGCTGGAATTCGAAGGGGATAGAGCCATCGCTCTGTGCAGCAAGTGTTACTACGTGAGCGGTGAAGGAAAATCTACGCACTCGGCTAAGGGGATGTCGAAGAGATCTAACGATCTGACTTGGGGAAGGTACAAGAGTGCTGAACGGGGTGATGAAGACGTACAAGCAGGAGAAGTTGGGGTTATCGGCGTACTACGACAAGAGGAGAGTGATGGAAGACGGGGTACACACCGAGCCTATAGGATAGGTAAAAAAAAAGAAGGACTCTAAAAAAGGGGAGAATACTAAAGACTCTGACGATCCGGGGGTAGCTGGGTGTCAGAAGGTACCATAAGAAGTTTTTCGCGAACAAACCCGCGAGATGGACCATCAGCCAAATAGTAGAGCACGGGCTCATCATGTTTGGTAATAGATCGATCTAGATGATATACATTGAGAGACCACACGGGATCAGTCGCGCGGCGGCGACCACCTTCGAGCTCTCCCGGTTGATAGAGGTACCTGACGTCAACATCCGATGGAAGCGCAATCGGCGATTGCTGCTCCTCTAAACCAACGGGTCGCCCGCGCGAGACGGCAGAGGGCTTGCTCGTCGCCCTTTTAAACTTGATGGCATCTACAGGCTTCTTATCGATCAATCTGGTCACCTCTCCGTTCAGTGCGGAGACCACGGCGGGCAGTCTGGCCACCCACTCGGTCGATCGCGAATGAGGGTCTACAAGTTCTTTGGCGTATTGGTGACCGAACAGTCTCTCAGCCAGGGTTATATTGAAGCGCTCCACGATCCCCTGGTCTCGGTGGATGTTGACGCGGCCGCGTCTGACAGAAACGTCGCGCTTAGACAATATATGAGAGACCGCGCCCATGAACTCGCGGCCGGGATCGACCTGGAGAATATTTGGCCAATTGATGGGACTCCTCTTATATAATCGGGAAAGAGCCTCGGCCACCTCCTTAGACTCTTTAGTGGCCAACGGCTCAGCCTCCTTATAACGACTCGCTACGTCAACGATTGTCAGTGCGTACTTGTACGTCTTGCGACCGACGCGATCGTGAGGGAGAAATAGGAGGTCTGCTTGGTGGACTTCGTTCGGCACCGGCACGTCGAATTTCGGGCGCGGAATAATAGATCTGCCAGATGGCCTGCTTCTTGAGCCATTCCTTGACAGCGTTTTCTGAAACCTTGGTCGCTGCCGCGAGGTTCTTGATGGCAGCGAGTCAGTTCCAGTAGCCGCGTGGTCTGTATTATGTGCTCGTTAGCTTGCGCGTTAGGCGAACCGATAGTTTGGTATTAAGTTTGAGCGTGTTCATCGTATGTGATGTATTCTAATATATCGGACAATCTCCAACATGCCCTCACCAGATCGTCCGGTAACTGCGTCGTTAATAATAAACCTTTGTTGGAAGTACAATTGCGATTGGGGGTTAAGTTCTGAAGGAACTTGGGAAAATCTAACTCGGAGGAATCTAATTCGGAGGAATCTAACATCCGCTTTGCGAAAAGGGTGACCGCTTTTTCATCCTCCCGCCACGTCTCGAGAGAATCTCGGGCCAGACGAATCATACCCTTTGCACCAGCTATACGGTGTTTAAGGGCAGTGTAGCCTACATCAATCATAGCAAAATAAAGTTCGTCAACTCACATCGTTCTATATATATATTTATATAACAAATTATTTAAAATTATTATTAATTTTGTAAAAATTATTAATTAATTTGAAATCTCGATTGAATATAGTAGCCGACGAGTCCCACCACACCCATTCCCACGACGATGAACGCGATCTCGCGATCTTTTTGGGGCTCTGACGGTACATAGAAATCTGAAAGTTTGGGCTCGCAATCCAGCGGCGCGAGACTTTTCTGTGGATATGCCAGCGCGTACTCGCGGTTGGCTTCTTCAACGTTCTGGAAAGTTTGCGCGGCGTGATTCTCGCGGCGAAGCTCTTCATTGACCCAGTCCAGATGGGTGGTTCGTTTTTTCTACCACGCTTCCTTTGCGCTATTTAGTTGTTCTACAGCTAAATCGGCACGCTTGCGCTCCCCATCCACGTTCGAGCTTCTCATTTTCGAGAATATAAAGTTGCTAACGCTGAACGCCAATGCGTTTACAAGCGCACCACCTATCATTATTCCGATCGAAGCCATTCATTTCCATATATTATCGGGTAGAATTCCAACTTTAATTAGATAATCTCGGGTCGAAATTGCGGCCACGACATCTAAGGTCATGAGCCCTACGTCCCTCAAAGTCATGTCCAATTTGGGAGCGGGCCATCCGAAGGCCATATTTCCTAGTCGAGCATACCCGATACTGAAACCCAATATCACCATGGTGTTATAAAGCGCTTTCACTATCATTTTACCATCTTTTTCAGCCATTATTGATAACTATACTTATTGCATATAAAAGGGATCGCGATCAATGTTTAAATGGGGCGCAATCGGTTTCGGAACTTTCTTCGGAACACTGGCTGGTTGTTTTTTCGATAAGGATTGGTGTAATAGGGGGTATTTCCACACGCACAGGGCACCAACAACTGCCAGACCACCACCAACAACCCAACTCCAATTCGTGAATCGGGGTTCAATCGGATTCGTCCAACCTCGATTGGGTGTTGAGTGTGCTTCCAATTCGTGCATTGGGGGTGTTGTTGCACTCAACACTGTTGAACCTGATTGCTCTGTCTTCACATGTTTTGCTGTCTCCGTCCCCGATTGCAACGACTGTTTAGCCTCTCGAAGCTCGGCGAGTATTTTATCTTGTTTAACTTTTCGGGTGGCAGCCGCCGCCCTCCCAGCTGCCTGCCTGCCTTTTTGGGTTTTTATGTCGTGCAACCCCCAACTCCAATCGCGTTTTGGGTTGGAGGATCAATCGGAGTTGGAAGTGCTGCAATCGGGTTCGATTGGGTTGGACCAATCCCCAACGCTGTTGGAGGTGCAATCGGGGATTGCTGTTCCGTCACTCTCGCAGGTGTGTCTTGTGTCATCATTTATGATATTATATTAGGGCTTATAGTTCGTGGGCATATATGTCGAAATTGACAGTGTTTACCCGTGGTCAACGCGGTGGTCAGCGGAGCTAAGTACATTCCAAACTTGTGATAAATTGAGCAGCAGGCTGTTCTAAGAGTATGACCTATAAAAGGGTCAGTCTCTAGATCGCCAATCAATCCCGCGGTGTTTGGTATAGGGAGAAGTATACTAACGGCGGTTGCGTACAAATGAATAGCCGCCGATCCAAGAGTTTTTGTCATCTCCGCACCTAACCTAGATTCGTATCGCGCATACATTTTATCGATTTCCGCATCTGACATCTTATCCACCTGAAAAACTGAGAGACGCCTACCGAGATAATGCTCCGATTGTCCCCCACCAACCAGCGCAGCTAGCCGCTCTCGTCGCGCAGCATTTTCATTTTCATTCGGAGTCGTTGCACTCAACCCAATACCAACTGCTGTTGGAGTAGAAGTTGATCCCGATTGCTCTGTCGGAGTTGATGTTTCATTATCTTTCAGGAAAGATACCGTGTCGGCAGTCGGAGTTGAGGTTTCGTCCATTAGCTGATCGAGAAGTTCGTCGCAGTTCATTATTGCAAATTTTCTCTTAAAATTAATACTATTCTAACAAGTCTCATCACTTTAACATATTGCCAAGCGCACCACCCGATACTTATGATCGCCGTTATGCTCGCAACAAAGCTCGCAGCGGAGCACCAAATTGTTAACATTATTAACCATTGTTCAGCATTTGTTCAACATTTGTTACGCATTTGTTCAGCATTGTTCAGCAATTGCTAAGCATTGTTCAGCATTGTTCAGCATTGTTAAGCATTTACTCGGCATTTACTAACGAGCGTTAATTAATTGATAACTTTATAAGCAGTTGGTTGATCAGTCTTTAGCAGAAGCTTGGCGTGCTTAGTTTCGGAAAGCATCTGTCGAACCTCCAGGCGCTCCTCGCGCGTTGGGATAACGTCGTTCTCTCGAAGACAGTCATCGAATGAGTCTCGGTCCTTGCAGTGAAAGAAGGCGACCCATTTCGTTTGCTCGCGCAGATCCTTGAGGACGGCGTTGTACTTTTGAGTGAATTTCAGACATGTTTTTTTTCTCAATATTTTGCATTTTCAGAATCCCTATGTATATATCTACCAAAATTGTTCATCAGCAGAAGGCTATCTATGCTGTTATAAATCATATACGTGCATTTATGCACCCATTTCGATGAGAAATTGTGGGTCAATATGATGCCTAAATGACCTCGAAAATGGCCCCTAAAGGTCAAATATGTGCGGGTACCCACCCCTATCCAACAGCTTACATATTATAGAAGTCGATCAGCATGGGTACCCATTTGCAAAAAATAATTCCATCAAAACTTTATTGGAGGCCTTTTATTGGTATTGGCGGGCTTACCAAATATCCGTGACTTATTTTCTTCAAAATGCTCTAAAAATAACAAAAGCGACCATAATAACCGATTTCCGGTTCGTTTGTATTTTTCGTGACATTGAGATTTCTCATATCGCACCGTATCTGACACCTATGCTGAGCAAGGCAATGAATTGGTCATCGCTTATCTCTCCTGTTGCTGAGACCTATTGGCGCGAAGTAGCGCTGTAAAAATAATCGCTATGACGTAGCAGTAGTACAGCTTCCCTGATACAGGTTTCTTATAGAATATCGTTTGGATTTACGGACATCATTTATTTGTTGCATAATTTCTTCGTTTTTGTCGTTTAATATATATACATGTACCGAGTAAAAAAAGAAACTTTACTGTCATTAATGTGTGATAACTTGTTTATTTCTACGTTACCTGTATCAAAATTTCGGTCAAGAGTGACCCTACATTGTGTTTATCTGATTTGTTATCATCGGAAAATGTGTAAAGATCGAATCGTCAGAAAGTCGTTTCTGGCCATTTGCACGTGCTCGTGCTCAATGAATGGAAAATTCGGTTTGACCTACCTGAACAGACAAGTCATTCGGTACAAAGTCCAAAACATACACAACACATTTGTTTGACGGATATGCCGCGTTTATCACAAGCGCAGAGAAATCAGGCAAATGGAATGCTTCGAGCTGGCGTTGCTCCCGTTTCCTTCAATAGAGTGTTTGGTTGCAGCCGCATAACCATTGTGAATTTGATTACGCGTATGCAGTAAACTGGGGATGTGGCTGATCGTCCTAGGGCAGGGCGACCACGTGCTACAACGCTGCGTCAAGATCTGGCAATCCGACTGACGCATTTACGCGATAGGTTCCAGCCGGCAACCGTTACGGCACGCCAATACCGCGTGTCCGGTAAGACGATACGTAATCGCCTAAGACGCCAGGAACGACCTGTAAGGGCGTACATACCATACACTGGCAGTAGTTTGACGAATCGTCACCGCCGTGCCAGACTGCAATAGGCGAGGCGTCACCGTCATTGTCGTTGACGTGACTGGGATACCGTACTGTTCAATCTCAGCCACGCCGACGGCCGGTAGCGAGTGTATCGTCGTGAAGGTGAACGCTACGCACAAGTGTGCGTACGAGAGAGAGAGAGAGAGAGAGAGAGAGACATGTTTGGGCGTGATGGCGTAATGGTCTGGGGAGGGATTATGGGAGGGCATAAAACGAGACGAATTGTCATTCGTGGAAACATGAAATGCACTCGCTACATAAACCAAATTCTTACTGCAGAGTCGATCTCTTTTCTGCAGAGACACGGCACAGGAACATTCCAACAGGACAATACGCGTCCGCATACGGTTCTCGCCACTCGAAACCATTTGGCCGCTAGCAACATCAACGTTTTGCCGTGGCCAGCTGTCTCCTCAGACTTGAATCCCATAGAACACATATGGGACGAGCTGGGAAGACGTGTGCGACAACGGCATGAGCCGAACAATGTGAACGAGCTGGCCAACGCACTAGTCAGGGAATGGAACGCTATTCCCAACGCCGTGGTCCAAAATTACGTCAATTCCTTGTGACGTCGCGTCAACGCACTAATAAACAACATATATTAAACAGACATGAGTTCAATTTCGACCTAACAGAAAACATTATCTCATGGATAATATCAACCAGAAATGCAAAGCGATTTATTTGGAAACTTTTTCAGTTTTGCACCTTGTTCTCTTAATCATATTTGTTTCGAGTATGCGATCAAATTTTAGATTTCCGACAAAAATGCAGATGTGTTGCCAAATGGTCTCTTGACGTATACATATCAACATTGAAATGACCTTGATATTAACAAAATAGGTACAGTAAAGTTTATTTTTTTGCTCAGTATATAACACGAAATCAGTCCTTAAAATGAGTGATATGCTGTAAGAACTCTGTAGTGTAATCGAAGTAACAGGTGGCCGTTTGCCACAAGGGTGGTGGAGGTTAGGAATAGCAGCAGAACATTACGGAAGTATTGTGACGTCACTAGTTTATAAAATATATAGTAAACGTTAAACAGGACTTATTAAAAAATTTACTCTGTAGTTATTTCTGGATAATCAGGACTCGAAACATCTGGAAATGTGTTTGACAATTCACAAATTAATCACTTTCTGTACATATCTCATACACTATTACTTTAAAATGTATACGTTCTCCCGGGGTTTCCCGAGACGCCACCCCCACCTCCACTGATAAATGCATAATTATCCTGGAGAACGATACATACATGCTACATAACTGTAATCTATTTAAGTAAATGTGTCACACTTTCCGACCGTTATGCCAATAATAAAACTGTTGCATGTACATTCCTTGTTTTATTATTATTATTCGTTCACACAGGTCACATAGTTATGACAACATGAGGTAAATACAATACAACATTATGAAATGACACAATGACAACTCAAGATAAATTTCTATTCAAATGTATAAGTATAACGACTAGCTGACCATGTAACGGTGACCTTAATTGAAATATCTGAAAACATAAATAGCACACTTACTATACATGTATAAATTTACATATGCCCGGTATTTCTAGCGAGTCATATTTGTGGTGTCCTCATTATGATTGCGATCCAGTGAACAATATTCACTGACCACACATCATGGCAGGCATTTCTAGTCTGTTTTAAGCCACAGTTAGATCACGGTTCGTCCGCATATACGAGGAGATAATCCGCGACATTAATGTGATAAATGTGAGTTGCTAACCCATTATCAATAAGAGCAGCATAAGTTTGACTCATTTGCTCATTTAGCGGGCAATAGAAACGGTCATCAGATATGAAAGTACATGTGTACACAAACACATATTATTTACCTACCTGTTTATCCATTGATATTATAGCGTGCCACCGTGCCTTCACGTCCTGATTACCTCCATCGTCAGTGAAAGATAACCGACCCATCCTCGCCGCATATTGACATGTAAACACGAGAACTCGGGATGAACTAATGCGAAATGAAGTTGTAAACGATGAATGAATGAAATCCGATCGAGTAAAGCTATTTATAATCAGCTTACGTGTTGGGTTGACTTCAAAGGGGGACTGATTTATACCACTGGTCATAAATATAGGATATCCTATCTTGTTGCGTTCAACTTCATACATCTTCAATTAAACCACTTTACACAGGGCCATGATGAAAACATCTTTTTATTTTTTATATTAAAAAAATCTTGATAGGCCCCTTTAACCCCTAGAACGATTGAACCCAAAAGTGTCGTCTGCTGTTGATTAATATGTTGTATTTTTCCTCACTAAAAGATGATTTTACAGCGCTTTCGAATCATTTCCAATTTTCGAATATAATGTGCTGCAAAAGCACGTTATTGTTTAGAAACACAATTGCTAACCCGCTCCATACCCCTCGCAAGGGTAGCAATTTAACCCCATTTCTTTAATGTAATGCATGGAAGAGTGATTTTTGCAATCGGTTATACGGCGTGTTTGATACGTTATCGATATAAAACTGTCAAAGCTGTATCAATAAATTATTAATAAAGAACACACACAGGCAGAAATTGGTTATTTTACCGTGTCAAGGTGTTTATCTGAGATTTACATGTATGTTTTGTAAATTTTAAAGCTTCATTTCGTGATGTTGAATGATGAACAACAACTAGAGAAAATATGCCTTCCATGGGAAAATGATTTCCCTGTTCTATTATTTTTGGCAATTTACTAGTTCTACATCAAACATTATTTGTTTAACGGTATAAAATGTACGTATATACAGTTTATTAAATTTTAACCTACATACAGCAGGTTTGGGTATGCACTTCGGTTGCTCACATTTTTGAATAGGTCAAATTGTAGCCTTAAATAACATATCGGAGGCGAATTATAGTAGCTAGTTATTGTTTAGAAACCAAATTGCTACCCCGCTCCATACCTCTCGTGGGGGTAGCAATTTAACCCCATCTCTTTAATATTACGCATGGAAGAGTGATCAGGAGCTAGACTGACCAAAATGTCATAAGCCAACATATCTCCAGTCACAGATCAGGAGCTAGACTGGCCACAAATGTCATAAGCCAACATATCTCCAGTCACAAATCAGGAGCTAGACTGGCCACACGTGTCATACGCCAACATATCTCCAGTCACAGATCAGGAGCTAGCATGGCCACACATGTCATAAGCTAACATATCTCCAGTAAAATATCAGGAGCTAGACTGGCCACACGTGTCATAAGCCAACATATCTCCTGTCACAGATCAGGAGCTAGACTGCCACACATGTCATAAGTCGACATTTCTCTAGTCACAGATCAGGAGCTAGTCTGGCCTGTCATAAGCTAACATTTCCCCAGTCACAGATCAGGAGCTAGACTGGCCACAAATGTCATAAGTCAACATTTCTCCAGTCACAGATCAGGAGCTAGACTGGTCACAAATGTCATAAGTCACAAATGTCATAAGCCAACATATCTCCTGTCACAGATCAGGAGCTAGCATGGCCACACATGTCATAAGCCAACATTTCCCCAGTCACAGATCAGGAGCTAGACTGGCCAGACATGTCATAGGTTAATATTTCTCCAATCACAGATCCGGAGCTAGACTGGCCACAAATGTCATAAGCCAACATATCTCCAGTCACATATCAGGAGCTAGACGGGCCACAAATGTCATAAGTGAACATTTCTCCAGTCACAGATCAGGGGCTAGACTGGCCACACATGTCAGAAGTCAACATTGCTCCAGGCACATATCAGGTGATAGACTGGCCACACATGTCATAAGTCAACATATCTCCAGTCAAATATCAGGAGCTAGACTGGCCACACATGTCATAAGACAACATATCTCCAGTCACAGATCAGGAGCTAGACTGGCCAAAAATGTCATAAGCCAACATATCTCCAGTAACAGACCAGGAGCTAGACTGGCCACACGTGTCATAAGTCAGCATTGCTCCAGTCACAGATCAGGAGCTAGACTGTCCACAAATGTCATAAGCCAACATATCTCCAGTCACAGATCAGGAGCTAGAATGACTACAAATGTCATAATCACCATTTCCCCAGTAACAGATCGGGAGCTAGACTGGCCACAAATGTCATAAGTCAAAATTTCTCCAGTCACAGATCAGGAGCTAGACTGGCCAAATATGTCAATTGTTTTGTCAATTGGAAAAAAAGAATTTACCTACCTACCTACCCATGTTTTACAAGTAGGGTCGGGTTTGGGAAAACCTAAATTATTTTAATTGTGGCCTTAAAGTCTTTACATACCTAAAGCTGCACAACCCTTACTCAGAGTTACTGTAACCTTTCAACACCACATGCCTGTTTAGTGTTATTGGCAAAAAGTGTAGATCGTGACGGGCCGTCTCATCAGGATCTACACTTTTTGGGAAATAATTTTCATATTTTTAAAAACAAAAACACCCGCTTTTCATAAATGGACTAGTGGAATCCCATTTGAAAACAAAACACATTTTTAGGCTGACCTAATGTATGCTGCAATTCGATAACAAAGTGCGTTGTCTTTAAAGATTGGAACGAACTCGCTGGATTCATATTAGATCAATATTTATGAAATGCATCTATTTGTATGTGAAATTCATCGCAAAAATCGAATCCGCGTGTTAAAATTGCCTAAACGACGGCCAAATATCGTAAATTTTGAAATCTTCATGGTAACCATATTTTTATGTGGAAAAAACTGTATGCGAAATTCATATAGAATTATCAATACATGTGTTACAATTACGTAAATTTCGACCAAATACCATAAATTATCACATTTCGATGATAACCGTAAAATGTCTGTGGGCAAACATATAAGCAACAGTTATTGCATTGATTACTGTAAATAAACTTGTTAACCATAGCAACCGATATTGAAAACAGTAAAAAAATTCGCTAATATAGCTTTCAGTTATGTTTTATTACACATTCTTAAGGACCCGTTCTAATCCGAACAACGTGCACACTAACACAGGCTGTGCATCCGATTGAAAAGTTTACACATCAAAATTTATTTTGAGATTGATGGGAGAAATGCTCAGATATCTCGTCTTTTGTATAGTTTGCTGGCATAATATATATAGCTTGCCGTTATCATATATGTCTATTATGTATTGCACCAACTTTTATTTGAGTAGCATATGGGAGTCAAAATGATACGGGTTTCCTATGAAAGCCACCGGCTACGCGCGGCGGCTTCCAAAGGAAACTCGTATCATGTTTGACTCCCATATACTACTTGGATTTTCCCCCACTGTTCGGCGGGTGTGGATGAGAAGAGTGAAAAATATTTTTCAGCAACCACGAGACCATATATTTCCTAGAGCGGTCGGATAGGAACGCCGTTGTCATGCAGTTGTTTACCATAGCGATCTCGTTTGTAAGGATAGAAGTTAAACAAGTTTTAGGTCCAGCCGCGGCGCGAACTCACAACCCGCGTCTTCATAGAGTGGCTCCTTAGCCCACACGACCACCGAGGCTGTTATGAAATATAGACCTGAAGATAAACACTACCTAGTGTTGCGCAATAATCGATAAGGTGAAATACACCCTATTAGAGACAAGAATCCCTATGTTATACTCAGTATATATGCCGATCTGTCATAAATATCGACAACTTACACCCTATTAGAGACAAGATTGTTGTAATATACTGAGTATAACCAATGGATAAGTTATCTCTAATAGGGTGTCAGTTGTTGATATTTATGACAGATTGTTGTAATATACTGAGTATAACCAATAGATAACTTATCTCTAATAGGGTGTCAGTTGTCGATATTTATGGCAGATTGCTGTATATACTGAGTATAACCAATGGAATTGTTGTCTCTAATAGGGTGTAATTGGTTATACTCAGTATATACAGCAATCTGTCATAAATATCGACTACTTACACCCTATTAGAGACAACAATTCCATGGTTATACTCAGTATATTACAACAATCTGTCATAAATATCAACAACTGACACCCTATTAGAGATAAGTTATCCAGTATAATGCCTTCCATAAAGAAAATGAGAGAGCAAGCTAAGAGTTGGGGAATTTCTGAGAATGAAGAAAGCTATAGCAGATAGGATAAGTGACGTCTACGAGGAGAGGCTGCGGCGTGCGGTTTCGACCGGACACGACTGCCTGCCGACCCCGAAAAACGCTCCGAGAAATTGGAGAACGAAACGACGGCCAGTCTGCGTGCCACTGCTTACGCGCAGCGTGTAAAAGACGATCCTAGCGCGCGCTGAAAGGCACTATTCAAGGCGTACCACAACAAGATTTATCAAGGTCTGATGGGGAGACCTCCTAAGAGTAGGAGAGATAGTTTTGGTGGAGGAGGGTCCCAGGATTCTCGCCGAAGAAGCCGAAGTTAGGGAAACTGTTGATAGGGGTAGGAGGAAGATAGTATGGACTTTCGAGAGGGGGGTAAACGGGGAGATCGCTAATCGCATAATGAATAAAATTCGCCCAGAGATGACCACGGCATGTTATTTGAGGTATTCGTGCTCGTATCGTATTAGGAACATCTAGACCGACGCTACGATGATCTATCACAAAAACTCAAAGGGTTGTCCATGGATAAACGAGATAGCCAAAGCGGAGAGTTGGATAGCCGATAGAGAGAAAGGTAGAATGGAGATCGACAAAGTTAGTTGGAAATCGGTCAAGGTGAAGATGATAATCGACGCTCAACAACTCCTCATGGAAGCGGGAAAACTGCCCGATTGGTTAAGACAGAAAAAGGGAATGTATTCCATCGACACGTACGACGACTACTTGTGCCTGTTTAGGTGCATAGCCATCCACCGTGTAGGGAGACCCGACTGGTGTTGTAGGGAGACACGAGCTCTAGCTCGCGAATACATCGGGCACGATAACGGACCGGGTAGTAAGGGAATCCCCCTGGACGATCTTAAGAAGGTATAAGAGCACTTCAAGCTGGGCATTCGCGTTTACGAGCCCACCGCCAACGGAGTGTGGTACCTCATAAAGTCTCCGGCAAACTACGACGCGGTTGGGGAGAAGATCATGACGATAGGTATGTTTGAAGGGCATTCGTTCCTCATCAAGAACCTTCGCAAGATGACGAACGAGTACGGGTGCACCGGATGTCAACTACGGTTCACAAAGTCGTGTAACATGCACAGGCACGCGACCACCTGCATGGGTGGGAAGACCGTGGTGATATATCCAGGTAGAAGGGTAGAGAGACCGCAGCCGGCCTACAAGAAGGCGTTCTATCCCAAGGGGTCAGCGAGCGTGATGTCGATTCAATGGTTGACCACAGAAGAGGAGAGGGTGGGAAAGCACATACATCACGTGAGATGTGGTCACGGCGGCGAAAGGTGGGTGGCCGGCGATCCAGTCGACGGCTACTGTCACGAGACCAATACCGTGTTTCAGTTTCACGGATGCTACCAGCACGGGTTTCCGAGGCATTGCAGGAGAGGTAACGCGGTAGAGCTGTACAGGAGGACGAAAATCCAAGACGCCAAGATAAGGAAGGCGGGTTACGAGCTGGTTGTGATGTGGGAGTGCGAGTGGTTGAATGAGGGGTATTTCCACTATCAACCACCGCCTTGCGAGGAGGAGAAGACTCTGTACCCGCATCAGATAGTCTACGAGGCGTATCTCGACAAGTCGAAAACCACGCGCCCACCAAAGACCTGACCTTCGAGGCCGAGCACGTCCCTATATCGGTGTCGTTGGGGGATACGATGCACGAGGGATCACCCACATCGAGACCCCGACACTCTGGTCGAGAAGTTCGTGACCAAGCTACAGATGAGAGGTAAAGCCATCAGGGAGGGTGTTGGGAAGAAGTATCTGCCGACCAACATAGAGATGCTGTCGAAACCTCAGCGAGAGAAGATCGTCTCGTGGATCGACCAAGTCCCGGTGATGGGGTTCAACTGCAGCAGGTACGACCTGAACCTCATCAAGCGGTACCTTGTCGAGAAGTTGGCGGCCACCGTGAATAAGGTGATGGTCGGAAAGAGGGCCAGCACGACGATGTTTCTGTTTACCCCGGAGTTTAGATTTCTCGATATCATTCAGTATCTGGGACCCGGTACCACGTGCGACAAGTGGGTTAAGGCGTACGACTGTAAAACGGTAAAGTCCCACTTCCCGTACGAGTGGTTCGATTCCCCAGAAAAACTCGACCATCCGGGGCTGCCCGACTATCCCGAGTGGTACTCGAAGTTGAATGGTGAGTTCCTACTGTTGTTTCCCGAGAGGAAAGAGTGTAATAAGGTCTTCCGAGAAAAGGGGATGAAGACGTTCCAGGAATGGTTGCGACACTACAACGACTTGGATGTCGGACCGTTCCTAGAGGCACTGACTAAAATGACGGAGTTCTACAGGGGGAGAGGCGTGGACATACTCAAGGATGCTGTGTCTCTGCCCGGTGTTTCCCTTCAGTACCTGCTCCGCGGGTCGATCGATGGGAAGGCGGAAACGCCCGAGCTGTGGTCGCCGAAGGATGAGACTTACGCGATGATGATGGAGGGATTGGTCGGTGGTCCGTCCATAGTGTTCTCCAGATACGCCGAGGCTGGCAGGTCGACGATCAGGGGTCAGGTGGGGAGTCGGGAGGAGAAGATGTGCAAGGCGGTGCTGGGGTACTACGCCAGTGCGTTGTATCTGTCTACTCTGTCGAAGGACATGCCGTGCGAGGAGAAGAAGATATGGTCGTGGGACGACCCGGAAAGACAGGCACATATAGATCGTTTCGTGAGGAAGGCCAGACGCGATGAGTGGTTCGGATTTGCGGAGTTGGATATAGTGGTCCCGGAAACGTTGCGAGACAAGTTCTCGGAAATGTCACCATTATTTGTAAACAGAGTTTTCGAGGAAGCAGAAGTCCCGGAACACATGTTAAAATATTTGAAGGACACGGACCGGAAACGAGGAGATAGCAAGAAGCTCGTTGGGGCACTGTCCGCCAAGAAGATGATCATATACTCCCCGCTGCTAAAGTGGTATCTGGAGCACGGTCTGGTCGTCAAGGCGGTGCAAAGGGTGATAGACTACACGCCCGGCAAACCGTTCCAATGGTTCGTTAAAGAGGTCACCGCTGCCAGACGGACGGGGGGATATTCAAACTGGTTGGAAATGCGTGTTGTGGCAAGCTGATAGAGGCTCAAGAGAGAAACATGAACACCACTTATACGAAGGATGAGAAGACTGTCGACCGGGCACTGAGGTCGGCGTGGTTCGAAGACCTGGAGGAGATTGGGGAGGCTTACGAGATATCGAGCAGGAAGACTCGAGTGGTGATCAACAGACCGTTTCAATGTGGCATTGCGGTCTAATAGTTGGCCAAGCTCCGGATGCTGGAGTTCTACTACGACTTCTTGGACAAGTACGTGGATCGCGGAGATTTCGAACTTATACAGATGGACACTGACAGCATGTACTTCGCGGTGTCGGAGAAGACACTGGCGAAGGTGGTGAGAAAGAATATGAAGAGAAAGTTCAACAAGGAGAAGGCCGAGTGGCTGGCTTCGGATAAATGGAGCAACAGAACTCCGGGACTGTTCAAGCTGGAATTCGAGGGGGATAGAGCCATCGCTCTGTGCAGCAAGTGCTACTACGTGGGTGGTGACGGAAGCTCTAAGCACTCGGCCAATCGGATGTCGAAGAGATCTAACGATTTTACTTGGGGAAGGTACAAGAGCGCTCTCGAAAGGTGAGGGACATGGCGGAGAACAGGGGATTCCGAATTGTTAACGGTGTGATGAAGACGTACAATCAGGAAATGTTGGGGTTGTCGGCGTACTACGACAAGAGGAAAGTGATGGAAGACGGGGTACACACCGAGCCTATTGGATAGATAAAACAAAAAGGGACTCTGAAAAAGGGGAGACAACTGACGGAAAGATTCTGACGAGAGTCTGACTGTCTATGACGACGGACGTTCTGTGGGTAGCTGGGTGTCAGAAGGCACCGCAAGAAGTTATTCGCGAACAAACCCGCGCGATGAACCACTGTCGAGGTAGTAGAGCACGGGCTCATCGGGTTTGGTAATTGATCGATCCAGATGAGAGACCACACTGGATCAGTCGCGCGGCGGCGGCCACCCTCGAGCTTTCCCGGTTGATAGAGGTACCGGACGCCAACATCAGATGTAAGTCGTTTCTCCGCTAAACCAACGGGTCGCCCGCACGAGACGGCGGAGGGCTTGTGCGCCACCTTTTTAGACTTCATGGCATCTACGGGCTTCTTACCGATCAATCGGCGGGCAGCCTGGTCACCCACTCAGTCGATCGCGTATGAGGGTCTACAAGCTCTTTGGCATATTGGTGTCCGAACGACCTCTCAGCCAGGGTTCGATTGAACCGCTCCACGATCCCCTGGTCCCGGTGGATGTTCACACGGCCGCGTCTAACAGAAACGTCGTGTTTAGCCAACAGCTGAGAGACCGCGCCCATGAACTCGCGGCCGGGATCGACCTGGAGAAGATTCGGCATTTTGAGAGGACTCCTCTTATATATTCGGGAAAGAGCCTCGGCCACCTCCTTAGACTCCTTCGTGGCCAGCGGCTCAGCCCCCTTATAGCGACTCGCTACGTCGACGACTGTCAGGGCGTACTTGTACGTCTTGCGACCGACGCGATCGTGAGGGAGAAACAGGAGGTCTGCTTGGTGGACTTCGTTCGGCACCGGCACGTCGAATTT